>OY292278.1:48848738-50098738 GCA_958496175.1 Sisyra terminalis | reverse complement strand
TTTAAATGGAGACAAATATACTTAAGCATAAAAAGAAAATTGAAAAATATTTTAAAGTTTCTCAGTTGATAAAAACTAAAATTCGTGTAAATTTTCTCAAAAATTATAAATTAAATTGACATTTTTCAAATTCCTCATCAAAAACTTTTAAAATCCGTACACATGAAAGTTTGATGATGAATATCTTTTGAAGGGTTAATTTAATCGCCAAAATATTAGACACCATTTTTATAGAGCAGTTAATTTCCAACAAAAATTTGTATCATTCATTGTATAAGAGTCATTTAATGTCGAGTTATAAACTTCATAAACAAAAATGAAATTTGTCTTAGGATAATCAAATATTAAATGCTTAATATCTTTCAAATGGTGAGGCTTACGGAAAAAATATAGAATATCTTTTTTGTAGAACATTAAATTTACTAAAAAATTCTTTCAGAACATTTTTCTGTACAATCGATAAATGATGAGGTATGCTTTTTTTTCTATTGGACTGAGAAAAAAATACAAAACTGCGATGCCGAGGATCTTCCTATTAAAATTAAGAGCTCATACTTGGTGAGAATTTGTTTAAGGTGTCTAGCGACACATTTTTCCGTGTTACTTGTAAAAAAAAATAATCGATTTTTTTGACCCACACTAATATTCATGGCGAAACTCACTAAAATCAATTTTTGAATTTACAACGTCCGTGAATTCTTCGCCTTTAAAATTTGTTGCCCTTAAAATCGTGCCTATGGTAGGCCTAGGCGTTAATCCATCACTGACCGCAATATATTCTATATATTGTATATACAGTTCTTAATATAAGTTTAGATAAACTTTTTTAATTTTATCAACACTTTGATTAATAATTTTAAAATTTCGTTTGTTGATTAACTCTACATTATTTCATATTAAACATTTTATTTAGATAAAATCTTTAGTTCCGAATGCAACTAGTTTAAGAATAAATTTCCAGTTTTAAGTAAGCAAATCAATAAATTGAAGACTGTTTTCTCGTTTTGAAGATTTTTTCTGAAAAATGTAAAATATTTTCATTGGCATAAGTATTCTCACGAAATTATCTTCAACTTTCATTCAACACCTTAAATATAAAAAAAAGTGGATGAAGCTTTTTTCCGTTTAAATATTTAATAAACTTGGACAAAGACGAAACAACTTCATTAGTATTTTCATGTTTCTGGCATTATATTGGGGGGGGGATATGGGGTCGTTTATGGGGCCATATTAAAATAGAACACGTTGAAAGTCGAACGGCCAACCAACGCGAGCGTTCAAAGCTCGAATTTTTACGAAAAAAGCTCAACTGAATTAAGAGGATATAATTCACAGTGTTTTTGCAACGTTTAATTTTTCCTTGTTACAGACAACATAAAAAGGAAGCTTGAAATTTTTCCGGTTTGAAAATTTGTTTCCATGACCCATTTTTTTTTTTTTGTTGCGGATGGCGGCTTTAAAAAGCCATTTCGAACGCTTTCGAAACGAATGATCGGAAAAAAAGACGGGAATACGTTTCGTGGTTTGGGGGCTAGTGAAAAAAAAAAAAAATTAAAACGAGAAAATTTTCGTGCATCACAAAAGTTTTTAGCCACGTCGCGCAAGCTTTACGAATGATGGATTTCGGATAATTAACCAGAAAAATTGGAAAAGTGTTTTTCCTAGCGCTGAATGGCTTATGGCTCGTTATACATTATTTGTTTTTAACGGTTTTTCACACGCGTCATTTCTCATTTTCTCCCCGAAATTTTTTCTTCGTCAAGTATGTGCCATTTAGTTTCGTTTCGTTTCGAGAATCCCATTTTTTTTTTTTTTTTGGTGGACGATACAAATGAAAATTAATTACGTTTCGACAAAACTTCCCCACTAGGGTGGGTCAAAAAATCGATTATTTTTTTTTACAAGTGATACGGAAAAATGGGTTGCTAGGCACCTTAAAAAAATTCTCACCAAGTATGAGCTCATAATTTTAATAGGAAGATCCTCCGCATCGCAGTTTTGTATTTTTTTCTCAATCCAATAGAAAAAAATTCATACCTCATCATTTATCGATTGTAGAGAAAAATGATCTGAAAGAATTTTTTAGGAAATTTAATGCTCTACAAAAAAAGTATCTTATATTTTTTCCGTAAGCCTCACCATTTGAAGGATATTAAGGTTTTAATTTTGATTATTTTAAGACAAATTTCTTTTTTGTTTGTGAATTTTATAACTCGACAATAAATGACTTATGAAAAAAATTCATACCTCATCATTTATCGATTGTACAGAAAAATGGTTTGAAAGAATTTTTTAGAAAATTTACTACTCTACAAAAAAGGTATTCCATATTTTTTCCGTAAGCCTCACCATTTGAAAGATATTAAGGATTTAATATTTGATTATTCTAAGACAAATTTCATTTTTGTTTATGAATTTTATAACTCGACAATAAATGACTCTTATACAATGCGCACTACAAATTTTTGTTGGAAATTAACTGCTCTATAAAAATGGTTTCTTATGTTTTGGCGATTTAATTAACCCTTCAAAAGATATTAACCCTTCGAAAAATTTCAATTTAATTTAAAATTATAAATTAAATTGAAAATATTCGAATATCTCATCAAAAACTTTTAAAATCCGTACACATGAAAGTTTGATGATAAATATCTTTTAATGGGTTAATTTAATCGCCAAAATATAAAACACCATTTTTATAGAACAATTAATTTCCAACAAAAATTTGTATTGGGCATTGTATAAAAGTCATTTATTATGGAGTTATAAAATTCATAAACAAAAATGAAATTTGTCTTAAAATAATCACAATTAAATCCTTAATATCTTTCAAATGGTAAGGCTTACGGAAAAAATATAGAATACCTTTTTTGTAGAGCATTAAATTTCCTAAAAAAAATTTTCAAAACATTTTTCTGTACAATCGATAAATGATGAGTTATAAAATTTTTTCTATTGGACTGAGATAAAAATAGAAAACTGCGATGCGGAGGATCTTCCTATTAAAATTAAGAGCTCATACTTGGTGAGATTTTTTTTAAGATGTCCAGCAACCCATTTTGCCGTGTCACTTGTAAAAAAAAAAATAATCAATTTTTTTGACCCATCCTATTCCCCACTTCGTTTGGTGGTTTCGATGTTCGTTTTGCAGTTTTCTCGAGACACAATTTTCTCGCATTCTTATTTTATGATCTTGTCGAGCACCATTCAATTCACGTGCATTGTGCTCGTCAATTGTATGAGAAAAATTCAAAGCAACCCCACCTACAACAACGGTATACCTACCCCATACCAAAACCACCCGGTAGCCGGTCGCCAGTAGCGATCAACGTAGTCCCATGAATTCACCATTTACTGTATACGATCGCGTATCTTTTCACCGCGATTTAATTGCATTTTTCGTCGAATAAATATCACAAGATTTTATGTGGAAAATCACTTCTTTTCGTACGGATTATTTCTGGAGAATTGTGCAAAAAGAAACGTTTGCCAAGAAAATTAAGAACTCAAGTATTATTGTGTAATAAAGCTTTTGAGGAAACGATGGGAATTTACTTCGTACGTCATTGTTGTGATGAAAATGAAAAGCAATGCATTGGAAAAAGCATATTTTTCCGTTTCATGCCATTGAAATTTTAAAACTCTTTGTCATGTTTATGTGTATTGTATCTGTAAGATATTACTCTTATAATATTCCTACGCAGAGCCGGGCTTAGCACATTTAATGTTCTTACTTCCAGTTCTTTAGAAAATTTTATAATAACTTCAACCTTTTTATCTCACAATTCAACAAAAATCCATTTAACATGAGCAGTAATCTGCTACCCAAAAGCTATAAAACCTTATTGATCATAATTCCCATTATGTACAATAATTTTTTCAATGGTCTTTTAAATATTTGTTTAATATATGAGAAACAAGAACTTATAAAATTTTCATTCCTAGACAAAGGCCTCTTCTGTAGAAAGGAGTTGGTGTCAAACTAGGTCCTATTAAACGTGGTGCCCCTGAAAGGCAATGCTAAATGGGTCAAAGAAGGTATTAATAGCCAAAACATAAATGAAAACATAGCACATTTTTATAATAATTAAATTGTGGGCAAATTTAAATTGTGGCAAACTTTCGAAATAAACGAGTCATATAAAATGTGCTATCCATGTTGTTTAAGTCCTTGTCTTTTTAAATATAATAATTAAATTGTGGGCAATAAGGACGAAGCTTCTTGTGGACTATTATTTATTTTATCGCCAACGTTTCGTCTGATATTCTTGACTTCTTCTGGGCTCTATAATGGAAATATATAATATTGTTGTTATTTTTAAATGTTATGTATTTTAAATGTTATGTATTATAGAGCCCAGAAGAAGTCAGGAATAACTGACGAAACGTTGGTGATAAAATAAATAAGACTCCACGAGAAGCTTCCCTTTATTGTCCACAATTTAATTATTATATTTAAAAACACAAGGACTTAAACAACATTTTATATGACTCGTTTATTTTGAAAGTGGCGTAAGTCCATTTCAAGGAAGGTCTATATGGTGATTCTTCTTGTATCTAGAACAAAGTGTGTTAATTATTTAACTGCTAATTTTTCAGAAATTACTGATTTTAACAAAAACGCCAATTATTCCCTCCTCTTCCTCCTTAGTATCTTATGTCCCAATGGTTGAAAATGATAACACTATAGGGATTGTTCTTGAAATGGACTAAACTCACTTTCAAAATAAACTGTTCATATCTTTTAATAAGTCATCAACATAGTGATGTTGGAATTCTGAAAATATCAAAATCCTTTTCCTGATGCAAATGCCATGTTTATTGTTACCAGAATAACTGGAAATAAAGACGTGAATGTTACGATACTTTTGAAAAAGTTTTGAAAACAATTATAATCAAACAAAGATAAAAGAAATCCTTCAGTAACGAATAATAACGAAATTAAAATTCGTGACCAAATGATTGAAATTGATCCATTGCTGCTATTTGAACTTATTTACGTAAGTTTTAAGAAAAGAATGATGGAGAGGATACAAATTATACGGGTTATAGATTGGTACAATATACGTATGCTCAATTTGAAGATGGCGAATCGCAAAAGACCAAGTTATGAGCTTTTTAGGAGTTATTCCTGATAATTTCATAAAAGTCTTCAAAAGTAATCACTACGTTAATGGTGGAGGTATGATATCCCGTTTTTGCAAAAGGCAGTTAAATGAAAACTTTAAAACAATATTTGTTAACTTTTCGTAACATTCTGCAGAAAAACTGAAATAGCGACATACACTTGCTATTTGATGGATATAAAGAAATAACCCATAAAAATGTTTTCATTCTAAATCCTTTATACATATTTAACTTTCGATAGCAATTGATTTAAATTGAAGAAGATCACTTTATATTAGGCTTTATTTCATCCAATTCACATGATCAAATGTATTTTATTAGATCTTTGGTATATCTTTGGTACTTAGTTAAACTGGTATTCCCCTGGATTTGACACGACAGCATGGATCAAAACAATTTTGGCCCAATTAATTCACAAATTAAAGTGAAAACCAAGTAGAAATACAACTTTCCCAGGATTTTGACGTACTTAAAAGGGATATGAGTTGGATTTATAGTATTTGCTGTGGTTTTTTATTGAATTTTCGCGAATAAATTGGGCCATAATGGTTCTGATCCACGCTGACGTGCCTGATCCACGGGAATACCATTAAACTAACTTCGATCATAAAGAAATTTATATTGACCTAAATGTAAAGGAACACAAGTCTATGAAGGCTCTTGACTAAACTGAGCCAAAAAAATCGACTATTTTTATTTCTTTGAAAAGTACATCGAAAATATTGTTCAAGGTGAAAGGTTAAACTATCAAGTTAAAAAAATTCATCTGCACCTAAATTCCCTACAAAAAACGTTTCTTTAAAAATTTTCATCAGACACGCCGTTTCCGAATAATCAAGCTTTAAGGATTGATATAATTTTTAGATTTATCTTCTTTATTTTGGAATTTTTTGTAACTAACGAAAAAATAAATATATACAAATGAACAATATGAATTCTTAAAGGGAATTGAATGCTCTACAAAAAAGGTTTTTTAACGTTTTTACATAAAATCACTCTTTCAAAATTGGTTCAACAACGAAAAAGACAATAATTTAATTTTTCCTTCAACTTGAATTGTGAATAACTTTTACAAAAGTGATTTTATGCAAAAAAGTTAGCTGACTTTTTTTGTACAGCATTAAATTTTCTTTAAGAATCCATATTGTTTCTTTCTATATATTTATTTGTTTGTTAGTTACAAAATTCCAAAATAAAGAAGATAAATCGAAAAATTATATCAATGTTTAAAGCTTGATTATTCGAAAACGGCGTATCTGAGAAAAAATTTCAAAGAAACATTTTTTGTAGGGAATTTTTTTTCTACAAAAATATCCTTTATATGCACCTGAATTACTACAGAACCCAATCGAAAATCATAAAAATTAGGGTAAATTGTGGAAAATTCAAATGGTTGTCTTTTGGCTTCAAATTGTGCCAATTAAATTATTTTTAATTATACAAATGCCTCATATGCTACTCAAACCATTGAAGCAAGAATTATTTCAATATTTATTCGGTGTAAAAAGCTATAGCCTATCACTTACAAGTGACAAAATTGACCAATTTTTTATTTCGAAATTAAAGATGATAGAACTACTTATATTAATACTAAAGGCTCAAACCTTCCCGATATTTTTATCGTGTCACCTTGAACAATATTTTCGATATACTTTTAAAAAAAAAATTGTTGATTTTTTGGCCTAGTCTATTTTTGACTCTCCACTTTAAAATATAGTAATTTTTTAGAATGAATTGTTGGGAATTTATAGTAAGAATCGCCCACATTTCAACAAGGATCGAAAGCTTTTTAGCAATAGATGATAGTAAGGTGTAGAGAAAAATCATATGCCTCCAATTTTCCAAGAAATCTATGTTTCTGTAGCAAATTGTATTTTTAACATTGATTAATATTTTATTTATTATTTCCAAGTCACAATTAATAGATTTTATGGTCTTGTATAAGTTTTGGTGTAGTTCGGAGTTGGATCTTCTTTCATGTGAATTATATTATTTCTTTGATGAATTATTCCGTTTTGTTTCTATATTCATCCTTGTTAATGATATCGATGATCTTTCCTTTATATATGTTGAAACCCGTCGTAATCAAGAAAGAAATTGAGCCATAGGACATATATTATTATTCATTTACATTGATAAGTATTTTATTTATTTCTGAGTCACAATAAATTAATGGATTATAATATATGTTGAGAGGAATTAGTTACTAGTCTTAACGAGACTCAATTTCTTCTTTATTACGACGCGTTTCAACAGTTTTTGACTGTCATCAGAATATTTTTTTTTATTAATTAATTCATTATTCATTAATCAAATGGTATCGTTTCCAAGTTCGAATTAGTATACGAAAAAAAGAGTACAAAAAAATATAAATTTCAATATTTTCTTACAGTTTTAAATATGGAAAACTTGAGAATTTACTAGCCCAACATTTTTTTCCCAATCTGTTTTGTTAAAGGATCAAAATTTGGGTTTTCCATAAATTATATTATAAAGGTTTAATATTTCAAATAGCCTATTTACATAGGATGTGAAATTATTATCCCTGCTGGAGGACATTTTCACAGACTTTCGACGTCATTTGCCGAATTCAAATCGACCAAGAGAGAATTACAAGTCCCATGTGTTTTCTCATGAATTTGCATTTGGTTGGATGACGACCGATTGTTGTCATCTCACTGATTATTATTATTATTATTAATACAAGTCCAACGTGTTAATAATGGAAAAATCACAAAAGAGTTCTGGTGGTTTTGCTTGGAATTTTTCCCTTTTGAAATATACGACGTGTTCATTGTGACAAAGATGTGCAAATGGTGATATAATGGGCGCTATTGTAAGTGCATCAAGTGTGAACTAAAAGCGTTGTTAAATTCTTGCCGTAATTAGAAAATGCTCGCACCCATTTAAGTCGTGTAGTCATCGTCGTTACACGACAACGTCTTACGTCTTTGTTGCACTTGCAGAAAAATCCGAGATGGGGTTGACGCGAAATTGAGGGGTAGTTTGAACTAGTTAGAAATGCACACATACACTTAAATGACAACGTCATCATCCTCATCGTCGGCAATGTAAACGGCGTCGGTGGCGGCAACGACGCCCGACGTCGTTTCTCTAGTGTTGTTGATGCCGACGATGTTGTCGAGTGTTACTTGAAGCGTGCTACTCGTTTGCTATAGCACTCCCCCATCCCTAACTAGTCTCTATTAAAAAAAAAAAAAAAACACCTCAAAGAAAACGTCACGAGAAAATTTCATTTCAAACTCCTTCAAATTTTTTACTCCACACAAAAAAAAACCGCCACCCCTCTCAAAGCTCATTTACTGCAGGTGAAAACCTCAAAAAATCCCGCCACTCCACACGCCAATTTCAACGATAATAAAAAACACGTTAATAGCAACGAAATTCCTGGAAAATTACACAATACACATAAAAGAACAAACCCATTTATTTGCATTTCCCCCAATACTTTATTCGAAGAAATAAAGATAAGACACACAATACAAGAAGAACAACAGAAAGTATGTGTATATGAAACACATAGGGATGGGGTGAATTTAAGTAAGGGGATGATGCCACGGAAAAATGACACGAGCACAAAAAACGAGGAGAAGAAGACGAAGAATACCTAAAGCATAGACAAGTTTAATTACGGTCATAAACAAAACGACGAGACAAAAGCTTTCGACAAATATGGACTTGTTTCTGAATTTTCTCCAAGTCGTCTTTTTTCCCAACGCAAATACGATAAAACGTTTTCTCTCGATTTAATTAAGGAAAATATAAATAAAATTTTTGACCGAATTTTTCGCTATAATATTTAATGAAATTTTTGAAGGGTTTTCATTAGGGTTTTATGCTTTTAATTCTGCATATTTACCTATGAAAAGTGAACGAATAAAAATGTGTATTTATTAGACTGGACCAAACAAATCGACTATTTTTTTTTATTTTTTTGAAAAGTATATTGAAAATATTGTTCAAGGTGCCAAGAAAATATCGGGAAGTTTTGAGCCCTTAATATTAATATTAAGAAATCTATCTTTAATTTCGATTTTTTATTTGTGCTTTCATTTTTGCGTCAATGCTGTCAAACTATCAAGGTAAAAAAAATATCTGCACATATATTTATAGAAAATTAAATTTTCTACAAAAAACATTTCTTTGAAAATTTTTGCCAGACACGTCGTTTCCGAAGACAAACGTTTTTACATAAAATCACTTTTTCAAAATTGGTTCAACAACGAAAAAACAATTACTTAATTTTTCCTTTAACTTTAATTGTGAAAAACTTGTAAAAAAGGGATTTTATGTAAGAACGTTAAGAATTTTTTTTTTGTAGAGCTTTGAATTCCCTTTAAGATTCTTAAATGTTTATTTCTATATATTTATTTTTTCGTTAGTTACAGAATTCCAAAGTAAAGAAGATAAATCAAAAAATTATATCAATGTTTAAAGCTTAATTATTTGAAAACGGCGTGTGTCGCAAAAATTTTTAAGAGAACATTTTTTTAGAGAATTTAATTTTCTATAAATATTTGTGCAGATAAATTTTTTTACCTTGACAGTTTGACAGCAATGATGCAAAAATGAAAGCACAAATAAAAAATCGAAATTAAAGATGATAGACCTTTAAATATTAATATGAAGGGCTCGAATCTTCCCGATATTTTTTTTGTCACCTTGAACAATACTTTTGATATACTTTTCAAAAAAAAAATCGATTTTTTTGACCCAGTCTAATGAATATACAAATAAAACGGAACAATTCATTAAAGAAAATTAAAATAGTTCACATGAAAGAAGATCCAACTCCAAACTTCACCAAAACTTTTTACAAGATCATAAATGTATGCAACTATCTTTTGAGGATATTTCAAGATCTCAAACTCCAATACTTCAATTTTTTACTCAAAAAGCGTAAAAAAAATATACCAATTCGACCGGTAGTGGATTATAAACTTGCTCCTGGATATTGGTTAACCAAAAAATTAGTACAAACCATCAAATCTCCACATATATTTATAGAAAATTAAATTGCCGACAAAAAACATTTCTTTGGAAATTTTTGCCGGACATACCGTTTCCGAATAAATCAAGCTTCAAACATTGATATAATTTTTAGATTTATCTTCTTTATTTTGGAATTTTGTAACTAACGAACAAATAAATATATAGAAATGAACAATATAGATTTTTGAAGGAAATTTAATGCTCTACAAAAAAGGTCTCTTAACAATTTTACATAACACCACTCTTACTTAAAATTTAAAAGACCCTAAAATTTAGATAAAGGAAATTGGATGGAGAATTCGAAAAAAATTGTTTCGTAATTGTATCAAAATTGTTGCATCATGGTTAAAAATTAAAATTTAAAGAAAAAGCTCTCTTTTTTCAAGGCTCTTATAAACCGATAAAGCTCTTAATTTTTTTTCTCTAGTAGCTACCATCAGCCCCTAAAACATATCCAAATTTCAAATAAATCGATTCACAAGTTTCTGAGGATTTTTTTTTTGATCTGAGCTTTTTCGATTTTTCAAGAAACGGCAATTCATAGAGATCTGAAACTTCCCGAATCAATGTATCTTAATAGTACCAACATATCCTAAAGTTATGAACTAAATCCCCTTCTAGGGCCGATTAACTATACTTATATGTTTTTTTCTTGACTAATTTTACAATATTTTCCACTTTTGATTAGAGCTTTTGATTTGAAAACAACGAGACAAAGATATCACTGCAAGATCTCACTCATTCACCCAACGATTTAACCAAACTACTATCAATTAAAAAACTTTGATCATTTCACTATAATTGTCGAATTTTATTTAAATTCTCCATCTAAAACTAGAGATTTAAGTCGAACTTTTTAAAGAATTGCTTCGTGATTACGATTTTATCGTCGTTTAAAACGACCCCCGTTCGATTTTAGAAAATAACTTACCTTAGAGTAAATCGAAAGATGTGTCTATTGCAAAGGAAAAATAAAGAAAAAAATTTCAACAGAATGCTTTAAAACTTGGAAAATAAGGAAGAACTTTTAAAGTTGCAAATATTTTTTTTTCTATTGTATTGTACAAATTAACGAATGAAAAATATTTTGTACAGATAATCCAGAAAAGTGAAAAAATAAAAAGTTTTAGATTTTTCATCCCCTACTTAGAAAAGGTGTGTTTATGTCTCGTTGTAAACTAGTTGTGTTTTAGTATTATGTAAGAGAGACGAGTCATTTTTTCATCCCCCACTGCGATAAATTAACGTGTAGTTTTAAAAAGCAAAGCTTTTTCACAATCCGCGTCCCCTCATCGTTGTTTTCCCTTTTTCAATGTATGTCGTTCGCGCCGAGTTCTTTCATCCCCTTTCCTTCCCTTATTTTTCTACTATTTTTTTTTGTACCCATCTCGTCCTCATCTCCTTCGTGATTAATGAGCTATGATTTTTTAATTTACTGCAACCAAAACAATGCCACGCCGCGCTAATAATTTCCACAGCAAAAATTAGAGATGGGTTCATTTCAGTTCCTGCACCTTGCAGAATTTGTCCAAAAAAATTAGGTCAAACATATAAATAAATATATTGTTTCGTGAGATTTAAGTTTTTAATGGTGAGGTTTGGACGCGATTTACGCTTTTGGGAGATGATAGGGGATGATGGGGCGAGCGGTTCGTGCATCGTTGGCGGGTGCGAAAGCTCGGGAGATGTGAGCCACCCCCGAGTCCCGGTCACGTTCATTTCCAAACGTTATACTTTTGTAACTTTTCTCGCGTACGTTCTTCGTCAAGTGAAAAATGAACCCAAAAATCAGTCGGAGGCAAAAAAGGAACAACACTTCGCACACGTGCATGAAACAGAAAATGAAATGAATGAAAAATAGACTGGAAACAAGAACCGTTTGGGATTAGAATGAAATCCACTTGGATATTCATATGTAGTTACTGGTACGTACCACCAAATATTAGTACAAGTGGAAAAAATTATGATTGTCGTATTAAACTTCATCTTCGTTTTAATCGATTAAAACGCAACAAAACTGAGGTCTAAAATTTCCCTAATTTAATCACAAAAAATTGAATAAAAGTCCCTACAATAAATAGCAAATTTTTATTTATTTTATATGAGGGTTGTCTTAACTTTTAAGAAGTCCACTGTACATGATTCTTTTTCAAAGCACTTTGGAAAAAGTATTAATCAGTAAATTTAATTTTGATATTTTAATTAAACTGCATTAGGGAATGTATTTAGTGCTTTCACATGTTTTGGTGATGAATATTATTAAAAGCTCTCAGAATAATGATTCCCACAATTATAGTGGAAATAGTATTAAAATTCTTATTTTTTGTACAAAAGAAGGAAAATTAAATCATTGAAATAAATAGGAAGACAATTCAGGTTGTTTAAGATCGATTTTTCTATTTAATTTTTTTTTAATATTCAAATTAGCTACGTTTCGTTACGTATCGTAACTTCATCAGGCTTCTATAAGAAATTTAAATAATTACAAAATATGTTAATCAAACATAAATTTTAAAACTATAATTATATACATATAATAGACTGATTCAAAAAAAAAAATGGTGATTTTTCTTTTAATTATATCGAAAATATTGTTGGGAATGACAAAAAAAATCCTGTGAAAGTTTAAGCTCTTAATATTTATATAAAGAGGTGTCGCATCGTAAATTTCGCTTTTCCATTTAAATAACATGGGAACAATATTCTCTTGCACTTTGGAATTTTATAGCTCACGTTGGTAACGACAATATTTCGGAATGACCAAGGTATATTCTTGTAGAAAATTGAACGATCTACAAAAAAGATCTCTAAACAAGTTTTTGATATATTTATTCCTCCAAAAGTTATTCGAGGTCAAAGTTGAACTAAAGAGATTTTTTTTTTCAATTTTTTGACGCAACCATCAATTTTATGAGAAAATTTTAAAGGTCATTTTTTATAGAGCTCTTTTGTTTCTATAACTTATCTCCATAAAAGTTTTTGATATTTTTCACAGGTCTTAAGTTATTTAATTAAAATAAAAAAAAATTATGTTAAAAATATAATAATTCTCTTTAGTTCAACTTTGACCTCGAATAACTTTTGAAGAAATAAATATATCAAAAACTTGTACGAAACCTTTTTTGTAGATCGTTTAATTTTCTACAAGAACATACCTTGATCATTCCGAAATATTGCCATCAACGTGAGCTATAAAATTTCAAAGTGCAAGAGTATACTGTTCCCATGTTATTTAATGTCTTAATTTTAAGAGCTTAAAGTTTCACAGGATTTTTTTTTGTCATTCCCAACAATATTTTCGACATATTTAAAAAAACAATTCATCATTTTTTTGAATCAGTCTAATATACATATAATATAGATAATATATATTATTTGTAATTAAATAATAATAATTAACTCAAAATTTCAAAATATGGCATATATTTTAAGAGATATTCTTATAAATAATTAAATATATAAATATAAAATTAATTAATAATATCCCTTGAATACCTTGAAAAAAAATAAAAATTAATTTAATTTTTTGGGTATTAATTATATTTTACCCATATTATATGGGTAGAGTGTGAAATTTTTTAATTTTTATTTATTTTTTTAATTCAAATTGAAAATATTACATTTTTTGTGATTTAAGGTATTTTATTATTATATACTTTACTATTTATTATAATATCTCTTAAAATATTTGTCGTATTTCGAAATTTTGAGTTAGTTATTAGTATGTCATTAGAAATATTTTATATTATCTATATTATAAGTATATTTTTATAGTTTTGAAATTTATGTATGATTGACATATTTTGTAATTATTTAAATATTTTATAGAAGCCTGATGAAGTTACGATACGTAACGAAATGTAGCTTATTTGAAGATTAAAAAATTTTAAGTAAAAAAATCGATCTTAAACAACCTGAATTGTCTTCTTATTTTATAAAAGCTGAGATCTGAATTTTTTCATATATTGAAATATATTTTATTTCAAATCTGATATTTTCGATTTGGTTACCCATTTTTCTGGTGGACACAACTATAAATGTTTAAGAATATTTGTGGTCTAAAATTAAAAATTTTGTTGACCTGAAATTTACAACCAAACTTGGCCAAATCAAAATTTAGGACTAAGAATATTTTTTAGATATAAATATTTTCACAGTATAAACTATTGGATAAATCAAATAAATGCCTTATTAGGTAAAGTAATATAAAGCCGAAATTTGCTAATAGAAGCAATATATGCTAATAATTGGTGGTGACGACCAATAATAATAAAAGTTTAAGTTCCAGACGCATGTTTTTGCCTTTCAACAACTTAAGAAAACATAGAAAATAGAAAAAAAAATAATAGGATTCTGACCTATATAAATATTTAAAGATATCTGTCTCAGATCACTGGGAAAAACGACAATGACAACCAATAGAGGATAAGCCAAACCATATAATTGATACAATTTTTGGGTTTGGATATTCAACAATGATTTTTAGTTCATACAACTTCATTACACTTGATAGCCTTCAACATATCAAATTTTATACCTTCAAATTATGAACGTTTATCAAAGCTTATGTTAGGTAAACTCTTCGGATATCTTAGTGCTTTTTAGGTGTTTTAAAAAATTGAAAATAGCGATATCAACGAAGAAAACATGCAACCTGAGATCTGAATTTTATCATCTTTTGAAATAAATTTTCTTCCAAATCTGATATTTTCAATTTGGTTACCCATTTTTCTGGTGGACTCATGTATAGATGTTTAAGAATATTTTTGGTCTAAAATTAAAAATTTTTTTGACCTGAAATTTACAACCAAATTTGGTCAAATCAAAATTTAGGACTAAGAATATTTTTTAATATTTTCTTTTTACATCTATAAATATTTTCACACTATAAACTATTGGAAAAATCAAATGACTCCTTACTAGTTAAGTAATATAAACCCAAAATTTGTCCTATAGAGGTAATTGGTGGTGACGATTAATAGAGGATAAGCCAAACCATATAATTGATACAATTTTTGGGTTTGGATATTCAACAATGGTTTTTAGTTCATAAAAGTGAAAATTTCCTACAACTTCATTACACTTGATAGCCTTCAACATATCAAATTTTATACCTTCAAAGTATGAACGTTTATCAAAGCCTATCTTGGGTAAACTCTTTGGATAACTTGGTGCTTTTTAGGGGTTTTAAAAAATTGAAAATAGCGATATCAACGAAGAAAACATGCAACTTAAATTTGCGATAGTAAACTTCAATAAAACTTTAATGTGAAAACTGGCCTGAATTTCAAAAAAAGCACTACAAAGTAATTTTACTTCAGGGTAATTCCCCTGGCCGTACAGAAAACCATTATGTGCATTATGGACTTTCGCATCCAGCTTACTCCTCAGACTTTACTTCTTAAGATTCTTACTTATTTGCATCGATGGGAATCACACTTGTTGATTGTTAAGTAGCACTTCATATACTCAGAGGATCTACAAAATACCACAATAATGGATTTTGTACAAAAGATGAAAATTTTTTTTTGGGAAGATATCTCAAATGCCAGAGTAGAATTAAAAGAGAGAACTACTTTGAATAAAATAAGTTTTTCCATGAAGAAATAATGAAAGTTTAATAAGTAATAGAATAGAAAATATAAGTTGATCAGGTTTTAAATCTAATTTTTAGAATTTGCACAACTGATGACAACGTTTGCATACAACTGCAGTGGAAACAATTTTCCTGAAAATGCATAAAAGGGGATTTTCGCGCTTAAACTGACGGTAGAAAATGACTTCAGCGAAAATGACTTTCCTCGAGTAATGCGAAACGATAATGCCGATCGTAAGACACAAAAGAACTAATTCGAAATAAGAACAATCGAGGCAACAATGGATAGTAAGATTGAAGCAAAAATGCATTCAAAAGTTCACTTAAAATATATACTCTGGATATCGATTTCTATGATCAAATTGAAATTTGTTATGATTTGATTTGACAGGAGATTAATCCATGAATTACCAAGAAAAATTTTGAAGATGCATCCAAGGATACCATCCCTCGAAATAAATGTAATCATCTTCAAAAGTGATAGTAACAAAAGTCATTTATTGGCTGGCCATTTAAGAAAATATATTGTCCAAATTTTCCAATGCCTATCTAACCCAACTCAATTTTGTCTTCCTTAGAAAATGTTGAATACTTCGTATAACTTCGCCAGAAATCAAGTGCATTATTGATGAATTCCCACAAAATAAGGCTTCCGGAAATGATCAAATTTTAAATGGGATCCTTAGAAATTTTACTGCAAAAATTATAGAAGTTCTAACCAGTTTAACAGCGACAATTACCTAATTTGAGGATATTTCTTCAAGCTTTGGAAAAAAGCTTTCAAAACAGTCATATGTAAACCGAAAAAAACACCAAATCTGCTTAAGCTACTTACCAGTAAATTTATTGCCTACATTACCAAAACTTAAGGAAAAAATTATTACAATAAGCCTAAATATACACCAACCTAAAAATTAAATCCTACTGCTTTTGATTTTGAATTTAGAACAGTTAATTCAATTTTTTACCAAATATTAAGAATAACAGAAGTAACCAAAGGCTTTAAAGGCAAGATATATTTAATTTTAGATGAACCAATATCCAATTTAGTAAGGAAAAACTTATAAAATAGTTGCAGAAACAGTAACAAGCAAAAAAACGATCAACAGGGGAATTACTAATGCATTTTGTGGGCCTACATGGTATGAAGAATCGCCTATATGTTCAAAAGTTAAAATGCTAAAGATGAAAACGTAATTTAATTTTTAATTAGGAAAAACTAATAAAATAGTTGCAGAAACAGTACCAAGCAAAAAACTATCAACAGGGGAATTACTAATGCATTTTGTGTGCCTATATGGTATGAAGAATAGCCTATATGTTCAATGATGGTATTAATCAAAGTTAAAATGCTAAAGATGAAAATACAATTTAATTTTTCTCATGGTTTTTAAAAAAAATCTTTCCTCGTTACAGTAGCAATTTATTGCACCATTTTATCCAATCAATAATAATTGCAAGTCGGTAAAGGAAATTACAAAAAGTGCAATTTCCATTTACATTTATTTGAAATGAATAAAATTATGAAATTAAGTCCACATAAAAAGATAAAATCGCCCATTAATTACCGAAGATTAAATCAAAATCAATTGCATTTCACGTGAAAAATGAATTCCCTGTTTTCCAATTTCCAACTCCCATTCAATTTGACTATCCTATCTCATCCAATATTTTACCCAGAAAATTAATCGAACTCATTTATTATTATTAATTTTATTATTGGCTACGTACCTATGTGGCATATATATATATATATAACACGACGAGACGCCAATTGTAGCTATATTGTGGAAAAAAATAACTACGTTTGAATTTATGAGATATCAGGGACTGGAAAACGGGCAACAGGAATAAATATACGCAATTATCATCCCCATGCCGGTCATGTTATATGTCGTGTTGCCGGGGAATTATTTTGCCCGGAGAGAAATGTTTTTGCGCTTTCCCCACGACCAAATGGTCCGTTTTATTATTTTCTTGTGGGACACAAGTCGTTCCGGAATCTATGCCGAGCTTTCTGGACCAAGTAAATGGTCGGTCACGCCAAAAGACAACGGTGGTTGTCCATTTGCCGCCCGAATTACAAACCAGGCGACAGTCTTTGTCGATTCGATGCATTCCTGAATAATTGCGGGTGTAACCGAGTTAAATATCCTAATCTATAAACGTGGCACATCCTCCGGGAATAAAACACACTAAAGCTTGATAGAAAAAACATGGAAATTTCATCCCCTATTTGGATAAACTGGAGGTGAAACATCATTAAATACTAAAGTATTTTCGGGGGAAAAAATTAACTCTTTTGTCTCGAAATTTTGAGATAAGAGTTGAAAAACTGAACCCTTTTCATCCCCTTTTACATGCTAAATATTTTATCTTTAAATTTTGGGAAAATCGATTTGATAATTTATCTATACTTTGTCAATTACAAACTTAATTAATCGATTTAATGAAACAAGATTAACATTCGGTGAAAAAATTAACTCTATAGCCTCGAAATTTTAATATAAGAGTTGAAAAATTAAACCCTTTTTGATCTCCTTTTGCAAGCTAAATATGAACATTAGACTGATTCAAAAAATGATTTTTTTTTCTTAATTATGTCGAAAATATATTTGGGAAAAAATTTATGAAGAAATAACTTGCATGAAAATAAGCACATCATTATGTTCCATCCCTAAAATATGGAATAACACGCCAGATTTAAGCATTTAACTCCAAGGTAGATCAAATTGACGTATAATTTAAGTATAAAACATCAACAAAACCATGTACAATATAGAATTAAAAACGCCAAGTAGCATACATTTTGAGGTCAAATAGGTAAATACCTATTTATTGAAATTTATTGAATAATTAATGCTTTCTTTGCTTTTGATGGGCGCCCAAATTTACGCTTTTGCCCTCAAGGAATATATTTAGATTCCTCAGGGAATTCATTTTTTTCAAACGGATTTGAAGACCCAGCGTATGCTTGCACTTATATCTTATTTGAAATATTGGATACGTACAATTGCATTGACTAATATCAGCATCTATATTCAACGCCTAAGTGCCATAAAGCTCTGTTTAAAATGCTTAAAAGTTTCCCAGGCTTCAATAATATATTTGGCTACCAATTCTGATATTATACTTTTATAACTCGAATATGAAGCATATACAGACTTTGATTGAAAAAAAATGATGAATTTTTTTTTCTTAATTATATCGAAAATATTGGTGGGAATGACAAAAAAAAATCCTGTGAAAGTTTAAGCTCTTAATATTAATATTAAGAAGTGCCGCATCGCAAATTTCGATTTTCCATTTAAATAACATGGCAACAATATTCTCTTGCATTTTGGAATTTTATAGCTCACGTTGGTGACAGACAATATTTCGGAATGACCAAGGTGTATTCTTGTAGAAAATGAACGACCTACAAAAAAGGTCTATTACAAGTTTTTGATATATTTATTCCTTCAAATGTTAATCGAGATCAAAGTTGAACTAAAGAGAAATTTTTTTATTTTTTCAATTTTTTGACGCAACCATCAATTTAATGAGAAAATTTTATAAGACATTTTTTGTAGAACACTATTTTTCTATAACTTATCCTTATAAAAGTTATTGATATTTTTCACAGGTTCTTAGTTATTTAATTAAAATAAAAAAAAAATTATGTTAAAAATATAACAATTCAGAGAATTTTCAGGTTAATGCAAATAACTTAGGACTTGTGAAAAATATCAAGAACTTTAACAAAGATAAGTTACAGGAAAAAAGTGCTCTACAAACAATGTCCCATAAAATTTTCTCATAAAAATGATGGTTGCGTCAAAAAATTGAAAAAATATTAAAATTTCTCTTTAGTTCAACTTTGACCTCGAATAACTTTTGAAGGAAAAAATATATCAAAAACTTGTTCCAGATCAATTTTTGGTCAATTTTTTTGTAGATCGTTCAATTTTCTACAAGAATATACCTTGATTATTCCGAAATATTGTCACCATCGTGAGCTATAAAATTCAAAAATGCAAGAGAATATTGTTCCCATGTTATTTAAATTGAAAATCGAAATTTGCGAAGCGGCACCTCTTAATATTAAGATTAAGAGCTTAAACTTTCACAGCATTTTTTTTTGTCATTCCCAAAAATATTTTCGATATAATTAAGAAAAAAATATCAAAATTTTTTTTAATCAGTCTAATGAACATAATGTTTTGTAGATGATAAAATTCAGATCTCAGCTTTACTTTTTTTAAATACGAAGACAATTCAGGTTGTTTAAGATCGTTTTTTTTTATTTAATATTTTTATTATTCAATTAGCTACGTTTCGTTACGTATTGGAACTTCATCAGGATTCTTGATTCACAAAAATAAAATATTTTTAATTAAAATTCAATGATAATGTTTTGTATTAAGATTCATGCTGTTTTCTCTTTTAATTTTGGGGAAAATCGATTTGAAAATTTATCAATTCTGTGTCAATTACAAACATAATTAATTGATTTAATGAAATAAGATTAACATTCGGGGAAACAATAAACTCTATATCCTCAAAATTTTAATATAAAAGTTGAAAAATTAAACTGTTTTCATCCCCTTTCACAGGCTTAACATGAACATAATGTTTCATATTAAGATTCATGTTGTTTTCTCTTTAAATTTTGGGGAAAATCGATTTGAAAATCTGTCAATTCTTTGTCGATTACAAACTTAATTAATCGATTTAATCAAAAAAGATTAACTAAGTGTTTGAAGAAAATCATTGTAAGGGGTTTATGCTTTAAATTTTGCTGAATGTTTTTGACAGAAATCAATAATAAATAACTCAACAAAATAGAAAGCCAATGTCATTCGATCGGTGTATCTGTAAATGCAATGTGTTTCCTATCCGTTCCTACGGGAACACATTGCACTGACATTCTCTCCAGTAAAAATATCCCGAATTTCATACATTTCACTTATATATATAGAGTAATAAATATCGTGACAATTTTCCCCGAAACGGCATTAAAGGAAAATATAGAATTTGTGCCGTAATATTCGTAAGGATTTTTTATGATAATTTTCTTCTTTACGATTTAATTCGATAAAATCTCAGAAGTACTCTCAAGAAAGACAAACATGCCGATCGTTTTAAAAAGCCGCCGTGCCGCTGCTCGATGGTGGGTGGGTGGGAGGGTGCTGAGCTTTACGGACGGGCGGTTGTGAGGAGACGATAGAAAAAATTGCATAGAAAGCTCAACTTTAGTAATCTAATAAAAGTGTCACACGGTACGCGCGATGACAGAGGAATGTTTTG
Organism: Sisyra terminalis; assembly: GCA_958496175.1. Taxonomy (NCBI): domain Eukaryota; kingdom Metazoa; phylum Arthropoda; class Insecta; order Neuroptera; family Sisyridae; genus Sisyra; species Sisyra terminalis. The sequence goes on along the minus strand of OY292278.1, from coordinate 50,077,713 downwards.
GTAAAAAGCTCTCGCGCTAGATGCATCGCTTACACTAAAGCTCGTTATGGCGTTCAAAAGCTCTCTTGCATCCACTCTATTTTCTATAAACTTGTCGGGCATTTTCTCATTTTTTTTTCTCGTTACGTTTTCGTCGCACCATCTTCAGTGCAGCTTTAACGTTTTTTGTATATATTTTTCCTATTTTTTTTTTTTTTTTTTTTTTTTGGGAAAGTTCAAAGTCATCGTTTGTTGGTTGCCACCGTCTTTTACCCGGTACATATTGAGATAAATAACGTAAAATTTTCGAGTTACTTTGGCGTTGGCTTTATGATGAGGATGTTCAATATTTTTCTTTAATTTTTAAAATTTTACGCTCTTCACGTATATTTTCTTAAATATATGAACGTAATTTTCTGTAACTTCAAATATTGTTCATCTTTTCATCCAATATTGCGTTTGCTGTGCAAAAATTTGTTCAAATTTTATTGAAATAACAACCCCTACAGGTGCAAAAAGAAAAGTTGCATTGATAATTTACACAAACCACATATAAACCCTTGTATAGATTTCCTGTAATAAGGGATGATATAAATTAAATGGAAAGTTAAAAGAGCTTCAGATCTAAACTGGAACAGCTGCGTTTTTGTTGTAAGAAAATATCAAACAAAGAGATTAGAGAGCTTTTTTTTGTTATCTGAAAGAAAATTGGAAGATTTTTCTTTAAGTATAATAATTTCAACAAATTATTTGGTGAACAATACAATAACAGAAGGGGTTGACGGGTTGAATGTAGGCATTTTGATGGGTATCGTTGGAAAATGATGACAATCATAACAACCCCTCGATACAAAGCCATATATAATAATCGCAACAATACAAGGCTTTGTTCTTTTTCTTCAGCCTTTTTTTTTCTTTTCGGCTTTTTTTTCATCGGTTGAAGATTCATTAAACAACCATAGATATAATTATTCAAGTATTATTGTGGGCGAAATACAAAAAAAAAACACTGCGAAAACTAATTTGAATTTGCCATGCCATTTGTTGGATTCGGAGAAGTGTAATGCATTTTTTACACGAGCGAAATTATCTAACGAGACATTTTGTCATGTGAAAAGTTTTTACGATATTTTACGACAACATAATTTTCCCGTCTCAGTTTCAACGTCTTTTTTGCGTTTCGTTTTCTGCGCTTTGCCATTTATGTGTTAGCTGTGCCATCCATTTCCCATTTTTCTTGCAGCTTTTTTACCGTTTTAGCGTTATTTTTTCCGAACATGTGTTTACGGAAAAATGACGTTATTGTTGGGAGTCCATGTGATACACACGAAGAGAGACCACGGGAGGGGGGGGGGGGGTGGAAAGCAAAAAAATAAAAATAAAAGTTAGAGATGAGAATTCAACTTCGAATATTAAAGTTTTAACGACCAAATTATTATTATGAAACTTACTTGTATTGAGGGTGGTTTTTATGAGTTTTGATTTAATGTGTTTCAAAACTGGAATCAACAATTCATGTGAGACTTAAAGTTTTTGGGGTTGTTTATATTTTTCTCCAGGAAAATTTCATTAAAAAAAGAGGATCTTTTATCAGTTTTTACTACAGAAGTGTTTAAAATATTAATTTCAAATTGATAATTTTTAATAAATGAATAATAATATAAGTCATATGACTTAATTTCTTCTTTATTATGACGCGGTTGAAGAGTTCTTGGCTGTCATCAGGTAAAAATTATTTTGTCAGTGGTAAACAAATTTCATATAGGTTGTTTGTTTGATATATTTGTCTTCAAGGATGTTATTTGGATCTAGTTTGTGGCCTTTGTATATTTCAAATTCTTCCAGGGTGTTCATATGTGATCCTTTCTTCCAAATATGTGGTGGCATAAAATTTCTTTCGAAATTTAAGCATTGATGATTTTCGTCATAAAAGTGTTTTGTAAAATTTCAAGTTATTGTAGGAGAGATTATACTGGAACTTACTTTGGAGGAGAAAAATTAAGAAATTATAATTGGTGGAAAGCGGTTTTCCAACATTCGATTTGTAGACAATGCAATCATAAATTCGAACCGTGAAAGCAAATTATTGGGCTTTATTCGAAGACTTCAAATCGTAAGTCAAAATTTCGCTTTAAAAACAATAAGACCAATGATCATTCATCGCGATAATGATCAAAATTAGAATAAGAAAATCAATTTCCAAAATATGATTAGAAAAAAAATTTTTTGGTTCTCAGTTTATAGATCTTTATTAAGACCGAAAGTCTTACATGTTCGAAGAAAAATAACCCTTACAAAATCAACGATCTTCATCCTCAAAAGTAAATTTAAAATTGAAAAATATTAATTCCGGATTATAATTAAGAGTTATTTAGAAAAATTATTTAAATAACAATAATTTTCTTTACGATATATGAATTATAAATCGAAAGAAATACCGTTCCAAATGTTCTGTACTGAAAATTCACTTTAAACGAGAAATACTAAGCAAATTTTATTTAAAAATAAGGGATTTTGTTCATTTTACTGCAGAAAAGTTTTAAATCATAATTTTAAATGGATAATTTTTAATTAATAAATTATAATATATGTTTTATGACTCCATTTCTTTTTTATTGCGACTTGTTTCAACAGTTTTTGGCTGTCATCATCAGATAATGATTATTTTTGTCAGTTGTTAACAAATTTCTATTTAGGTAGTTTGTTTTATATAATTTATCGATAAGGATGTTATTTGAATCTATTTTGTGGGATTAGTATATTTCATTTACTGTCAGGGTGTTCATATGTGATCTTTTCTTGCAAATATGTAATGGCTTAAAATTTGTTTCGAAATTTAAGCATTGATGATTTTCGTCATAAAAGTGTTTTGTAAAATTTCAAGTTGTACGAGAGATTATACTGGAACTCACTTTGGAGGAGAAAATAGAGGAATTAAAATTGGTAAAAAGCGATTTTCAAACTTTTGATTCGTAAACGATACAATCATAAATGCAAATCGTGAAAGAAAATTATTGAATTTCATTTGAAGACTTCAAATCTTAAGTAAGTCAAAATTTCGCTTTAAAAACAATAAGACCAATGATCGTTGATCGCGATAATTATCAAAATTAGAATAAGAAAATAAGTTGCCAAAATATAAAAGGATTTTTTTTTTTATGGTTCTCAGTTTACGGATCTTTATTAAGACCGAAAGTCTTAATTGTGCGAAGAAAAATAACCCTTACAAAATCAACGATCTTTACCGTCAAAAGTAAATTTAAAATTTAAAAATATTAATTCCGGATTATAATTAAGAGTAACATAGAAAAAATATTTTAATAAAACTAATTTTCTTTGCGATATATGAATTATAAATCGAAGAAATACCGTTCCAAATGTTCTATACTCAAAAGTCACTTTAAACGAGAAATACTAAGTTTACTTTGAACAACTCAAGGCACTGTAGTCGTTTAAATGGCGCAGGATGCATAGGCCAATCATAGAACACCGAACAAAACTCATTCTTTATTTCGACCAATCAGTGAATTTGTTACTTAAACTTTATAGATTTTAAACAATAACATGATTCTTGTATCATCGGTGTATGGTCTTTATATATCATATTCCGAAAGATCTACCAGTTTGACCAATGTATAATTTTTCGCAGGAACCACATTTAATTTTACAATAAAATCAATGTTCGTTGATCGCGATAATAGACAAAATTAAAATAAGAAAATAAGTTGCCAAAATATTATTAGAATTTTTTTTTATGGTTCTTAGTTTACGGATGTTTATTAAGACCGGTCTTAGTTGTGCGAAACAAAATAACCTCAAGAACCAAAAGAAAAATCTTCATCCGCAAAAGTAAATTTTAAATTGAAAAACATAAATTCCGGATTATAATTAAGACTTATATAGAAAAATTATTTAAATAATCATAATTTTCTTTGCGATATATGAATTATAAATCGAAAGAAATACCGTTCCAAATGTTCTGTACCCAAAAGTCAATTAAAATGAGAAATCCTAAGCCTACTTTGTACAAATCAAGGCACTGTAGTTATGGCGCAGAATGCATGGGCCAATCATAGCCCACCGTACAAAACTCAATCTTTATTTCGAGCAATCAGAGAGTTTGTTACTTAAACTTTATAGATTTTAACCAATGACATGATTCTTTGGCTATATATTCCTTATATTTTGTTCCGACAGATCTATCACATTTAATTTTATATAATCTGGTTTTATTTATCATTGTAATTTGGTTTTTAACCAATGGTTTAAGAATTTTCATCATGTTATTTGTTGAAGATGTGATATTGAAATTATTTTACATTAGGAAGTTGGCGATTGTAAAACTAAATATATTATTGATGTTTGATTTTATTTATTTTTGATTTTCTTTTGGTGGAGTTGGAAGAATGGATTTTTAAGTAAATTTCGATATTATTTTGTCTATGATTGAGCTGTTGTATCCGTTAGTAATGGCTTTATGTTTAATTATCTTAAATTCTTCTTCATGAGCTTTGGTGCTACGAGGGAACTTGATCCCTCTGTACACTAGACTGTTGTCAGCTGCCATTTTTTGGTTTTTTGGGTGAAATAATATTTTATGGATAATTATGTTCGTTGTTGGTTTTCTGAGTATATTGTATGACAACTTTCCATTTTCATTGGTGATTGTTGTATCTGAAAAGCTAAGTACAATCATCAACTTCCTTAAGAAAAATAACATCAATATCGCATTTTCAACAAACAACATGATGAAAGATCTTAAACCATTGGAGAACAACCATATCACAACGAAAATAAATCATAATATATAAAATTAAATGTAGTTCCTGTAAAAAATTCTACATTGGCCAAACTGATAGATCTTTCGGAACATATAATATAAGGCAAGGTTTATAAAATACACAGGTGGCCTCATGCACCACGTGACGTTTCCAGAAGAAATTCGTAGATATCTTCAGACTGATTCAAATTTCAAAATTCATCGTATGACGTCATTTTTTTTTCTAATAGGGCAACCTGTGTAATTTATAAATCTTGGATATAAGGAACATAGACCAAAGAATCATGTCATTGGTTAAAATCTATAAAGTTTTAGTTACAAATGCACTGATTGGTCGAAATAAAGATTGAGTTTTGCACGTTGTGTTATGATTGGCCCATGCATTCTGTGCCATTCAAACTACAGTGCCTTGATTTGTACAAAGTAAGCTTAGTATTTCTCGTTTAAAGTGACTGTTGTAGTGACGGTATTTATTATGGAATTTTGGGAAATTGAACTCTGGATCTTTGTTTAATGTGATAACTTCTTCTTTGGTGGAACTTGATATTATGATATAATTTTTATATTCTTATTTGGAATTTGTATACTAAAATAATACAATTAGCAAATGAGTTATTAGTTAAGAAATAGAGATAGGGTAAATAGGTAAAAATAGTTAAGAAATAGATACTTTTGAATTGAAATTAATTCAAGGGTCAAATAAAACATGGGACGTGGAGGATTTTGAACATATAGGATATTGAAGGAGGACCGACAAAATGATTATTTTTTTGGATCTATTAAAAAGAGAAATGCTCCATTTGAACCTATTTCAATAAATTTTAAATTGATCCCTGAATTACTCTAAAAACGTTTTTATTGTATTTGTTATTAATTAATGATACTCAAAGTGTTGGACTTGAAAATTATTTGATTTTGACATACATGCAAATAAACCAATTCATCAACTAATCGCTCAAAGGGTTGAAATGTTGTTATTTGCAATCAGAAAATCAAGGTTTATTTTTTTCAACCCTTTCTAGCAACAAATATTTTTGTGGCAGCACATTTTTCCATCTAAAAGCTTTGAATTTTCCCAAATGCCATCATCAAATGGATAAAGGTAGAAAAACGGCGCGCCACTGATTTTGACACGGTTAGCCAGAGGGGGTAGTATTGCGGGGGTGTTATCAGAGAGAAAGAGAGAGAAACGATGAGAAACTGGTCGTTTTGTAGGATGAAGCCAAGGGGGATAGTGGTGTGTCTATTAAATTATTTTTGTTGAAAAACACGGTTAATTGATTTTGTGGCTAATAAATAGCCATTGGCACAATCAATACCGCCATTTTTTTTTTCCATCCCCCACACAAACGTACATTTGTTGGCATTTGTGTTTGTACAAAAGTTTTTTTTTTTTTTTTTTGTTTCCAGAGACAAAATTCTGTTGTTTTTCCTCCACAAAGGTACACCGTGAAACAGAGGGAAACAGTGACTTCCTTTCACCACGTTTCATCCCTTATTTTCTGCGGTCGCAACAAATTAATTTCCTTTCACACCAAAGACATTCACGTCCACGCTAAAAGTTTTTCATATATTTTCATAGCAAATGAAATTATTACTGTTATTGTTGTTTATTTTTCAGTTTACAAACGAGGGATGAAAACATCCTGCAGGACCTATCCAAGATAAAAGCCGCGACTACCCCCTCCCCACATTTAGCACTCACATGCCGCCACCGTCGTCGTTGTCGTCGCCGCCGCCACCGCCACCACTGAGCAAATTTCCGGGAATGCTCGAAAGGGTTGAAGTTTTGAATAGTGATGGAAGCCAAATGGAATTAGGGGTGAGGCATGTCAATTTGCTTATGATAATAATAACAATAATGATAATAACAATAACACAACAATATATTTTCTCTAGTGTGGCACATTTAAGTGCTTGCGGCTATTCACATCCTCTCCTATACTCTTCCACCCCCATCCCCCACCCCCCATCAATTTGTCTCTTTACATTTTCTATACAAACGGAAAACCACCATTCCCCCGCCAAACAAAAAGGATCAGTGGAACGATAGCTATTCCCGGTTCTCCCGTTTTAAAGTCTATTTGTAATTAAAACACAGTATCAATTAACCCTTTTATGGTTTTCCAAATTATATTTCAATTAATATTAATAAACACTAATGTCGACCCTTTTTAACGTATTGAATTTCACCCTCTTTCGGTTAATTTAGGATTTTCGTGCTTTTGGGAATAGTAAGTATTCGATTCGAATTGTCGGTTTTTTCGTCTAATGTGGTCGAGTTTTGGGATTTCGTCACAAAGCCGGAGATGGAAAGGCCATTAGTGTGTTCTGTGATAGTAATTACGTGCTCGCTTTGAAGTGGACCCCTGTTTCCATAAGTTGCACCCTTGAATAGGGGATGAATCTTGGAGACACATAGGGAAATCTATTTATGACGTGTTAATTGCATTTTCCTTTTTTTTTTAAATTTAATTTGACGAAGGGTATTTTTAGGAAAAATACAGGATGTTTAGTATACTTTTTTTTTGAAAAGTTGCAATTTCTATTTCAAGGAATTATCAAAAAAATCCTTTCTTATTATTTAAGTGCATTAGACTGATTCAAAAAAAATGATGATTTTTTTAAATTATATCGAAAATATTGTTGGGAATGACAAAAAAAAATCCTGTGAAAAAAGCTCTTAATATTAATATTAAGAGGTGTCCCATCGCAAATTTCAATTTTCTTTTGAAATAACATGGAAACAATATTCTCTTGCACTTTGAAATTTTATAGCCCACGTCGGTGAAAATATTTCGGAATGAAAAAGGTATATTCTTGTAGAAAATTAAACGATCTACAAAAAAGGTGTTTTACAAGTTTTTGATATATTTATTCTTTCAAAAGTAATTCGAGGTCAAAAGAGAACATCAATGTTATGAGAAAATATAATAAAACATTTTTTGTAGAACACTGTTTTTCCTATAACTTATCTCCATAAAAGTTTTTGGTATTATTCACAGGCCCTAAGTTATTTGCATCGACACAAATATGCATTTATGTTGGAAAAAACAATGTAAAACGAAAAAAAATTATGACCTTTATTTTGATTATCATGGCTAAAAAGCAATTTGATTTCGCACATTTGGACGATTTACATACAAAATTGTTGGAAATAGGTGGAAAGCGTGGAAGTAAATTCGAATATTTTATTTACTTCCAATAACAATAATTAGTTTTAAAATTGTTCTATATACCGAAGAAAAATTAGTTTGGAAAATTGTATATTTTAATTGATAATAAAATATATGATAAAAAATTGCTCCCTTAATGCTTTTCAGCAGAATAAATAGTTACTCCAGGTTCATAAAAATTAGATTTTAAAAAGTTTAATTGTTGAAAAACAAACAAAAATTAAAAACCGCCTCTTTGGTATTTGGTATAAGTACCTACAACCTAAAGTTTCATACTAATTAAGTGAAATGACGATATTTAAAATGCTTTTATTGAAATGATATAAGAAAAACAGAAACTTATTATTAATTAATTATTTATTTATTAATAACACATATTAAACTCAAAATTTCGATTGTTAATTAATTCTACATTTTCTCATACAAACTTAGTCACCCCTTTTACTCTTTTAAGGGTAGAAATTTTCAAAACAAAATTCTTATCAGATGTCTACTTCTTATAAGGAATACATCGAATATTAAAATTTAATCAGTCAGATGGGGTGTATAGGTAAATGATTTTATTTACTTTAAGTTTAATAACTATTATCATTATTAAAAATACTATTATTACTTTTTTTCGTTAATATTTCCTTACTGGGCAACCCTAAGGATCTATTTACAACAATTTTGTAAAAAAACGTTTACTGTAAGATTCAAACCCAAGTCTTTTTAATTAGGAGCAATCAGAATGTCAGATACGTAAGTCATTACACTATTAACATCAACTATGTGTTTTGTATATATATATATATATATATATATATATATATATATATATATATATATATATAAACGTTTATATTTCAAAGAGGCAATTTTTTAGATTTTAAATTGAAATTACTGTGCTTATTATCAGTTAAAGTACCTTTATAATGATATATAACTCGTCTATCTAAAGTTAAAATTTTTTTGTTTCATCCCCAGGAAATACCTTCCTTTATTATTTTTTTGGAATGATAAGTAGCTTATAGGCTGTGAAAAATTGTGTTGTCTTAATACCAAATTTCATTAAATTCGGTTGTTCCGTTCTTTAGTTAAATTGGGACACACAGACAGACAGACAGACAAAAATTTTAAAAATGTCAAATTTGGAATAAGGGCCTTTTGAAACAAATATTTACCCCAAAATTGGGTTCAAAATCGAAATGTACAGACAGACGTAAGAATTTTATATATTAGTATAGATAAACGTTTATATTTCAAAAAGGCAATTTTTTAGACTTTATATTGAATTTACTGTGCTTTTTATCATTTCAACTAAAAATATTTTTACAGATTATTTTAATTACCTTAATAACTTTTAATAACCTTTCCAATGATATATAACTCGCCAGTCTAAAGAAAAATTTTTTTGTTTCATTCCTCGATAATACCTTCCCTTATTATTTATAAGGAATGATAAGTAGCCTCTAGTCTGTGGGAAATTGTGTTGTATTTTAAAACTAAATTTCATTAAATGGGGTTGTTACATTATTTAGTTAAATCAGGACACACAGACAGACAGACAGACAAAAGTTTTAAAAATTTCAAATTTGGAATATTGGGTTCAAAATCGAAATGGACAGACAGACGTAAGAATTTTATATATTAGTATAGATAGTGAGATTAACTTGCATATTTGGAAGAGGATATTTTTTCAAATGACATTTTTGTGAAAATATTTCAGTGAAAATAGTTCAGAAGCTTTTTTTTCTTGAAGTATTTTTCCATCAGGTTAATTTTATTTGGAGATATCAATGCATGTAATTTTTTGAAATACCCATAAGAAATGAACTTTATTTCAGAGTAAGAATTGAAAATTAGTAGTTCAATATATTAAATGGTTTCCTCGTTAATTTTTTTTTTTGGTTGGTAAACGCTCTTCCAATCATCCTGTATATTATCTATCCCGTATTATATTTCTGGAATATCTAGAGGCGTTTCAGGTTAAAGTTGATGTCAGATAGTATCACGGTATGACAGAGTGACAGCCACTAAGCGAGCAGTATGTCAGAAACGGTAACATGGGTTGCGATTAAACACAATATTCTGCATCCCTAATATTCCTCTAGGATCACAACAATTTCAAATTCACGCAACAATATATATTGGCGACCAACTAAAAACGTCATCAAATAAAAATTACGCCCGCGATTTTTCTTCGTTTGTGCTTTGTGCAAGCTTTCCAGTTGTGTTGCGAGCTTTTTTTTTTTCGAAAAATAATTGTGAGGTTATTTCGTTTTTATACTGTCAACTGTTTTCTGTTTAAACGTCACGTTAATGCGTGATGAATGACTTCCGTCGTCGTTTGAAAACTCGAACGAATATTATTATGAAAATATTATGGTTGAATAATAGCGTTGGCATGTGTGTGAGGCGGGAGAATAGTTGACCCGTTTTTATTGGGGGGTGGGTTGAGCTTTTTACCCTCGTCTCATCCTTGCGTTTTATGTGCAGTTTTTAAATGTAATTTTTATAAAAATGCTTTTTGTTCGATGCAATGGAGCTTTTTGAGGCAACTCATTAAAGTTTTTTTTATGGATTTGTTATAATCTTCACCAAAAAATAGATAATATAAACTTGCAGACTTTGGTATATGTACTAAACATCTTTGCCTTTTCTCATGAGAAATATTTTATTGATGAAGATGGTTTTCTGTACTCAAATCTTAATAAGTTCCAGAGGAAGATGTGTATCTTAATAAGAGTACAAAAACATTTATTTTTGTTGAAACTATCGATCACTTGGAATATAATACAAAAATATCTAAACACCTTAAGCACTATTTTTGAGAATGCAATACTTTTTTCGAGCTTGAAAAGAAGTTAAAACTATTTCAATCCTAAAACCAGGGAAATTAAATAATATTTTAATGATAATTTTCCTGCAGATCCATCGGGTTTCATTGAAATCTCTCCAAAACTTTCCCAAAACTTAACTTGGTGGACTAATTGTTACCAATATTAGTAACAATATTCGTGACCAACTAAAGACCAATATTTTGTACATCTTTGGGTATATAGAATCCAAAAAAATATTTACCATTTACCAAAAAAAAACCTTTATTATAAATTTTGAAAAATTTCCTTTTGTTTATATTGAGTTATTATACATGATATCAACATATAAGGCTGCCCCGTAATTTTTGATTTTGATAAAAAAAATCAAAGATTTTTTTCGAAATAATGGAATTGCTAAGTCTTTGTCATTTAATTTTTTATGGCATAATTATTGATGAGCCCATTTGAAATCAAAAATTGATCAAATTCTCACTTGCAAGTGATGGACTATAGCTTTTTACCCCAAATAAATATTGAAATAATTCTTGCTTCAATGGATAGAGTAGCATATAGGGCATTTGTATTATTAAAAATAATTTAACTGACACAATTTGAAGCCAAATGACAATCATTTGAATTTTCTACAATTTATCCTAATTTTTATGATTTTTTATTTGGTTCTCCAGTAATTCAAGTGCATATAAAGGACTAAAATTATTCTGGATAAATTACAAACTCTTCTGATGTTATGAAAGAATCAGCATTCTCCTACAAAAATATTTTTTATGCGATTGGTTTTTTCGGAAAAAAGCTCAACTTTGAGCCCTTTTAAAGTTATGTGTACGAAAAAAGAAAACTTTAATATTTTGAAACAATATGGTCTATACTTTCGTTAATCATTTCCAGTAACTGCCATTCTGTTATTTCCACTTTTTTAGAATATATACTATATATTAGACTTGGCTGAAAAAATCGACTATTTTTTTTTTGATAATTATATCGAAAATATTGTTCAAGGTGACAAGAATAAAATATCGGGAAGGTTTGAGCCCTTAGTATTAATTTTAAGATGTCTATCATCTTTAATTTCGATTTTTATTTGTGCTTTCATTTTTGCATCAATGCTGTCAAACTATCAAGATAAAAAAATTTATCTGCACATATATTTATAGAAAATTAAATTCCCTACAAAAAACGTTTCTTTAAAAATTTTTACCAGACACGCCGTTTCCGAATTTTCAAGCTGTAAACTTAGATATCATTTTTAGATTTATCATCTTTAAATTCGAATTTTGCAACTAACGAACAAATAAATATATTTGTAGAAATGAACAATATAGATTCTTGAAGGAAATTTAGTGCACTACAAAAAAGGTGTCTTAACGTTTTTTCATAAAATTACTCTTTCAAGAGTTATTCACAATTAAAGTTGAAGGAAAAATTAAATTATTGTTTTTTTCGTTGTTGGACCAATTTTGAAAGAGTGAATTTAAGTCAAAATGTTAAAAGACCTTTTTTGTAGAACATGAGATTTCCTTCAAGAATCTATATTGTTAATTTCTATATATTTATTTGTTTGTTAGTTATGAAATTCGAAAATAAAGAAGATAAATCGAAAAATTATATCAAAGTTTAAAGCTTGATTATTTGGAAATGGCGTATCTGGCAAAATTTTTTAAAGAGTCGTTTTTTGTAGGGAATTGAATTTTCTAAAAATATATGTGCAGATGAATTTTTTTGAAAAAAAAATGAAAGCACAAATAAAAAATCGAAAAAAATATGGGGAAAGTTTGAGACCTTAATATCAATATTAAGAGGTCTATCATCTTTAATTTTGATTTTTGTTTTTTTAAAAAAACCTTATACCTGTTGCAATACCCCAAAGATAATGACCTCTGTCAAGTTAGCACCCGACTTTTACAAATTAAAATTATAAATATATTTTTTGATAGCCTATTGTTTGTACTTGATTGCACCGAAAAAATTTTTGTTTGTACCTCAACCGAAAAAAAGGTATTAAATTTTTAAAAATCAATAGCCCCCCATTGTTAGATTTTTAAAAAAATTTAACGGCCATAGATAGGCCTTGACACGTGGAGGATTGTACTGAAGAAAAATTGATTCTAACTTTGACCCAAAAAAAATAAATTATAAGCCATTTTGTGAATGCACTTAGTCCATTGAATATAGAGTTTTCCGGCTACTACGAATTTTTTTGGAGAGATTTTCCAAATCCAAAGGCCGTACAATCTAGCTACAGAGGCGCTAAAGATTCTGCTGAAATAATTATCCTTCTAACTCTATTCTAACGGCCAACGGTAGTTATAAAGGATTTTGTATGAGTAATTAGACTAAAATTACTTCATTGTTGAAATTGCAAAAACGACCATAACTTTGAATGTATTGAGGTACAAACAAATTTTTTTGCGGATTCTTTCGGGTCCTGGTCTCTAGTTGATGGTACTAGTTGAATTTTTGTTTGTACCTCAACCGGAAAGAAAATAGAGTTTTCCGGGTACTACAAATTTTCCTTGAGAGTTTTTCCAAAGCCAAAAGCGATAAAATCTAGCTACTGTAGCGCTGAGGATTGTATCAAAAAATTATCCTTCTAACTTTATTCAAACGGTAGTTATAAAGGATTTTGTATGAGTTATTAGATTCTAATTACTTGTTGAAACTACAAAAACGGCCATAATTTTATTACTGTTGTGGTACAAACGAATTTTTTTTGCAGAATCTCCCGAGTGCTGGTCTCTAGTTGATGAAACCGGTTGAATTTTTGTTTGTTCCTAAAACGGAAAGAAAATAGAGTTTTCCGGCTACTATGGATTTTCCTTGAGATATTTTCCAAATCCATAGGAAAAAAATATTAAAATATTAATTTTAGTCTAATTACTCATTCAAAATTCTTTATAACTACCGTTGGAATAAAGTTAGAAGGATAATTTTTTCGGTACAATCTTCCGTAGCTAGATTATACCGCCTTTGGATTTGGAAAATCTCTCAAGAAAAATCCGTAGTAGCCAGAAAATTCGATTTTCTTTCCGGTTTAGGTACAAACAGTACATTCTCAAAACATTCAAAGTTATGGTCGTTTTTGCAATTTCAACAATGAAATAATTTTAGTCTAATTACTCAGACAAAACTCTTTATAACTAGGTACCGTTGGAATAGAATTAGAAGGATAATTTTTTCGGTACAATCTAGCTACGGAGGCGCTAAGGATTGTACCGAAAAAACTTGGTACCGAAAAAAAGGATTGTACCTTTGGATTTGGAAAATCCGTAGTAGCCGGAAAACTCTATTTTCAATGGAATAAGTACATTCACAAAACCGCTCATAATTTTTTTTGGGTCAAAGTTAGAAACAATTTTTTTCCGTACAATCCTCTACGTGTCAAGGCCTATCTATAGCCGTTAAATTTTTAAAAAAAATCTAACAATGGGAGGCTATCGATTTTTAAAAATTTAATAACTTTTTTTCGGTAGAATCGAAAATTTTTTCGGTACAATCAAGTACAAACAAAAGGCTATCGGAAAATATATTTAAAATTTTAATTTGTAAAAGTCGGGTGCTAACTTGACAGAAATCAAAAAATTTTTGCCAAACTAATTTGTTTATTTCGTACGGAAGAACTCATAGAACAAAAGTGGTAAATGAAGATTGAAATTAATAGAGGTATGATTGTGAAACTTAAAGGATAATTAAAGGATTTGATTAGTACCAACATGCATTCAAAGATGATAAAGTTATCCCTCTAGCTTTGGCTGGTAAAAATGCCTTTAGTTTTGCATTGTATTGTTATGTACCTGAGTATTTACACAAAATTGACGTGGATTGAGGGTTGAGTAGTAATAATTAACTCTTTAGAAATGCCAGATGAAAGGGGTGAGCGTACGAAGCGTTACTTGTATCCAACTTTCAACTAACTCATTTTCGAGGTAGTTCGGTCAAATTTGTTAACAAGATAGAGACTAAAACCAGAACTGTCTACATTTCGACAATATATGGAAACATCATGATACACAAATTCCCACCCCCCACCCCCTGACAATTCGAACGATTCCATCACCACCACGATCTTTATTTCATCCCCTGTGCCAACGCCAAAGTACAAGACCTAATGAACCTTCAAGCTCTTAAGAAACACACGAAAGCCTTCTACGTGAATGTTTCTTCGTGAATTTTGCACCGTTTCACTACTCTCTTCATTTCCTGGATCAACGTCAGCATTTATCTCTCTTTTCATTCACCAAACTTTACACCGCACCCCACCTACCCTCAGCTAACATATGCATTGAAACACGTGGGCGAATTTCAAAGTAAATTTTAAAGAAGTTTCCAAATCAGTTGCACAGTGGTAAGATATCGCGAGGACGTGTGAAGAGTAATGGAAATTGGTTGATAGAACACCGGAAATGAGGCTTTGAAATGATGAGCTTTTGTTTTGTGCTGTGAAAGCTGCTCCAGTTTTAAATCAGTTTAACTAAGACGGAGAATGAGCTTTTTCGATCGAAAAAAAGACAAACTTGTTACTTCGAAACGTTTTCATTGATACACACGGAGAAAATTTGTTGGGCCACGTGCTAATTACACGTGTTTACACGTCCAATTAAATGATTTCTCTCGGAACAAAACGGGGCAAAAAAAATGTCGACAAGTTTCTAAATTTAATTAATCCTTTTGCACGAGATTTCTCTCGTCTATTTCTCTTTCGTATAGATATATAGCTATATATATATATAGAGGTATGTATCTTTGTGTAGTTTCGGTAAATAAACTAGTTCACGAAGATTTCAATCTTCACGTGTGTCTGTTTACTCGACGAAAAACGTCCGACGTACCAAACTACAAGTTTCGCGAAGCTTTGAAGCTTTTCAAAGCGTCGAACGTTTGATAAGAATTAAATCAGAGGTTGCCAATAATGGGCGTGAAAGTGCCACCGACGTGAAATGTGGTGCACCCGTTTTTTCATGAGAACACATTAATTTTGCCTTAAAAGAAAAGTTTATGAAACTGTTTTCCCCCGTTCCATGTTCATCTGACAAAAAGCTTTCTCTCGTACAACGAATATAAGAATGTTTTAATTATAACCGGAGCTTTTCATTTGGCACGTGTAAAAGCCCTTATTCTTGTTACCTGTATTTGGTTTTATACAGAGTGTTTCGTAATTGTAGATTATAAATCGTCGGCTACAAAAACTATTGCAACAAATATCTACTTAAGACAGCGAATTTGAAAATTTTACTCTAAATAACTTTAGCTTCTTAAATATGAGGGTTTTAAGGGTAAAATTTTTGGAAAAACTATATATTTTCAAGTCGAACAAAAATATAGAATATTAAAAAAATTGAAATGAAGATTTGTCTGTACTTAATTTTTGAAATAAAGACGGATTTTTTCGTCAAAAAAGAGGCAAATATATATTTTTTATAAAGAACAATCAAATTTCAAAGTTTGACTAATAAAATGTTTTTTTTTTTGGTAGTATACAAAAAATTGTGTATGAAAGTTTATATAAGAGTTTATTAAAGTCCCAAACTATATTATTCCATACCAATTATCACATTTAAAACTTTCGATTGCCAAGCAACCTTCATCAGTGATCATCAAGTAGTTTGGATCACTCCGTAACTGCTTTGTGATGATTCACCACTGAAGATGATTGCTTGGCAATCGAAATACGTATCTGGGCAATACGTCACGAATATTTTTGTTTGAACTTCTGTTCAAATTTATTTTTTTGGTATGATTTCCATATATTTTTATATTATTATATTAAATTATACTACATAAATTGGAACGGAATATATTGTATATATTGTATACATAGCTCAAAATTAATTAAAAAAAATAATTTAGAATAAAAGTTGGCCAAAAAAATAACAGTTTATTTTACGTATATTATTCTTTATTCCCAAGTCTTCATTATATGGGAGAAAAAATAAACTTTAAGATTACTGAAATTTCACCCCATTTACGTAATATGAATATTACCATCCTGTGAATCATCACAAAGCAGTTACGGAGTGATCCAAACTACTTGATGACCACTGATGAAAATTGCTTGGCAATCTAAATACGTTTCTGGGCAATACGCCACGAATATTTTTGTTTGAACTTCTGTTCAAGTTTATGTTAATAAATTGGACTGCAATATATTTTATATATTGTATACACAATCCAAATCAATATTTTCCAATTTACATAGTTTTAACAAATAAATTTTGGTCATTTTTGAACTCAAATTGTAGGCCAATCTTCCAGGCTCGATTACAAAGAAACGATTTGTCAAATGAAAATTTACAAAGACACCTTTTTTGTAGACCATTTAATTTTCTATATGAATATTTATTTTTTTAATTTTTTCAATCTGCTGGATAAAAAATTTTGAGGAATAAAAGCACTATAGTTTGAAAAACCAATATTTCATAATAGTTTATTTGTCATCCAAAATAATATCATTGTATCTTAAAAAAATAGCCAATTTTTAGTCTATCCTTATATTCATATACGATTTCTAACTCTTTTTGTTTCACGAAGCATTTTGATTCAATACGATAAAACTGCCGAAAGTTTTTTAAGTTTAAGTTTGTGGATAAAAAAGCTCAACATGTTCATGATAATCTTTTATTAAGAGCACAATTTGCATCTATTTTTTAAGAAAATCAAATTATTTTTCAAAAAAAAAAATAATTCTCAAGGATTTTTTTCCATAAAGCATAAATTCACTTCCCTCATTGAAATTCAAAATCAAAGATGAAGTTAAATTTCAATTCCAGTTTTTTTTTTACTCTATTGCAAATATACTGTTAGAAAAACTTGTTACAACTTTGAGAGAAGTAAATTTTTCCAGAAAAGTTATGAAACCTTTTTTGTAGAACATTTGATTTAAAAATTTTCAAACCTTTGTTCTAAATAGATGATAAAATTCAGATCTCACCTTTTATTTATTTAAATAAGAAGACAATTCAGGTTGTTTTAGATCGGTGTTTTTATTTAAAATTTTTACTATTCAATTAGCTACGTTTCGTTACGTATCGTAACTTCATCAGGCTTCTTGATTCACAAAAATAAAATATTTTCAATTAGTTCTACATATCAATTCGGTAAGAACTCAAATTGTAGGTTAGTCTTTCAGGCTTGATTACAATGAAACGGTTTGTCAAATGAAAATTTCCAAAGAAACCTTTTTTGTAGACCATTTAATTTTCTATAAGAATATTTGTTTTGTTAATTTTTTTAATGTGCTGGTTGAAAAGTTTTGAGAAATAAAAGCACTGTGGTTTGAAAAATCAATATTAATATTAAAGGACTTAAATTTCACAATATTTTAGTTGCCATCTTTAATAATATGATTGTATCTTAAAAAGCAGTCAAATTTTTGGTCCATTCTTATATTCATATACGATTTTTAACTCTATTTGTTTCATGAAACACTCTATATACACTTAAATGTATTAAAGGAATGGGAAATTCATCCTTTACATGTATATAAGTTTTACACCCCTACTTGAGGGTTGCAAAAATGGTGGATGATAGAACGTTATTCCTCATTTCTGCCGGTATCATATTTTACCTAGCTTTCTCATTCGGTTTCGGTGCCGTTTATTATTATTTTTTTTTTGCCCACGTAGGCAACATACACTGTATTTTAAAGTACAAGTGGCAAAGACCAAAATGAGTGCAAAAGAAATGGAAAAAGGATACTGAGGAGGAGGAGGAGGAGGTGTGCTTGCCTTGGACGCGTCCGAGACGATGGCAAATATTTCAAAATGAATAATCGCGGAAAAGTTGCAGTCTCAGCCGCTTGGATTAAAGAAAAAGCTTCTGGAAAATTACTAATGCCATTTAATGGTGGTTCCCATTTTTGCATTGTAATTATTTTTAAGTATTAGTAAGTTATTACCTGCATTTTTGGTGGATTGATTATTAACTTTAAATTTTATTGGGCTACTAATAAATTTCAGGTTGTATTTTGTTGTAAGATATAGATAAAGAAAACTTTAAAAAAGTTGTAAAATATTTACCTCAGCACTTATTTCTGACGAAATTTTTCTTCACCAATTTATTTTCACGCGTAAGTTTGGCTCGATAAGAGGCCTCATAAACAAGTTTCACTATACTTTACGAGTATTTAACGAATTCATTTTATTAGTCTTGGAAAACGCGAGATTAATATACGCACAATTAAAATTAATGTAGCACAATAATCTTCATTCCCCCATTTCGCCCCATTCCGCCGTTCAAAATGCGATCCTTGCAGGATGCTGTGTGGACCATTTTCACGCATAGATAAGCGAAAATCTCCACGCCGTATATACATATAGTTTATTCCTCCCTTTTCAAACGCATTCGTAATTTTCTTGCCGCGGCATTGACCGTAAAACATATGGCTCTTTATTAACAGCGACATGCAATTGTGGCTCATTAAATTATAAAATTATTTTAGAAAACACCAGCCGCATTTGCAGTGCACTTCAAAAAACGTGTCCTAGATTTTATAATGGGACCGCATAAACGCCTAATCGGTGGTGGAGGGCGAGGAAAATGCTCTGAAGATGATCCCTTCGTTTGTTTTAAAACTACAGAGAAACGAGGATTAATTTGTTTAATGCGACATTGTACAACTTTTTTCTGGATCAAGTGGGCTTTTGTTTATTTCATTGCCCTGGCAACAATAGCCAGATGAATTTGGGTTATGTGAGCAATAAAAATTAAGTATGAAACGTTGGTGTTTTTTTTTTCTTTAAGGGTAGTAGTATTTAATATTGTGTGGAGACGGAGGAATAATAAAATTTAAAATTATGATGATAAAATAAATTTGAATAAAATTTATTTTGTGCTGGCGGGTGTTGAGACGGGGAAAAAAATAAACGACTATGTCAGAGGGATGGGGGTGGAAAAGTGGGTGCAAAGTTGGAGAACGTTTTTAACAAAAACCGTCATATTAATAAGACAGAGGACCAGACGCATTTTATTCGACACACTTTTCGTCGACTGCGAAATTTCAATGGGCAGAACAAAAAATTTTTTTTTGTTCAAGTTAAAACGGAGAAATTCCCGAGCAAACAAACATTTGTGCGTGGAATTTTCTTATAAGCAAAATATCAGAACGATGTCTTGGCAATTTTCGTGAATTTGAATGTTGTTCGTATAATTTTTGATACAATTACTTCAATGTGAAATATTTATGTTTGTATCGCAAAATTTCAACGAGTTCCTAATTAATTTAAATTGACTTATGATTTTTTTGCTTGGTTCTTGATAACATAAACGTAAAACTCTAAGAAATATTTGTAATTTTTAATTATTTTTTTCTTAGTTCATTTAAATTAATAAGTATTATTGTATTGTGATGAGCAACAATTAATATATATTCCTACATTGTTGTGGACTTCAAAAATAATTAAAAATTTAACATTTTCAGTCATAAACTTTGGTAAATGAATCGATAGTTGATCGAAGGAAATAACTGCATACAATTCGATTTTAATATTCGATCAATTGAAATAATTTTTTTACCATGATACCTGAGAACACTGATCAACAAAATTTTGTTACTAGAAAAGTAAGCAGTAATTTCGAAATATCTACCTAACCTCTCCACAAAATCATATGTGTATTAATTTGAGTAGGTCTAGTTTCCGTGATATTTTGTAACAATGTCTGTGGTGTTATGAATATTTTGGGAATACAATATAAAATTGAAGAGTGGCGCTTATTTATTGATGCTTCAAAAAGAAACTTAAAGGCAGTTTTGTTACAATGGTAATAATCTTCCCTCTGTACCGGTAGATTATAGTGCTAACATGAAAGAGTCCTATGAAACAATGAAATTTCTTCAAGAAAAGATTAAATATGACGAACATAAATGGAAAATTTGCGGAGATTTAAAAATTATTGCCCTTTTATTAGGATTGCAACTTGGGTATACAAAATTTTGTTTGTTTCTTTGTGAATGGGACAGTAGGGATAGGACAAACCAGTACGTTAAAAAAAAACTTTGTGAAAGCAATGGATAAAAATGGCGCTGGATTTCAATACCTAAAAGAAAAATTCCCTAAAATCAGTGACGCTAAGATTAAAGAAGATGTGTTTGTAGGTCCTCAAATCAGGCAAGTGATAAAAGATGATATACTTAAAAAACAACTCCATGGTCCAGAAAAACCAGCTTGGAAAGCACTTATAAAAATCACTGAAAATTTTCTTGGAAATCACCGATCAAATGACTATAAAACTATTATCGAGGAACTTTAAGAGAATTATAAAGCATTAGGCTGCAATATGTCCTTAAAAATACATTTTTTAACATTCACATTTAGACTTTTTTCCCCCAAACTTGGGTGCCGTTAGTGATAAACACGGGGAAAGATTCCACCAAGACATTTTTACCATAGAAAAACGATACCAGGGAAAATGGAATCCAACTATGCTAGCAGATTGTTGCTGAGGATTACAGAAGGACGTTCCTGATGCAAAATATAGGAGAAAATCATAAGAAAGTACTTATATTAATATTGTAACATTGATAAAAATTTAATTTTTCTTAAAATAATTTGTAATTTAAGAAAAGTAAAAAAAATCATATTACAACAAAACTATTCGTATCAAAAAGTTTAGACTACTAATTCTACTTTACTTGCCCTTATTCCTAATAGAATCAGCCAAAATTTTTCTTGTTACACGGAAAAAAATTTTTTTGTTGATCAGTGTTATCATTTCGGTCGTAAATTGTTGTTTAGATTGTCCCTTTTTATTAGTTTTTAGTCTCAAAAGATTCTGAATATGATAGATTTATTTCCTTCTTTTAACTGATCAGAAAAATAACTCAAAAACGATGAATAAGATTAATAAACCGCATATTTAAAATAAACGAAAATTTTTATTATAGAATTTATAGTCTTACAAGTGTAATTTTATTAAAAATTTTATTATTTTTTTTAAGAAAAGAAAAAATATTTACATTTATATAATATTTTTAAAACAGATTGAAAAATCACGGCATTATCATCGACATTATTTTGTGTTGTAGGCCACATAACTATATTTCGATAAAAATCTCGTTTTTCTTCTGCTATGTAAAATATTATTTTTTTAATGTCTTCTATTTTTTTTTTTTTTTTTGTAGTTTTTCGGTATCTTTTCCACATAAGCGTTGCTTGTTGGTAGTACTCATTGGGTACTTAATGGTACTGCAATAAAGTTTCCAAGTAAGTCACGGAATTCACTACAATTAACAAAAATAATAAAGATTTTTAGTGCGATTTAAGGATAGATCACCGTCAGAACGTAAAAAAAAATGACTTTTTTAAAACTGCTGCCATTTTTTTATTTTTAGAGAAATTAAAAAACAGTCTTTGGTCTGTAAAAGTTGAAGTTTTCAACTATTTTTTTTTATTTGCCCCGATATGTCCCCCCTCCCCCTTTTACAGCGCTTTGAAAAAGGGTCCTCAAAATTGAGGAGGCAAACGGGAGACAAGTTTTCTCGGAAACCGGAAGTCGGATTATGATTTTCTAAAGCATGTAGGTTTTGGTAATACGTCTTCTTGGTACTGAACCTCAAAAATTTGAAAAAAGTTGAAAATTCACAAAATGGCGCGACTTTGGAAAAAAAGTTTAAAAAAACGACCTTTTTTGGATCTTTCCCCCTCTCCCACTTTGACGGGGGGAGAGGTTTGGCCAATTTCAGAAATTCAGTACCAAGAAGACGTCTTGAACTATAACACTCTCCAGTTTCAAGTCAATCCTTTGGATAGTTTCTGAGAAATCTTGTCTCCCAGTTTTAAAAAGTTGATTTCGAGAAAAACGCATTTAAAGTTTTTTTAAGATATTTTTTTATGTTATTATCAATTTATTCAATTTTTATCAGTGAAAATACTTAAGTCAGCTATTCTAATCCTTTTAACACGTTATTCTTGAATGTTATAAGAAGACATTTGTGGGAAAAAAAAATCGATTTTTTTTTTCTGACGGTAATCCACCCTTAAGGCCAAAAAACGCATCCATGACTCCTTCTCCTTTTTCGCAATTATCAGATTTCCAAATAGATAATTTACTGAGTACCTGCTTTATTGCACTGCAATACAAATAGAAATAAATCATTTTTCAAAATTTAAGCTCAGAAAATGCATCAATAACCCAAAATCAGTGTACTTACTTTAAGTCTTTTTTTGACAATCATCCGATTGTCCAAAACGGTGATTCACTGGATACTTTAGTGAACTGCAATAATGGCCATAAAATTAAATTTGACTAAAATAATTATTTGGAGACCAACAGTGGAAATAAATTAATTTTTCACAATTATCAAATCTAGTTTCTATTTGATATTTATACAATAAATTTTTCAATTAAGTTAATAATAATTTTTGTAATATACATTGTGACTTATAAAGGCTAGGATTGTTATAATTTTTTGTGTTTTTCTTTTTTTGGAAAAATAAGGTTTGAGTCAAAGGTCGGCCAATAAACTAACCAATTCAACAATAGAATAATAATATGGCTAAAAAAAATTTAGTGCCGAAATATCAAATTGTTTTACCGTGTCTCTGCTATCTTTTATCAGATATCCTGTATATATATTTTCAAGATTCGGTTTTTTTTCCAACTTATGAAAATTTCTAAGTCATATTTTAAGGCTTTATGTGTAGTTTTTTATTGCTTTTTTTGTTCTTTACTGATAAATCTATGGATCCTAATGTAAATTCAAGCAAAAATTCCAATTTTGATTTTTTGGCGTTTCCTTCTTAAATTAACGATTCAATTTTTATCTTATAAATTAATATCATTATCATTAAGGTCTTATTTAAGTGATTTTTTATCAAAATTATTACCTGATGTTATAACAATGAACTAATAAAGTAAATTGTTTAAAATTGAATAGTATAACAGTTTACTCATTTTTCATTAATTTTCCTTCCGTAAAATAATGTTGATTAATTTTTGAACTCAATGCACCCCTCCAAACCTATAGATGTAAAAACAACCAATTTGGTGTTCTATAAATTTCTCTAACGTCAGGGCTGGACCGGAAACCCAATTAGGCCCAAGAAATATCGGTGACGAAGGCGAATAAAGTAATAAAAGTAATAAGAAGTAACAGTTATAAAAATGTAATATAACTACATTAGAAAACATAAAAAAAAACTGGATTATATTTGTGGGCCAGTAGGCCCACGGGGATATTGCACCGGTAGGTCCCATCGATTACGTTAAAGGAGCAAAACATATATTATTTTCTTGATTGGAAGTCTCAGGAAACATACAAATAAATATTAACTCTTATGATCGTTACTTTTAAGAGAATTGGAATAATTGTTTAAAAGAAAAGGAAAAACATTAACTGTTCAATATTTATTAAAATTAAAACACAATATAAACATTCTCGCCAATGTTATATTTAATTACAATTGAAATACATTGAAACTCAAATAATTTATTTAATACCAAGCAGAACGTAGAATTCTGAATATAAATATCATTCATATGAAAGATAATAAATAATAGCTGCTGAATGGGAACAACATCCTAGTGTATAGTTTCCAACGGAGCAATTACAGGAACAATGGAGAATATTGTTGTAATCATTACCATTGGGAATATACTTAATGTAAATAAGATATTTGTACATATTTCTTGATTTTATTTCTGACGTAATGATATTACGTGTTGATTTTATATATTTTATTGAAAGATTATTTTGATAGTTCTGGCCTAGGAGGATAGATCCTGTAAAAATTGATAGCAGTGAATGTTATGCTATAAAAGTGTAATTATTTTTAAAATTATCTTTATGTAACAATATGCATAAGGTTACCAACTTTAAATTACAAAAAATCCGGAGAGTTGCATTCAATTTGAAAGTAGATTTAAAAAAAATTTATGAATTAAGCAAGTATTTATAATCATAACGTTCACAAGCTTTACTAGCTAGTTCTATATTGTAAATATAACAAATATACATTTTTTGTTATTATAGAATCAATTGTTATCGCTGGAGGGTCGTGAAGAAACTTGTATTTTTGTTAAATCAAAAAACGTGGAGATTGATTTTTGTCAACTAGAATTCAGAGAAATTACATTTTTTCTCGAAATTCCGAGCTAAAACTGGAGAGTTGGTAACCTTAAATATGCAGAACCATATAAAATCGGGTGTCTTTCGATCCATTTAATGCTCCATCAATTGAAATCTACTTAATCGACTTATATCATATTTTTATAATTTTTACTAAAAATATTTTTATAACTCTTAGTAAAACTTTGATTTCGATACCAAAGTTAAAACATTAGCTATGTAGTGTATACAATATATAAAATATATTGCAGTCTAATTTATGTAGTATAATTTAATATAATCTATACTAATATATAAAATTTTTACGTCTGTCTGTACATTTCGATTTGAAAACCAATTTTGGGGTAAATATTTGTTTCAAGAAGCTCTTATTCCGAATTTAACATTTTTAAAATTTTTGTCTGTCTGTCTATCTGTCTGTGTGTCCCGATTTAACTAAAGAACGGAACAACCGAATTTAATGAAAATTGGTATTAAGATACAACACAATTTCCCACATACTATAGGCTACTTATCATTCCAAAAAAATAATAAGGGAAGGTATTCCCTAGGCATGAAAACAGAAAAAAATACTTTAGGCAGGTGAGTTATATATCATTGGAAAGGTAATTAAAAGTTAATAAATAATCAGTAAAAATATTTTTAGTTGAACTGATGAAAAGCACAGTAAGTTCAATTTAAAGTTAAAAAAATTGCCTTTGAAATATAAACCTCTACATAAATAAGACACATAGTTGATGTTAATAGCGTAATTGCTTACGTATCGGACATTCAGATTCTATAAATTCAAACATTTTATGGATTTGGATGGATAGTTTTTATTTATGTATAGATGCTGATTAATTGACGGATTAATTGGTTCACGGTATGTATACCTACTGTAGGTATACGGTTTTTTAGGCCTGTTTTTAGATATTTATAGTTATTTTTTGAAAATTAATTGATCAGTATATACAACTTTTTT
Organism: Sisyra terminalis; assembly: GCA_958496175.1. Lineage (NCBI taxonomy): Eukaryota > Metazoa > Arthropoda > Insecta > Neuroptera > Sisyridae > Sisyra > Sisyra terminalis. Next base: position 50,051,936 of record OY292278.1, on the reverse strand, counting down.
ATTCTAAGTAACAGTTTATTAAATGTGCCTTTTTAAGGTTGATAAAATAGTGTTTTTAAGTATGACTATGTGTTTCTTAAAACAAATAAGAAAAATAAAAATTTTCATATACCACTACAAATAACAAATTCAAAAAAATAATATAATCTACACCTACGTTACGCAGACGAAGTCGCGGAAATCAGCTAGTAATATATAAAATCATACCATCAACATAAATTTGAACAGAAGTTCAAACAAAAATATTCGTCACGTTTTGCCCAGATACGTATTTCGATTGCCAAGTAATCCTTATCAGTGGTCATCAAGTAGTTTTGATCACTCCATAACTGCTTTGTGATGATTCACAAGTGATACATAGCCCAAAATTAATTTAAAATAAAAGTTGGCCAAAAAATTAAGAGTTTCTTTTACGTATATTATTCTTTATGCCCAAGTCTTCATTATATGCGAGAAAAAATAAACTTTATGATTAATGAAATTTCATTCCTTTTACATAATATGAATATTACCATTCTGTAAATCATCACAAAACAGTTACGGAGTGATCCAAACTACTTGATGACCACTGATGAAGATTGCTTGGCAATCGAAATACGTATCTGGGCAATACGCAACGAATATTTTTGTCTGAACTTCTGTTCAAATTTTGTTTGTGGTATGATTTTTATATATTATTATATCAGATTATGCTACATAAATTGAACTGCAATATATTTTATATATTGTATACACAGTATAACTGTTCAAAGTCAGCGAAAAAATCTTATTTTGATTAGGTATGTAGTAAAAAAGTCCAAATTTTCCATGTACAATAACAAACTTGGTCTTAAAGGCAAAATAATTTTTCCCAAAAAAATTAGAAATTTATTCATAAAGGTATTAATTGGACTTGAATACTTGACGATTATAAATTTCAGATTGAAAATACAATAGTGAACAACAATGCAATTAATTTGTACTTGGGAAAATTTCAAAGCGATATGATAGTAGAACGAAAATATCACTCAACATTTCATTGATGAATGGTTGAAAAAGGAGCAGATAAGTTTTATAAAAAAAATAAAAAAAAAAAAATAAAAACACTACAAAAGCTTTGAAGTCTTCATGTGCTTTTAATTAAAAATAATATGATTGATACTCAATGACTGAAATGATTAAAGCATTTATAATTGAAGTTGTTATTTTTGTAATAATGCCATCATCTCCAACAGAAGCCGATAGCGAGTAATTGACATTAAAAAAAAAATGAACTATGCTTGAAAATTTTGAGAATATTTAACATGTGCATTTTATCAACGTTTTATTTTTCTCTTTGTATTTTACAGAGTTTGATTTTTTTTTTTTTTTTTTGGTGAAAACATTTTCAAAGCAATACAAATTCCAATAAAAGGCCAACGAACGAACATTCTTCAATCGTCGAAACGCTCGTAAAATTTAATTACGATACCAAAGGGGGTAGTTTCATTGGACCAAAATAAAAACAAAAAACAGAAAGAAAAAAAAAACAAACAAACCATCCTCCACATGTATAAAGAGTAGAACATCCCATTCGATTACGACCACCACAAAACAATCGCGGTTCATTAGGGGATAAATCAATGTCGACTTTATCAAGCGAAAGGGAACGACATGAGGGACTAACGGGATAATAGGTGGTTTGTGGCGGGATTAAGAATCGGGATGACGATTGCCAGCCCAGTGAATTGGTAGTAGGAGGAATGAGAGGAAAGTATTTATTTAAATTTTTTTTCTCTTCTCTCTCCAAATAAGAAAAAGCTCGACTTTAAATTTCCCGTGTTCAATTCTATTCGGCTTCTTATCACTCTATTTCATTTCCAGAGTTTGAGACGAACCACGCAATAATAAAGTTCTATTTTATTGAACATTTTAACTCTCATCGGAGTTTTCAGAGAGTCGAAGAAATTCGATCGCCGCTATATATATAGGGCATGTCGTCGGGAGATAAAAAAAAGCTCGGATGGAGGAGCTTTCAAGTGCTTGACTTGACTTGTCGGTGGGATTTTCTATTAATTTTTATAGAAAAGTTTTCAAAGCGAAAGATAAATATTTAGTGTATATGGCGATTTTATTATGAGAATTTAATCAAGAAGGTTGGATAAATATACGAGTTGGTGGTGCCCGGAACTCCTGCCGTTCACTGTATTTATGTTCCTGCGGGATGATTTATCTTATAGTTTTCAAATCGTGACTAAAAAGCTTTGGCCCCGAAGTAAGTAAGCTGGCAAGCCAGCAAGTTCAAGTTTTGATCAATTTAAAAGTTTGATTTTTTGTCGAGCTGCCTGTGCTTTTTTTTTTGCTTAAAAAATGGGGGGGGAGAAATTAATGGGGTGGAATTTGGGCAATCGTTAAAAAGTTTGCAAAAATCTTGTCGAGACAGCTGGAATGAATGACAAAAAATTTATTTGGAACGTAATAAATTTTGTTTAACTATAAACGAGTGAATTTTAAAGAAAATTAGATGGATGGCTCAGTGAATTAATAATTATATTTTCTGTTTTTAATTTTTAGCGGTGGAAAAAAATCAAAAATTGTACCAAAAACATAAATTAAATTTGAAAAATGGACTACCGACTAGAAGTAGTAAAATTGGCTTAGAAAAATTAATATCATTGATATTTTTTTCTGTCGATAAGTTTTATTTAGGAAAAGGTAGATTTGTGGTGAATTCAACTTCAATCATCAGCCTCTTCTCTCCCCGATGGGCATTTCAAATTCGCGTGCCAAAATGACTTTCTAATTATTTTTGCAAATTGTTATTTATCAATAGTTTTGTTATTTTACTTAAAAAATTTTCAGCAAAAATAAAAGGAATAGTTGAAATTGCATTATTTTTAATGATCAATGAGGATCAGATATTTTTTTGAAATAAAATATTTATCAAAATGGTTCAGAAAACTTAAGAAAATAATAGAAAAATTAATTTCATTTATGGATTAAATATATCTGAAAATACTCCAAATAAAGAACTTTGATAAAATCTCAACAGTTTGGATGAAAATCAAAAGTACTTTTTGAAAGTTGAAGACTGTTGAAAGTTTTCATGAAGTAGGTAATTATCGATGGAATTTTATTGAAAAAATATCTTTTTGGTTTTAATGTAACCAGTGTTAGATACTTAGACTATAAATCCTTATTGTGAAAAACATTGATATTAAAAATCTTTGCCGTTGAAATAAAAGATCACTTTTTTAAATTTCCAGCTCGAAAATGATCCACGAAAAATTAAATTTGATCAACTCACTAAATAATTGTTGCATCTGTTAATTTTTATATGGAAAAGTACCAAAAATTTGCATAAATATCTTTCAAGAATTCCTTGAAAGAAGAAATATACTTTTCATAGTTTAATGCAGATATTATTATGCACTTTGCTGCAAAGAATACAAATAATTATTGGAATGGACTTTTAAAATTAATTTCTGGCTATAAGTTCACGATTGCAATTGCAAATTGTTCATTTCACAAATTAATTTTTAGTTTTTTTTTTTTTTAATTTTAATTTCAAGAAAAGTATTGTGAACAATATTTTTTCCAAAGCTCTATAATTATTGCATTTTTAGTTCAATGTTAGCAATCCATTCGTCAATGATTAGAAAAATTTTCACTAACCTTAATAATATATTAAAAATAAATTTTGCTTTTTCCCAAATTTAACTTTTTTCTAGCAATACTAAAGATATAAACTTCGTTCCCCTAGATTTGAGTTTTTGCAAAAATATCGATTATATCGTCCTAATCGATTTTCCGCACTAATTAAGCTTCAATAGATAATTAAACCAGGGAATTAATTATATTTGGGATAATACTTGCACGGTTGTAGCTTTTCATTCTTTTCAGAGAGGAAGAAGATTTTTCTTCTGAACAATTTGTCGTTTAGACTTTAAAAAATGGATAAAGCTATGGCAACATAAGGGTACAAATCTTAAGGATTTCGTGAATGCAATGTATTCCATATATTTTAGGCGAAGCGGATATCTTCAGTATTTTGTAATTAATCTTTCAATAGTTAATGTCTATGAATATATTAATCTCTTAATGTCTTTTCTAAATTGTTGGGATTCATTACTGTAATTAACACAAAATCTTCGTACAAAGATTTCATTTTTTTTATACATTTTTCTGATTATCTAAGTAAAAATGATGACATAACACTGCAAATGCAACGAGTTGCGTCTCTGATTTTCAATATTCAATATTTTTCATTTTTTGAAATGGAAACTTAAAGGCAATGCAATGGAAGATAAGAGAAGGTAAAAATGCATAATTAGATTATTTTCATCAAAGAATCATCATCGATGAGGTAACAAAAAATAAAAACAACGAAATGGACCATTTTCAAGAAAAAGATTATTAAAACTTGATGAAATATAATGTTCCAATTGACCACCAGATCCATGAAAATCCGATGAGAAGAGCTTTGCTTAGAACTTTTTGAAGATTTTAGAACTTTTAGAACACTTTTGAGCATTTTTTTGCTAAAAACTAAATTCAAATTTATCAAAATTTTGTTGCACTTTTAGTAACATGCATTGGTAATATTGATATGTTTAAAGGGAACACTTAATGGAAAGCATTTAGTGGTTTTTAAAACTTTTTATAATATGTAGAATTGTTGGATTTTTTTTCTTTAACTAGTGGCTAACTTTATACTTAAGTTAGTGTTATTTTTGATACAAATCTTTTTGTATATATTAAAAAAGAATCATTTACATTTGATCAATAATTTTTGATTAATCCAAATAGACACATATCTTAAATAGACACATATATTTTGATAAAGGTCTTAAAATTTTAGAGAATCTTTCTCAGACTTATCAAATCCTTACAAGTTGTTTAAGTCTTGTGGAATATTATTTATTTTATCGCCAACGTTTCGTCAGTCATTTCTGACTTCTTTAGGGCTCTATAATGAAAATACATAACATTTAAAACATAGCGACATATTACACTGATCAAAAAAAAAACTTTTTTTCTGTGTAACAAGAAAAATTTTGACTGATTATGTTAGGAATAAGGTCAAGTAGAGTAGAATTAGTAGTCTAAACTTTTAGATACGAACAGTGTTATTGTTATATGATTTATTTTACTTTTCTTAAGGGTGGATCACCGTCAGAAAAAGAAATCGATTTTTTTTTCCATAAATGTCTTCTTATAACATTCAAGAATAACGTGTTAAAAGGATTGGAATAGCTGACTTATATATTTTCACTGATAAAAATTGAATAAATTAATAATTACATAAAAAAATATCTTAAAAAACTTTAAATGCGTTTTTCTCGAAATCAACTTTTTAAAACTGGGAGACAAGATTTCTCAAAAACTATCTGACGGATTGACTTGAAACTGGAGAGTGTTATAGTTAAACACGTCTTCTTGGTATTGAATCTCTGAAATTGGCCAAAACTCCACCCCCCCCCTAAAAGTGGGAGCGGGGAAAGGTCCAAAAAAAGGTCGTTTTTTTTAACTTTTTTTTCAAAGTCACGCTATTTTGTGGTTTTCAACTTTTTTCGGATTTTCGAGGTTCAGTACCAAGAAGACGCATTACCAAAACCTATATTCTTTGGAAAATCATGATCCGACTTATGGTTTCCGAGAAAACTTGTCTTCCGTTTGCCTCCTCAATTTTAAGGACCCTTTTTCAAAGCGCTTTAAAAGGGGGAGGGGTGGACATATCGGGGCAAATAAAAATACAAAAATAGTTCAAAACTTCAACTTTTACATGCCGAAGACCGTTTTTAATATCTCTAAAAAAAAATGGCAGCTGTTAAAAAAGTCATTTTTTTTACGTTCTGACGGTGACCCACCCTTAAATTGCAAATTGTTTTAACAAAAATTAAATTTTTATCAATGTTATAATATTAACATAAGTACTTTCTTATGATTTTCTCCTATATTTTGCGTCAGGAACGTCCCTCTGTAATCCCCAGCAATAATCTGCCAGCATAGTTGGACTCCATTTTCTCTGGTATCGTTTTTCTATGGTAAAAATGTCTTGGTGGAATCTTTCCCCGTGTTCATCACTAACGATACCCAAGTTTGGGGGAAAAAAGTCTAAATGTGAATGTAAAAAATGTATTTTTAAGGACATATTGCAGCCTAATGCTTTATAATTCTCTTAAAGTTCCTCGATAATAGTTTTATAGTCATTTGATCGGTGATTTCCAAGAAAATTTTCAAAGATTTTTATAAGTGCTTTCCAAGCTGGTTTTTCTGGACCATGGAGTTGTTTTTTAAGTATATCATCTTTTATCACTTGCCTGATTTGAGGACCTACAAACACACCTTCTTTAATCTTAGCGTCACTGATTTTAGGGAATTTTTCTTTTAGGTATTAAAATCCAGCGCCATTTTAGCTTTCACAAAGTTTTTTTTTAACGTAATCGTTTTCCCTATCCCTACTGTCCCATTCACAAAGAAAACAACAAAATTTTGTATACCCAAGTTGCAATTTTAATAAAAGGGCAACAACTTTTAAATCTCCGCAAATTTTGATTAATCCAATCTTAAATAAGCGCATATATTTTGATAGAAGTCTTAACATATTTTAGGAGAATATTTCTCTGACTAATAAAATTTTATTAGAATTATTTTAAAGCAAAATGTTTTTTTTTTAATACCAAGTATTACAAATAGACAACCAAACCAAAAAGGTTCGGTGGTGAAATTTATATTTTTTGCTATCGTTCCAACAATTATGTAAAGTTTTCTAGTCCTTTTATCCTAGTCACTTTATTTTCCAACCAGCTTCAAAGCTTTTTAGTGTGACACATAATAAAAGATTACAAAGCTCCGGAAAAAAGACACACACCTGGATTATTCTCTTGAAAACAAATGTTACATACTCTTAAACTCTTTTGATTTTATGATTTAAAATGAGAATTTGATGGAAGAGAATTCGAAAAGTTTATTTGAATATATGTCTAGTTCGATGGGGGGGGAGGATTTAGAACGTAGATGGCTCTATTTTCCTCTGACAAACAAAGTAATAAATTCTTTCGTTTCCCTTGTCTCGTTTTCTCTTTTAACAATTGTGACTTTTTTTTTTTTTTTTTTTTTTTGGAAAATCACGCGTTTAAGAGAGAGAATGTTTTTCCACGTCTTGTGTGAAAATCAACCACTTGAACACATCAACGCGTACTATACATAAAAGCTTTACAAAGCTTCGACCTACATAGTTCATAGTTTCATCTCTCTATGAAAACACCCCGCGACACACTTCGGTCGTCGTCACCAGGGGGTGTTTCATTCTTTATGAAAATTTTGCACGATTTGATCGAATATTCAGTGCACGTTGGGGAAGGTGTGTTTGGTTGGTAGCTGGAATATGGCAGTAACATGCGGCACTCGTGCGTATTTTTCCAGCCCAAAACCATCCCCATATAGTGCGCCCCTTTCACCTCCTCTCCAAAACCCAATTCCCATGTACTTTCATATCACAAATATCCGACCGCTTGCCCCACATTTTGCGCGCCTCCACTCTCTCTATCAATATGTTTGTGTAAAAAGATTTTTCCATCTGAATCTCTTTCGACGATTTGTTTGATTATGATCGCAACGTCGACGAACCTCTCGTTAACGTTTGACTTCACAATGAATATATATCCATTTGGAATACAAATTTTCGGCGGAAAAATTCAAGAAAAAATTTTTTACTTCTCGTTCATTGTTGTTTCTTACAAATAAAACCACTCATTTAAGCATCAAACATTGGTACTTCAAATGGTTAATCTTTGCCCGGTTTTTGCGAATATCGCATAAGGGTTGAATTGTTCAATAAAATAAATTAATTGATTGATGAATTTCCCTTGCATTCTTCTTCAAAAATATAACTTATTATTTATCATTTAATTTTAACAACAAACAAACTAATATTTCATATATTTCTTCAGTGAAACTTGAATGAAATCTCTGAGTTGTTTACATGGCAAATTTTCTCCAATTTCAAGAGAGGATCCCCCCAAAAGTCGGTCTTAATTATGACTTAAAACAGTCAAAAGTTATCAAAACACTCGCGTCAAAATAACCCCATCTCATATTTTTTATAAAATATAAAATTAAAAATTAATTTTCATATTCAACATACATTTTTCGATTTTTTAGGTAACTTTAATATTTGTTTATTGAGCAACTCGAAGGGTTTATTTATTACAATTTTGTAAAAAAAAACTTTATTGTGAAATTCGAATCTTCGTCTTTTTAATTAGGAGCACCAGAATGTCAGATATGTAAGCCATTACGTTATTAACATCAACTATGTGTTATATATATATATATATATATATATATATATATATTTACATATATATATATATATTTATATATATATATATATATTTATATATATATAAATATATATATAAACGTTTATTTTTCAAAGAGGCAATGTTTGGACTTTAAATTGACTTTACTGTGCTTTTATCAGTTGAACTAAAATATATTTACAGATTATTACCTTACTTTTAATTACCTTTCCAATGATATATAACTCGCTTGTCTAAAGTAAACAATTTTTGTTTCATCCCTAGGGAATACCTTCCCTTATTTTTTTTAAGGAATAATAAATAGCCTAACATGTGTGGGAAATTGTGTTGTATGTTAATTCCAAATTTCATCAAATTCGGTGGTTACGTTCTTTAGTTAAATCAGGACACACTAACAGACAGACAGACAAAAATTTTAAAAATGTTAAAACAAATATTAACCCGAAAATCGGGGTTAATATCAAAATATACAGACAGACGTAAGAATTCAATATATTAGTATGTAGATTAAAGTTTGTGTACTTAAAAGTAAATGACAAAGAAAAAATTATATTTTTGATGAATAATCTATCTGATTAGATCTAAATTTATTAAATTGACCTTTTATGACCTTTTATTTCTGATGCTTCTGTAAAAAAATAATTTTTAAGATTTTCCTGCATTTATTTTCTCATCTCTTCTTTTCTTGCGGATTGCCGGAGTATTTAATTTCTAATTCTACCATTAAAACTATCTTTCTTAAGATTAGAGATGAAAAACGATTTTCTTTTTGAAAGCTTTTCAAAAAACACCGAATGCTTATTAAAAAAAAAAAAATAAGAAGAAATCTTAAAACTTTGACCTCTTACCTTTTATAGCTCTTAAGTATTCAGCATTTCATTTCCTTTCTCCCACTCGTATACTCCTCTTTTCTTTTTTTTTTAGTGCTTATTTCTTTTTACCGCCGTCGTCTTAATGAAAATGAGAAAAGCTCTAAACAACAACAACAACGACAAAAATTTGCTGTACGACTAAAATGAGACAAGAAACCAACGATTACTCCTCCACTTCATATGGACCACCACTACAACAATAACAGTAATCCAGCATACTAAAAGCTGCAAGATGGACTGACACAATGGGGCGGGAAACGAAGAACAAAAAAACGAGGCATTTATGAATATATCATTGAATGTTTTAATTTTGAAAAGATGCTTACGATATAATGCAAATATTTTACAAGAGCTTGCGGCTTATTTCTGGTGAAGAGGAAGTCACTTAATTAACCGGTTAAAGATTAATTCCGCAAACGATAGCCTCCACCCACTACTCTCGAAATGTTTCTCTTGAGACAACGTGCTTGAAGAAGCTTTCCGAGACATCGCACCTTGTGTCCCCGTGTCTTGTTGTGCTTTTGATCTAAAGCTTTTTTTTTGTATCAACTCAATAAGCTTTCGCTTATTTTAACCTCACTGATTTTATCCTACTTTTCAAACATACAAAAAGTTGCACTACTAAAAAGTTTTTCATTTTGATTGGGTAGGAGCTTAATAAATTTGAGCTTTTAATAAATGAGTTGCATGTGACACAAATAAGCGATATATTTACAAGTAAGATCCATTAAACTTGTAAATTGTAAATAATACAGTTGGGAGAGACAGAGAAAGAGCTTTCATATGAATGCTTTGGTGGAAAACTGGAAAAGCTTGATGGTGGAAACTTGGAAGACAATTCCCAAACGTATTATTATCAAAATGGATCTAGTCAGTCTGGACGTGCAAATTCAAATATTTAACACGTGCTAATCTTGAGTGAAAAATACCAAGCGAAAAAAAAGCTCCAAGTTAAACAGCTTTTTAAAAGTTGTTATCGGCGATTTTTTCTAGAAAATAAATAATAAGCAGTTGGGTTGTCGGTGGTTGGCGGGCGGCAGGGTTGTTGATAAGTGTGATAAGAGCTTCTTAGGCATTGGGGTTGGATGTTTGATAAGACCAAAGTGCATATTAAGGCAATCGATCACAGGTGGCATGTTCGTGCTTTGTGCAAGCACAAAATGTTTCTGCCTACAAACATTACAAGCGGTTGAAGGTTGTCGGGGTGGCGGGTGCACGGGAGGGAAAGGATATCTACGTCCGTCGCCGTCCGTGTTGCCTTCAAGCTGGAGCAATTTTCATGCAACGTGCATGGAAACCCCTTGATTTTGTCTTTAAACCACCGATTACTTATCCCCAACCCCTTTTTCACTATTGAACTTAATGGCAAAATAGCGGGACTTAACGGGGATTTACCTCGAATCACATAATTACGTGTAATAAAATTTTCGTTTTGTGTTTGTTTGCTTTTTATCGGCCAGAAAAACGACTTGTGAAAAAGATGAGTTACGACATCATTAAATTGGAAACAACCCCTTATCGCACATACGTGGGGGGTATTTCTTGATGATTTACCATAATATGGTGGAAAAAGGGGAAGTACGTTCGATTTTGATCGCTATCTTTACATTTAAATTATTTACTCCTTATAAAGATAATTTTTCAACTGCTGATCGGACAACTTGACACCAACTTGAAAAACTTTTATAAAAACTGTGCTTAGAATCGAATAAGTGAAAAAAAGGCAAATTACATTCGATTTTGATCGCTATCTTTACATTTTATTTATTTTTTCTTTATAAAGATGAATTTTCAACCATTGATCGAACAACTTGACACCAACATGAAAAACTTTTATAAAAACAGTGCTTAAAATCAAAGAAGTGAAAAAACGGAAAGTAACGTTCGATTTTGATTGCAATCTTTACATTTAATTTATTTTCTCTATACAAAGATGATTATTCAACTACTGATCGAACAAATTGACACCAAATTGAACAAATTTTATAAAAACAGTGTTTAGAATCGAATAAATGAAAAAAGGGCAAGTTACATTCGATTTTGATTGCTATCTTTACATTTAATTTATTTTTTCTTTATAATGATGTATTTTCAACCATTTATCGAACAACTTGACACCAACTTGAATTTTTTTTATAAAAACAGTGCTTAGAAAAGAATAAGTGAAAAAAGGGCAAGTAATGTTCAATTTTGATTGCCATCTTTTTATTTAATTTATTTTCTCTTTATAAAGATGATTATTCAACTACTAATCGAACAACTTGACACCAACTTTAAAAGCAATAACAATGTTTAAAATCGAATAAATGAAAAAAGGGCAAGTTAAATTCGATTTTGATTACAATCTTTACATTTAATTAATTTTTTCTTCATAAAAATGATTTTTCAACTACTGAGCAAACAACTTGACACCAACGTGAAAAACTCTTATAAAACAGTGGTTAGAATCAAATAAGTGAAAAAAGGGCAAGTTACGTTCAATTTGGATTGCAATCTTTACATTTAATTTATTTTTTCTTGGTAAAAATGTATTTTCAACCATTGATCGAACAACTTGACACCAACTTGAAAAACTTTTATAAAAACAGTGCTTAGAATCAAATAAGTGTAAAAAAGGCAAGTTACGTCCGATTTTGCTTGCTATCTCTACATTTAAATTATTTACTCTCTATAAAGATGATTATTCAACTACTAATCGAACAACTTGACACCACCTTGAAAAACTTTTATAAAAGCAGTGCTTAGAATCGAATAAGTGTAAAAAGGGCAAGTTACGTTCAATTTTGATTGCAATCTTTACATTTAAATTATTTACTCTTTATAAAGATGATTTTTCAACTGTTGATCGAATAACTCGACACACAACTTGAAAAAGTTTGATAAAAATAGTGCTTAGAATCGAATAAGTGAAAAAAGGGCAAGTTACATTTAATTTTGATTGCAATCTTTACATTTGATTTATTTTTTCTTTATAATTATGTATTTTCAACTATTGATTGAACAACTTGACACCAACTTGAAAAACTTTTATAAAAACAATGTTTAGAATCGAATAAATGAAAAAAGGGCAAGTTACATTCGATTTTGATTGCAATCTTTACATTTAATTAATTTTCTCTTTATAAAGATGATTATTCAATTACTAATCGAACAACTTGACACCAACTTTAAAAGCAATGCTTAGAATCGTATAACAATCGCTTACAAATGTGGGAACAAAGTAATTTTTCCTCTGTCCTCGTTAACAAATATATGCATTGTTCCTGGACGTTTAATGGAAAAAATCAGCGTCGAAAAATTTATCAACCTCATTTTCCGTTCCATTTTATCGGCGAAGAAAAATAGTTAAGCAGCAGCAACATGACGACATTTCTTCTTCGTCACCCGTTGTCACACGGCGCTCCATTTTCCATTCACTTTTGAAAAATGGCGCCCATTCATTATTCTTTACAATTATATTCAGATGTTGCACAATTCAAATGATGGAATTATTTCCGAGTCAATTTCCGCTCCATTCGTTACGCTAGTGGCGGGCGCACCCCACCCACCTGCACCCTTTCTTCCCTTATATTCTTTTTTTTTCTCGCAGACGCCAAGCACAAATGCAACTCGTCCTTGTTTCCGGCGCAAAAAACTTTGCAATAAGTGCAAAGTTAATTTGTTTTGATAAAAAGATAAGACAAAGGAAAATTCAGACGAACAACCCCCTGTTCTGTCCTGTTCCGTTTGCTTGATTGCTTCTCAGATTTTAGAATGTTATTAAGGGTGGTTTTCTTTTTTTTTTGAAAAACGCACGCAAAAACTCGATCACATCAACTAGAAAACGTCTAGCTGGAAGAAACTTTAAGGGTGGGTGTACGGTTTCCGGTGACGAGTCACGAGATTCTTCAACAAATGTCAATTAAAATGCATCGAATTTAAAATAAAAAAATACATAGTAAAGATAAAATTTCGTTCTCTGACCATAAGGCAAAAATGGCGGGTTATAAGGGTATTTAATTTGCTTGTTTATTCACTTTTGTAGAGTGGGAAATTTAAAAAATGCTGGCTTGTGTGAAAAAAGAAAGTCTTAAGGGCAAAAAGCGGTCGTTGGGGGATGAGAAGTTGAAGAAAAATTGCATGTTTGACTTCTTTTTTATTTCGTTCTGCTTTACTTTGAGTGATGGCTACTGCATTAGCATTACGTTATCGTTCGGTAAAAATGCGTGAATTGCACGCAATTATTAATTACTGCGAATTTTTTGCCGTTGAAATTTCAAGGAAAGTAAGAAATCAATTTTTGAGAAACATTTCTACATAGAAGTTCATTATTTTTTCTTCACATTATTTCTTGTTGGTATTATTAAATCAGCAGTCGTTTTATGACTTTACAAGGTTGTTCTAGTTGATATTTTCTTAAAAAGAAGTCACTTTTTAATATACACAGACGAAAATTTACTAATGACGAGAATCTGATATTTGAAATATTAAATAATAACACAATACGTTCAACCCTCGTGGCTTAGACGTTCATTACATTAGCACTACACTTTTGGAATTTGGAAAATATAATTGTTGAACATTTTGCTGCTTTTAAGCAAGCATTTTGGTCGTTTAAGAGTTCTACTAAAGAAAATTTGTTGCTCACATATTTTCCCATAAAATCCGATTTAAAAAAAAGCTCAATTTAGGTCATTTCCCAAATACTGCAATTTTGAACAAAATTTGCCACCAATAATTGGTGTTTTTTAAGATAAAACTTCATATTTTTTTAAATTTTACCGGGAAAAACCATTTAAAGAAAAGCTCAGTTTGAATTATTTTTCTCATATTGAAATTTTGTAGTTTTTTTACTAAATTAATTGGTGTTTTTTATCGTTTGAGAGTTTCGAAAGAAGAACTTCATAACTTCCATATTTCTTCAGACAGCACTGTTTAAATTGAAAACTCTATGTGGACATTTCTTAAAGATCAAAGCTTTAAAACTAATGAAAGAAAGCAACGCATTTTACATATGTGATTAAAAAAAATATTCCTTTCGGAACTCTCGAATAACAAAAAAAAATAATTCTTTAAAAAGCTTTTTTCGGGACTTATGAACGATTTTCTTTCGAGCAATCTGAAAATAAACAATTAATGGCTTTAAACAGTTTGGAAATTTTAATATTTACAGGAAAGCTCTAAATGTATAGTTAGCACTACAAAGGATTTTCCTGAAAAATATTTGAGTGATAATTTTCTCTTGTAGAACTTTTGAATGACGAAAAGACACCAAAATATTCCATTGTAATTTTTACCAAATTTCAATAGTGTAGTGCTAATTTGATGAACGTGTAAGTTAGTTGTGTTCAATGATCTATCTAACAATATTCAATAAAAAATATCTCTACTTCATTGTTTACCTTTTCAATCGGCTTATCAGGTCAATTATGGACTCTCTTCTGAGATGCTTAACATTCATTAATTTATTCAAAAGATTCAAGGGGAGATGTTTGGGGTGATCATTAAGTCTTCCTTGATAGGCCCGCGCTTGCTGAATGATCATATCTTTGTCTTGTTCCACAGTATTTACTTGTAAGTAAACAGTAAACACTTACTAGTAACACAGTTTGACTTACGATTTGAAGTTTTCGAATGAAGTCCAATAATTTTCTTTCACGGTTTGCATTTATGATTATATCGTCTACGAATCGAAGGTTGGAAAATCGCTTTCCACCAATTTTAATTTCATTTTTTTACTTCTCCAAAGTGATTTTCTGTATAATCTCTCCTACATCAACTTCAAATTTTACAAAAAGAAGAAGTTAAGTCACAGGACATATATTATTTTTCATTAATTTATTGTGACTCGGAAATATTTACAACATTTATCATGTGACTCGGAAATATTTACAACATTTATCAATGTTTTAATGTGTACTTATAGATTAATTAGCCCGATTGCAATGGAGACCATCTTATCTGGCGAGGGCCTTTCTATTTTTATCATCTTTTAGGTAGTTTTTCAAGGCGATCAAAGAATTGGTCCGATTTTTAGCGGTTTGTAAGATCTGAAGTGCTACACAATCAGGTTATGGTTTACGGACCAAAAAAAGTGGTAAGCGGACAGAAAAATCCAGTACATAAGAGAGGTGGAGTGAAAAGTCCTATTGTAGTTCTCCAAAAGATTCCTTATCAATTTTTGCTCCATTTGGATGAACATTGTTGTTCAAAAAAATAACCAGATCATGATTTTGCGATTGAACTTCAATTCTCACCTCAATTGCATTAAAAATCAGGCCCATTTGGTGTGCCTCAGGGAAATGAATTCAAAACCATTCTAAATTTATTGTAAGCCTATTATTTGACTATTGTAAGCACTATCTCAGTATTGCGGACGATACGGTAATTATAGTCGCTTACGATAATGCTAACTCGGGAACTTAAGACATCTAGTAAAAAATTGATTTGCTAAGGTAACTTGGCAAAAGGGGAGACCAAAAAGTTTCTTTATTTTTTTTTTCTAAGATACCATGAAAATTTCATTCTAAATTTCGTTACAGTAATAGAAAATTTGGTAACGTTTTATCACATAATATTAATATGCAATATCTATAAGTACACATTAAAACATTGATAAATGTTGTAAATATTTCCGAGTCACAATAAAGTAATGAAAAATAATATATGTCCTGTGACTTAACTTCTTCTTTTTGTAAAATTTGAAGTTGTTGTAGGAGAGATTATACAGAAAATCACTTTGGAGGAGTAAAAAAATGAAATTAAAATTGGTGGAAAGCGATTTTCCAACCGATAGCCTGATTTCAATGGGGGCATTTTAGACCATCTTATGGCTAGGGCCTTTGAAAGGGAAAAAAATATGTTTTTCTTCGTTAATAAAAAATTTAAGCGCTTAGAAAAAAAAAACTCAAAACTTATTTGTACCTACAATTCTTTTGGGAATGTCTCATTTCCCACAATAATTCACTCTAGTTACTACTCCGTTCAATGACCTCTGTGCAAGGATTTAAAAAAGAAAACATCACACTTTAATCACATCATTTTCCAATCTACATAAATCTTTTTCCAGTTCCACATCTGATGTGCTTGCAAATTGAGAAAAACCCTTCCGCGTATTTTTTTCCTGTTTTTTTATTTTTTGCAGTGAAGCGCTTAACGTACACATTCCAAAGTTTATATAACATTACGGTCCTGATTTGTGCATGATGAACGTTGCTGCTAATGAAAGATTAAATACAACAAAAATACTTACTCGTAATCATTTTAGTAGCAAACAATGCGCGAATGAAATGACCAAACTGTACATACATTTACTTTCCGAGACAACAAAGTAAAAATGAGCATTGAGCGTAACGGACACGCTGTGAATGAACGAAGGATTTGAGTGCTTCCACTATTTGGATTATAAATGAACGTAAAAGCATGGGATGAGTCCTGCCTCGTCCTCTTATACAAGTTTAATAGTACAACAAACAAGAACCCTGATTATTTTTAAAAAAAAATAATAATAATGAAATTAGAAGATTTAGTTAAAAAAAAACAATGATATACAAAAGGATTTTTTTAAGGCTGATTGTTGTAATTACATTGGCGAGGATAATGCGTGAAATTTATGCATGACGAGTGATGGCTTTTATGTCCATTGATGATGAGAAATATATTCACCCTACCTCCCTCCAATCTCATTCAACCATCATTCCATCTAGTCTAGTAGGTTTTCATCTCGTAGTTATCATCACCAATCCGTTGAACGTACCACGAACGAACAATATCCCTTGAACACGAGTGCAAATAGGATAACACTAATTGAATTATCCTTACATAACGGCACTTTGTCGGTCGACAATAAATCGACTACACGTCCCTTGATTTGCCCCCAAAAACCACCCCTAAGCATAGGATGGTATCCTACTATATATCTCATTCCGTTCGACGCCAAACCTTCATTTCATATTATCTATACTTGAAAACACATCACTTCAATATTATGGACAGACACAAACATTATTAAAGAGACAGTTAAGGCATTATTTTATGTGTACATCAAAAAGTTAAAAAGGGAAATGGACGCCTTTGTAATTTTCCTCTCAATATTTTCATAAATCTGATTCAAACTTTTAGTCCTGGCTTTTGTGGGGATGGTTGGTTGACGGAAGGAACAAATTTCGGATGGATCAAGAGTTTAAATGAGGACAATATAAAAACGAACTGACTATAGGTCTTCTGTAGGTATCGTAAATTTGTTAGTTAACATTCTAGAAGTCTTATAAAAGTAGCCATCGAGTGCTTAATTTTCTCATCATAAATGCTTTCTAAAAACAGGTTTTGTAGTAAAATCAGTTTGGATTCAAGAAATTCTACTTCACAATTGTGCTAATTTAAAGAATAGCAAATACGATACAGAATGCACTAGAAATTAAAAAATACTTTTCTGTGGCTTTCCTGGATATTTTCTAGGCTCTTGATAAGGTTTGGAACATAGGATTGTTTCCAAAGCGTAAAATAAGTGTATCAAGAGATTTTTGAGCTCAAATTTTAATAATTTTATAATTATATAACTACTAATATTATATTAAAAAAAAGTTGTGTAAGAAAAAAATAGCTAAAGAGTTTCAAAATTTGCTCTGAGCAATTTTCTTCATAAAACTTCTACAAGAGTATTCCAGGAAAAGGAAAAGTAAATTTGCTTGAACCAATGAATATTTAATTATCATTTTATGTTTATTGTAAATATAACGCTCTACAAAAAAGAACTCTCATGATTTTTCGCTAATCTATTGGTCTCAAAAACACCCCTAATAAGGACCACCCTATTATAAAACGCAGTTCTAAGTGCGGAAACTTGCATAAATTATTCGCATGGATCAAGAGTTCAAATGATGACTATAAAAACGAATTGACTATGGATCTTCTGTAAGTATCGTAAATTTGTTAGTTAACTTTCTAGAAGACTTATAAAAGTAGCCATCGAAGCTTAAATAAATGCTTTCAAAAACAGGTACTCTTAAAAAATAGTTAAGGAGCTTCAAATTTTGTTCTAAACAATTTTCTTTATAAAACTTCTCAGCAAAAGTTTTCCAGGAAAAGGAAAATAAAGTTTATTTGGACCAATGAATATTTATGTATCATTTTTTGAAGCCAGTAAAAGTTTTTCTGGCCTATTGATGGCCGAGTGGTCTAGCAGTGGCAAAATTAGAAAGTGTTTGACTCAAATCTCATATCGAGCAAATTGTTGATATTTCTTGATTCACGGATTTTTTTTAACCCAAGAGTCGCTAAAAACCTTAGTAATTATAAAACGATGGTAAATAACACTAAAAAAAATTTTTTCTCTAAAATTTAGAGTCTGATTTAGAGTTTAAATCATCAAATATAATATTATCGATAAAGTGATGTCCGTAAAATCGCAATTCGACGTGTCAAGCAAACTATTTATTTCTAAAAAGATTAAGAAAATCATGCGAAATTTACCTGTTAATAAGGCTCTGGGATTTGATCTTGTAACTGGATAGATTTCGAAAGAACTTAAAAAAAAGCTAAGTATATGTAATAGGATGGTCCTTAATAGGGGTATTTTCAAATTTATTTGTTCCCAGGGGCTCAAATGTTTCCAAATTGAAAAAAAAAAAATCCCTGAAAATTTTAGCTCTTATTACTAGCTTTACGATAATCCGCTTTCCAAATTAAGTTTCTTATGGAAATAACGTGAGAAAAATTTAGTTTGTTCATTAGAATTCCATAACTCATCGACAAATAAATCGAAAATTACTAATCACGCCATGTTTATTGCAAATTTAACGCTCTACAAAAAAGAACTCTTATAATTTTTTGCAAAATCTACTGGCTTAAGAGTTATTCGAGTTGAAAGTATAATTAATATATAATTATTCATATTATCAACTATAATTATTAAATAAATGTTTATTTTTAACAAAATATATCAAATTTCTTATGCAAAATTTGTATTGATGATCAAAAAGAAGCAAAAACAATATTATTCTTGTGATCCTTCATTTTTTGTACTTGTTCATTGTCATCAGATTCAATATTAGCTACGTAACCATTTCTACCATCTTTCCATTGCTCAGTTAAAAAATGCATTATATTTTCATTGACCATTTCTGCCGCATTCTTAAGCCAATAACTCTTAAGCCAATAAATTTAGCAAAAAATTATAAGAGCTCTTTTTTGTAGAGCGTTAAATTTTCTGTAATCTTGACGAGATTAGTTACTTTCGATTTATTTGTTGCTGAGTTATGGAATTCTAAAGAACAAATTAAATTTTTCCCACATTATATCCAAAAGAAACTTATGTTGGAAAGCGGACTATCTTCAAGTTAAAATTAAAAGCTCAAATTTTTAGGTTTTTTTTTTTTTAACAATTTGAAAGCATTTGAGCCCCTGGGAACAAAGAAATTCAAAAACAACCCTATTAAGGACCACCCTATTATATAACGCAGTTCGAAGTACGGAAACTTGCATAAATTATACTTATTCTTAAGCCAGGTATTCCCAAGGACTATGCTGCCATGTATCGCCCGATTAGTTTACTGTCAATTATTAGTACAATATTTAAAGAAGCTTTCTTACGAGAATAATATATTGAAGCTCAATGAAAGAGGTTACATACCAAATCATCAGTGTGGATTAAAGCAGTTCTACTCCACAATTGTGCAAATTTAAAGAATAGTTAATACGATACAGAATGCACTAGAAATTAAAAAAATACTACTCTGTGGCTTTCCTGGATATTTTCTAGGCTCTTGATAAGGTATGGAAAAAAGGATTGTTCCTAAAGCGTAGAATATGTGTATCAAGAGACCACTATAAGATTTTTGAATCTTATCTTAAGAAAAAGAATCATATCAAAAGAGTAAAACTTTAGGGCACAACATCCAACTGTAACGTGAAAATAATTTAAAGATTCTAGTCCATGGTTCTGCAGATAATAAATGGTGTACCATGGATCATAAATAATATATTAGAATCCACGACAACCTTCAAGTGGAACAAGAAAAACATATGATCACTCAGCAAGCGCGGGTCTATCAAGGAAGACTTAATGATCACCCCAAACATCTCCCCTTGAATCTTTTGAATAAATTAATGAATGTTAAGCATCTCAGAAGAGTGTCCATAATTGACCTGATAAGCCGATTAAAAAGGTAAACAATGAAGTAGAGATATTTTTTATTGAATATTGTTAGATAGATCATTGAACACAACTAACTTACACGTTCATCAAATTAGCACTACACTATTGAAATTTGGTAAAAATTACAATGGAATATTTTGATGTCTTTTCGTCATTCAAAAGTTCTACAAAAGAAAATTATCGCTCGAATATTTTTTAGGAAAAACCTGTGACACAAGATATAACAAGAACAAGATATAAGGAACATACAGATATACAGAAGATACAAGAATCATGCCATTGGTTAAAATCTATAATGTTTTAGTAACAAATTCACTGATTGGTCCGAAATAAAGATTGAGTTTTGTACAGTGTGTTATGATTGGCCCATTCATCCTGCGCCATTAAAACGACTACAGTGCCTTGATTTGTACAAAGTAAGCTTAGTATTTCTCGTTTAAAGTGACTTTTGAGTACAGAACATTTGGAACGGTATTTCTTTCGGTTTATAATTCCATATATCGCAAAGAAAATTATTGTTATTCGAATAATTTTTCTATATAACTCTTAATTATATTCAGGAATTAATATTTTTCAATTTAAAATTTACTTTTGAGGATGAAGATCGTTGATATTGTAAGGGTTATTTTTCTTCGCACAATTAAGACCTTCGGTCTTAATAAAGATCCGTAAACTGAGAACCATAAGAATTTTTTTTTTCATATTTTGACAATTAATTTTCTTATTTAATTTTGATCATTATCTCGATCAATAATCATTGGTCTTATTGTTTTTAAAGGGAAATTTAGACTTACGATTTGAAGTCTTCGAATGAAGTCAAATAATTTTCTTTCACAGGTCGCATTTATGATTGTATCGTTTACGAATCGAAGATTGGAAAATCGCTTTCCACCATTTACTCCTCTAAAGTGAGTTCCAGTATAATTTCTCCTACAACAACTTCAAATTTTACAAAATACCTTTATGACTAAAATCATCGATGCTTAAATTTCGAAATCTTGGATGAATATGAATGAGATCCTTTACGACAAACTATATAAAACAAATATTTTAATTGTTTATAATTGACAAAATAATCATTACCTGATGATGACAGCCAAAAACTGTTGAATCGCTACGTAACAAAGAAGAAATTGAGTCATAGGGCATATATTATTATTCATTAATACATTAATATATATTATTGAACGCCAGATATTTTTTTTAATAGATAATTTGCATGCCAGATTTAAATATTTAACTCTAAGATGAGCAAATAATGACAGCAGAAGCCTGTACAAAATTGAATTAAAAACACCAATTAGCGATCATTTTAAATTAAAATAAGTAAATTTATTGAATTATTAATGTTTTCTTTGCTTTTGATGGACATCTACACTTACGATTTGTCCTAAAGGAATACATTTAGCTTCCTCAGGGACTTAATTTTTTTTCGAACGGGTTAAAAGACTCAACGTATGCTTGCGCTTATTATACACATTTTATATAAAATATTAGGCATATACAATTATATTTAGTAATATCAGCCCCTATATTAAACGCCTAAATACCATAAAATTCTATTCAAAATCTTCAAAAGTTTTCCAGTCTTCAATAAAATATTTGGTTACCAATTTTGAAGTTATACTTTTATAACTCGAATTTGAAGTACATACGTAATATGTATTTTCCATCTTTATTATTTTCTTGTTTTGCAATGCCCAATGATAAGATTCGGTCCATTTTTTTAAAATAACTATTGGATTCACCGAATTTTTTTGTAGCATTGCAGCGCTGGATTTCTGTCCATTGATCATTTATTTAGTAAATCATTTAATTTATTTTAAAATTGAGAAACAAATAAACGATCTCTTAAAATACCATATATTCTTTTTTAAATAAGAAATTGGTTGATTTATTCCCATTGTTTGTACTAAGATATCCAGATGCTGTACCATCGAACTAATTTTGATATAATTTTTTCCACGTAGTATATTGAAATAATTAATGAATTCCGGAACACTTTCTTTCCACTTTTCTACGATTCTTTTTTTTTTCGTTATTAAGGGGAGAAGCTGGTCTAGAATTTTGAAGACCCCGAAATTTTTTTTTTGTCTTAAAAGGTACTTTAGGGTCTTAATAATAACATACCAAAGGATGGATCCCGGCAAAAATGTCTAAATGCCCAAACTTTCGCAGATTAAAGGTATATACGCATTTAATATGATTTTATAGTACTTAAAACTTTAAACGCGTTTTTCTCGAAATCACTTTTTTTTTTGAACTGGCCGAAGACATAACTCGAGCAAATCTTCACCGATCTATATAAAATTTGGACAGTACATTTAAAATACCTTTCTCCAGAGACGTACGTAGGATTTTTTTTTATATTGCATAGTTTTTTTTTAATCAACAATTTTGTCGTTTTTTTATAGTGAAAATTTTAATGTTTTGTTCAAACGTGCACCATTTCGCGAAAAAACAAAATATCGAAAAAATTCTACGTACGTCTCTTGCTGTTGTTACATAGAAACTAAAAATTTTCAGGATTTTGTTCCAGGACCAAAATTAAGGAGGTTACATCTTCGGCCATGGACCCGTCTAAAAAATGAGGCGCCTCCGAAGAAATGCTGGACAGACGCCATTTTTAATTTAATTGACACGAAAAAATTTGCATTTGTATATTAAAACTTAAATTATAAAACCTATTTCACAGATTTTCGATTGATCTTTTTGTTGAGTCACAAAAAATTCATAAATTATACCCATTTTTTCACGCTCTAGACCAGCTTCCCCCTTTTAGAACTATATTTTGATGGTATCTAAGGAAAAAGAATTAAGAAATTTTTTGGTCCGTCTTACTAGGTAACTACTTAGGTACTAAATTACTTTACAGAAAAAAAAAGGAAAATGCACTTCAGTCACCCAAAATATCTTCGAGATCGAAAAGCTGCGCTTTTCTTTATAGTGGAACTAAAAAAGAAGAGCTTCTCGAAATTAGAATCTTTAGTCATTAATAATCAATTCTAATCACTCAAAACTCATTTCTACGCGTAACAAATTGCATTTGAAAAAAAAGGTTTGTAATTTTTTTTCCATTTTGAATTTGAGGGAATAAATTAGAAAAAACTCAAAACCGACAATACGAATATTTATTGTCTGAGGTTAAATATCATTACGGTGCCATATATAAATCAATCTGCGAGCTTTTGAGCTTTCACACTCTTGAAGAGAATCCATTGTATCTGCGACGCCGAATATAATACATAAATGGGAAATGTCAAGTTTTTTTTTTGTTCGTCCACCTCGTCCGGATCTCAATATTTATGGGATTCCCCAAAGGCCCTGGACAAATGAGAATAATCGAGCGAAAAAAGAAACAACCCGACCCACAACCCCACTAATGGAGCTGTACAAATGAAGGACACATCTAGGTGTATATTTATATATGTGGTTCATACATATAAATGTTATAAAAGCTTGATGGACATATCCAAGTCCCTGAAGGATTGTCTTAATTACAAGTTTACAACACGCATTGTCCATTTTTCTTCTTGATGGACATATGACATGTTCTAGCTGTGAATTGCACGCAATTTTTTCTTGATATTCATTGGATAAATCGCCGTCGTAAATATATTATATTCTTTACATTTGGTATACATAAATTCGTTGAACTTTTGACCTTCGAGGTTTAATATGAAAATAATAAATTGTAGAAGAAAAATTGGGAAAAAATCATTTCCGGATTATTTCCGTTTTGATTTCAATATGTATTTTCTTGGAAAATTATTTAAAATTGTTGGAGTCAAAGAAAAATATTATGGTTTTTAAACGAATGTAATTGACGTTTTGTTAAAAGAAAATTGGTTACGTTTCTGTTTTCGATGGGATGTCGGGTTTGGGTAGCTTGTGAAAATTGTCCGCCCACGATTGAGTTGAAATTAGAAACATGATCACATTGATTTGAACTTTGCAAGATTAAATTTTATTGCGGTAAAATAATAAATTTATGGAATTCAGAATTTTAACAAATTTTCTATTTGTAGAGAGATTTTAATTGGACTTTTTCCCATAATCTGGATTTAACTAGGAAAAATAAGTCCAACCAAGAGACGTATACAATGAAAAGGGTCAAGGATACTTGGAAAAATATAATTTAAATAATAAAATTAATCCATTCGTCAGAAACATAAAAAAAAAATCAATTTAAATTTCTATTAGAAAAAATGCGAAAGAAAATTGAACACAAAACTATGAAACTTACCACAAAAAAATTGGTTAAAATAAAATAAATCATTAAATTTTCATTTTTGATTCATGTTAATTTCCTTACCCTATGATTTTCCAAAAAAATTTTTTTGCCAATCTATGGGAAATCGTATTAAATCATCAATAACGAAAAGTTAATTATTTAGTCTTTGATATAGTAAAATGTTAAGGAAATAGGAGAATATTTTATATAGAAATCTATATTTATAAAAGAAAGTCATGTTTGTTACACTATTTATAACTCAAAAACGGCTGGACCAATTTTCATGAAATTTTCTATGTATATTCGGTAGACATGGAAGTCGGATAAAAAGTATATTTCATACCTCTAGAAGATTAAGATGTCCCTAGACATCTTCTGCAAATTTTTACTCCTACTTGCCTATACACTATTTGTAATCATTGATGCCTGTGCTCTTAATGGATAATAATATATATAAGTCATTGAAATTTAATACAGTAATAATACAGAATCTTTTTATGGTAGATTTCATCTTTCTTCGCGTAAAGGTGTTTTATTTCATAAGATATCCATCCTCTTTCAGCTAATTGTTGTGCTTTTTTGGCACTTGGTGACGTGCTTTTAATTTTCACTTGTGCGTATTTTGGTGTGATGTCAAGCAATAGAAAAAAATTCATACCTCATCATTTATCGATTGTACAGAAAAATGTTCTGTAAGAATTTTTTAGGAAATTTAATGCTCTATAAAAAAGGTATTCTATATTTTTTCCGTAAGCCTCACCATTTGAAAGATATTAAGGATTTAATTTTGATTATTTTAAGACAAATTTGATTTTTGTTTATGAATTTTATAACTCGACAATAAATGACTCTTGTACAATGTGCAATACAAATTTTTGTTGGAAATTAACTGCTCTATAAAAATGGTGTCTTATGTTTTGGCGATTAAATTAACCGTTCAAAAGATATTTATAATCAAACTTTCATGTGTACGGGTTTTAAAAGTTTTTGAAGAGATATTCGAATAATTTAAATTTAAATCATAATTTTTGAGAAAATTTACACGAATTTTAGTTTTTATCCACTGAGAAACTTGAAAATATTTTTCAAGTTTTCTTTATGCTTAAGTATATTTGTCTCCATTTAAAAAAAAATTAAATTGTACATTATTTATCGCTTAGTTAAATATTTATTAATAAAAAAAGTAAAGTTTTCATTATACATATATTATGATATATTGCAGTATTTGAGAAAAAAAATGTCCAATTAGTTATAAAAAAGTTTTTTATTTCAATTTTCAAACAAGTTTTTGTTGCAGTTTGGGTAATTTTTTCGATGCTCTTTGACAACTTGCAATAAAAATTGAAATAGAGGAGAAATTTTCCCTAGGATTGTGATTTCTAATGATTAAAAATGAAATGTTTAGAATAATTTTTAAAATTTTGAAAATAAATTCAATTAATACATATATTAATGACAAAAATGAAATTGATATGAAAATTATAAATAAAATTAAAATTATTCGAATATCTCATCAAAAACTTTTAAAATCCGTACATATGAAAGTTTGATGATGAATATCTTTTGAACGGTTAATTTAATCGCCAAAACATAAGTAACTATTTTTATAGAGCAGTTAATTTCCAACAAAAATTTGTATTGCGCATTGTATAAGAGTCATTTATTGTCGAGTTATAAAATTCATAAACAAAAATGAAATTTGTTTTAAAATAATCAAAATTGAATCCTTAATATCTTTCAAATGGTGAGGCTTACGGAAAAAATATAGAATACCTATTTTGTAGAGCATTAAATTTTCTAAAAAAATCTTTCAGAACATTTTTCTGTACAATCGATAAATGATGAGGTATGATTTTTTTTTCTATTGGACTGAGAAAAAAATACAAAACTGCGATGCGGAGGATCTTCCTATTAAAATTAAGAGCTCATACTTGGTGAGAATTTTTTAAGATGTCAAGCAAACCATTTTTCCGTGCCACTTGTAAAAAAAAAATAATCGATTTTTTTGACCCACCCTAAGCGACGTATTATAATAACAAAAATGCAGGAAAATATAGAAAATTGTTGCTTAGTAATAAATCATCGAGAAAAATTAAATTAAACTCAAACTTAAAAATTTTGTTGCATAATCGATACAGATTAATTTCTTTCGTATATTGCATTTGCATTGGAAATTCATCGAATGAATTTCAATTTAGTAAATTCTTTGAAAAAATTTACGATTTAAATCGTAGGAAAAAAAAAAGTCCATTAAAGTTTTCCACCGCCAGTTCCAAGGAAATGCATTCGAACATAATACTCAATTATTAAGGCCCATTTGGCCATGGAATTCAATCTAATATGTTTCGCTGCCATAAAAATCCATCCATTAAAAATACAATCGAACTTTTACAAATTCTATTTTCGAGAAACGCTACACTATTACAGCACAATTTGCCATGAACTCGATTGATTTAAAAATTTGTTTTTTCTGTTGCCAATAAAAAATAAAAAAAACGATCGATACGGAAAACATAAACAAATTTCTTTTTATTGGGAAAACTCCAACAAAAAGAAAACGCTTAGGTTGTCTTTCCATTTATTAAATATTTGCAATTTATTTAGAAAAAAAAATAATATCAAACCTCCCACAGGAATCGTTTCGTTTGAGTTTTCCCTTAAATGTTTTTTTTTTCCACTTTTCGCATTTCTAATTTACTAGTATATGTAAGAATCAAATATTTTCCTGAAATGATTTTGTAAGACGTCGTTATTTTACAAATATTACCCCGTTTATGTGTGGGAATCTGGAGCGAGATGGAGATGGCAATCGCTTCCGGCATTCAAGAGTGGGATGGACCCAAGTAGGGGATGTCTTGAAAATTTATTTTTATTGAATTTATATTTGCATATGTTACATATTACTTTTGATAAATTGAAAGTGATTTTCTATCGTTATGGAGTTTCAAATGGCCTTGAAAAAGGGATGTTTGGGAATGGGACAACTAATGAATAAAGTTATTTTTTTTTGGAAATTTATGGCATGAAAGCGACTACAAACTACTGTATTTAATTGGTAAGGATCATTTTATCCTTATGGAGAAAAAAAGCAAAAGATATTATATTTATTCGATATCATCAGCATCATCTGATGCCAATTTTTCATTGATTTTGAGGCGTAGTTCTTCGCGAGTTAAATTCGCCTTCTTCATTTTTTGTTTGGCAACGGCTGGTTTTTGTGGTTTTGCTGGTCCTTGAAAGCCGTGCACTCCAGGAGCACCGCGTTTGACTTTCTTCAGAATATAATTACACGTGTTGGTCTTAATTATATTCTGTTGAGGGCACCGAACCTGCTGATATAGCCAAACAAAGTTGAATAGTAGAACTTGAATTTTGGGACTGCAAGAGATTTCATTGACGAAAGTTTCGTTCAGAAGATTTTTCCTTTTCAGATCCTTCATTATAGCGGAGATGGCGTCATCTATGAACTGACTTTGCCATTCTTGGACTAGATACATTTCCTTGGTGACATTGCGGAAAATGTCTTCATCAATTTGCCCTTCTTTCGACACCTAATTTGGTCAGAGATAAGTGGAACATTTTAATGAAAATTTTGATTAGGGTAAAGTTTTTTAGGCTTCATAGGTCTTTACAATTCACGGGTGGCCAAGTTAAAGAACTGATTTTTATTGCAAGACTTACCAAATTCAGTTTAAGAGCCACACATTCGTATGCACACTGCAAAAAAATTTCAGTCAAATATTTGCATGTATTTTTTTCCCCCCTATTTGATTTACTACCGTTAATTTGAGATTCATTTCGACTTGATCGCTGCACGAGTACACTTGCGTCATGGACGGATCGCCAAAGCTCTTGGTTAAGCACATATCAAAAGCTTTTTGAACATTTGAGTCGGGTCTCATTGTCTTGTCAGGTCCACAACACATTGGAAATTTGTGCAGTTGGCAGGTCAAATCTTGGATATTGGGTGGGGGATGCGCTTTTGGTGGTAGTGGTGGTCGTCCTTTGACTCTAGGCCCAGGGGCTTCAAGAGGAGCATTTTGACGTTTCACACGTCTCACATTCAAACCTGCAAAAATTGTTGCAAAAAACAAAAGTGCCAACAAAAAAATTAAACTACCCAAACTCACCAACCAAAGTTTCATCAGAAAACTGGAAAAGAATCCCAACCAGGAGGCTAAGAACCACGGGAATCTTCATCGGAATTGGTTAATTTATTTCTGTGGTCACTAAATGAAGAGAAATGATTTTTTTCTGAATTGCAACCATTAATTTATAGACATTTTATTGTAAATATGCAAGAAAAATAATGGATATTAATGATTTTTACGTGCAAAATTGAGCAATTAATTTAGGCAATGCAATAATAAAAAATATGCAATTTCGTGCGTCAAACTATAAATTATAAAAATTTTAAAAATTAAAAAAAACACAATAATTACACTTTATAATTAGAAAACATAAAATGTGCAAAGAAAACATATAAATTTCAAAACAATTAAGTGTTTTTAATATTTAAAATTTTTATAATTAGCATCTTAAATTCCCACGGCTGAAAACAACCCCTAAATTATTTAATTTCGCACGTCACATAATCTCCAATGAATTCCAGACCAATATTTATCTAAAATTAATATGAGACATTTCACGTGTTAATTCCCTCGATGAAGTGAGCGAAATTAATTATTTCTAAACGAATATTCCTGGCGGAATGAGACCGTACAGGGGCCGAGGCCTACAATTGCTAACGGATATACTCTACCAAAGGGTTGGGAAAGAATTTTTGGGAAAATTATATCATTTGGAGTGTTGATAAGGGATGGAATTTCTCTGGTCGATTAACGATCGATTAAAATTGGCGTGTCCAACACTTTTTAACTGTTTAATTCACAGTTTGTGAATACTTTTTAAATTATTTCAACAAAAATTTCTTTTTATAAATATGCCCTTGAATATAATTGGTCTGAATAGATCCTAAAACTTTTGGCTTTAGTATTCTTCCTTTCCCCAGGAACAAAAGTGTAAATTTTTATTGCAAATTTTCTTCAAAATAATTCAAAAGCTCTGAGCGTAGAAGAATCGAATTTATAGATCCAAAATTTTATTTCTGCTTGCTGTAGTTTAGTGATGAATTGATAGATTTTTCTGGTAGATATTCCTAGATATTCCTGGCGGAATGAGAACGTACAGGGGCCGAGGCCTACAATTGCCAACGGATTGGATACTCCAACCAAAGGGTTGGGAAAGAATTTTTGGGAAAATTATATCATTGAGAGTGTTGATAAGGGATGAAATTTCTCAGGTCGATTAACGATCGATTACGATTTTTGTGTCCAACACTTTTTTACTATTTAATTCACAGTATGTGAATACTATTTAAATTATTTCAACAAAAATTTCTTCATATAAATATGTCCTTTATTAATGCAAAATTTGAGCTTTATATGTGATGCACTTTAAATAAAACTGATCTAAATGGATCCTTCAGTATTTTTCCTTTGAAAAGAGTCATTTTTAAACTTTAAGAATAAAAAGTTTAAATTTTATAGCACCCTTTCTTCAAAATAATTCAAAAGCTTTGAGCTTAGAAGGATCGAATTTATAGATCCAAAATTTTATTTCTGCTTTCTGTAGTTTAGTGATGAATTAATAGATTTTTCATATCAAAGAGAGACTAGAATAAATTATATAAAAAAATTATGTTTTTGAAAAAATGATTCATTTTTCTTAAACTTTCAACTGAAGGATTATTTTGGATTTAGTGAATCAAAAATCATTAAAAATTGATGCTGTAACTTCAACTAGTGAATGGTTTTTAAGCCATAAATATTAAGGCCTCATTCTGCGATTAATTCATGATTGTAGCACTACTTTTGCAGATCCAGAACTTTTGATTTCATTCTGTAAAGTTTTATATTTGTTCAAGTTGAAAACTATGATTGTATAGAATGTAAAAAAAGCTTCAAAAAATTCATTATTTCATCCCAATTAAAAATAGACCGAAGATATAAATGGCAATTAGATTTGGAAAAAAAATCAAGCGAAATTTTAATATTGATTTGTAACAAGGAGCTAGTAATGTAGATCGATAATCAGTGGTACAAGAATCAAAAATTCAAAAAAATCAAAACACAATATTCAATCCTAGCCAATGAAATTAACCCCACGAATATTCCTGGCGGAATGAGACCGTACAGGGGCCGAGGCCTACAATTGCCAACGGATATACTCTACCAAAGGGTAGGGAAAGAATTTTTGGAAAAATTATATCATTGAGAGTGTTAATAAGGGATAGAATTTCTCAGGTCGATTAACGATCGATTAAAATTGGCGTGTCCAACACTTTTTAACTGTTTAATTCACAGTTTGTGAATACTATTTAAATTATTTCAACAAAAATTTCTTCATATAAATATGCCCTTAAATATAATTGGTCTGAATAGATCCTAATACTTTTGTCTTTAGTATTCTTCCTTTCCCCAGAAATTAAAAGTGAACATTTTTATTGCAAATTTTCTTCAAAATAATTCAAAAGCTTTGAGCTTAGAAGGATCGAATTTATAGATCCAAAATTTTATTTCTGCTTTCTGTAGTTTAGTGATGAATTAATAGATTTTTCATATCAAAGAGAGACTAGAAAAAATTATACAAAAAATTTATGTTTTTGAAAAATGATTCATTTTTCTTAAATTTTCAACTGAAGGATTATTTTGGATTTCATGAATCGAAAATCATTAAAAATTGATGCTGTAACTTCAAATAGTGAATGTTTTTTTAAGCCATAAACATTTTGGTCTCATTCTGCGATTAATTAATGATTATAGCACTGATTTTATTGATCCAGAACTTTTGATGTCATTCTGTAAAGTTTTATATTTGTTCAAGTTGAAAACTATGATTGTATAGAATGTAAAAAAGCTTCAAAAAATGCATTTTTTCATCCCAATTAAAAATAGACCAAAGATATAAATGGCAATTAGATTTGGAAAAAAATAAAGCGAAATTTTAATATTGATTTCTAACAAGGAGTTAGTATTGTAGATCGATAATCAATAGTACAAGAATCAAAGCATTAAAAAACAAAATTCAATCCCAGCCGATGAAATTAACCCCTTAAAAAGAGGGGTATATATTGGGCTAGAACATGTTTCTCAGATTCAGCTTTAAAAGCAAGTTCTTAAAAATAAGTAAATTGGTCTTATACTTCCTCAAATTTGGCATCAAAATCATTCAAAAATTTATGTCAATAATTTTCAAGGATTTGCTATTGAGTTTAGTGCTTCATTGAAAAAAGGGTTGAAAATATTAACAAGTCTACAATTATTTGGGGAGTTTATTTTCTATTTGGAGTAAATTTTCAACCACTTATTAATGGTGAAATTTATTTGGTTGATATTCGGTGCTTTATAATTTTTTGGTCTGTAAGTTCTCGGACATCTTTTTCCAACCTAGGCCATAATTTTGGTTGGACACCAAAATTGTATAATTAACAGCACTATTCTTCATTTTCTTTGGTCAAATTCAATAGTAATTCATCCAAAAATTACATTATTTTCAAGTGGAAATAAAGCATACGATTCTTTTCAATTTTTCCTTCAGAAATTTCTATATTGTCGATTGTTTATACATCAAAAAAATCATAATAAAAATCAAATGTAACTACGGAAAAACAATGGAATTTCTTTTCATATGAATAAGAAAAATATTTTTTTTTTTGTGGACTATCTACTGAAGTTTGGAGTAAAATTGGTATATGCTATTGCCATTAAATTCTGGAGATGTTCGTTAATATATCGTGATCAAAATTTATTCTTAATGAAGTTCATCTTCGAAAATGTTTTTTGGTATTTTTCCAAGATTAATAATTTAAAATTTCTTTTCATTTAAATTGTCTCAAATTTTTAAAAATTGTATCACCAAATCCGCTAAGAGAATCGAGGTTTCAGCATTGAATTTCTCTGCGTAATTTTTGCCATAAAATTTACACATTGAAGTTCTAAATGAAAGTAAATAAAAATTGCCAAAAAATGAAACTAGGACAATCATATTTTAAAATCATTTCATCGGTAAAACCATATTTTTTTTTGGTAAAAAATTTTGATTACTTTTATAGCATAATATGAAAATCATAAAGGACTTTCCACTTGTTCGTGTTTTTTTTTTTTTTTTTTTTTTGTTTAGGTCAAACCAAAAAAGCAATTCGAGTTGAACAATTTTGCAAATATTTATTTACGGCTCTACAATATCATAATTGAAAAATTAATCATGTAATTAAAGTGGTCGTTATTAATTTATCCAAGCCTCAATGTTGAATTGTTTTCACATTTTCGCATTTTCTTTCTATATATATATATATATATGGATCGTATATAAACAAATTATTTTAAAATGAATTAAATTTTCATCCCATCTCTGTTTCACAGCAATCGAGGCGTAGTCGTGCTATTTCGCTTTAATAGAGCCAGCTCGAGAAATTTTCATTTTATTTTTGAGAGAATTTAATACTATTATCACACGTAGCGAGATTTAATATGATGTTGGGCATTAATTAATATGTACCAATATCATACAGCAGCGGTGTGGTACGATGGCCGCAAATCTCCAGCACTTTGAATAGGGGTGGGTGGTATAAGGGTGGTTTTTGCTCCTGTTTCCCATCAACTCAAGTTGAATGAGTATGTGGACCGTTTTTAATACATAAAGGATTGTTTCATGTTTTTAAATTCTATTTTAATTCTATTTCAAGTTGAAAATTGTCATATTAATACAAAAATAAAAGTAGAAAATTGTTATGGAAAATGAATACCGTGGCCAAAATGAACAAAGAATTTTTCCACCACTAGAATTTTTTTAAACCTTTGAAACTTACTCTTTTTGTTAAAGATTTCGTATCCAAAAGAAAAAAAAATCCTGCACCATGCAGACTTTCTACATAATCTTGCCAAAAATTTTGCTTTTTGAATCAAATCAATTAATTCAACTTAATTAATTAAACGATCAATTTTCCTAATTTAATTTATGCAAAACGCTGTTTTTATTATTATTATTTTTGGATATTCGAAACTAAAACTTTTCCACTAAAATTGTCATATTAATACAAATAAAAGTAGAAAATTGTAATGGAAAATGAATACCGTGGCCAAAATGAACAAAGAGTTTTTCCACCACTAGAATTTGTTTAAACCTTTGAAACTTACTCTTTTTGTTAAAGGTTTCATATTCAAAAGAAAAAAAATCCTGCACCATGCATACTTTCTACATAATCTTGCCAAAATTTTAGCTATTTTGAATCAAATAAATTAATTCAACTTAATTAATTGAACGATCAATTTTCCTCATTTAATTTATGCAAAACGTTGTTTTTATTTTTTTTGGATATTCGAAACTAAAACTTTTCACTAAAATTGTCATATTAGTACAAATAAAAGTAGAAAATTGTTATGGAAAATGAATACCGTGGCAAAAATGAACAAAGAGTTTTTCCACCACTAGAATTTGTTTAAACCTTTGAAACTTACTCTTTTTGTTAAAGGTTTCATATTCAAAAGAAAAATAAATCCTGCACCATGCAGACTTTCTACATAATCTTGCCAAAAATTTTGCTTTTTGAATCAAATCAATTAATTCAACTTAATTAATTGAACGATCAATTCTCCTCATTTAATTTATGCAAAACATTGTTTTTATTTTTATTTTTTTTGGATATTCGAAACTAAAACTTTTCCACTAAAATTGTCATATTAATACAAATAAAAGTAGAAAATTGTTATGGAAAACGAATACAATGGCAAAAATGAACAAAGAAATTTTCCACCACTAGAATTTGTTTAAACCTTTGAAACTTACTCTTTTTGTTAAAGGTTTCATATTCAAAAGAAAAAAAAATCCTGCACCATGCAGACTTTCTCCATAGTCTTGCCAAAAATTTTGCTTTTTGAATCAAATCAATTAATTCAACTTAATTAATTGAACGATCAATTTTCCTCATTTAATTTATGTAAAACGTTGTTTTTATTTTTTATTTTTTTTTGGATATTCGAAACTAAAACTTTTACACTAAAATTGTCATATTAATACAAATAAAAGTAGAAAATTGTTATGGAAAATGAATACCATGGCAAAAATGACCAAAGAAATTTTCCACCACTAGAATTTGTTTAAACCTTTGAAACTTACTCTTTTTGTTAAAGGTTTCATATTCAAAAGAAAAAAAAATCCTGCACCATGCATACTTTCTACATAATCTTGCCAAAATTTTTGCTTTTCGAACCAAATCAATTAATTCAACTTAATTAATTGAACCATCAATTTTCCTCATTTAATTTATGCAAAACGTTGTTTTTATTTTTTATTTTTTTTTGAATATTCAAAACTAAAGCTTTTCCACTAAAATTGTCATATTAGTACAAATAAAAGTAGAAAATTGTTATGGAAAATGAATTCCGTGGCCAAAATGAACAAAGAATTTTTTCACCACTAGAATTTGTTTAAACCTTTGAAACTTACTCTTTTTGTTAAAGGTTTCATATTCAAAAGAAAAAAAAATCCTGCACCATGCAGACTTTCTACATAATCTTGCCAAAATTTTTGCTTTTTGAATCAAATCAATTAATTCAACTTAATTAATTGAACAATCAATTTTCCTCATTTAATTTATGCAAAACGTTGTTTTTATTTTTTATTTTTTTTGAATATTCGAAACTAAAACTTTTCCACTACAATTTATTCACTTAATTCAGGCTTGGGGATACGGAAAGGGATACGGGTCGGGCTGTCCCGAAGGATTGTCTCTCGAGTGCAAAAACCCCAACATCTCACGGCTAAGACGGTCCTGATGAAGATGAATGAGAAACCCAAGCTTTACATGCGTTCGTCGTTGAATACGTCTCTCGAGAGCCATTTCTCATTGAGATTTTCAGTGAAATTTTCAAATTGAAACACCAAATTAGTGGATGAAAATAATTATCCTTTATTATATACATACAGTGTAAAAGCGATACAAGCTTTTTCAATTTTCTGTGCAAAATTCTGTGCAATGTTTATTATTTTAATGGGAGTTGTTTTCTGATTGATGCCAATTTTTCTCGTATTTTCTGTTGCGATTTGAGTTTCTCCAGAAAGACATTGCAAGTGTTGGTTTTGATCACATGCGGTGGGGGACACTGCAGTTGTTGATAGATCCAAATGAAGTTGATGACCAAAGATTGGACTTTGGGAGCGCAAGTTGAATTATGCAAAAGTGAAGCATTTAAAATATTGCCTCTTTTTAGTTCATCAATAATTGCTTTGACACCATCGCTTATGAACTGGGTTTGCCAATCTTCACTCCGATACATTTCCAGGGAAACATTTAGGAAAACTTCTTCATTGAGTTTTCCATCTTTATCGATCTAAACATCAGAAAAAGAGTAAATAAAATTGATTTTTTTTCGTAAAATAAAACACTTACCACATTCATTTTCTTACCAAAACACTCATAAACACACTAAATCAAAAAAAAAAAAAAAATTAAGAAAAATTTTAAAGTGTGAAATTCATTGCTTACGGTTAACTTTTCATGCATTTCTTTATTTTGGCTGCAATAAAACAATTGAAACATTGATGGATCGCCAAAGCTCTTCATCAAGCACTGGTTCATTGCTTGTTTTATGGTTGAGTTCGGATGCAACTCCTTTTTGGGACCGCAACACATTGGCAATTCGTAAAATTGGCACAATGGTTTATCTTGATGTTTGATCTGGGACTGGACCTCTTTTTGGGTCCCTTTCGGAACCTCAATAGTTCCGTTGATGTTGGACATTTCCGTTTCCATAACTTGACGTTTGAGACGTGGCAAGCTGATATCTGGAAAATGGAGAAAAAAAAAATTTTAAATTTTAATAATTTCCTTAAGCAATCTTACCGAATTGTGTGATGGTGAAATCATTGATTTGAAGT
This sequence comes from Sisyra terminalis, assembly GCA_958496175.1. Lineage (NCBI taxonomy): Eukaryota > Metazoa > Arthropoda > Insecta > Neuroptera > Sisyridae > Sisyra > Sisyra terminalis. The sequence continues at coordinate 50,015,474 of OY292278.1, read as the reverse complement.
TGGTGAGAATAATGGCAATAGAGGCCAATTGTTGCAAGAATGAAGGCTAGTTTTGCCATGGTTTTTTTTTGTGTAAAAGTTTTTGAGCGGTTTAAAAAAGTATTGCGAAAACTTACAAATTTATAACAATTTGGTGGATTAATAAAAAAATATTAGGAACAACTTTTATTGATTACAAGTGCAAATAATGCGACATTTAATTGGTTTTTGTTTTGAAAGTCGTGCTTTAAACGTAAATATTTTCGATTTAGATTGTGAAAAATCATTTTTAATGGTAAAGAAATAAATCTAGAATATTTTTTTACATTTAAGAAAAAATACATTACTTAATAAATGATTTATAGTAAATTTATTGCGAAAGATTTTTAATAGTTCTACACAATTATAAAAATTAATTTTTCAGCTACTAAAATTTGTTTTTTTTTTTTAATTTAAAAGAATGGGATAATAAAAAAATCGAATAATTATATAGTGTTTCACTTATTACTACAGAAAACGTGTTTAAAACGTAAATACAGAATGAAATATAAGTAATGTAGAAGAAATTTAATTGTTGCATTTTAAAATTTAATGGATATTATTGCTAATTTATTAAGTCAATAATAAAACTGAAATGATGCAATTTGGAGTTAAATACAATAAAATCTTAGGTATAAAAATTAAAGTAACAAAACATGAAAGTTTATAAACTTTAACAATAGTGTTTGAAAATTAAATAACTTTGAAAAATTTAAGAAATCTCATAAAATAAAAAGTTTTGAATATTTTTGTTGCATTTATTGCATGATTTTTTCTTTTCCAAAACAATAACTCATGTGTGTTTATGGTTTAAAATCTTTTACGGGTCTGCAGCAATAAAATTTAATTTTCTTTTATTAAAAACACCAAAAGTATTGATAATTTAAAACAAAAACTTTAAATAATTTTAACATTTTAATGATTTAATTAACTAGTTTCCTTCGTTTGTAAGCATATATTTTATGTTGGAAAAGTTTATAAAATATTCAACTTTTCTAAGAAAAAAAATTATCACAAATAAACGATGAAGCATTTCAGATTTGGGTTTTTATAAGACTTTAAAATTAAGATTATTTAAATTTTTTTTCGAAATTGTGGTTTTATTGGAAAGATTAAACCTTTCCATTAATTAATTTATCACAATATCCTTTCAATAGTCACCAAGACTGGCTTTACAGTAGCCCATTCGGTTGACCGAATTTTTCCGGGCATTTTCGATTAATTGATCCATAATTTGATCAATGGTAGCCTGGTCAGTCCAAATGAAGTAATCCAAAAATAAATGAAATTGTTTCTCGACCATTTAAAAAAAAAAAAAAATATATCACCCCAATATGTTGGAAGTTCAAATTTATCATTATTTTAATATTATTGTTTTTAGTTTTCCGGTGGTGGCCAAATTAGTTTTACTAGGTGCAGACATTTTCGCACCTTTAAGGCTAGCGGAAACTTGATTATCTCAAGCCCTATTTGTCCTATCAAAATGAAACTAAAAGCAGTGGGTTCATGAAAATATAAGCTATAAGGTTGTAACAAGACGTTTTCACCTAAATGTAATTCTAAGGGGTGAAATTTCAGCCTAAATTTTTAGCTCTCATTTGTAAAAACCCCAAATTTCACGGAAAGATTGTGAAGGAAGGGAAAGAGTTTACACGTTAAAACTTTTTTTACAAACAATTAGGTATTGTATTTAAAAACAAAATTTGAAGTCTGAGACTTTATGCCTTTTAAAAATAAAAAATAACAAAATTTGGAAATTTTCAAAATGTACAATTTTCTGAGCTCAATATCTCTGGTGGGGGACCAGATAAAAATCTGAAATATTACCCCATTATAGTACTGTATGATAGTATTATGCACCTAAAATTTGGAGTTTGAGATTTGATTAGGAGCAGAGATATTGCAAGCACAAAATGTCAAAATAATGCATACTTCAGTAGGTGACTATAATGTAATTAACCATTTAATATGTGACATATACTTGGCAAAAAGGACATTTTACACAAAACAACATTTACTCTGGGCTAACTGTTAGTCATATCTTAAATTTAAAACATATACTTCTTTCTGAGAGCTAATAATGTACTATGTACGTAACCATAGTCACCAACTAATCTTGGTGTTCGACAAAGAGCTAAGAAATCTCATCACACAGTTAAAGAACTTTTTAGATTGTTCTGCACAGGTACCCATATCATGAGGTGCAAAAAATTTTATGGGTCCTTTTTGACAAGCTTACACACAAGATAAAGATCACGAAACTATAACGAAAGTTACTCAAACCTATATTTTGGTAAATACAGATTTTGTGGTAAAAAAATGTTGCGAAAGTGTACTGCTGGAAGCTTTTGATGATAAAAATTTTTAAAGAAAATTTGCTCGTTTTCACACAATAAATTAATAAAAAATTGTAACAATGGGTGCTTTGTTGTTTTTATTAACATAGAGTGTTTTTATTAACGATTTTTTATTAACTCTAGAGTCGTTTAAGACCTTAGTAGTTATAAAACGATGACAACAAACAAAAGATATTTCTTACGTTTTCCAACCATAAGAGCAGAAACTAGATAAAAGTATTGGGTTTTCAATATTTCTTGATTTACACATTTTTATTAACTCTAGAGTCACTCAAGACCTTTATGGTTATAAAGCCCAGGTAAGTTGTAGTAGAAAAACATTTTTTTTTTTTACATTTTCCAACCTTAAGAGGAGAAACTAGAAGCATTGGATTACTTTTTTATGTCATACTAACAAAATAGCTGATATTCACTAGTGCAGCATATTTCTAACTTTTTGGACCCCTAAGGGGGTCAAAGACCCCAAAGACCGTTATTAGGATCCCCCTCGTAAAAAAAAACAGCGACAAAGTAGGTCCAATTATTTAAGTGCTACAAATACAAATACAAATACAAAAACAAAAAAAAATTCTTAAAAAAATATAAAATTACGGTCCGCCATACACACCTTTATGGACCCTTAAGAGTCCGTGGACCAAAGGTTAAGAAACACAAAGCTAAAAGTTACTATACTATACGCAAAATGTAATTCCCATGTCTGATGTTTTTTTATTCAATATAACATAACTACCATTTTACATAAATATATATTTACAGATCTCTTCTTCTTTTTTTTTTAATTTATATGTCTGAAAAACTGAAAGATCCAAAAACTAGGGTATCCAAAATAAGAATTTTTCGCTGACATGGAACAGTTATACTGTGTATACAATATATAAGATTTATTGCAGTCCAATTTATGATGTATAATTTAATATAATAATATATAAAATCATACCACAAACATAAATTTGAACAGAAGTTCAAACAAAAATATTCGTGACGTATTGCCCAGATACGTATTTCGATTGCCAAGCATGAATCATCACGTGTGAATCATCACAGAGCAGTTACGGAGTGATCCAAACTACTTGATGACCACTGATGAAGATTGCTTGGCAATCGAAATACGTATCTGGGCAATACGTCACGAATATTTTTGTTTGAACTTCAGTTCAAATTTATGTTTGTGGTATGATTTTTATATATTATAATATAAAAATTATACTATCATACATAAATTGGACTGCAATTTATTTTATATATTGTATAGGGTATCCAAGTAGTAACTCCATTATCAAATAAAATTAAATGAAAAAAAGGTCAATTAAATAACGAGGATTCTCTATGATTTTTTTAATGGATCCAAAAATGAAGAGGTTATTGATTATTGAATTTTGATGGATTTTAAGTAAAATTCCTTCAAGCGATAAATGTTTTATTTTTGAATACAATAACGAGCTGACAAACTTGTCATATCTCACCCTAATGAAATGACTTGTGGGAAATTATCTCACAGCATAAATTTGGTTTGAAAGCAAACTATTGCTTTAAAAATCAAGTTTGTATTGTCTTATAAACGAATTTACCTTCTTAAATATTAATTTTAAAACGACCAAACTTTTCTACTTTTCTAACATTTTTTTTCGGATTAAAATAGCACCTAAAATAGCAATATTTTCAGTCATACACGAGCCTCATTCTTCTCCAGGTTCATTAAAGTCTAATTCTAAACTTTTCTAGCTAAATAAAAAATAAAAAAAAAAAACCTCTTACATTTCTTGAGTTTATATAAAATATATGAGGTTCATAAAGCATTCAAACCGCGCGTAGCAAGGATGAGAAAAAAGAGAATTTTCCTAGTCAAGTTCAAATGCAAAAAAAAAATGGGGCACATTCGAAAAAAAGCAACCCTGTTATTGCACACAATTTTACGTGTGCTATTACAACTCTTGAAACTCGTGGAAATTTTTTTTCCCGAGCTAAAAGTGCAAATAGTGTGCCCTTTCATTTCCCCCCCAACCCGCTCTGTGCCATTTCCAGCACCTTTGAATTTACCACGAACAGCTTGGATTAATTTTCTTTATATGGCAACGATTTTCATCGCCGAATCAAAATAGTTTTTGGCAATAAAAAAAAATCAACATCCAATTGCAATGGGAAAACACAATTTTATTTTCATTTAAATTACGAAAAATAATTTCGCCAATAAATATTTTCAATAATAAAACGAATCGATAAAATTTTATGTGGAGACAATAAAAAAATTTATCCAACTACTATAATAAAGTAATAAAATTTCGTTCGGTGTTTTCGTCTTTTTCTTTCATTTTATGTCCCTTATTTTATGCATTTAAATTGTTTTAAAAACTATGCATTTTAATATGCACATTTACGGGGGCACGGAGTGGAAAACTTATGCTGCTCAAACTCGCGATTGGCGTGGCAAGCGGGCGGCGAGATGGTGAGGGATAAAATAATTAAATGAGAAAAAGTTTTCACGGGAAAAAACATGGAAATGGGTGCAGCAATGAGCTTTATTCTGCTCTTAACAAATTTATAAACGAGGATAAATTAACTTCACAGTACAAAAAAAATATTAAAATAACATTTTGTATCGAAAGCAACTAATTGTCTTTATCGAAATATATCCCAAAATCTTTCCTTAACTTTTAAATATTTAAATTTTTTGCAATAAAATTTTTTTTCCCTACTAAATCTTTTTGTCCCCTTTACATCAACATTTTCATCGCTTTTTCCTGCTACATCAAAACTGCCAAGCTTAATTTATCTTCCTGAAAAATTACGAAAACATTTTAGCTTTAAAATTTTGTACATTTCATAAGTTTTCCGCTGGCAATAATTATGCACAGGGAAAGTGAAAACTTTCCCTACCGGATTAACATTTTTAACGTTGTGTGTAGCGTATATGTGCATATTTTTGCGGAGTGCAATGCAAAAGAGAAGGAAGAACGAGGCACGAACGGAGGATGAATCCAATCCAGAATTTCGTAGACAGCCCTTGGGAATTTGTGTTGACATTCAGTCGGCCGTGACCGGAAGTGACGTCAGCGACAGTCGTCCCTGGAGTCGACAGCCAGAAAATGAACCGTCTGGATGCGTGCAACAAAACAATATTATTGTATTATTACGTTTCAATGATTTCATCTGAAATTTGTCGTCGAAAAATGAAACATCAACGAAAAAAAAAAAAAAAAAAAAACATCGAAAAAATTGGCTAGAAATTTTTAATATTGTAAAAAAGAGTGCTTTCAAAGGAAGGGTAAGACGTGGGGAAGGAAAAGTTTGGCAGGAAGTTTTCTAGCTGGGCTTTTAAAGCTTGAATTAACGCAGAAAATTGTTATGAGAAATGAGTTGAACGAAAAATATAAGAATTTTTTTTAAAGTTGTTTCACGATTATTTCTCAATAAAAATTGGCAAATTGAGATTCCATCTTCACATATTTTATAGCTAGGACTATTAAATCCTGGAATAATTACTCAAGAGGCAATTTTAGTAAAGATTTTGCTAAATAAATGTGCTGGTAGGTCTTCTGCAACTTGAGAAAATATCTCCAAACTATAGGGATAATACTTAGTGAAATGCAGGCTGGAAAGGCAGCAAGGGGCAGGAAACGATGTCCCACGCACTATTCAACCGCCTAGTTATGACTTTAAAGGCTGCTAGTTCTCTTAGACCATCTGGATAATAGTTGGGAAATATATTTAAAGATCCAACTGACTTTTTGTTGAGATTTATCTAAGAAACAAACCTGGCCAGTTGAAACTAATAACAAAGTTGGAACTTAGGGTGGTCCTTAATAGGGATGTTTTTGTCTCAATTGCTTTAAAATTGGTAAAAAAAAATCCCTGAAAATTTGAGCTCCTAATATTAACTTTAAGATAGTCCACTTTCCAACTTAAGTTTCTCATGGAAATAACGTGGGAAACATTTAATTTTTTCTTTAGAGTTCCATAACTCAGCAACAAATAAATCGAAAGTTACTAATCTCGTAATGATTAATATAAATTTAACGCTCTACAAAAAAGAGCTCTTATGATTTTTTGCTAAATCTATTGGCTTAAGAGTTATTGGCTTAAAAATGCGGCACTAATGGTCAATGAAAATATAATGCATTTTTTAAATGAGCAACGGAAATTTGGTAGAATTGGTTACATAGCTCTAATATTTAATTTGATGACAATGAACTACTACAGCTACGTCGTGAAAAATCGCAAGAATAATATTATATTGTCTTCTTTTTGATCATAAATACAAATTTTGAATAAGAAATTTGATATATTTCGTAAAACTAAGTATTTATTTAATAATAATAATACTGTTGATAGTATGAATAATTATAAAATAATTATACTTTGAGCCCGAATAACTCTTAAGCCAATAGATTTAGCAAGAAATCATAAGAGCATTTTTTTGAAGAGCGTTAAATTTGCAATAAAAATAATGCAATTTGTTTACTATTAATTTATTTTTCGCTGACTTATGGAATTCTAAAGAACAAATTAAATTTTTCCCACATTATTTCCATAAGAAACTTAAGTTGGAAAGTGGACTATCTTAAAGTTAATATTTAGAGCTCAAATTTGCTGAGAATTTTTTTTTATCAATTTCGAAGCATTTGAGCTCCTGGGAGTAAAAAAAATCGAAAATGCCCTTATTAAGGATCACCCAATTATATATACTAAGCTTTTTCTTTTAAATTCCTTCCAAACCCTTCCAGTTACAAGATCAAATCCCAGAGGTAAGGAGGTAAGTTTTGCGTAATTTTCGTGAACTTTTTTGAAATAAATAGTTTGGTTGGCACGTCAAATTGTGATTTTGTGGACATCACCTAATCGATAATATTATATTTGATGATTTAAACTCTAAATCAGACACTAAATTTTAGAGGACAAATTTTTTTTTCAGTGTTATTTACCATCGTTTTATAATTACTAAGGTTTTTAGTGACTCTTAGGTTAAAAGAAATCCGTTTATCGAGAAATATCAAAAATTTGCTCGATATGAGATTTGAGTCCACTTCTTTCTAATTTTGCCACCTAGACCACTCGGCCAGCAATAGGCCAGAAAAACTTTTACTGGCTTCAAAATATGATAGTTAAATATTCATTGGTCCAAGCAAATTTTCGTTTCCTTTTCCTGGAAAACTTTTGCTGAGAAGTTTTATTAATAAAATTGTTTAGAACAAAATTTGAAGCTCCTTAACTATTTTTTAAGAGACCCTGTTTTTGAAAGCATTTATTTAAGCTTCGATGGCTACTTTTATAAGTCTTCTAGAAAGTTTACCAACAAATTTACGATATCTACAGAAGATCTATAGTCAATTTGTTTTTATAGTCATTATTTAAACTCTTGATCCATCCGAATAATTTATGCAAGTTTCCGCACTTAGAACTGCGTTTTATAATAGGGTGGTCCTTATAAGGAGTGTTTTTGAGGTCAATAGATTTAGCGAAAAATCATAAGAGCTCTTTTTTGTAGAGCGTTAAATTTACAATAATCGTGACGAGATTAGTTACTTTAGATTTATTTTTCGCTGAGTTATGGAATTTTAAATGAAAAAATTAAATTTTTTCCACATTATTTCCATAAAAAACTTAAGTTGGAAAGCGGACTATCTTAAAGTTAATATTAAGAATTCAAATTTCCAGGTTTTTTTTTTAACAATTTGGAAGCATTTGAGCCCCTGGGAGCAAAGACTTTTAAAAACACCCCTATTTAGGACCACCCTAATACTTATATATAAATTTATAAAAATTGATTTTTTGTCTTTAAAAACAAAAATAAAATTAATGTTTTCTTCGCTAGTAAATTTTATAAAAAAAAATCATAGAACACTGAAAGAAATTGATACAAATGCAATTGCATTTATAAAATATTTTGTTCGAATTTCGTATCAATACTATATGAATTTAAAGACAATTTTTGTTCTAAATTTCAATAAAATGAGTATAATAAAATCTCACGTTATTTTTTCCTTCGTTTTTTGAAGCACAATTTGTATGATGTTGCAAAAAGTACATTTGTTCTGTTGACTTTTTTGTGGAAGACAGTCCCTGTGGACTGCGCTTGCAAAAAATTTTTAGTTCTTAAAATGAAAGGAAGATCTATGGAGTCCCATCTTTAAAGTTGCCTTGTGGTCTGCTTATTATCTAAAAGATTTACTGATAAGCTAATAAGAGCTGTAACGATGCATATTCCTAGACATAAGATTTTCCTGGCCAAGTTCCTTTGGGATAGGCATTCATGCTTATCTTTGCGGATAGTGGGATCACTAACTACCGGTGGATAAGAAGTGGATAGTGTTAGGGCATAACACTTGTTAATTTATATAAGAGTATCATATTGAATCATCTTTGTATGCATTTGATGTTTACATATTTGGATCTTCTAACAATCATTAAAATATCCTGGTTACCCTGAACTACCTCAGAGTTTTTTGAGCATTACAGAGCTTTCTTGGATCTTCCGGAACTTTTCTTGATACTTTCTGCATTTTTTTTGAATTTTAAAGAGACTGAAGTTGAAAAGCGGACTATCTTAAAGTTAATATTAAGATTTCAAATTTTCAGGGATTTTTTTTTAACAATTTGGAAGCATTTGAGCCCCTGGGAGCCATGAAATTCAGAAAACACCCCTATTAAAGATCACCCTATTGGAGCTCTATAGTTTTTTTAAGATTCAACATAGAGAGACTCTTAGGAGAGTCCTTCAGAACGATGATGGAAAGTCAAATGAAAATATTCTCCAAAATTTTTCCTCCCCATCCCAAAATAAACATTTCATCGTGTGGATTTGATATCTACTTTTTTGAGATCTTCTAACAATCGTTAAAATATTCTGGTTAACCTGAACTACCTCAGAGTTTTCCGAGGGTTACAAAGCTTTCTTGGGTCTTCCGCATTTTCTCTTGATAATTTCTGCAGTATTTTTGAATGAAACTTAAATTGAAAAGCTGACTATTTTACAGTTAATATTATGAATCAAATTTTCAGGGATTTTTTTTTTTTATCAATTTTGAAGCATTTGGCCCCTTGGGAGCTTTGAAATTAAAAAAAGCCCTATTAAAGACCACTCCATTGGAACTCCATAGTTTTTTTAAGATTCAACATAGAGGAACTCTTAGGAGAAGCCTTCAGAACGATGATCGAAAGTCAAATGAAAATATTCTCTAATGTATTTTCCAAAATTTTTCCTCCCCATCCCAAAATAAACATCTTCGTGTGGATTTGATGTCTACTTATTTGGATCTTCTAACGATCATTAAAGTATTCTGGTTACCCGGAACTATCTCAGAGTTTTCCGAGTATTACAGAGTAGGGTTTTTTGGAACTTCTCTTGATACTTTCTGCAGTATTTTTAAATTTTAAAGAAACATAAGTTAAAAAGTTTTTTATCTATTTGGAAGCATTTGAGCTCCTGAGAGCTATGAAATTCAGAAAATACCACTATTAAAAATCACCCTATTGAATCTCCATAGTTTTTTTAAGATTCAACGTAGAGGAACTCTTAAGAGAGGCCTACAAAACGATGATGTTAAATGAAAATATTCTCCAAAATTTTTCCTCCCCATCCCAAAAATAATTAACATGTCCCAGAAGAATGAGGTATTCTACCTCATTTAACTTCATAAAGGTATAAATTCACTCTCCCATAAAGTTGTTATCATTTCCGTTGATTTATCTTTTATTATTATTGTACTCCTTGTCATGAAACCATTGTGGTTGATAGAGGTAAAACAAAGACGATGGCACTACGGAATAAAGTTGATGAAAACGAGACGGCAAAGACAAAGAATTCCACATATCGCGGTGTTGTAATAACTTCCTTTCATTCGCGGATAAGACGGCAACGATATGTAGTCTTTTAAGTGGCAACCAGAGAACGGTAAAGTACTTAGTTAACGTTGTGGCATACGACACGACAATATCTCGGGAAATATACGAATATTTTTGCGATGAACTTTAAAGCATTGTCGTAAAAAAAAAAAAAAACGTGCCACGGAAGAAATGTTCGTAAAAAACGGATGTCAAACTTTTAAAATTTATCATCAATCATATTTCTTCGTGCCAAACGATTATTCAGAAAATCGTCTGCTCTCATCATTCTTTTATTTCGCGTCATATGGTTTTCTTCAAATCATCATAAACTTGCAACTTGAATGTTTTTGCACAATAAAAATTTATATATAGATAAGAATATTTACTATTGCTATATTATCATCAGCGAATTTGATGGGAAATTTTTAGCCTCGAATTTTTCCAGTCGGTGTAGGTATATTGCGGTAACATTGCAGGGTGGTGGATTGGGGTGGTACGGATAGTGTATGATCTTAACAATATGTAAGTGGAACACTTAAACATTTTTGCACACTCTGCAAATTTCTTTACAACTTTGTCGTGCTCTTAAGGGGGCCATTTAAAATTTATTTAAAAAAATAGACGAAAGACGGGAAAAATGTATAATAATATGGTGCAAGATGTACGGATATATATATGCATACGATTTAACGGTAAACCGTAAAGAAAGATAAATTTTAGGGCATTAAAAATTTAGTGGAGTCGAGCGGCTAAGCGAGGCTAAGAAACGTTGCATTGCACGATCGTATTTTCAGATGAGAAAATGAGAAATTGGCTCTTATAAAATTAAACACACGTGCTATGTATATGGCTTAAAATTCAGTGACGATGCGGGATAAAATCCCGCGAAAAAATTGTCGTCAACATTTTTTGTATATAGACTATGATTTTAGTATTTTATTTTCTTTCATAGCCAAAGAAAGATGCAAAAAATGTGTAATAGATTTGCACAAAACCAACACCACAATTTTTTATATGTAGATAAAAGATAAATTAGTCATTGTTTCTTTAAATCAGAGGTTGTCAAAGGTAGTCAACTCATGGACCATAAAAGAAACCTTTGACAATTTTTTCGACCCACAATATGCATCAGGCTTCCATAAAATGTATATCTTTTATATTGACCAAATTGGTGATAACCGAAATATTAAAATGATTACAGTGTATCTCAATTTAGTATGGAGAATTTAAGGTATATCTTCAAAAGAGGCTCCCGGAGTTATAATGCATTTCCGGGGTGGTCCGCAATATAATTTGTATAGACCACCCCGGATTTCATGTATACTGATTTTTCGATATCTTAAAAAAAAACGTAGATTTTTAATTAAAGAATCAAATTTATATCCTATTAATGGATGTCCATTTATTTATTTTAATCGGCCTTCTTCTTAACTCAAATTTTATTATTAATAATTAAACGCAAATAAGAAACATTTTCTTCCGAAGAAAAATTAAATGAACATGATTGCAGTCCAATTTATATAGTATAATTTAAAATAATAATATTTGAAGATCATACCATACACATAAATTTGAACAGAAGTTCAAACAAAAATATTCGTGACGTATTGCCCAGATACGTATTTCGATTGCCAAGCAATCTTCCTCAGTGGTCACTCCGTAACTGCTTTGTGATGATTCAAAGCTACTTTGTAAAGCTGTCTTTAATTTGGAACCATAAGTGAAATCAGAATCAAATATTGGTACAACTATTTAGATAAGACTTGTCTGGGACCTTCCTTATATTTTTTTTTCTTGAGCCAAACACTAAGATGTACCTAAAAACATAATATTATCGAAATCAAATAACCTGTTCTTCAATCATACGGTAGAATTCAGGTAGACAAATATTAAAGTACAATTTTTTTGACCTTTGCTCCATAATGACCATTATTGTGAGCAAAACCGAATAAATTCCAAACAGGTGTTAAATTGAAAAGAATTTTACCTGTTCTCAACTTGTGATAATCAATATTATGGTAATGAGAAAAATGCAAATTCAAAGATGTAATTTATGGATTCGGAAAAAGGTGTTAATGTATTTATAATTGACAACAAATAATAAATACCTTAAACTGGTTCCAAATTCCTTAAACGACATATTTAAATCTGCCATTCTCTCACTTTGGCCTTCAAGATTTAAGTATGTTATTTCATATCACCAATTGAGCATATACTTGAATTTTTCGTATTTATATATTAGACTGATTCAAAAAAAAATTTTTTTTCTTAATTCTATCGAAAATATTGTTGGGAATGACAAAAAAAAATCCTGTGAAAGTTAAAGCTCTTAATATTAATATTAAGAGGTGCCGCATCGCAAATTTGGATTTTCCATTTAAATAACATGGAAATAATATTCTCTTGCACTTTGGAATTTTATAGCTCACGTTGGTGACAATATTTCGGAATGACCAAGGTATATTCTTGTAGAAAATTGAACTATCTACGAAAAAGGTTTATTATAAGTTTTTGATATATTTATTCCTTCAAAAGTTATTCAAGGTAAAAGTTGAACTAATAAGAAATTTTAATATTTTTTTCAATTTTTTGACGCAACCATCAATTTTATGAGAAAATTTTATGGGACATTTTTTGTAGAGCACTTTTTTCCTATAACTTATCTTTATAAAAGTTTTTGATATTTTTCACAGGTCCTAAGTTATTTGCATTAAACTGAAAATTTCCTGAATTATTATATTTTTAACATAAAAAATATATTTTTTACTTTAATTAAATAACTTAGGACCTGTGAAAAGTATCAAAAACTTTTAAAAAGATAAGATATAGAAAAAAACGTGCTCTACAAAAAATGTCCTATAAAATTTTCTCATAAAATTGATGGCTGATAACAGCCTGAGGAAAAAAATACAGCTGTCAAATACGCCATTTTTTTAATGTTTGTGAAGATTTTTCCAAGTATCAGCAGTACTGAAATAGTACCAAAAATTATAGTTATAAAATTATAAGAAAATCGATTACGATAATAGCGTGGAAACCGAACTTCTAAAAAAATAAATTAAGTAATAGAGTTAATACCACCTATAAAGTTTTATTCGAAGAACTCCAATTTTAACAACCGAGATTGGTAAAAGTAAAATATTTTTGAATATAATTTCAAAATATATTTAACAGATTTTGTACAGGAGTACATAATATAAAATACATAGGACGATAAGTATAGTGAATCGGCCCCAAAAGGGTATTTGGTTCATAATTTCATGGTATTTTGGTATTATTAAGATACATTAATTCGGCAAGTTTCAGATCCCTATGTATTACTGTTTCTTCAAAAATCGAAAAAAAAATGGAAATCAGAAAAAGAAAATTCTCAATTATGAATAGTGGAATAGTGTAAATAAATAATTTTCTGTTGTTAAATCATTTAATTGTTTTTAAACAGTAAATCTATATTTTCGGGTAGTAAATAGTTCTTAACCGAGAATAGGTTCTGATATATTATGAAATTTAAATATTACAATTGAAATCCCACTGAATAAAAAAAAATTGATTCATCAACGAAAAAAACAATAATTTAATTTTTCCTTCAACTTTAATTGTGAATAACTTTTGAAAAAGTTATTTTATGTAAAAACGTTAAGATACATTTTTTGTAAAGAATTAAATTTCCTTCAAGAATCTATGTTGGTCATTTCTATATATTTATTTGTTCATTAATTACAAAATTCCAAAATAAAGAAGATAAATCTAAAAATTATATCAATGTGTAAAGCTTGATTATTCGAAAACTTTTATCTTGATTGTTTGATAGCATTGACGCAAAAATGAATACACAAATGAAGAATTGAAATTAAAGATGATAGACCTCTTAATATTAATATTAAGGGTTCAAACCTTCTCGATATTTTTTTTTTGCCACCTTGAACAATATTTTCGATATATTTTTCAAAAAAACGAAATAGTCGATTTTTTGGCCCAGTCTAACCGATATTATACTTATTGTCTCAATTTTCAACTAACTGATTGTTGTCATTGGTTTCAACTGTCATTTTTTTCATGTAATTGTCAGTTTTGTCAGTGTTGAAATGCGTGAAAATCAATCTCAATTTACCATTTTATTCCCGTCCAAACAAGGTATCAAAAAAATTGATCGAAATCGTTCAAATACTTCGACCTCCTTACCAAACTTGTTCCCTGTTTCCGTAAAGCTATTTGTCGTTCCCAATTTCGAATTTCCATATCAAAATTATCGGATATGACCATGAAGTGTAACGTAACATTTGTGCAATCTCAGGAATATTCGAAACAAGTTTCCAAACTCTCAACACGCTCACGTCTTTCATTACAAGTTAACCATCCCGGTTTGTTCTCCTGATTCCATTTTACAAGTGACGAAATAATCGAAGTGACAATTTCGAGACTCAAAAAAAAAAAAAAATCGGAAGAAATTTGTCCCCAAAACTAAACGAAACTGGGCCAATAATATCAAACGTAGACACATTTGCGATGTGTACTCGTATTTATTGAATGAGGAAAATTGACTACTTTTCCTGGTCTAGGTCGCTCAAGAGACTCCCCATTCGGGTAAAACGGGGGCTGTTTGTATGTATGTATATGTAGGGAAAAGGGATGAAGTTATCAAGAGAGACTCTTGTTCAACATACGGCGTTTAGAACGAATGGGCAACTCCAATTTGAGAAGATGAACAAACGGGAGGTGGGTTTTACTCGTAGTTTTGATGGGTTTTCAACCGGGGGGATGATTTTCTAATAGTACAAGTAGTTGTAGTTTACAAATTGCCCTCAACTACGAGCACAACTAGTGCACTTACTTGTCGAGATATGTATGACAAGACCGAGAAACTTGAATTGAGTTTGTCGACTGGTTTTTGAATATCATTGCACTCTGCATAAGAAAAGATCTTGTACGATTTCAGTTTATTGAGCTGTAATTGTCTGTGTTTCAATAAAGTAACACAAAAAAAAAAAGACGGAAAAGTCTTCAAAGATGATTTCAACAATAAAGTGACATCTTGGTAGTCTGCTGGTGGGTGGAGAGGGGTGCAAGGGTGGTTCGTTGTCAACGCAAGACTCGAATTAACAAAGTTTGCTAACTAATTAAGAAAGCGTACGGAGTTGACCTCCAGGGAGCAGCGTCAGAGGTTGCTACATCAACATTTCTCTTAGCCATCCCCTACCTCGTCAAGAACATCCCCTTTGCACCCCGATTCACCCACATCTTTGGCCGCTTTTCACTCCATTTCATATATATATATATAATATGAAAATGTGAAGAAGATGCCATTTCCCGACTTACCCATAGTAATCGTGTGCTGTTTCACATCCCTCGTCACATCTATAATAATAATAATGATAATAAAGCTTTTCAGAATTTCAGAAAGGTTTGGTTGGTTCTTAGACGACTGGATTTGTTTGGGGAGTTTGCCTTTGTTGTTGTTGTTGAGGTTTATGTTTCGTGTTACATCTTTAGTGTCATCTCCCTTTTTTTGATTTCCAGCCTAGAATCTAAAAGAGGATTTCGCAACGTGTTTGGGGGTAGGTAGTTGAATATTAGGGGAATGGAAAGGAGGGTTTGGTAATTTTGTCGTTTAAGTCACTTATGTGAAGCTTAATTGATAAAAAGCTGCTAAGTTATTTAAATTTAGCTATTTTTTTCTCAGGTATGTGAGCAATACAAGTCGAAGACCTCTAAAATGCACATCAATTTCTACCGATTGTGTAATTATGCACACTTCACCTCCCTTCAAAAAATGATTAGTAATTAATAGTCAATTAGTTAGTTTTACATTATGTGATTCAAACATTATACAAGCTTCACAATGACTTAAAGGAAAAAGCTGATCTAGAGCGTGAAAAAATGAGGATAATTTATGAATTTTTTGTGACTCAACAAAAATATCAATCGAAAATCTGTGAAAAAGGTTTTATAATTTAGGTTTTAATATACAAATGCAAATTTTTTTGTGTCAAATAAAATTAAAAATGGCGGCTGTCCAGCATTTCTTCGGAGGCGCCTCATTTTTTAGACGGGTCCATGACCGAAGATGTAATCTCCTTAATTTTGGTCCTGGAACAAAATCCTGAAAATTTTTAGTTTCTATATAACAACAGCAAGAGACGTACGTAGGATTTTTTCGATATTTTATTTTTTCGCGAAATAGTGCACGTTTGAACAAAACATTAAAATTTTCACTATAAAAAAAACGACAAAATTGTTGATTAAAAAAAAACTATGTAATATAAAAAAAAATCCTACGTACGTCTCCGGAGAGGTATTTCAAATGTACTGTCAAAATTTCGTATAGATCGGTGAAGATTTGCTTGAGTTATGTCTTCAGCCAGTTCAAAAAAAGTGATTTCGAGAAAAACGCGTTTAAAGTTTTAAGTACTATAAAATCATATTAAATGCGTATATACCTTTAATCTGCGAAAGTTTGGGCATTTAGACATTTTTGCCGGGATTCATCTTTTGGTATGTTATTTTTAAGACCCTAAAGTACCTTTTAAGACAAAAAAAGAATTCATTTTTGCTCTGTGAATCGGCTCCAGAAAGGTATTTGGTTCATAATTTCATGGTTTATTGGTACTATTAAGATACATTGATTTGGTAAGTTTCAAATCCCTATGTATAACTGTTTCTTTAACAATCGAAAAAAGCTGGAAATCAGAAAAAAAGTTTTCTCAGAAACTTGTGAACCGATTTATTTGAATTTTGGATAGTTTATAACATCCTTGAAAAAAGAGAGATTTTTCTTTTAACTTTAATTTTTAACCATGATACAATTTTAGTTAGTATGAAAATTAGTATGAAAGTTTAATACTTATGTAGTACTTATACCAAATAGGTGACTTTAAATTTTGGTTCAGTTTTCAACAATCAAACTTTTTAAAATCTATTTTATTTTATGAACCAATGGTTGTGATCTGGAGCAATAATATATTCGGCTGAAAAGCATTGAGGTAGCAATTTTTTGCCATATCTTTCACTGTCAATTCAAATATAAAATCTTCGGTACAAACTTTTCTTCGGTATTTAGAACAAACTTGAAAACCAATAATTGTTATTGAAAATAAATAAAATATTCGAATTTACATCCACGCTTTCCATCTATTTCCAACAATTTTGTATGTACTACGTCCAAATGTCCGAAATCGAATAGCCTTTTAGTCATGTTAACTATCATAAAGCAGGTCATTATTTTTTTTCGTTTTACATTGTATTTTCAAATATAAGTGCACATTTGTGTCGATGAAATTTGGAAAGTGTTTTCCATATACGATGCAGATATATAATAAGAAAGGTTTTTTGAAAATTTCTCCCCTAAAAGAGTTAAAAACGGTGGCAAAGTTTGTAAGGGGTAACGTTTAATAAACAATCGAAATTTCAAATATAATAATCAATCAAAGTCCGTTAAAAACGAATCGTTATTACTGCTTAGTATAAAACAAAGTTGATCTATTATAAGAAACAAAAACTTAGGGTCTGCTAAAAAATTTAAACTCTCGATAGATATATCTGAAAATGGTTAAGTTAAGTTTATAAGTGAGCATTATGCTTTTTGGCTTTCACATATTGTAAACCAGAAAATTCGAAATAATTATTCACAAATAAATACATTAGTGAGTGAGTACCCTTGCCAACGTTTTGAATTCGTAAGTGAGGATAACAGAGCGCATGCGCATAACACATTATGCACGGATGCACAGCGAGATAGCTAGTTTATATATAAGAAGATTGCTATGCTTTTGAGATTACAAGTTGCAATATGCATAGAATAGATGGGAATGGAAGCCCAACAAAAACGTCTCACCGATCAGAAATCTTATTTTATAAGATAACACTTGCTGTTGACTTAATCATTAGTCAAAATAATATTTTTTCGCTGACTTTGAACAGTTATACTGTGTACAATATATAGAATATATTGCAGTCCAGTTTATGAAGTATAATTTAATATGATAATATATAAAAAATCATACCATAAACATAAATTTGAACGAAAGTTCAAACAAAAACATTTGTGACGTATTGCCCAGATACGTATTTCGATTGCCAAGCAATCTTCCTCTGCTTTGTGATGATTCACATTTTGTGATGAATCATCACAAAGTAGTTACGGAGTGACCACTGAGGAAGATTGCTTGGCAATCGAAATGCGTATCTGGGCAATACGTCACAAATGTTTTTGTTTGAACTTTCGTTCAAATTTATGTTTATGGTATGAATTTTATATATATTAGTATATTAAATTATACTTCATAAATTGGACCGCAATATATTCTATATATTGTATTTACAGTTAATCATTAGTGTAAAATCCTTTTTATATAAACGATTGAATTCATTTAATAGAAAACAACTGTCTTCATAATATTATTTTTTTTAATATGTTCTATTATTTGCACTCGTATAGTAATCAATTCAGCTCTGTTTCTGTTTATTACATTAATGGATTTTGGTATAAAAAAATCGGTGTTTATTTTTTTTAAATATGGCGTACCGTTTTTTAAAATTTAAATATGAAATTGGATGGAAACTTCGAAAAAAAATATTTTCATAATTGTACCAAAATTGCATCATGGTTAAAATTAAAAGAAAAAGCTCCCTTTTTTCAAGGATCTTATAAACCGATAAAGCTCTTAATTTTTTTTCTAGAAGCTACCATCAGCTCCTATGACATATCCAAAATTCAAATAAATCGATTTTCAAGTTTCTGAGAAAACTTTTTTTTCTGATTTCCAGCTTTTTTCGATTTTTGAAGAAACGGTAATACATAGAGATCTGAAACTTGCCAAATTAATGCATCTTAATAGTATTAACATACCCTGAAATTATGAACCAAATCCCTTATAGGGCCGATTTTCAATACTTATCGTCCTATGCCCTTTGTGCTTATAATTATATCATATTCTAGTTATCACAAATTACTAATAATTGATTTACCTTTTCGGGCACTACTGGATGGAAGTATGGTAGTAGATTAAAAATTTGGTTCACATCACTTATGTTCAACAAACTCTTTAAAACAAAATCAGTTTGATCAATCGATTAAGAAGTGATTTATCACAAAAGAAACAATAAATCTTTTTTTTTCCAGGCCAGAAAAAGCGACGACAAGGAGTTGAGTCCAACGAAAATCATTACGATTCGTAATATTTTAGTCAGAATTTTGTTTGACACATAAATCATTCCAACCTTCCATACGAAACTCAGGCAAAACATCGAACCGGAAACATTATTTATAAATCAGAAATTTTTCCAATTTGTCAGCGCCGCGAAGGGAAAAAAGATATATATATATTTGTTGAGAACATTTATTCGGAAATGGATTGTATAAACGTTATAATCAAAAACAGGAGAAATCATTTAGTGGGAAAAAGTCTCGATTAGGGAACATTTAATCGGAGGTGTAGTCGGTATATAAAATGGCTGTGTTGGTCCATGCTTGCATAAGGATGGAGATGGAGCTCGAGGAATGTGAACACGAAATTCCTGGATAGGTGGCTGCTTTGTCCGCAGCATCACCTGATGAACGTTTCCATGGGAATTTCTCTGCGGTAAATGGGCACAAATACCAATGTTGCCTACGACGTGCAACCGCATCGCCCACGACCAAGTCGTTCGTTCGTTAGAACCATTCGTATCTGCACATTATTGATAACATCCCGAAAATGATCTCTGGAATTCGAATCATTTCAACCACTAAATATATTGAGACAATCCTAATTATTGTCCCAGTATCCCATCGATTTACCTCATTTTAATAAATGCTAAACAAATCAACCTTAAACGACATTCAAAGTTTATAACTTTCTAAAGTTTTTCCCAAATTCTAAATCTTCCACTAACCATTAACTTTATGCGAATAATTATGAGAAGTCATAAAACAATTTCAGATAACGTTACGATGTTTAATTTAACTTTGATAGAGACCATCATCCAGTGTGGAAACTCCGCAAGAATATTTAATGCGAGGAAATTTCATATCATTAAGTTTGTTATAGTCAAGGATGATTTTCAAGATTGGGCCCCTGTGCACATTGCATCGGTGCAACAATTGCACCACCAATTCCGTCTTAAAATATCCACTAAAAGCAAGCGTCGTTAAAAACTTTAATTGAATTCGAACGAAATTTCCTAGCCCCAACAACATTTAAAAATCCACTAACCAAATTATCCCCTCACATATTTTCTCTGTTAACATTGAACATAATTGCTAATTGTTTTGCGTTAATTTACTGTTTATCTTTAATAAAGAAAGGGTTGATTCATCCCTTTGTGAGCCCATAGAACATATATAACAAATAACACATGCCTGATGATTTCATAACCAAAATATAATATGAATTGCATGCGTTTGTTTGCATTTATAAACTTGAAGCTACGAAATTGTTAAGTTCAATTGCAAAAGCGAAACGATTCCACTCGGGGTATTATTCTCGTGTATGCTAAGGGATGTTTTATTAGGAAAAACAATGCGTACACTGTTTCACAGCGGGGGTGTGGGGGGGATGAGAAATGGAAGCAATTGTATGTGTGTTTTCCATTTCGACCATCCGTTACGTAAATATTACAATTAAATATTTGTGAATTTTGTAAAGGGGTTGGTTTCAATGGGGAAGCGCGGCAAAAGCAAATGAGACCGGCTAGTCTCGTACCCACTTTCTGTTCAATTGAGTCTTATTTACTGATATAAACAAATTAACACACTTTTTTGTTTGTAATTAGCCGGATAAATAAGGGTTGATAATGATATTTTTGAGTAGCCAAGTTTCCGTTCAAAGTTTTTTTTTCTTTTTTTTGTTTAAATATGAAATAATTTTTCACACATTGTTCGGCGAATTTATTCAAGTAAAAATCGACTTATGATTTTTTAATAAAACCAGCCAATATTTGTGACCTTGTCTGCGTTTTTTTTGGCCATTGTATTGCATGAAGTATTAGGTGAAATAATATAATAATATTTGTATTTAAAATTTTTCTAGATCAATATTATGTGCTTATTGCATTTGATTAAGTTATAGTGTCTTTAAGTATAATTACATTCCTTATGTAATTGGTTGTTTTATAAGTTTCCTTTTTAACAATAATTGAATTCACAATATTTACTATTATGGTACGATTTATTTTGATCTTTTTTGGTTTATTATTTCTCAAGGAGCCTCTTATACCTTCATTCTACCTTATTTTAATTTTAAATCAATAATAATCCTGAAGATGCAATTTTTATCATGTTAATGCATATTCCCATATTGCATTAGGGGTAAGAGAAAAGCTTTCACAGTTTAAATGAGATGTTTTTTCGCATTCTGTATACTAGACTGATTCAAAAAAAAAATGATGATTTTTTTTTCTTAATTATATCGAAAATATTGTTGGGAATGACAAAAAAAATCCTGTAAAAGTTTAAGCTCTTAATATTAACATTAACAGGTGCCGCATCCCAAATTTCGATTTTCCATTTAAATAACATGGGAACAAAATTCTCTTGCATTTTGGAATTTTATAGCTCACGTTGGTGACAATATTTCGGATTGACCAAGGTATATTCTTGTAGAAAATTAAACGATCTACAAAAAAGGTCTCTTCTTACAAGTTTTTGATATATTTATTCCTTCAAAAGTTATTCGAGGTCAAAGTTAAACTAAAGAGATTAATATTTTTTCAATTTTTTGACGCAACCATCAATTTTTTAAGAAAATTTTATAGGACATTTTTTGTAGAGCATTTTTTTTCTATAACTTATTTTTAAACAAGTTTTTGATATTTTTCACAGGTCCTAAGTTATTTGCATTAAACTGAAAATTTCCTGAATTATTATATTAACATAAACATTTTTTTTTATTTTAATTAAATAACTTAGGACCTATGAAAAATATCAAAAACTTTTACAGAAATAAGTTATAGAAAAAAAAGTGCCCTACAAAAAATGACTTTTAAAATTTTCTCATAAAATTGATGGTTGCGTCAAAAAATTGAAAAAATATTAAAATTTCTCTTTAGTTCAACTTTGACCTCGAATAACTTTTGAAGGAATAAAAATATCTAAAACTTGTAGACCTTTTTTGTAGATCGTTCAATTTTCTACAAGAATATGCCTTGGTCATTCCAAAATATATTCACCAACGTAAGCTATAAAATTCCAAAGTGCAAGAGAATATTGTTTCCATGTTATTTAAATGGAAAATCGAAATTTGCGATGCGGCCACCTCTTCATATTAATATTAAGAACTTAAACTTTCACAGGATTTTTTTTTGTCATTCCCAACAATATTTTCGATATAATTAAGAAAAAAAAATCATCATTTTTTTTGAATCAGTCTACTGTATACTCTTCATCAAATTAGTCCTAACAATTTATCTTTTCGTTTAGCTTTTTAAATCCATTAGCAAAATAAAATTGCACTTCTAAGATTTCTAAGATACCAAAGTCAAGAATTTTGGAAAGAAGACATAATGATGCTTTCTGAAAGTTGAAAGAAGATAGGTTAAGCAAAAGGGTCCTTATATAACAAAATAAATGATACTTGAAAAGTTAATTTTGAAATATTCGTTTCATATTACCAAAAAAATGTAACTTATGGGACAATCTAATGATTAGGAGTGCTCAATATAACTTACATGATCTAAAATTCATAGTTATCAATAGCTTACAGATTTGATTTTTTATTTGTGCTCCATAATTGAAAGCCAATTCTCCCAATAGTTTGGATTATTGTTTAATAGATTACCAGATTAGTTTCAGTGCAAATTTTTAATTTTTAGTTCAGGATTTTATTTGATTATCGTAAGTAATTTATAATTAATCCTTTTTTTTAATTATACGTTATTTCCTCGTAAATAAACTATTCCTTGTAGAATGAATTTGTCGTTGATTTTTAATAGGCATTAGGCATTAGGCATTAGACTGGTCAAAAAAATAGATTATTTTTTATGAATAAATCAAAAATTTTATTTAGGATTACGCAAAAAATTTGGTGAAATTGAGCCCTTATTATAGATATCAAAAGATCTATCGTGGTAATTTTTGATTTTTAATCTAAAATACACTTTTTTCTTAAGACTTTTGAACTATAACACAAAAAAAAAGAATTAAAAAATATATACTCTTAAAGAAAATTAAATGTTCTACAAAAAGTATAACTACATAAATTTTTGCCAGATCAACCGTTTCCTTAAAATCGAGCCTTGAATATTGATTTGGTTTTGCGATTTGATTTTATGCCCTTGGAATTTAGAATTACTTTAAAGAAGGTAAATTTATCAGAAAATGCTAATACCTGTTTTTTGTAGAACATTCAATTACCTTTAAGAGAATATTATTTATGTTTATTATATTTATATTATTGAATATTAATTCAATCATTATTTACAAAACTTCAACGTAAAAAAATCAAATCGTTAAAATGAGATCAGGGTTTAAGGTATGATTGTAAGAAACGAATTGTTTGACAAATATAGACAATATTACCTTTTTTGTTGAATATTTAATTTTTTTAAAAATATATACAAAAATAGGCCCACAAATTTATATTCTTTCTTTAGTTATCAAAGTCTACAGTTGAAAAATTATACTAAAATTACATTGTAAAAATAGATCCCAGTTCAAGTTAGTCTGACGAAAATTTACAGTTTTTTTATAGAGCTTTTAATTTTTTTTTTTAGAATATTGACCGTTTAATTTTTTTACTGGGATGGAGAAAAATTTTGAGGAGAAAAAGCGCTTTGGAATGACAATTCAAATATTTTTGTGATTAGACCTTTTCCGATCAATATAAAGAGCTCAACATTTCAAAATATTTTATATTTTTTCCTGAATAATATTTTTGAACCATCTTATATAAAAAAATAGTCAATTTTTTTCGCTAGGGCTAGTGGGAATGTTTGTCGTTTGTGAATTGTATTTTTCATTTTTTTTGTGGAATGATTTTCAAGTCGTTAAAAATTTTATTTAGATGAGTTTCTCAAAGATTTAAGAAATAATTGATAAGAGGGTGATATCTTCATTTTTGGTGGATTTAAGGGTTGAAATAATTTCTACTTCTTTCCCAGCTCAAGGAAATAGTGCACAGTATACAGCAGAATTACAAAAATTGATTCCTTTAGAATAAGAGAAATCAAATATTCTCCTAAGATTGGAAAAATAGAAAAAGATTGATTACTATTGCACCAAGTAATAACCATCATCTTGGAAATAAAAATTTCACTCAAAAATTAATTTATACAAAAGCTGTCAAAGCGTGAAACTTTCAAATTAAAACAATTTTCCCGTGACAAAAAAATTGGGGAAAACTCTTAATACAGTTGCTGGAATTTCATCACCAAGAACACCCATTTAAAATGGGTGTTTGCAAAATATTTTTGAGTAAAGTTTTGAACTTTGTTTTGCATAATTTTCCTAGTAAAATAATTTTCTGCGTGTTGAAAATTTTTCTAGAAAAAAGAAAAATAGCAAAACGAGTTTTGAGATACTTTTTTTCAATTTTTGGGGCTTTCTTTCTATAAAAAAAAATATTTGGGGATTCTCTAAGTTCTAGATTTATTGCAGTAAAAACGTTAATAGTATAGCTTTAAGAATCAATTGATTTCCGATTTAATGAAAAAAAATATTCCCAAAGTTTTTAAATATAATTGTATTGGAAAAAATCGGTAAAGCTAATTTGAATTATTTCGTTCGAAAAACTTCGACAAAAATGCGATTTGATCACATTAGTTTAAAAAAACCATTTTCCAAACCCCGAACTCGCATACCTAATCTAAAATGTCATCTGCAGAAAATCTCAAAAAGTTTGCATTTTATTTGTAAAATCGAGGGGTTTCCAATGAATAGTTAGATCGTTACAACCCCCCATGTATTCGTACTTTATTAAAATACACTTAAATTGTATAGGGGTAGTTTACACATCATGTTTCCGGATAAGGGTGGTGGCTTTTTTGTATTGAACCAACTAGCTCTGTACACATGATACACTTTATCGCACTGATGAGAACATCGCAACTGCAACAAAGTTGCACCAAGAAAATTATCAGAGGGTGGAAAATTTCTTGAGAAATATTGATGTTTTTTTTTTCGTTAAAAATATAATTATGTGATAATTAATTTTCGTACCGAGAATCATTAATTATGTTTATCGGAAAAGTGAAAGTCGAAAAGACTTCATTCTTCATTCCTCATGTTCTCATTCCGTAAAATTCCGCAGCGTGAAAATTTCAAGTTACTGTCGTGCATTTTCAAACTTTTGGCCCCATAATGAAAGTTCAATTTTCCCGACTAAATTTATGGTTTTCTTGTAATTAATATACCTAGTCATTTCCTATAATGTTTAATAAGGGAAATGATTAATTATTTTGTGGACTTTTCTACGATTTCCATCGAGTTTGGGAAAGTTTCGCTTCTAAGATGAACGATAGTCGGCAATGTCGTTGTTGGGGTGTGCGTTTTATTTTATTTATTTATTTTTTTTTTTTGAGGGAAATGGAAAAGTATGTCTTTGACATGTGTGGGTTTTGTCTGCTTATACCGGCTGTTTTGTTAATGCAAGAAGTGCATATTATAAGGGTTATTTTGCATTAAAATATATGTTAAATGTAGAAGAAAATTATTTTTCCACCAATTTTTTGATAGAGTTATTTAATTGGGAGAAAAATATTCTTATATTTCTTTCAAACAATAACGAAACTTCCTGTACAAATGCACTAATATCGATGATAAATGACAGCATTTTTCCATGCGTGGAAAAGTCTATATATTTATTTATATACAAACACACGAAACTAATAGGAATAGCGAATCATTTATCCTTGTACATAAAAAGGGAATAAAACCTAAAAAATTTCCAAAGTGCATACGAACATAAACTATAATCGTAAACGTGTGCATTTCTGCACTAATGTGCAACATGCATTATGCCCAGCAAACAACGTAAATAACTAACGCGCGTTACTTTAGATGCATCGTAAAATGCATATGTTCAGTTCTCATAGATAACACAAATACTTTTACAAAATCACAATGCAAAAGGAGGGAAATTTGCCGAATAGTGTTGTGACCAGTGTTGTAGCCCTCCTGCTACACTAAATCAACCCCCCGTTTCCCACCAATCTTCGATGCACCCTCTTAATATTCCTTAACGACCCAGCAAAGCGATAAATGGGAACTCTAATGGGTTTTATCCGAGTCAATGACTTAGTCGTGTGAAAATTTTCACGGCTGCGTTTTTTTCTTTCCAGAAATTTGAATATCACCGGGGCTGTTTATCAATGGATTGCATCGAAACACCAAACAAATATATAAATTTGGCCACGTGTCATGTGCACCCTTAATAAATTGTTATTTTTTTCGGGTGGGATATTTGTCGTTTGGCAACAAATAAACCAATAAAAAAATTAATCAATTTTTTTCTACTAGAACTAAAGAAATCTTCTCATAAAAGGATTTAATATTTATTTTACGATTGATAGAATTGTAAATCCGTGTTTATCTCATTGGAGCACCAACCCTAGACTGAACCAAAAAACTATATCGAAAATATAGTCCAAGGTACCAAAACAAAAAAAATATCGGGAAGGTTTAAGCCCTTAATATTAATGTTAGCAGGTCTATCATCTTTAATTTCGATTTTTTATTTGTGCTTTCAATTTTCCGTCATTGTTGTCAAACTATCAAGGTAAAAAAAGGCATCTGCACATATATTTATAGAAAATTAAATTTTCTACAAACGTTTATTTGAAAATTTTTGGAGATACGTTTCTGAATAATCAAGCTTTAAACATTGAAATATATTTTAGATTTATCTTCTTTATTTTTGGAATTTTGTAATTAACGAACAAATAAATATATAGAAATGAACAATATAGATTCTTAAAGAATATTTAATGCTCTACAAAAAAGGTTGTTTAACGTTTTTACATAAAATTGCTTTTTCAAAAGTTATTCACAATTAAAATTGAAGGAAAAATTGAGTTATTGTTTGTTTTTTTTTTTTTTGCGTTGTTGAACCAATTTTGAAAGAGTGATTTTACGCAAAAAACGTTAATAGACCTTTTTATACAGCATTGAACACCCTTCAAGAATCTACATTGTTAATTTCTATAATCATTATTTCTATAAGAAAATATCGGTAAGGTTTGACCCCTTAATATTAATATAAAAAGGTCTTTCATCTTTAATTTGAATTTTTTATTTGTGCTTTCATTTTTGCGTCAATGCTGTCAAACTATTAAGCTAAAAAAAATCATCTACACAAATATTTATAGAAAATTAAATTTCCTACAAAAAACATACCTTTAAAAATTTTTGCCAGATACGCCGTTTCCGAATAATCAAGCCTTAAACATAAATATAATTTTTAGATGTATCTTCTTTTGTTTAGAATTTTGTAACTAACGAACAAATTAATGTATAGCAATGAACATTATAAATTAATAAAGAGAATTTAATGTTCTACAAAAACAGTCTCTTATTGTTTTTATATAAAATCACTCTTTCAAAAGTTATTAACTATTTAGGTTGAAGAAAAATTAAATTATTGTTTTTTTTTTTTGAACCAATTTTGAATAATTGGTTTAATGCTAAACACGTTAAAAGTCCTTTTTTATAGAGAATTTAATACCTTTTAAGAATCTATATTGCTTATTTTTATAAACATTATTTCTATAAAAAAATATCGGGAAGATTTGACCCCTTAATATTAATATAAATATAAAGAATATTAATATAAAGAAGTCTATCATTTTTAATTTCGATTTTTTATTTGTGCTTTCATTTTTGCTTTTCATTTCACAATGCTGTCAAACTATCAAAGTAAAACAATTCATCTGCAAATATATATATAAAATTTAATTCCCTACAAAAAAAAAGTCTTCTTAAAAATTTTGGCCAGACACGCCGTTTCCGAATAATCTAGCTTTAAACATTGATAATAATTGATAATAATTTTTTGATTTATCTTCTTTATTTTGGAATTTTGTAACTAATGACCAAATAAATATTTAGAAGTAAGCAATATAGATTCTTGAAGGGAATTTAATGTTCTACAAAAAAGGTATTTAATGTTTTTACCTAAAATCACTTTTTCAAAAGTTCATCATAATTAAATTGGAAGGAAATATAATATAAAAATGTATTTTTAAAAATTAGTGATTTTATGTAAAAACGTTAAGAGACCTTTTTTGTAGAGCATCAAATTTCTTCAAGAATATATCATGTTTATTTCTAGATATTTATTTGTTCGTTAGTTACAAAATTCCTAAATAAAGAAAATAAATCTAAAAATTATATCAATGTTTAAAGCTTGATTATTCGGAAACGGCGTGTCTGCCAAAAATTTTCACAGAGACATTTTTTATAGGGAATTTGATTTTTTATAAATATATGTGCAGATGATTTTTTTTACCTTGATAGTTTGACAGCATTGCCGCAAAAATGAAAGCACAAATAAATAATCGAAGTTAAAGATGATAGACCTCTTAATATTAATATTAAGGGCTCAAACCTTCCCGATAATTTTTTTTTTGTCACCTTGAACAATATTTTCGATATACTTTTTAAAAAAAAATAGTCATTTTTTTTGGCCCAGTCTAACCAACCCCCTATACTCCAGCCAAAAGTTTTACAAGGTCTAATGCTAATCTTGAAAATTCATCTTTTGTCCTAAGAAAAGCATTCCAAATATAAATTTTCAATTGTATATCTATCAAAGAATTATTTTTACTTTTAAATTATAATAATCAAGTAAAAAAACTATTAAATAGGGGTAAAGTATGATGAATATCCTTTCAACACATATTCTAATTTAATTTCTAAAACTCTCCGCCCAAAAGTTTAAGCTAATTTCGTATTATTTTCCAACAGTAAATTTTATTTCCGCATTCACAAATCTCCGTGTATATGGCGGTGCGATATGGAATTATCACACCGAGTGAAAATTTATTTCTAAATAACGTACGCATTATGGTCCTTTTAACACACAAAAGGTGGAGGAAAAGCCTCGACGCTAAGGGATGGAAACAAAGCGGTCGACGGTGGAGCTAATGTAAAATTTCCATTTAATTACATACGATAATTGCATGATTTAAGTCTCCCTCTTTCACAACGCCAATAACCATTTACTCTGTCCCCCTTTTTGCACCCTTTTTGACCAAGTTTTCCCGAATGAAACATCCCTTATGTCTTGCGCATGGTTTGGTCAACTTTTTTTTTTTGTCAAAGGAAAAAGAAAATATTTTTCTTTCATTGAAAATTTTGAATTCTTGTTTGGATTTTGTAATGCCTTTTTTTTTGGAGTGGTTTATTTTCGTTGATGGAAATGATATGGGGCAGGGAAGTTAGGGTTGAATGAACAAAATGTTTCAATCGTTTGTTTCGCATTTTTCAAACTTCAAATGTTTTCATATGAAATAAGTTTCAATATTGACAACTTATTGAGAGAAATTATTTTTTTTTTTTTGGCAGGAAGAAAAACATTTCCTATATTTCCAAAACTACGGAAAATTGAATGATTGATTTTCATTTTGTTGACAGATTGCAAGTAATAACTTATATTTTTTTAAAGTTTTTAAGTAAACTGATGAAATATTAGATCACTACAAAAAGGAATTAAATTAACGTCGAGTTCCGTAATGAATTTTCCTCTAAATGTCCAATCAAATTTATGAAAAAAGACAAAAAATTATTATAAACACAAGTAGACAGTTTTGGCGTGGGGGATGCCAACACGGGGTGGTTCAAGAAAAACCCACAAGAAAACCAAGGCGGAGGGGGGGAGGAAACAAGTCGGAACAGAAAAACAACGTTCAGATATTCGTTATGACAGAGTGTCGCCAGTCATTTGTCAGCGAATAACATATCTGTTACATGTTCCCAACAGGAAAACGCGAATCGGGAATATATCATTGTATGTTTGTACTTATTCTTCATTTTGCCCTAAGCACCATAGACGGCATAATGGCGATGAGAATATGACGAGTTCGGTGCAGAGATGAAGAGGGTGGACGAGACATGATGAAAATTGGGGTTCAGAATAAAAAAAAATAGAACGTTGAAACAAACGAGACAGTTGCAAGGGTGAAATTGATAGTGTTGGAAAACGATATTCCCAGTATTGACCAGTTTTTTGAGGTAGAATTTCTTCTGGCTCTGACACTTACGTGTCTAGAAATGAAATTTTTTGAAGATCTAATCGCTGAAATTGGTTTTTAATGCTTTAATTGAAAGGATTGTTGCATGTTAACATTTCAAATGCACTCTTCTGAAAATTCATTTAAAATTAGTTCTCATTGCAATGAATTTGGGGAAAATTTTGGGATTTTTTAGAAGTTCAAAAAGATTATTAAAATCAATGAGCAATGCAAATCTTTTCCATTATCTGTGCATTATCTATGCAAATTTTATAAAATATAAATTAATTTTTACGGTTCATCGTTCATTTTTAAATTTTCATCCTTAATTATAGGACATATTTCACTTATAAAACCAATGATTGAAAATATCATAAATTGGGCTCTTTTGATCATCAATTTGAAGTACATTCATTTGGCCAAAATCATACTTACTTAAAAAAATTAGGCAAATAAGCCCAATTCGAAAGCAAAACTAAAGTGACCACTCACCGTTTCATGTCCATGAAAATGTTTCAAACGTTAAAGTTGCAAAAAATTCGAATTGGAAACGAAATAATTTTTGCCCAAAAAAAAAATAGTCGAAAAATCATCTCTTATATTTCTCAAAAATCATCAACTTTCAAGGGTAAAAAACAATGCCAATCGAAAGCAAAAGTTCACCCAAATATGCAGAGCAATTTTTTTCCAAAAACAAACTACGAATAAGGGGTGAAATTGATCGCCAAAATGATGAAACCACCTCAACTTCAAGTGCTTGTAACATTGTTAAATAAGGGATGATTTGTAAACCACGCACAAATTTGGGTTTATGGCAATATCCTAAACGATAATAAAGCAAAAGATTTCTAATTAGAAACAAAAAAATTTTTCGTAAAAAAAACCGTTGGTTAACCATCGTTAATTATTCTCACAAATCGTCAAATTTCAAAAAAAAAATATTAAGGATGCCAATCAAAAGTATACATCCTTCTGTACATGCTGTGCAAATTTTTCCGAAAACAAACCACATTTAAGGGATGAAATCGACCATCAAAGTGGCAGAAAAATTCATTTTTCGTCCAAAAAAAAAAAACCGTGGGTAACCATCGTTGATTTTTCACGAAAATGTTCAAATTTTTTTTTTTTTTTTAGGATGCCAATCAAAAGTTTAAGGCCCTCTGTACATGCTGTGCAAATTTTTCTGAAAACTAACCATTTTTAAGGGATTAAATCGACCATCAAAGTGGCAGATGATATCATTTTACGCCAAAAAAAAACCGTGGGTTAGCCATCGTTGATTTTTTTCCTAAATCGTCAAATTTTAAAAAAAAAATAGGATGCCAATCGAAAGTATACGTCTTTCTGTACATGCTGTGCAAATTTATCCGAAAACAAACCCCGTTTAAGGGATGAAATCGACCATCAAAGTGGCAGAAAAAATCAACACACCATCCAAACTTCAGTCATATGAAACATCGTTAAATAAGGGATGATTTTCGAACAATGGATATTTTCGAGTTCGGAACAATGTATTTAACGATTATATAATAATCTATTTCGAATTCGAAACAAAAATATTTTTCGTCAAAAAAATCCGTGGGTTAACCATCTTTGATTTTTCATGAAAATCGTCAAATTTAAAAAAAAATATTTAAACATGCCAATCGAATTTATACGTCTATTTATACATTCTGTGCAAATTTTTCCGTAAGCAAAGCTCGTTTAAGGGATGAAATTGGCCATCAAAGTGGCAGAAGAAATCAAGCCACCTAAACTTCAATAGTATGTGCCATCGTTACTTGAGGGATAATTTTTGAACAAAGGACATTTTCAGGTTCGTAGCAATATATTAAACGATAATAAAACAAAATATTTCACATTAAAAACAAAAACATTTTTCGTCAAAGAAAACCATGGGTTAACGATCGTTGATTTTTCACGAAAATCGTCAAATTTAAGATTTGGATTTTTAGGATGCCAATCAAAAGTAATTGTCCATTTGTGCATTCTGTGCAAATTTTTCCGAAAACAGAGCTCGTTTAAGGGATCAAATTGGCCATCAAAGTGCCAGTAGAAATCATCAAATCATCAAAACTTCAATCACATGTAACATCGTTAAATAAGGGATGATTTTCGAACCAATATAACAATCTTTTTCGAACAAAAACATTGTTCGTCAAAAAAAAACCGTGTGTTAATTTTTCATCGTTGATTTTTCACAAAAATGGTCAATAATTTTTATTTTTTTTAGGATGCCAATCGAAAGTATCAATTGATCTGTACATGCTGTGCAAATTTTTTCGAAAAAAACCACGTTTAAGGGATGAAATCGACCAACAAAGTGGCAGAAGAAATCAGCAAACCATCCAAACTTCAATCGCATGTAACATCATTATATAAGGGATGATTTTCAAAGCAAAGGTAGTTTCCGGTTCGTAACAATGTATTAAACGATAATAATATAACAATATATTCGACATGATGCAAAAAAAATTCGTTAAAGAAAACCGTGGGTTACTCTCCGTTCATTTTTCACAAAAATCGTCACATTTAAGTTTGGTTTTTTATGATGCCAATCGAAAGTATTATTCCACCTAAATATGCTGTAAAAAATTTCCCCAAAACAAACCAGAACTAAGGGATGAAAACAACTATCAAAGTGCCCAAAATTACCTCAACTTCCAGTGATGTTTATTAAAGTGTCGTTAAAAAAGGGATAGTTTGCAAACCACGCACAGTTTCGGGTTCGTGGTTTTGTTCCAAACGATAATATTGCAAAAGATTTCGAATTCTAAACAACAATTTTTGCCAAAAAAAAAACCGTGGACTAACCATCGTTGATATTTCATGAAAATTGTCAAACTTTAGGGGTGAAAAATGATGCCAATCAAAATTTCAAGTCCACCCAAATTTGCTGTGATTTTTTTCCCGAAACAAACTACAACTAAGGGGTGAAATCGACCATCAAAGTTCCAGAAATCACCCAAACTTCAAGTGCAGGATGAAAAAGTGTCGTTGAAAAAGGGATGATTTGTGATCCACAAATTTTTTCAAACGATAATATCGCAAAAGATTGGCAATTCGAGTTTCTAATTAAATTTTAAATATTGTAGCACGGCAAAGTTTTTTTGAGCTTTTGCCCAATCATTTACGAAAGTTGCTTTACCTGGATGTTTTTTTTTCCTGGAGCTTTATCTCCTTTAATCTGATTCTAAATATTGAACAGGAACTAGTAATATTTCTCCTCAAAGTACAGTAACTTTTTATTCCTAATGAAAATCATAAAAGTTTTTTTTTTGGGCTGGATAGTACGTCTTAAATTTGCTCGTACTCTTCCCAATCTATCTTCAGAATTCAGCAATGGTCCCCACTTTTTAAAGTCCTCTATCCTCCAGGATAAGAATATACTTCCATTCCAAAAAAAAAAAAAGAATTGAAAATCTATAGTACTTGACAATTTTAAATCGAAAATTTCCAAATTAAAAATGTTTATTTGATAAAAAGGGAATAGACAATAAAATTCTGATCTCAGATTTTAAATTGATTAAAGAAGAAAATTCAGGTTTTTCAAACACATTGCATAAAAAGTATTATGAAATTGTTAACTAACTTTGTTTGGAATATATAATTTGGAAAATAAATCGTTAAAGAGATCTGAAAAAAACGTGAGTTTATTCTTTAATTGAATAAAAAGTAAAGTTCTTATTTAGAACTATAAAACTCAATTGTACTTTTTGAGGTGAGCTTTTTAAGCTTTAAGTTGTTTAGGGGTTACAAACATGTTGCCTTGTACTGTACTATGAATAATTTGCCTTCGCAGAAGTATATTAAAAACAAGAAGTGCAATGCATCGTTACAGTTGTTGTAGTTTCAACAACATCCACTTTTGTCATTTGAATTTATAATTATTATGATAATTGTTGTAATTTCATAAAACTTTTCTATAACTATTACAATTATTATATTGTTTTAACAACATGCACTAGTTCGAGTGGGTTTGTTCGTCGCTCCAAATTTCCTTTTATTATGACATGCCACATATAAAACATGCAAAATACTGTCTATTTGAAAAAGTTATACTTTAAATGCAAACATAACGCAAAAAAACTTTTGCATTAACTAAATTTTCAATGATCAGCTTCATCAGTTCTTTTAAAAAATCTAGCACCAAAAATTTGTTGTGCAATTCATCGCAAATTAAATTATTTTCCTTGGTTTATTTATTGTTGTGTATTTCCAAAAATCGTAATTTTCCCAATTATGAATGCAAAATTTTCGTATTGAAATATCAATTAAACTGATAAATTTTTCAAAATCGACGATGACGATAGTAATGTGAAACAACAGGCAATTTCATAACGACAAATTCAGTTGATTTCGCAATTTTAGATGTAAATTGTGTGTGTTATACACAAAATGGAAATGTGTAAACATTTTCGATGATCAAATATTCTGAGCTCTATAATAATTTATGCTGTTTCATCCCCCCCGTATTGGCCCCATATTCATCTACTGTTCCTCCCGTTAACCACCCGCAATCAATCCCTCTCACTCATTACCATTGAAAAATCAGCTCATCTAAAAAAATATCAACCTCGACATTTATATGTGGATATAAATATATTTTTCCATGTAAATACACCTATTGCATGCACGTACAGGGTGGTGATAAACTGGAAACCTTTTTAAGCTTTTACTATTCTTCGTTGATTTAAAAAAATGATTTTTGAAATTGTTGTCCTATAGCTGAATCAGATATTTGATAAGTATTAGCGATGAATATCAGAAAAAATTATGTACCAACAGAAAAAGAACTTCGAAAATCAAAGAAATTCTTCCAAAAAATACAGTTAATAGGAAAAATTTGGATTATTATTTTTTTTTTATGTTTTGATTTACGTAGATAACTCAAATATTATTTAAAAGAATTCAAATTTTGTGTTTTGCAGGAGAAAAAATAGAATACCCCAAGAAGAAAGACGAAATGAAATCATGGACTCAATAGCCACAGGAATGAATGACCACTAGACAGGGCCAAAAAAATCAACCATTTTTTTTAAAGAGTATATTAAAAATATTGTACAAGGTGACAAAAAAAATATCGGGAAGGTTTGAACCCATAATATTAATATTAAGAGGTCTATCATCTTTAAATTTGATTTTTTATTTGTGCTTTCATTTTTGCAACAATGCTGTCAAACTATCAGGGTAAAAAATTCATGAGCACATATATTTATAGAAAATTAAATTTCCTGCAAAAAATATTTCTTATAAAATTTTTGCCAGACACACCGTTTCTGAAAAATCAAGCTTTAAACATTGATAAAATTTTTAGATTTATCTTCTTTATTTTGGAATTTTGTAACTAACGAACTAATAAATATACAGAAAAGAAAAAAATAGATTCTTGAAAGGAATTAATGCTCTACAAAAAAGGTTTTTTTTAACATTTTTACTTAAATTCACTCTTTCAAAATTGGTTCAACAACGGAAAAAAAACATAAATTTAATTTTTTCTTCAACTTTAATTGTGAATAACTTTTGAAAAAGTGATTTAATGAATAAATTTTAGGAGACCTTTTTTGTAGAGCATTAAATTCCCTTTAAGAATCTATATTGTTTATTTCTAAATATTTATTTGTTCGTTAGTTCAAAATTCCAAAATAAAGAAGATAAATCTAAAAATAATACCAATAATTAAAGCTTGATTATTTGGAAACGGCGTGCCCGGCGAAAATTTTCTAAGACACGTTTTTTGTACAGAATTTAATTTTCTATAAATATATGTGCAGATGAATTGTTTTACCTTGATAGTTTGACAGCATTGACGTAAAAATGAAAGCACGAATAAAAAATCGAAATTAAAGATGATTGACCTCTTAATATTAATATTAAGAGCTTCAACCTTCCCGATATTTTTTTAAAGAAATAATGTTTATTGAAATAAGCAATACGGATTCTTGAAGGAAATTTAAGCCTCTACAAAAAAGGTATCAGAACGTTTTTACATAAAATCACTCTTTCAAAATTGGTTCAACAACGAGAAAAACAATAGATTAATTTTTCCTTCAACTTTAAATGTGAATAACTTTTGAAAAAGTGATTTGATATAAACATGTTTAGAAACCTTTTTTGTAGAGCTTTAAATTTCTTTGAGAAAAATATATTCTTTATTTCTATATATTTATTGTTCGTTAGTTAAAAAATTCCAAAATAATGAAGATAAATCTAAAAATTCTATTAATGTTTAAACCTTGATTTTTTGGAAACGGCGTTTCGGGCAAAAATTTTTAAAGTAACATTTTTTGTAGGAAATTTAAATTTCTATAAATGTATGTGCAGATAATTTTTTTATCTTGATAGTTTGACAGCAGTGACGCAAAAATGAAAGCACAAATAAAAAATCAAAATTAAAGATCATAGACCTCTTACTATTAATATTAAGGACTCAAACCTTCTCGATATTTTTTTATAGAAATAATAGTTGTAGAAATAGGCAATATAGATTCTTGAAGGTAATTTAATGCTCTAAAAAATAGGTGTCTTAACGTTTTTACATAAAATAACTCTTTCAAAATTGGTTCAACAACAAAAAAAACAATAATTTAATTTTTTCTTCAACCTTAATAGTGAATAACTGTTGAAAAAGTAATTTAATGTAAAAATGTTAAGAAACCTTTTTTGTAGAACATTTAGTTCCCTTTAAGAATCTATATTGTTTATTTCTATATGTTTATTTGTTTGTTAAAAATTCCAAAATAAAGAAGAAAAACCTAAAAATTATATCAATGTTAAAAGCTTGATTATTTGGAAACGGCGTGTCTCACAAAAAATTTCAGCAAGACATTTTTGCAGGGAATTTAATTTTCTATGAAAATATATGCAGATGAGTTTTTTTCCTTGCTAGTTTGACAGCATTGACGCTAAAATGAAAGCACAAATAAAAAATCGAAATTAAAGATGATTGACCTCTTAATATTAATATTAAAGACTCAAACCTTCCCGATTTTTTTTTATCATCTTGAATAATATTTTCGATGTACTTTTCAAAAAAAAAATGTTTTTTTTTGGCCCAGTCTAATGACCACGATTTGAAGAATCTTTCCAAAGATAAACGGCTATTGATTGCTAGGAAACGAAAATAATAACATGGATTGATTTACAAATTTTCCGACGAGGTAGTCATTTTTTCTAATTGTGCTTTTTCTTAAAAATATAAATTGTTTGAGCCTTAGTCCTCTGTCCAAAACAACGATTACAAAAAGCCAAGAATTCATTAATTGACTATTTTCTGTCATGGAAAAAATGCGGCTCCACTTGCCAGTTCTTTTCGGCAACCCTGTATTCAAAGCTCTTTACATAGTAAAGTGAGGCATATCGTGGAATGATTGTATGTCGTATCACTACCCTAGTTGTATTCACATTGTAAAGCTCATCCCTCAAATGCTTTGTGAAATATTTATAGTCTACCACTGTCTTTTTTCTCAATTCATATTCCTTGTTCCCTCACCATGCAGCTCCACACATCCACAACGAGCTGTATATCTGCTAGTTATAATAAAAGCACACGGCCAATTTCATTATTTTCTGTCTGGTGATTCATTGAACATAATGAATATGCTTTAATTTTTAATGTGCTTTTTGCGTTCAATCACTTGCTTTGTTTTTCCATTTATGATTAAAAAAAAATGTAATAAACTCACAAAGATTAAGTACATAAAAGCCAATGAAAAGTAGAATAAAAAAAAAGCGTCTCGGGCAGATAAAACGTATGAGATAAGATGATATATTTTTTGAGATGGAAAAAAAAATTGTATTTTTCTACAGTGTTTGATTTGAAATTTATTATTGATATAAATTTTAGAGAAATAACATTGTGAAATTATAAGAGAGACATTATTCTGAGACTCGATTATATTTTGGAAAGGTATATGAATATTTTTTTGTGCCAAAAGATATCTGGTTGGTGAGCTTTTAAAGCTTTTGTCCTATTCAAAACTACAAAAAAGCTTTTAGTTTATTTAAAAGAGGTTTTTGCTATAATTTTAACAATTTTTCCAAGAATCAAATTTCTCTCTATCTACTTTTGTTAAATTTTTTTAATACTCTCAAATCCATTTTATGATGATATTAGGTTTCATAATGCTTTGATACTTTGAAAGTCTCCAAACAAAAAGCTCTTTTTTTGTAGCCAAATCTTGAGAATCCCTCATATATATTTACAGCTTCCACATATATGCAATTCCCTGCAAAACAAACAACTTTCAACATAATAGGAAACTGCACCATTCGAATTGTCGTCGAAATTTTCATTTCACGAGGGTGAAACAACCGCTTTGAGCTAAATTACTACAAGGGTGCCAGTCAGGGATGAATTACACTAAAGCTCAAACGCTTTCATTGACTCAAAATACGCCAAATACTTTTTCTCGCATAGATCTACAATTATTTAGAATTTGGGGTTCAATAAGCTGATTATATCGGGACTTAACACTTCACCCTTCGTATTGAGAAAAGTTATTACAAAAAATAATTATTATCAGTAACGTGGGAATGCCTAGGAAGTAATAAGAAATTTCCGAGGTTCTTTGATGATTTTTTTTCCTGCTAAACAAATTTTTGTTTCAATCATAAAACAATTATCAAGTCGAATGAAATGAAAGATAAAACATTAATCACAAATAACAAGGAAAGGAATAGGTCAAAGGGATGATTTTACCCTTGAGCGTTAAAATTGGTGCATAAAGTAATGATTCGACTGATAGACGCGTAAAAAGGGTATGTCACCCCTATTTCATAAGCAATTACAACATTTAATTCGCAATTGCAGTTTCGCTTTATCATTGACTAAATAACACTTGTTACGGTAGCAAAGCGATCCGGGGTGGTTGAAGGTGGTTACGATGAGAGAAAACGAGATGAAACGATCTAAATGATTATGATAGGATTTGCTACCAACTAACACGTGTATCCCCAGAAAAAGCTCGCCAGAAAGCTCCCCTTCTCTAATCGCATTAATAACTTTCATACATTTCTAATCACTTGCAATCAGAGGAAATTGAAACGAGCTTGAAAATCAAGGAAAAATTAATTTTCTCTTGCACACCTTTTATCAAGAATTTTCTCATTACTTTATCATAATAATCCAATCATTGGTATGCAAACAACTTGGGATAATGAAACAAAAAATTCATCTCAAAAGACGTGGGGCAATAAAAATAACACAGGGTTGATTATAAAAACGGGAAAATATTTTTGAAACGAATTTATGTAATGAAAGAACTTGCAAGTTTCATGTTGTTTTTTTTTAATAAAATAATAATAAAAATAATAGTAATAAGTTCGTTACTTGTTAATTAAAAAAAAAAAAAACGAGAACTTGAGGGAAGAACTAAACGAATAAATGATGAAATCTTCTCTGATATAAAAATGTACGGGAGAGAAAATGAAGGAAAATTACGATGGTGTAATATGTTAAATAGCATTTTGATGTTTAATACAAAGAAAATTCCAGCGAAGAAAATACACAGTTTATACACCGATAATTTTATTAATAAGTTATAGAATTTAGTCGGAGAAAAAAGAAAAACGCCCTCGTAATTTCCATCGACTTCCATCCAATCCACACCATGCCCCGGCCGAGACATTATGGACTCAGCAAGGCTTTTAATTATTCGTTTTTTTTTTGCTTGCTTGCTTGCCTCCAGTTTCAGTACCTGAATACCGTTTTTATTTTTTTTGTATGAAAACTTTTTATACAGAAATTTTCTAATAAAGCTCGACTTTAATTAAAGCGATACAATCACAAAACGTGGTAAGTCAAGAATTAAAAACAGGGTTGAAAAGTTGCCGCGTTTGTTGCCTCCTCGGTCGCTACAATGTGAAGATGAAGACGAAAACTTTTAATAAATAATTAACTTATAAACTATCAACCCTTATACAAGAAATTGTATAACAACGAATGAAAATATAATTATCAATCGAAAAAAAAAAGGATGCATCAAGCGGGAGTCTGGATTTTTCTTATACTAAAACAAGCTGATCTCGGCGACTTGGTCTGCATAACGTAGATGTAGATTATATTTTCTTTTTAGATCAGCTATTTGTAGTGGAATATAAAATTTTTTATTATTCTTATTTCTTTTACGAAAAACATAATCATACTTTAAAAACACTATTTCGTCAACTTTAAAAAGACATTTAATAAACTGTTACTTAGAATAAAATATATCTATATATTGATCAATTAATTTTCAAAAAAATTATATTGGAAAATACAATGTAAAACGAAAAAAATTATGACGTTTATTATGATTATCATGACTAAAAAGCAATTGGAAATCGCACATTTTGACGTTGTACATTCAAAATTGTTGAACATAGATAGAAAGCGTGGAAGTAAATTCGAATATTTTATTTATTTTCAGTAACAATAATTGGTTTTCAAATTGTTCTAAATGCCGAAGAAAAGTAAGTTTGGAAGATTTTATATTTCAACTGATAATGAAATATAACTATATAACAAAAAATTGATCCCTTAATGTTTTTCAGCAGAATATATAATTGCTCCTGATCACAATCATTGGTTCATAAAAATTAGATTTTAAAAAGTTTGATTGTTGAAAAACAAACAAAAATTTAAAACCGTCTCTTTGGTATTTGCTACCTACTACATAAACTTTCATACTAATTAAGTAAAATGACATTATTTAAAATGCTGTTCACTAAAAGAGTGCCTAAATTCCAAGGAGGGTATTAAAAAAACTCTAAAATTTGTAAAAACCATCAATTTCATGCACAAAGTTTAAAGGCCGGAACAAGAAGCCAATTTAAACTATCAAAATCCTCAATTTGCCAGTTGTGTTACTCTCGTTTTTATATAATAATAATTTTTTATTTTACTTATTATTTTTGTTGTTATTTCCGATTTTTTTTTCAGCGATCACCCCCTGAATTTTAAGTTTAAGATATAAAAAAAATATCCAATACAATTAAGCTCTTAATTTCTTGATTAAACCGTGTCGGAACCATATTACTTTTACTATTTAAATAACATGGGCTTATTTGACTTTTTACTTTTATTTTTTTTTTCTCAGAAACAAATGAATCAAAAGATTTAAAATTAAATTGTTCTGACGTAAAAATAAATGCTCTTCAAAAAAAGTCTCTTATGAATTTTCGATGAAATCACTCCAATAAAAGTTATTCAACATTTTACTTGTGTCTTATATAAATCTTGCAATATTTTCAACATTTTGCTCATTTTTACTTTTTTTAACTATAAAATCATTGGAAGAAAAGATAAATATTATCATTAGAGCGCCAGTGATAATTTGTGTTAATTTTATGGCTTGAATTGAAAATTAAATTCAAAAATCATTTTTTGAAAATTAAAACAGGTGACATAAGATCCGAATTCGCTATAGTCGTGAAATTCAATTTATCCAGGATAAATTTTAGTACTTTAATCAATATCTTGTACCTACGAAGTGAATTTCATACTAATTAATGAGACTATCGACAAAAGTTCAATTAAAATTCGTATTTTTACCATTTCACCTGACGCCATCTATGAGAAATTACGTAGAACTTGTAGTCAACAAATTAAATGTGGAATAAATTACAAAATACAAATTAAACAAAGTAACTCAAGTTAAATATTGAATAACTTTTAATGTAGTGATTTAACCGAAAATTTATAAGATACCTTTTTTGTAGAGCGTCAAATTTTACGTCAGAAAAATTTAATCTTAAATCTTTTGATTCATTTGTTACTGAGAAAAAAATTAAAAGTAAAAAGTCAAATAATCCCATGTTATTTAAATGGTAAAAGTAAAATGATTCTGGCACGGTTTAATCAAGGAATTAAGAGCTTAATTGTATTGGATATTTTTTTTGTATCCTAAACTAAAAATTCAGTGGGCGATTGCAGTAAAAAAATCAATTTGGGAAATAACGGACACCCTAATATATATTTATATATTTTCTATAAGTATTATGTTATTAAATCATAAATTATATTATATCATTATTGTTTTTTTCTTCGTTTTCTCTTACATATTTTCTTCATTGTTATTGTTGTTAAATTATATATATTTTACTGTTATAGATTTATCTTTAAAGTTTGATTGTTATAAATTTTATAATAAGAAATCGAGAGTCTATAATTTGTTATATTTATTAAATTGTTGGTACTTATTAACATTATAATCATCATTTTAGTTAAAAATTATCAGAATTGTACATTTAACATCAAGCTCAATAAATTAAAACTTAAAATGTGATTATTAAAATATATAAGACAAAAACTAATATAATCTAATCAGTTAAACATTGAAATGTATAGTCACTAATAACCAGTGTTGTTGAGACGACTTGAAAAAAAGGTAAATAAAAAAAATGCTGTTATTTAAATGATATAACAAAAACAGAAACTTATTCATTAATAATTTATTTATTAATTACACTTATTAAATTCAAAATTTCGATTGTTGATTAACTCTACATTTTCTCATAAGAACTTAGTCACCCCTTTTACTCTTTTAGGGTAGGAATTTTCAAAAAAATAATTCTTATCAGATGTCTACTTCGTAAAAGGAATATATCGAATATTAAAATTTTATCAGTCACAGGGGATATATAAATAAAGGATTTTATGTATGCACGGTTTTAAAAACGTATTTAATTGAAGTTTTATTACTATTATTATTATTACTACTATTACTTTTTTTGTTAATATTTCCTTATTGAGCAACTTTAAAAGTCTATTTATTACAATTTTAAAAAAAAATCTGTAAGATTCAAACCCACGTCTTCTTAATTAGAAGCATCAGAATGTCAAATACGTAAGCCATTACGCTATGAACATCAACTATGTTTTATTTATATATAAAGGTTTATATTTCAAACAGGCAATTTTTTAGACTTTAAATTGAATTTACTGTTCCTTTTATCAGTTCAATTAAAACTATTTTTACAGATCATTTTCTAACTTATATTACCTCTCCAATGATATATAACTCGCCTGTCTAAAGTAAACAATTTTTGTTTCAACCCTAGGGAATACCTTCTCTTTTTTTTAAGGAATAATAAGTAGCCTAACATGTGAGGAAAACTGTGTTGTATGGTAATACGAAATTTCATTAAATTCGGTTGTTCCGTTCTTTAGTTAAATCGGGACACACAGACAGACAGACAGACAAAAATTTTAAAAATATCAAATTTTGAATAAGGGCCTCTTGAATCAAATATTTACTCTAAAATTGGGTTCAAAATCGAAAAGTTCAGACAGACGTTAGAAATTTATATATTAGTATAGATGAAAAACACTTTTTCTGGTAACAGTTCAACAATGCAGTTTTATTCTCACACCAATTTTTATTTCGATGTCAACGCCAATTCTGCACAATAGACATACAAACACATAACAACTTTTTCCGAATCGTTCGGGACAAATTCCAGCATATAGAACCATTCGTTGCGGCCAATCCGTATAGTAATGTAAGAAAATCGGATTACAGTGTACATCAACGTTGTCATTAGTGCCCAAGGTTCAACAAAGTTGCTGTATGATACCATAACAATCAAATTGTAAACCGTACCTGCATCACACAAATCATTATATATAAAGTGTCCATATAGATATGCGGCGATCGGATTAAACGTAATCGACAACAATGTTATTGCTTGCACTATTATATGTGCATTGTGATTCATCTCAAACTCAAAACAAATCAATGGCAACGCAAGTGAATTTCTAATAATTCGAAAGAAAAACTCTACATTGTGCAAGTCAACCGAATATTGGACTGAAAAAA
Organism: Sisyra terminalis; assembly: GCA_958496175.1. Classification (NCBI taxonomy): domain Eukaryota; kingdom Metazoa; phylum Arthropoda; class Insecta; order Neuroptera; family Sisyridae; genus Sisyra; species Sisyra terminalis. The sequence continues at coordinate 49,971,340 of OY292278.1, read as the reverse complement.
TAAAAATACAAAAAATTACAAACTTTTAAAGTCATAAAATTGTTACATACATCCAAGTAAAATATTCACCACTGAATGTAATATAATGCTACCGATAGCCAAATTAAAAAAGTTTACTATTGGATTTAAATAAATAACATAGCCGCAATAGTAAGAAACGATAAAGTTACAGGCAATCTGTGGAAGATTGGCCATTGCTGTATGATTAACATCTGTCAAAACCTTCAAAGTGGCAACTTTTCAATGTGGCCATGACAACGTACTAGCCGGAGAAATTTTGTTAAAATTTATTTTAATACAAATATGAAGAACAAACAATTAAATATTTCCTCTGTGAATTTTCTACAAATTTTCCATTTGAATTCATAAAACAGATTTTAAATTCATATATTAATTAACCTGCTCGATGAATAAGTCACTTGCACACATATACCACTTACTTGTACATTTGTGCTATACGCTGTCTGTGTAAATATATAAAAGCTACCTTTGCCCGACCAACCCCAATTCAAATAGTGTACGAAAAGGGAAGTGAAACATTGAGTAGATACAGGAAAGGGTCATTTACTTTTTATTTCAATGCCATAATAAAATAAGCTTTTAAAAAATCGATAAGGCACTAACTTTGAATTGTTACAGATTATAGTATAAATAATAGACTGGACCAAAAAAATCAACTTTTTTTTTTTGGAAATGTATATCAAAAATATTTTCCCACGTGACAAAAAAAAATATCGGGGAGGTTTGAGCACTTAATATAAATATTACGAGGTCTATCATCTTTAATTTCGAATTTTTATGTGTGCTTTTATTTTTGCGTCAATGCTGTCAAACTATCAAGATAAAAAAAAATCATCTGCACATATATTTATAGAAAATTAAATTCCCTACAAAAAACGTCTCTCTCAAAATTTTTGCCAGATACGCCGTTTCCGAATAATCAAGCTTCAGATATTGATAAAATTTTTAGATTTATCTTCTTTATTTTCGAATTTTGTAACTAACAAACAAATAAGTATATAGAAATGAACAATACAGATTCTGAAAAGGAATTTAATGTTCTACAAAAAAGGTCTCGTAACGTTTTTACTTATAATCATTATTTCAAAAGTTATTTAAAATTAAAATTGAAGGAAAGATTAAATTATTATTTCTATCATTGTTGAACCAATTTTGAAAGAGTGATTTTATGCAAAAAATGTGAAAAGTCCTTTTTTATAGAGCATTTAATTTCCTTCAAGAACCTATATTGCTTATTTCTATAAACATTATTTCTATAAAAAATATCGTGAAGATTTGAACCCTTAATATTAATATTAAGAGGTCTATCATCTTTAATTTCGACTTTACAATTGTGCTTTCATTTTTACGTCAATGCTGTCAAGCTATTAAGGTAAAAAAATTTATCAGCAAATTTATTTATAGAAAATTAAATTCCCTACAAAAAATGATTCTATAAAAATTATTGCCAGATACGCCATTTTCGAATAATCAAGCTTTAAACATTGATATTATTTTTAGATTTATCTTCTTTATTTTGGAATTTTGTAATTAACGAACAAATGTATATATATATATAAATCAACAAAATAATTTCTTAAAGGGAATTTAATTTTCTACAAAAAAGGTCTCTTGACGTTTTTACATTACATCACTCCCTCAAAATTTGTTCAACAACAAAGAAAAAACAATAATTTAATTTTTCTTTCAACTATCATTGTGAATAATTTTTGAAAAAGAAATTTTATGTGAAATTTTTAAAGAACCTTTTTTGTAGAGCATTAATTGTTCTTTCAGAATATATATTATTTATTTCAATATATTTATTTGTTCCTTAGTTACAAAATTCCAAAATTAAGAAGATAAATCTAAAAATTATATCAATGTTTAAAACTTAATTATTCGGAAACCGTGTACCTGGAAAAAAATTTTAAAGAAACCTTTTTTGTAGGGAATTTAATTTTCTATAAATATATTTGCATATGATTTTTTTAACATTGATAGTTTGACAGCATTGACGCAAAAATTAAAGCACAAATAAAAAATCAAAATTAAAGATGGTACACCTGAAAAATGCTGAAAAAATCTTAATAACATAGAAAATAAAAATGATGAGTCTTAAAGCGTTCTGTTTGCAAAGTTCTCATATAAAAAACTACCTAACGAAATTCAAGGATCAGGGTCGAAAACAGGAAAAAAATATCTATAAAATGTTTAACAAAGCTATATAAGGTGTAAAATGTAAGCCAGTGGTGACCCCTCTTTTTATGCAATCGGTAGGTAATTTTCTAATCTTGAATGAGTCATTGAGGAAATAAAGAACATAGTATTATTTTAAAAATAATTTTCGCTTAAAAATAACATTTATTTTTAGAAATGGGGAGTAACTGGGAATTTATATTGTACTAAAATCAAGCAAAAGATCTAGGAGCATTAAACAATTCTTTTAGTCAACAATTCATATTTGATTTTTAATTAAACTGTAATGAACTATTTTATATACTTGTGTATTAAAATAAACACGAAAACTAAAACTTTTTTTAGCCACCAAACATCGTGGCCATAGTAATCAGTTCCTAAAAACAATTCTTTACCAATTTGATGGAAATTTGATGGAAATATTTTTTACTAGGACTTCAAATAGTCAAATTTGTCAAATGAAATTTACTATGAAGCATTATAGAAAGTTTTAAACGTTAGGTCAGGTCCTTCACTTTCAAATAATACAACAAATTTTACGATATTATTATAGACTTACGTTTTGCTAATGAAAGATTATAAAAATATTTTTAAATTTATTCCTCATTTCAAACCAAAATTGTTATATTCCTATTGGGAAACCCTTTACTATGGCAGACGGAAAGATTAAAAAGAAAAAGCATATTACCAAGATATATGCCACGCAGATGAAGTCGTAGGTATCAGCTATTTACCATATAAAATGAGAAGCCAATTAAATTTCAAACTAGTAAAAAAAATCAAAAATTTCATAATCCGATAAGGCGTTTGAAAAAATATATTATAATGGATGTCAAAATGTGTAAGTGAGAGAGAAATGCATATAGGAAAAAGCAGATCTGCAAAAGTAAGTGCAAAAGTAATTACAAGTGCAAAAGTCATAAGTTAATCCAGAAAATCTATCCATATCTATCCCAAACTGTAATAATTCTGGCCCTTAATTCTCGCTATGCTTTTGGTGGAATTCAGCATGATGCAGGGTAATATGAGCAGCTAAAACTAAATAACACTGCTTCTGCAGATATTTATCGATACTAATTCAATAAATTTAACAACGGATATTAAGAAAAAAAAATAGCAATTGTGATTAAAAGATGCAATACTCATCTTCAATCTCAAAAGGATCGATGATCGAATCACTGCTAAGCCAACAAAGTTGGTGACAATGTTGCCAAAAAGATGGGAAAATATGTATTTATATTTTTTTTTATTTGGTTAATACTTTTAAAGATAATATTTTTTGAACTATATTCAAGTATATTATTGAAGGAATTGGAAATTCTTTTATTGTTTCTTTATAAATATTATTATAAAATGATGATCTAGATCTTGTGCATTTGGTGTATTTGGCTTTAAAGTTGTTGTTTGTAGAGTGAATGTTATGGCAACAATAATCGAAGTATACTAAGAACTAATATTATATATTAGTAGTCTTTACAGGAGTGTAGTCGAGGATGTATTTTTATTGTTAGCTTTAAGGGTTTTAATAAATTTTGTTATTGATATATTAGCATATTCTGGTTAAAATTATCAATAAGAGTACTAATGAAAAAAAATCAGCTTTTCTTTCTGGCAACATGGCGATTCCATATCCAAAGAACAATCTTTGTTTAGCAGGAATTCATTCATCGATCCATTTTTGCACTTCTTCAGCATTTCAGCGACTTATGGTCGATAATTGTCATGTCATACTAAAAGAAAACTTTTGCATCTACTACTCACTATTGCTGGTCTTTTTTCCCAAAAAACATCGATTAATTTATTTAATTGGCAATAGTAAATATCTACAGTATAAGTACTATTTGATTTTAGTAGCTCATATCCTTCACCATGCTGATACCCCCATAAGTACAGCAAGACTTTGTGGCCAGAAATATTCCGGTTTTGGGTCAATATTGATGGTTTTATTAAATTAATTCATGACATTATTGTATAGTTTCAGATCCTCGATGATGATAAATTGGTAAAAATATTCAGAGGACTAGGATCAAATAATAATCAATCAAAACTATTTTGACGTCGCGTATGTAATAAATAGTTTTGACTGATTTTTATTTGATCCTAGTCCTCTGAATATTTTTACCAATTTATCATCATCGAGGATCTGAAACTATACAATAATGTCAGGAATTAATTTAATAAAACCATCAATATTGACCCAAAACCGGAATATTTTTGGTCCCAAAGTCTTGCTGTACTTATGGGAGTATCAGCATGGTGAAGGACTGATTATTATTATTTGATCCTAGTCCTCTGAATACTTTTACCAATTAATTCATGACTTTTGGACTTAAAATTTTCATCGTAGATCCATTTTTATTCAGTAACCACAAAAAAAAATAAGAAAAATCTTCTTTTTTATCTGGCAAGCAAATAAACGGGGAATACCATTTCCGGGGAGAAATAACCATTTCCTTGTTTAATGCCTTAATCCACTGAGTAATTTAATATTCCTAAATGGTAAACTATTATTTTTTGTTGAAAATTTTACAGTTTAATTAGATTATCGGTAATGATACTTCGCAGTTTCACTAATAGATCTCGCTGGTGAAAATGTACCTGTTAAATACCATTCTTCAAGGGAATATTTGATATTGATGATATTTATTAGCGTTATTTTTTTTTGACTTTTTTTGCTCCCATCGTGAAATTTTGTTGGAAATACCAAAAAAAAAATCTCTGAAAGTTTGAGCCCTTAATATTAATTTTAAGTCCTCGACCAAGACGTGTAAAGATTTCCCATTGAAAATACACGGAAACTCTGATTTTTTATTTTTAAATTTCTATATCTTAGCGGCATTTCATGGGATCGCTTTTACCAAAGATGGTTTTTTCTCAGAATTAAACGCTCTACAAAAGTGCCCATTGCGACAAAGTCGTAACTCACACCGGTGAGGTAGTACGGGCCACTGAACCTGATTTTTCCTAAAATTCGCGTTTTTTTTTTGTGCATTTATCTCGTAAATAACAAGAGCTACGGAAAAATTATAAATAAAAAACTTGTAGAGAATTTGATTTCCTACAAAAAAGTTCCTGTAGACCAAATCGTGAAGATCAATATTAAACGAGATATTAAGCCTTGAATTGATTTTTCTGTGAAATCTTTGCCGATTATTGATTTAAACTTATTTAAATGATCGGCAAAAATTTCACAGAAAAATCAATTCAAGGCTTAATATCTCGTTTAATATTGATCTTCGCGATTTGGACTACAGGGACTTTTTTGTAGGAAATCAAATTTTCTACAAGTTTTTTATTTATAATTTTTCCATAGCTCTTGTTATTTACGAGATAAAGGCAAAAAAAACGCGAATTTTATGGAAAAATCAGGTTCAGTGGCCGGTACTACCTCACCGGTGTGAGTTACGACTTTGTCGCAATGGGCACTTTTGTAGAGCGTTTAATTCTGAGAAAGAGATATTTAAGATAAATAATTTTTTTTTGGGGTAATCAAGCTGTGATTGGTTATATAAATCGAGCTTTTGTCCGTTTAGCTGAGCTTTTTATATAACTTTTGATACTTTATTATCTCATATAAATTTTAATGGCTAGTTATTTGATTTGTAGTGTAAAGGTTGGTTTACTGGCTTAAATTTTCAGTAAACTCAAATACCACAATTTTAATTTACTATGTTCGAATTAAATATTTATAATTTATTCGGAAACAAATATCCATGAGTGCAAAATAACTGATGGTGTTTTCGCAAAAATTAAATTAAAAAAATATATTTCTTCAGGAAAATATTCATCCCTTAATTCAAGACGGAAAATAATGAAATGCATTCGCAAATAATATTTCAAGCAAGAGGATTATATTTTATACATACACATATAAAATATAATTTTATTATATTCGCATTTTACAATTTTATATAAGTCGGTCGCCTCGAGTTGCCTCTTTTTCGAGAAGCGACCAACGAATTTATTGGGCGGTTGTAAGGGGATGCCAAAAGTTGAGAACGGTGGAGTGTTTTGTACGCCACGTTTAAGGGGTAGTAGGTTAGGCTATTTATTTAATTACTGTATGAAATTTTAAAAGCAAATAACACGCGCCCCGGCATTCGTTCATTTTCCGCTGTCGTATTCAACCAATGCAAAAGAACTTTTCGTTTCACCATTTAAATTTATTCAAGCATTCATTTTTCATTATGTTATTGACGTCATGTTTGTTCTTCCAACTTACCACCCGCTCGCAGAAACAACCCCATCATGTCTCGTCCACCCCATCACCAAATTGTTGGCCACAAAATCTTACCAATTTGATTATTGCATTGGAGTGAAAAATATAAATATCTGCATACATTTTTTTTATGGCATAAAAGATTTGGTATGACCCCCACAGCTTTTGTGTAACTCGCAACCCTTGTCTTCATTAAATATTTAAAAAGAATAAATCTGAAATGTTTCCCACACACACATGCACCACGTTTTCTACAAATACACCTTTATTCACATTATAATAAATCCTTAAAATCCAACAAACGAAATCTGAAATCCTGCTAATCTAAAATCAACTCGGAAACTCACCCGAACCCGTTTCTGTTACTCATACAATTCCGTTCCTTGAAATAATTCACAATTTAAACGTTTAATTAATTTTCTCCACTTAACGTCACGTACCCCAATCAAAATATTTCCTAATCCGCAATATTATTAATTATAATATTACGAATGAATCACGGGGTTGAATCAAAACCGGTGAGTCAAATATTCGTTTTAATGCGCGATATTTCGGTGGAATTTCATCGGAATTTTTGAACAGAAATCACAAAATATTCTATTTTTGTAATTTAACTTTTAAATTTCGAGATTACAACAAAAAATGATGGAAATATCTTCAAAAAAAGGTCAGTCAATCGAGTACACCTTTAGGGGATGTGGAAATTATTAACGAAATTATCGAAAATTAAATCAATAGAGCCCAAGTAATTGTATTTTGAAAATGGGTATTGGGCCAAAGAAACCAAATTTTCCTTTTCAGCCCCTTTTTAAATTAAAATTCGTTCATCGAAGGGCCAACGACGTAATGCCTTGTCGTCGTGGTCATTTTGATAAATGGCCGTTAACTATTAAATTATGAATGACCACAGAAAACCAATTTAAATGCAAACGATTTATATTTGTTTTACAATAAACGACCATCAGACAATTTAAAATCATCCCCTAGCGGGGACCGACCGCACACCACCGACCAACCCCACGCAAGCACAAGCGACTTGATTACAACCCTAAACAAGAATAGATCAGAAAAGAATAATAATTTATGCAAATTTTCTTCATTTCATTGAAATTTCCTTCGATTCGACTCGGGGCCATTTTCTGTGCGATTCACGGAAAAATTTTCAATTTCAGAAATAATTTCCGGGGTCGGCAACTCTCGATTTTCACATTGTGTCGACGAAATTTTAATGGTAATAATTCAGGCGGAATGTTGTGGAAATTATGTTTTTTTGGGGTTCTTTGCATGTTATTTGCATAGATTATTTGTTTCAAAGAAAATTTTTTGATCAAGTAGAAAGTATTGAATTTAAAAATAATTATTTTACAATATAAAAGCTATAGTCTCAAAAAGCAATATGAGACAATTTTTGAGATCTAATGGAAAAAATCTTAAAGCCATTTTTCTTCGATAAAGTCCAATTTTGTTACATTAAGCCAAAGACTTGCAACAGGAAACCAGGATCAAAAAGTTTTTACACCAACAATTATGGCTTTCAACTATTAAGCATGAAAATTTATACAGTTTCATGGCCAATTTTCAGACGTCCATCTAGTAAGCATTACTTTTTTGGCATTTGTAAAAAAAACTAAAATAATGTTGCTTTTTTGTGGTTTTAGAAATAAAAAGAAAACAAAGTTGTGCTTTGAATATTTTCCAGAAATATCCTTCGAATTGCAAAGTTGATATTTAGAGCTTATCTATAAATCGTAATTTCGATTTTTTTTATTTACTGTTGTTATTTTGGGGTTCAAAAAATTGGAAAAAAAAGTCTTATCACTCTTATATTTTCCATGAAAGCACCATTTAAAGAAAAAGCTCAAAAGGGGCATTTTAAGAAAACTGAAATTTCGACCTATTGTTTGCCCACTTAATTGGCATTTTTTATCCTTTGGGAGTTTTGAAAAATTAGCTTAATCAAAATAAGATTTTTTCGCTGACTTTGAACAGTTATACTGTATAAACAATATATAGAGTATATTGCGGTCCAATTTATGAAGTATAATTATAATTTAATATAATAATATACAAAAATCATACCATAAACATAAATTTGAACAGAAGTTCAAACAAAAATATTGAATGTGAATCATCACAAAGCATTTACGGAGTGATCCAAACTACTTGATGACCACTGAGGAAGATTGCTTGGCAATCGAAATACGTATCTGGGCAATACGTCACGAATTTTTTTGTTTGAACTTCTGTTCAAATTTATGTTTATGGTATGATTTTTGTATATTATTATATTAAATTATAATTATACTTCGTAAATTGGACCGCAATATATTCTATATATTGTATACACAATAAGCTTAATCATTTGGATGTTTCTTCGAAACACGCCGTTTGAAGAAAAAGCTCTATCTGAACATTTAATTTTTGAAGTTTATTCCAGGAAGCAAAAAAAAAATTTATATGCAAGCTATAAAGTTTTGCTTGCAAAACTCTAAAGCAAAAAAGAAAACACCAATGATGACGTAAAAAAATAATTTAAAAATAAAATAATTAGAGCTTTTACTTTAAATTTCTTCAAGGACAAAATTTCATCAACTAATGATAAACTTTTGTTCAGTAATTCCAAATAAAGCTTTTTCTATCGATAATGTTCTTTGAGAAATATTCAAGCTATACAATTTTTCTTTCGAAACTCACAAGTGACAAAAAAGCAGCAAATAAGACCACAAAAAAATTAAATTAAAAATATTAATATCTAAAGAAAAGCTCATAGTGTTAACTTAGCACTTCATAGGGATTTTCTTGAAAATATGCAACCAATTTTTTTTCCAGCACTTTTCAACGACAAAAAAGCACTAAATATTTCATAGTTATTTATTAAAAATTGGAAAAATATAGTGCTTATTAGATGGACGTTCTTTGACCGTGAAATTACCTAAATAAGAGTACATTTGATTAGGTGTTGCAGTATCAAAAGCGTATGCAACACTTGTAATCTTAAACTTTGGAACTTTATTTTTTACTAAAGGAAAATTAATTTTTTTTAATAATTTTTTTGGTTCTATCCACGAAATATCAATAACAGGAGAACGAAAGATTTATTGCAAAGTCGTCCCCAAAAAAAGAGCAAAGTGCAGAAGGCTCTAGTTTCAGTATTATACCAAAATTGAAGTTAAATGCAAAACAAATATATAATTTACCAGGGATTAAGAGGATTAATAGTTTCATAGGTAAAAGACAATTTTTTTCTTATTAAAAAAACAATTAAACATTAATGAATTGAGGTTTCATTAAAGCACATGAAGAGTATGAATGTAATAATTCGACAACTTTGATTTCAGTCTAAAGAACAAAAAAAAGGTGAACTACTAATAACAATTATATTCGTAAAAATTTTCTGTGACAAGTGCTGCTAGTGGCCAAAATTTTTGGGGATACGAGAACTAAAAAATTGCCCCTACCTAATTCGTTCTTCTGATATTTGTTTTTCGTGGTTCTATTCATCTTCGAAAGGATTTTCTTCAAAGCTTAATAAATCAATCATTATTGTGGAAGTTAAAAATTAATCGTAAATATTTTTTTTCTAACGTAAATAAATACAACCCTTATAAAAGAATGAAAAATTTGGTATATGCTCATAAAAAAAACATCCAATAATATATTTTGGTTAGAATCCGTTTTCTCAAACCCAATATTTTGAAGGAAGGTTAAATTCATAGTAATCATTAACATTTTTCAGGAAAAATTGGCTTATTTTTGTTTCAAATAAATTACTAATACAACAACCTAATAAGAAGTTAGTAAAATATTTCAAACATTTTCAATTTCTTCTTTATTATGACGTGTTTCAACAGTTTTTGGCTGCCATCATCAGGTAATGATTATTTGGTCAGTTGTAAACAAATTTCATACAGGTTGTTTGTTTTATAAAATTTGTCGTTAAGGATATTATTTGGATCTAATTTGTGTGCTTTGTATAATTCATATTCTTCTAGGATGTTCATATGTGATACTTTCTTGCAAATATGTAGTGGTTTAAAATTTGTTTCGAAATTTAAACATTGATGTTTTTCGTCATACAGGTGTCTTGTAAAATTTGAGGTTGTTGTAGGAGAAATTATACTGGAACTCACTTTGGAGGAGAAAATAGTGGAATTAAAATTGGTGGAAAGCGATTTTTCAATCTTCGATTCGTTGACAATACAATCATAAATGCCAACAGTGAAAGAAAATTATCGGACTTCATTCAAAGACTTCAAATCGTAAGTCAAAATTTCGCTTTAGAAACAATAAGACCAATGGTCGTTGATCGCGATAATGATCAAAATAAGAATAAGAAAATAAGTTGCAAAAATATGATAAGAAAACATTTTTCATGGTTCTCAGTTTACGGAACTTTATTAAAACCAAAGGTCCTAATTGTGCGAAGAAAAATAATCCTTACAAAATCAACGATCTTCACCGTCAAAAGTAAATTTCAAATTGAAAAATATTAATTCCGGATTATAATTAAGAGTCATAAAGAAAAATTATTTAAATAAAAATCATTTTCTTTGCGATATATGAATTATAAATCGAAAGAACTACCGTTCCAAATGTTCTGTACTCCAAAGTCACTTTAAACGAGAAATACTAAGCCTACTTTGTTCAAATCAAGGCACTGCAGTTATGGCGCAGATGCATGGGCCAATCATAGCACACCATACAAAATTCAATCTTTATTTTGACCAATCAGTGAATTTGTTACTAAAACTTTATAGATTTTAACCAATGACATTTTTTTTTTTGGTGTATATTCCTTATATTTTGATCCGAAAGATCTAGTTTGGCGAATGAAGAATTTTTCACAGACACCACATTTAATTTTATTAATTCCGGTTTTATTTTCATTGTAATAATTTGAATGTTCTCCAATGGTTTAAGAATTTTTTTGTTGTTGTTTGTTGAAAATGTGATATTGATGTTATTTTTCTTTAGGAAGTTGGCGATTGAAAAATAGAATATATTATTGAAGCTTGATTTTATATATTTTTTGTTTTCTTTTGGTGGAGTTGGAGAATGGATATTTTAGTAAATTTCAATATTATTTTGTCCACGATTGAGCTGTTGTATCCGTTAGTAATGGCTATATTAAGGTGGGTCAAAAAAATCGATTATTTTTTTTTACAAGTGACGTGGAAAAATGGGTAGCTAGACTCCTTAAAAAAAATTTCAGCAAGTATAAGCTCTTAATTTTAATAGGAAGATCCTCCGTATCGCAGTTATGTACTTTTTTCTCAGTCCAATAGAAAAAAAATCATACCTTATCATTTATCGATTGCACAGAAAAGATTTTTGAAAGAATTTTTTAGGAAATTTAATGTTCTACAAAAAAGGTATTCTATATTTTTTCTGCAAGCCTCACCATTTGAAAGATATTAAGTATTTAATTTTGATTATTTTAAGACAAATTTCATTTTTGTTTATTAATTTTATAACTCGACAATAAATGACTTTTATACAATGCGCAATACAAATTTTTGTTGGAAATTAACTGCTCTATAAAAATGGTTTTTTATGTTTTGGCGATTAAATTAACCCTTCAAAAGATATTCATCATCAAACTTTCATATGTACGGGTTTTAAAAGTTTTTGATGAAATATTCGAAAAATTTCAATTTAATTTATAATTTTTGAGAAAATTTACACGAATTTTAGTTTTTATTAATAAAGAAATTTCAAAATATTTTTCAAAATATTCAAAATAAAACTCAAATAATATTTATATTAATGACAAAAAATGAAATTTATATGAAAATTATAAATTAAATTGAAATTATTCGAATATCTCATCAAAAACTTTTAAAATCCGTACACATGAAAGTTTGATGATGAATATCTTTTGAACGTTTAATTTAATCGCCAAAACATAAGACACCATTTTTATAGAGCAGTTAATTTCCAACCAAAATTTGTATTGCGCATTGTATAAGAGTCATTTATTGTCGAGTTATAAAATTCATAAATAAAAATTAAATTTGTCTTAAAATAATCAAAATTAAAACCTTAATATCTTTCAAATGGTGAGGCTTACGGAAAAAATATAGAATACCTTTTTTGTAGAGCATGAAATTTCCTAAAAAATTCTTACAGAACATTTTTCTGTACAATCGATAAATGATGAGGTATGATTTTTTTTCTATTGGACTGAGAAAAAAATACAATACTGCGATTTGGAGAATCTTCCTATTAAAATTAAGAGCTCATACTTGCTGAGATTTTTTTAAGGTGTCTAGCAACCCATTTTTCCGTGTCACTTTTAAAAAAAATAATCAATTTTTTGACCCACACTAGGCTATATGTTTAATTATCTTAATTTCTTCTTCAAGACCTTTTGTGCTAAGAGCGAACTTGATTCGTTATATATTTATTTTCAAAGTGATTCATGTAAATGTTGGCTAGTAGTCCTGATAAAGGGGAACCCATGGCCAAGCCTTCCTTTTGGTGATAAAATTTTTCATTGAAAGTGAAATAGTTTTGTTGTTAGATGGTGGTTAACAAGTTCATTATGTTGTTGATTACCATATAATAATATTTTTTTTTTGGTGCCATAAGATTATATTTCACAGTTTTTAATTGTTTCTTCAACAGGGACATTTGTGTATAAGTTGACAATGTTTAGTGAAACCATTTTGATGTTCTGTGGTAGTTTTAGATTTTTAGTAATATTCATAAATTCATAAGGGTTTTTTTAATGAATAACTTTCTTTTGGTGGAGTTGGAAGAATGGATTTTTTAGTAAATTTGGATATTTTTTTGTCTACGATTGGGTTGTTATATCCGTTAGTAGTGGCTTTAAGTTTAATTATCTTAAATTTTTCTTTACGAGCTTTGGTGCTAAGAGAGAACTTAATCGCTCTGTACTGAAAACTGTTGTTGGATTTTTCAAATTTTCTATTCTATTTTTTTATTAAACTGATTTCTAAAAATATTTTGGGAATTGTAAATTTTTGAATTAAAATAACTTTTTTTGTAAGGGTTGCAATTGACAGCGAAAAGTTTTGGCGCGCACGCGTTTTTCGTTTTTGTCGATTCGGTGGTGTTTGGGGGTAGTTTAATTCACGAGACGCTACTGCTGAAACGAACGTCGTGGCAGTTATCTCACATCCAGACCGAACGTGCGTCGTGACGCCAAGCACACTCCCGTTCCGCTAAAAGCTCGAGCTTTCAGAAAAATATTCATTTTTCTTTCTTTGCTAAAATCAAGCGAACCACTTTAATGCCATTGCATTTGCTTCATCATACCGTACGTATTGCAGTGACTTAAAAAATTTCCCTGTCAACATGAACGATGCTTTTTGAAGACGAACAATTTTCCATTTCTTTTTTCGAAATTTTTTTGTTTGGTCCAATCCAACACGTTGCTTAAAATGAAGTAGTAGCGATAATTCAATTGTTTATATATGGTACAAAGGGAGGAAAATTACGAGAGAAATTATTAGTCGAATCGTGAAAATTTTTTCTTACGTCCCACATAATTGAATGAGCGAATTCGAGAGAAAACTTTGTCTCGCTGAAATTTGTGCGATTTTTTGGTGGTGCGAATTTGTATAAAGTGGGGAGATAAATCAAGAGGGAGGAAAATACACATAAACAACAAAGACACGACAACTGTGTGATTAGTATTTCGAGTGATTGACGGTGTGTATGTGTGTGGGTTTTTTTTTTGCCAACGACACATTCAAAAACTTTGTCACGTCAATAATATTCCCGTTCCAAGCGATTCCCGTACGGTACGTCCTCCACCCCCGTGGATATTTCCTGGTTCCGAAGGGGTGAAACAGAAAACAGACAAACTTTTCCACCAACTTGGACGAGATTTATTCGCTGTTGTCATCAACTGTGAAAGCGCGTCAGACTTCTTGTGGCTACCGAGAAAATTTCCTCCATCTCCAATTCCGTAAGTTTTTATTTGATTTCCCTTCTATTGGTGCAAGACTGCTTTTTCATTTAGCTACTCTCCAACTTTCAGCCGAAAAACTTCTAATGGTTTTCCAATAAAACAAGAAAAAAAAGCGACCAATTTGAATATGAAATGTTTTCCTTGTTGGTAACTCGTTAATTAAATCGCTGGGGGGGTGAGCTTTAGCCAATTTAGTACAATTATTTGATCCACCGAGAAACAGAATGCTCACCCCATACCATTGCACAGAGATAACACAACACTGTTAGACTATCTTCTCGTATGCATTATAGCACTACATATGCACTTGACAAACATCGTTTATCTCACGAAGATGCAACGTATTATGCAGTCGAGCTTCCGACGCTGCATCAACTAATTAAAAGCTTTTAATGAAAAGAAAAGCACAATCATTTAATTTTTAGCACAAAACTTAGCCATTTTGCTATCGTTAGCCAAGTTCGTTATCTCTTCATATTTACTTCGATCGTTTTAACATGACATCAAATGCCAGTTTTATGATAAGGGTTGATTGATGAGTGACGCGTCATTAAATCGCGATAATATTTTTCTTATGTCTTTTATATTAGATCAAAACTCGTCCCATAAACGTGGGAGCTTTCGTTCACGATGGAATTTCTGTCAAAAAAATTAAATCGATGAAATCTTAATCAGAACAAATATCAAATGAAATATAATTTTTTGCGACGCAGTTTTACAAACACAAAAAAAGAAGTGAGGAAGAGTAATATTCATGGACAGCAATAAAAGATTGATTTTTTTTATAATCGTAAATGGTATTAGAACTAATGAAAACCATTGATTTACTTCAAAAAAAAATAAGAAATTTCTTTAAAAAGTGCTACAAAAAATAACTCTTCTTATAATTTGGGACCAGCATTTAAAGTGGTCAAATTTAAAAAAATCAAAAGTAATATTCTTCTATATGTTTAATAAATTTTCTTGGGTTTATAACTAAGGCCATTGAAATTAATTTAATTTCATGGATACAGATTGATTTTTCGTACAGAATTAAACTTAAATTTAAAAGAGCAAAAGTGGATCTTAGGTTGAAATATTCTTTTTAGAAGTAAAGCTGGCTTAAGGGGGTATTCTACTCTAGAAATTTGAAAAAATCAAAAAAATTTTTTTTTCATAATCCGATAGTTTAGATATTCAAAAATATCCTCCTGAAAGGATTTTTCAAAATTCAAATTATTTCCGAAGTTATTGCGGTTTTGTATGAAGCTGGGACGGCTGATTAAGAGAATGTAAGTAATACATATTGTACTATTCTATTAATTACGCTGCCTGAAACTTAACGTAAAACTTTAAATGCGTTTTTCTCGAAACTGTCTTTTTCAAAATTCGATACCCACGATTTCTCAGGTTCTACTGAACCGATTTACCTGAAATTTTTAGAGAGTCTTCCTTATAGACCTGTCTATGTCTGGAACTATCCCCATCCCCAAATTTTTATTTTTACTATTTTTAAAAAATTCGAAACAGTCAAAAAAAGTCGTACAAAAATTGTTTTTTTTTTCAGGCAGTCGCCCTTTCGTGAAAAATGTTTTTTTATACTTTTTCGTAGTTCCAGACATTGCGACATTATTCTAGATTAATAATCTTTTTTTCTTGGGGGGGTCAGATTACTAGGAGGGTTGAAATCGTGGGTATGGTCACGTGCCAATTTTTTGAGACCCCCACTTCATCAGCTGCTAATTTTTGAAATTTTTAACTTTTTTTTATTTTTTTCTGTATTCATGAAATGTTAATAAATAACTGATTAAAAAATGGATAGTAAAAATATTAATTGGCTATTTTTTATGACACTTCAAAAATTACCTGAAATTCATGCCTCTAGACTAGAATACTCCCTTAAATTACAAAAAAAAACACTAATCGCCATTAAATAAGGGTTTGTTGTAAATTGTAAAAAAATATAAAGTTGAAAATTATTTAAAATGTATAAAAGTTTGTTTATGATTAAAATCTGGGTTTAACATCAAAAATGTCATAAATAAAATTTTTAATAAAATAAGGGATGGCAATAATGTATTCACAATCAAAAGAAGCTCAAGATTTCTAAAGTCAACATTTTTATTATCAACATTTAATTATTTAAAAAGGTGTTATTTCTAGGAGGATAATAAAGGTTGAAAAATTTTAGAAGTATACAATGGTGGATTTAAAGGGGGGGGGGGGGGTACGTGTCCCCCCCGGGTATTTTTGTGTGCTGTGGAGATTACATGGAGGTACATATTTAGAATTAAATCAAATTATTGAAGTTGTAAAAATATTTGAATAAAATAACTGGAAAAACATTAGTGAATCTCTTGTCTATTTCAGGCTGGAATTGCGAATTTTGTTCGTTGCATCCATTACACACACTTGCAAATGAAAGATTATATTGTGCCACTCTCCCCCCCAGGAAAAAATCCTGAATCCGTCCTTGTAAGTATATAACTAAAAGCTCAAAAAGAAGCCAAATGTATTTAGAAATTTGATCGAGAAAACGATGGGTTTTCAATCAATTTACAAGGTAAAATTTTGAACTAATTAGGAGCCAACTTTTCTAATGGCTTAAATAAGTCATTTTATGTATACCACAACCGTTAAACAATGATTATTATTTCAATTGAGTATTTAACGTTCAATATAAAGTTCAACTAAAAATTCGTACATTAACTTTAGCTTACTTAAACTTTTACTGCAATTAATTTAATTTATAGATTTAGTCTTTTACTTCTGATAGTATTTCTATAGAGATACGTTACATCTATTCATAAATTCAGATAGATAGATATACAAATATAAGCATAATTAAAAACCAAAAATTAATCAATTTATCAAATAATTAGAAAATATTTTTTTTTTCTATACAAAATGCCAAGTAAAAAATATTAACTAGATATGTAGTTTACAAAACTGATATAATAGCATTATCTATAATTTTTCATCTTTACAAAGAATTGTCCTTAGATCTGAATTGTTACTTTTTCGAGTTCAATACCTTTCATTTATTTCTAACGAAAAAAATCAATTGTAGATTTAATTCTTATATAAATGCAGCGTTTATTTTCTCGAGGATATTTGTAGCAATTGATTATAAAAAGTGTGAAATAATATAATCAATGTATCATCAAATTCTGAAACCAAAAAATTTGGAAAATCCTAAAGATAAAAAATGAACCAGTACCCCAAAAGATCCAATTGTAGAAAACTTTAAAATCACAAGGCCTTGTTTTTGGTCCAAATAATTTTGTATTAATGCCAAGATTTTGTATTATACCTCACATAAAATCTCTGCTAATGCACTATGTATTAATAATTTTTTTTTGAAATTTTTTGTCAATTTAGACTCTTACAATTAATATTATATCAAATTTCATGCTCAAATATTGTTTTATTTTAAAAGCTTGAATCATTACTTTAATACATTCTTACCTACAACAGCTATTGACATTAAAATTTTATGCAAAAATTCCTTAAAATTTGATATCCCTAATGTAAAAATGAACATATTGCACTTTAGGAATTTGTATAATATAACTAATGTAACGATTTTACGTTTTTTTTTTGATCTTCAAAAGTTCTAAAAAAAAAAGCTCTGTTCCTCGCATATTTTCCAAGAAAATTGGCTTTAAAAGTTCAATTTGCAATATTAAAAATCAAGCTTTTTCTTAAAATACATTTTTCTCGGAATATTAATAAGTAATAATGAGTTTCCTTTGAGAGCTTTTGAACGACAAAAAACCCTCTTCAAATTATTTCAGCATATTTTTGCTATAAAAGCATTTGTTGCACTCTTAATTGAACTAAAAAACTAAATTATTAGTGTTCACCTTTAAAAAATTTGATAACAAAATATTAATAAACCAAACGTAATAAAAATATTTTTTAATGATTTTTTTTGATCTTTGTACAACTTTTCATCCCTTTTTGAAACTCATCCCAAAATTCAATGTTAAATCATCAAATCTTATATCCTTATATTATTTATTAAGCGTTAATGATTCTAATTTTCTGGATACTTTTTAATATTTGATGTTTTTATTAAATTTTTTGTACTACTATTCGCCACTTTCGCAGCTAATTCAGGTACTCAATTACAAACATCAAATTTTTAAATCCATGTAAAATAATCTTTCTCATAATAATTCAATAAATTTAAAATAAATAATATTATAACAAATTTACATATTAAACATTTTTTTCATATAAAAAATAAACAACCTCCACAGAATCTCTCGATCTCAGGTATAAAATAATAAAAAAATAAAATATCTCAATTACAATGTTTGTAATTGATTTTAAGTGAATTTATTGTATTAATTATGTAATATTGTTACTGTCTGTTTGTAGTACCTGAAGGAGCTGTAAAAGTGGCGAAACGTAGTACAAAAAATTTAATAAAAACATCAAATATTGAAAAGTATCCAGAAAATAAGAATCATTAATGCATAATAAAACCATGGATAAGAATACCAACAATGTTAATTATTTATTAATTATTACTTTTGATAAATGATAGATTGAATACCAGAAAAAATATTCAAAAAGAGACGTAACATTGTATCAAGATCAAATAAAAATAATTCAAAATATTTTAACCATCATTTAAGTTTCAATCTTTTGACCATTTAGAAAGTAGTGATTGAAATGAAAAGATAGGCGATGAAAATATTTTCAAAGATTTTGGTGGATTTAACATTATGATACACTTATAATTTATTATTTTTTTCCAGAGTTTAGGGTCTTAGGATCCTAGGGTCCAGAATAAAGTTTTTTTCTATTGCCAATTCCTCAAAACTTGAGGATACTTGGCTAGTCGATCAAAAATATTTAAAAATATGACAAGTTTTCGATTATCTGACAAGAATTTGATATCATTTCCTCCCTTAAAACCTAATTGTTTATAATTTATCATTCTTGGTGAATACAAGAAGGAAAACTCAATATTATCAATTGTCAATTTATCAAATAATCAATGGAAGTTAATGAAAATCAAATGCACTTCGATTAATATTGAAAAATTTTTTAGTAGCAACTTTGTGTTACCCTGTAAAACTTAAGGGCCAAACAATATTGAATTTGTATATCTTTGGGCATTTATGTAACAATTTTTGTATAAATTTCAGAAAAATAAATATTTTTTAATACTTTAAAAGCAAATAAGGCAGTAAAATCTAACTTATAAAAATCAAATTAAATATTTGTAGATTCAGAAACGATATTACTATCCGGTCCCCTGATACTTTAAAGGTTTAATAAATGTTATAATCATTATTTATTTTTTGTGATTTCCTTCAAACTTACTTTGATTAATTTGGAAGAAAAAATTTTGAAAAAATTGGAATTATCTGTGAGCTTTTATAAAATATTCTGCATAAAAATTTTGATTTTAAAATGGCAAAATTCAGTCAACCCAAAGTTCAACTGAATTCCTTTTTATTGCCTATAGATTAAGTAGATTAGGCTTTAGAGTAACGTTTAGCAATTATTTTCAGCAAAAAATCATTGATAGTTACAAAGTTTAAAATTGTGTAAACTGTTTCTAAAGTTAGCACAATTATTATATTTGGTTTGAAATCAATTTCCTCCAACCAGTGATCTATTATTGGTAAAAAAACGAAAGAATTCTGTAGAAAAATTGCTAAAGTTGAATATGTAAATAATTATCCTTAAAACCGTAAGAAAATAATTTATTTCAATTATTTTCATTAAAAAATCATCGATAGTTACAAAGTTCAAATTTGTCTTAATTGTTTTTAAATTTAGCACAATTATTATATTTGGTTTGCAATCAATGTACTCCAACCAGTGATCTATTGTGGGTAAAAAAATGACAGATTTTGGTAGATAAAATATTATGGAACATCTATTATTTTTTTTATTTTTTCTAGACTTAAGGGTCCAAGGGTCCAGAATAAAGTTTTCTCTATTGTCAATTCCTCAAAACTTTTGGATACTTGGTTAGTTGACCAAATATATTTCCAAATATGACAAGTTTTCGATTATCTGACAAGAATTTGATATCATTTCCTCCCTTAAAATCTAATTGTTTATAATTTATCATTTTTGATTAATACGAGAAGGAAAATTCAGCATTATCAATAGTCGATTTATCAAATAATCAATGGAAGTTAATGAAAATCAAATGCACTTCGATTAATATTGAAAATTTTTCAGTAGCAACTTTGTTTTACCCTGTAAAACTTAAAGACCAAACAATACCAAATTTGTATATCTTAGGGCATTTATGTAACAATTTTTTCTTAAATTTCAGAAGAATAAATATTTTTTACTTTACAAGGCAATAAGTGAATATAATTTAACTTGTAAATATCAAATTAAATATCTGTAGATTTAGAACGTTATAATCATCATTAATTTTTGGTGATTTTTCTCAAATTTAACTAGATTAATGTGGATGAAAAAGTTTAGAAAAAATTGGAATTATCTTTGAGCTTCTATGAAATATTCTGGATATTTATTTTGATTTTAAAATGGCAAAATTATTTACACTAATCTACTGGGACTAGTGCTTACATGTGATTATCTATAGATTGAATGCACTTATTGCAACCCTATGCAGATTGTGCAATTTATTTGAAAATAAATAAAAAAAATTGCAAAATTCAGTCAACCCAAAGATCAACTGAATTCCTTTTTATTGGCTATAGACTAAGCAAATTGGGCTTTAGAGTAATGTTTGACAAAAAATCGTCGATAGTTACAAAATTCAAATTTGTGTAGATTGTTTCTAAATTTAGCACAATTATTATATTTGAAGTTTTAATAAACGTTATAATTTATGAAATATTCTGGATAATCATTTTGATTTTAAAATAGCAAAAATTCAGTCAATCCCAAGTTCAACCGAATTCCTTTTTATGGTCTATAGATTAAGAAGATTGGGCTTTAGAGTAACGTTTAGCAATTATTTTCGGCAAAAAATCATCATTTATTACAAAGTTTGAAATTGTGTAAACTGTTTCTAAAGTTAGCACAATTATTATATTTGGTTTGAAATCAATTTAGTCCAACCAGTGATCAATTGTTGGTAAAAAATCGACAGATTTCTGTAGAAAAATTGTTAGAGTTGAATATATAAAAAATTATCCTTAAATCCGTAAGAATATAATTTATTTTAACTAAATTTGTTTAAGGTAAGCTAAGGGAAGAAGTTTTAATTTAGTTATTCCTTAATAAATTACCAACAATGCTCATCCTTTGTTATGTAAATTGAGAAAACACTATTGACAATAGCCACCGGTTTTTCTCTTAAAAATGGAAAAACTAACAAACAATTTCCACACATAACTCGAAACACTATTAATTTAAAGTTCTCTTCGAAAATAAATGAGTAAAGTTCCTTTTAGTTTCCCATTTTCTAGTTGATTTTTTTTCCACAACAATCACCCACAGATAATCCCATATCTACTACTACTAAATCTCTAAAGATTTGAAACTCGTGAATTTTTCTTTGGATTAATAAAATTTCAAATCAGTGAAATTCATTGAAACTATAAGCATTGTTATTTTGAAAATCCACAATAAATATTTTGATTTTTCAATGGCAATTGGGACCAGAATGGTTGAGGAAAAATTGAAAAATTGCTTCGACTATAAGTGGGAAATGCATCAGTGTTGAAAGAGCGTTTGAAATGTCTGCCAACTCCGCCTTGTGTTTGTCTTCGGTTCTATTTTCTTTGAAGCCAATAAAGGAAAAATAAAAGATAACACAGAGCAAGGACAAACATAACCGAACGAGGAAAAAACACCAAACGGGGAACAGCAGTTAAACTGAGTGAAAATATAAAACGGGCGACAGAACAGGAAGAAAAACATCATCCGAATAGCTTGCGCACTGGAAAACATTAACTGTTTACGAGGAAAAACCATCACTTTTAAATTAATTCAACTACGACAGAAGAAAAAATCTCCAAAAACTAAAAACTTTCCCAGCTTCCATCACTCGTGGCCGTATCCATATCGACTGTAATTCAAGACAATCATTTAAATAAAATTAAACTTTCAAGTTTCACAACTTGTTCACATACACACAAAAAACGGGACCGTACCCGTAAAACGAACCCGGGAAATTGACGGAATTTATTCCCCATATTTCCACCACCATCCCCGAAAACATTGCCACATCCCCGTATCGTTGTCTGGTGTTACGATACGAATAATTCTATAGAGGCCACATTGAATTCATGTCGAGAGATCAACAACAATTTGGTCCCCTGTCGAAAAACAGATGCTAATAATTTTCGTTTTGTTCGTCGAAAAGTTTGTTGAAAACTTAAATTGTTCCCCGGATTGTATGTGTGTGTGGGGTGATGTTTTCAAATTTTATTATTTTAATGATAAGGAAAAACTTACACTTCACCCAAAGTCTTCGATCACGCCTGACGATTTCCACCGAAACCGATAAGTTTTTGTCAAAACCACATTGGCACGGTTACGGCCCTTATCGGAAGCTTTTCCCAACGCGTAAAAATAGCGCAATTTTTCTCTGCGTAACTTTTATCTCGACTTGTGTTTGTTTCATTGGAAACTACCCCCCGATGTGTTTACCCCCAACATATTTATGCATGCAAGGCATAGAACCACCGATAACGTGACAACGTTCTAATTTGCCATCGAAAATGAACCCCACACAATGCATATTTATGGCTATTAAACGGAAAATTTTTAAATTGCAATGAGCAAAATTATTGAATACTAAGCAGGAAAACAAACCATGCACATCTGTGACCGTTTCATCTTTTCTTTTGTTCTCCATCCCATTTTCATCCCCTTCTCATCCCTCGCCAAGGAAAACCGTAGTAAAGCCAAGATTTGACTCGGATGCACTTACGTAGGTATTTGTAATGATAAGTCAACGATGGATCAAATGAAAAAGGAAAAAGGCAGTCGGGTGTGTGTACGAAAAAACGACACGACCGGAATTTCGATTGAAAATCTAGCTGGCGAAAAAGTTTAAGGGTGCACTTGAAGGGTGAAAAACCAATAAAAAGCCATTGTGTTACAAAAACGATAAGAAACCACCCCCAATCATTCCACGATTCTCCAGCAAAACCGTACACTCGCACGGATATTCATTGGAAAAAATAAAAAAAAAAAAATTTTGTAGATTGTAACGGAGAAAATTTAGAAAACTGACAATTCTAACCCAGTTTCTTTTTACGATGGTGCCGGCGTAACGATCGCGGCTTCTTATTTCGTCTGTTCGTCAATTCGTAATTCAATATTTTACTTTTTATGGCAAATATCTCCAGGGATGTTTTTACATCGAAATCACAATTAAATTACTGTTTCTTTCGACGCACAGAATTGGGGATGCATATATACATCGTATGGTTCTTGCAACTTCAGTCTTATGGCCTTAACATAACAAATAACATTGCGTCGCATAATTTAATTTTTCAATTAGCAACAATGACATAAATTACTTATTGATCTCTTCTGAAGATATTCCTTCGCACTACCATTTCCATTAAACCAAAAATGGGTAACATAAGTATCGGTTTATTTTAAGTCATTTCTAATTTTTTTCTAATTTCTTAATTATATCGAAAATATTGTTGGGAATGACAAAAAAAAAATCATGTAAAAGTTTAAGCTCTTAATATTAATGTTAAGAGGTGCCGCATCGCAAATTTCGATTTTCCACTTAAATAACATGGGAACAATATTCTCTTGCACTTTGGAATTTTATAGCTCACGTTGGTGACAATATTTCGGAATGACCAAGATATATGCTTGTAGAAAATTGAACGATCTACAAAAAATGTCTTGTACAAGTTTTGCATATATTTATTCCTTCAAAAGTTATTCGAGGTCAAAGATAAACTGAAGACAAATTTTAATAATCTTTCAATTTTATGAGAAAATTTTATAGCACATTTTTTGTAGAGCACTTTTTTTCCTATAACTTATATGTGTAAAAGTTTTTGATATTTTTCACAGGCCACAGGTATTTTAACATATTTAATTAAAATAAAAAATGATAATTTTTATGTTAAAAATATAATAATTCAGGGAATATTATTAATTTAGAACCATAAAATTTCGAATATTTTCAGTTTAATGCAAATAACTTAGGTACTGGGAAAAATATCAAAAACTTTTACAGATATAAGTGATAGGAAAAAAAGTGCTCTACAAAGAATGTTCTATACAATTTTCTCATAAAATTGATGGTTGCATCAAAAAATTAAAAGATTATTCAAATTTCTCGTTCAACTTTGACCTCGAATAACTTTTGAAGGAATAAATATATCAAAAACTTGTCTGTAACCTTTTTTGTAGATCGTTCAATTTTCTACAAGAATATATCTTGGTTCTTTGATATATTTATTCTTTCAAAAGTTAATCGAGGTCAAAGTTGAACTAAAGAGAAATTTTAATATTATTTCAATTTTTTGACGCCATCATCAATTTTATGAGAAACATTTATAGGACATTCTTTGTAGAGCACTTTTTTTCTATAACTTATCTTTTTCAAAGTTTTTGATATTTTTCACAGATCCTAACATATTTATAAAATTAAAAATAATAATTTTTATGTTAAAAATATAATAATTTAGGGAATATTATTAATTTAAAACAATAAAATTACGAATATTTTCAGTTTAATGCAAATAACTTAGGACCTGTGAAAAATATCAAAAACTTTTATAGAGATAAGTTATAGAAAAAAAAGTGCTCTACAAAAAATGTCCTATAAAATTTTCTCATAAAATTGATGATGGCGTCAAAAAATTGAAAAAATATTAAAATTTCTTATTAGTTCTTTGACTTTGACCTAGAATAACTTTTAAAAGAATAAATATACTAAAAACTTGTATAAAGACCTTTTTTGTAGAGAATTCAATTTTCTACAAGAATATACCTTGGTCATTCCGAAATATTGTCACCAACGTGAGCTATAAAGTTCCAAAGTGCAAGAGAATATTGTTCCCATGTTATTTAAATGGAAAATCGAAATTTGCGATGCGGCACCTCTTTATATTAATATTAGGACCTTAAACTTTCACAGAATTTTTTTTTTGTCATTCCCAACAATATTTTCGATATAATTAAGAAAAAAAAAACCTTCATTTTTTTGAATCAGTCTAATGTACAGTTTTAAAGTTGAAATCAAAAATTTAAAATTGTTCTACAAAAAAGGTCCTAAAAATTGAAAAAATATTAAAATTTCTCTTTAGTTCAACTTTGACCTCAAATAACTTTTGAAAAAATAAATATATCAAAAACTCATTAGAGATCTTTTTTGTAGATCGTTTAATTTTCTAGAAGAATATACCTTGGTCATTCCGAAATATTGTCACCAACGTGAGCTATAAAATTCCAAAATGCAAGAGAATATTGTTCCCATGATTCAATGGAAAATCGAAATTTGCTATGCGGCACCTTTTAATATTAATATTAAGAGCTTAAACTTTTCTAGGATTTTTTTTGCCATTCCCAACAATATTTTCGATATAATTAAGAAAAAAAATCATAATTTTTTTTGAATCAGTCTAAATTATAGATAATATAAAATTTTAAACTCAGAAAGAAAATTTCAAATGCCCTCCACTATTCAAGATTCAAATTAGATTTGTATGATGAATGAGAAATTAGCAGACCCTTAAGAATTCAAGTGGCTCTAATACTATTCCACTCCTTAAGGGTACAAATACGGGATCGGTTCTTATTAGTTTTCTTGCCTCAACAAAAGGGTTTCAAATGGGTTAATGCCGGATTTATCGCAACCAACATGCTTGATTGCCCGTTAGAAATTTCACTGGAAATTTTGACTTATTTAAAAAATAATCACTAGGATAAATGTGGAAATGGGTGTGTGTGTGTGTGTGTGTGTGGGGTAGTATACAGGGGATACAATGGGAATAAAGAGACGCCGTGAATATAAACCGGGAACGTGATATGTTGTTACGAGGAATGTTAAACGTGAAATTTACTACGTGAGACCTAATGTGTGATACGTGGCACATACGAGATACATAACACGTTCAATTTGCACAGGACAAAAATTTTTTTTCCATCATCTTCATCACTCGTAAACCACAGGGAAAATAAAAATATTGTGAACCACTTGCTTTCTGTGAATCGATTTAAAATATAAACTCATGGTTTGGCATTAAATGCAGGTGCGGGACATATGAAGTAAAATTATTGAATTTTAATTTTTATTTTTTCAATATAAAGTGTGTTTAATTCACTTGAGAACTTGTGAAATTCAATCTATCACTCCAAAAGAAGTAAAAATGGCTGTACAAACTTCTTAGTCTAAAAAATTGCCAGAAAATAATCATAGCACAGCAAAACTATTGAAAAAATAATCAAAATTCAGTTCAATGCCAATAAAGAAATACCTGGAGTGTCATGGAAGTGGAAAGTGGCTCAAATAATAATGATCTAAGCGCCAGGAAAACCAGCAAGAAATAAGGGCTTACAAACCCTCAACTACGGATATTAAGTAAAATGTCTGGAAAAAATCCTGTTGGCTACAATACTGTATATCCTCGAAAAAAAATCGGTCATTCTTGAGCATCAATTTGGAATAAGAACCCAAAATTCAACTCCAAAGTAGATCCATAGAATTGCCAAAGTCATCCGGGACGCGCGAGACAACAAATTCAGACATTCCATAAAGTTTGGTATCAAGGTCTCCAAAATAAATTCATGAAGGAGTTACCGGATTATTCGAAAATACTATCATCTTATCTGAAGATTCCCCTTTATCATATAAAACTGAAAAATTTACCAACTAGTTTATAGCCCGTTAGAGGGGATGTTTCTCAGATAAATATATTGGGTCTATTGTTATATCAAAAATATCGAATATCTCTATTAATGGGGAAGTACTAACAGCAACTTTTGTGAAGAACAATGCAATTGCAGCGAGGGAAAAAACACCAGAAAAAGTTACAAAGAAATTCCAGAGTTCAATGGATTGATTAGCTCAATAGAGTAGAAAATTGGGAGTAAAAATTATAGCCAGTAAATCTGTTCACATCACATGTACAACCCGTGAAGATATTTGCCTCCGACTAAAGATGAATGACGCCGAACTGCCAAAAAAGACATCAAATACCTGAGTACTTGGATAGATAAATTAAATGGACAGTTCATATAACAAGAACTTAAAAACTACTGAATAAAAAACACAAAAAAATATATTGGCTAATGAGGAAATGTTCCTCATTGTTGGTAGAAAATAAGCTTCTTATTTACAAGGTTAAACTGGATCTAGAGCTATGATTTCCATCTCTGAAGCACTTCATCACCTAATTTTAACAATGAGATCCCTTAGAGTTACAAATCAAAAACACGCCGACAAAAAATTAATAATCTCTAGTATACAAACAACAATAAAATTCAGTATGACAAAGATATACCAACAATTAAGTAAGAAATTCAAAAAAAGAAGTATAAAGGAAAGTCCTGGAAGCTCCAAAGAAGCTCCTAATAACCAAGCTATAAATATTTTTCCCGGGAGAGATTAATGATGCAAAACTGCCCAAAAAAGGCGAATTCCAAGACTTGGGTATGAATTTGGATTTATATGTGTAGCTTGTATGAAAAGAAGTAAAAAGTTATTAAAAGAAAAAAAAACAAAAATTTTTTTGCTAGGGGGAAATTATCCGCATTGTTGATGGAAAATCAACTCCTTAGCTTTATGGTTTAACTGAAGCTCATCTTCTGCTGTGGTATTCATCTCTGGGGTACTTCATATAATTCTAGAGTTGAGATTCTCTCGAGATTCCAATCAAAAACATTTCGATAAAGAATCAATGATCCCTGGTATAGAATCAACAGTAAAATGGCTCATGTGTACTTTAGCACACCCACAATCTGGCAATTTTGCATTTTCGACTTTTTTTTTAATTTAATTCGCGATTAAATCGGTCCATAATGAAAATTTAGCCACAAAAGAGAGAATTAACAAAAATATCACGAATTTAATTAAAAACAAAGTCGAAAATGCAACGTTGTCAGATTATGGGTGCGCTAAAGTACACTTGAGCCAACAAAATTCATAATGATTAAGATATACTAATAGGAAGGTTGGCAATGCAAAAATACAGCAGAGTAATTCCAGAAAGAATTCCTCCAAAGAAGCTATGTAATGCTCGGAAAACTCTGGGGTAGTTCAGGATAGCCAGGATATTTTAACGATCATTAGAAGATCCAAATAAGTAGATATCAAATCCACACAAAGATAATTATTTAATAGAATACTCTAATTTAAATTTATAAGTGTTATGTCCTAACACTATCCACTTCTTATCCAACGGTAGTTAGTGATCCCACCATCCGCAAAGATAAGCATGAATGCCTATCCTAAAGACGTCTGGCCGAAAAATCGAATCTTATGTCTAGGAATATGGCTTCTAATAGATAAGCAGTAAATCTTTTAGATAATATTTAAAACCACAAGGCAACTTCAAAGATGGAACTCCACAGATCTGCATTCCATTTTCAGGACTTAAAAAAAATTCGCAAGTGCAGTCCACTGGGACTGTTGTCTAACAGAACAAAAGAACTTATTGCAAAATCATGCAGATTGTGCAATAAAAAACGAAGGAAGAAACAATATGTGGTCTTATTCATTCCCTTGAAATGTAGAACCAAATTTTTCTTTAAAATCATACAGTATTAGTTCTTATAGAAAATTTTATAACTGCAATTGCATTTTTGCCAATTTCTTGTAGTATTCTATGGTTTTTTATGATAAAATTAACTGAGTGAAGAAAACACAATCTAATTTTTGTTTTTAATGCCAAAAAATTAAATTTTTGTAATTTTTTCAAACCAAAAAAAAAACAGAATTTTCCAATTAGTCATGGATACTTTTACTTTGTCTATATATAAGTATTAGAGTGGTTATAGTTTATAGAAAGCATTAGAAAATACCTTCCAAATTGATAAATAAAAAATCCCTGAAAATTTGAGTTCTTAATATTAACTTTAAGATGGTTCACTTTCCAACTTAAGTTTCTTATGGAAATAACGTAGGAAAAATTAAATTTTTTCTTCAGAACTCCATAACTCAGCGACCAATTAATCGAAAGTAAACAAATTACGTTATGTTTATTGTAAACTTATCGCTCTACAAAAAAGAGCTCTTATAATTTTTCGCTAAATTTATTGGCTTAAGAGTTATCGGCTTAAGAATGAAGAACGGCCCTAATGGTCAATGAAAATATAATGCATTTTTTAACTGAGCAACGGAAAGATGGTCGAGTTTGTTACATAGTTCTAATATTAAATCTGATGAAAATGAACAAGTACAAAAAATGAAAAATCACAAGAATAATATTGTATTTGCTTCTTCTTGATCAGAAATACAAATTTAGCATAAGAATTTTGATATATTTCGTAAAACTAAGTATATAATAATTATAGTTGATAATATTAATAATTATATAATAATTAAACTCTGAGCTCGGATAACTCTTAAGCCAATAGACTTAGCGAAAAATCATAAGAGCTCTTTTTTGTAGAGCGTTAAATTTACAATAATCTTGACGAGATTAGTTACCTTCGATTTATTTGTCGCTGAGTTATAGAATTCTAAAGAACAAATGCAATTTTTACACGTAATTTCCATAAGAAACTAAAGTTGGAAAGCGGACTATCTCAAAATTAATATTAAGATTAATTAAATTAAGATATTTTATCAATTTTGAAGCATTTGAGCCCCTGGGAGCAAAGAAATTCAAAAACACCCCTATTAAAACCACCCTAATAAGTACACTATAAATTTTTTGACGTAACCATGACAAATAATTGTACTTCAAAAAATATATTATAGTTTACAGAAAGTATAAGAAAATATTGTAAAATATTTCACCGATTTCCCCAACTTAATTCCTATTCAATCGGAAAATAAATTCTGCTCGATATTCCGCGTCTCATAACACTGACTTCCCAAAGCTTTCCAAATGTGGAAAATTGATAAAACTTTCCCCATTTCTCATTGACTTCGCATCAAACGAAACGCCGTTCTCCCCTTTTCTCCTTTTCTTTTTTTTATTATTTTAACAGATAAAAGATAAATTAAACTCGAAATTAGATGGACAGAATAATAGAGGAGCTTTTCATTTGGAAACAATGACACAATATTTTATCGTCTGAACGAACCGGAAAAACGGTCAAAACTTGGAAATGCCCAAAAACTTGTCAACACAACCATCTCGTAACATTTTTTTTTTTCTCTTCATCCCAGACTTTTATTACGTTGTTTAACTTCTTTGCGAGACAAAAAAATGCGATGATCAATATTTATTTTATGTGAAAATTTTCGTAAACTATATTGAAAATAGGTTGAAAGCTTTTTAATATATTACCCGAAAAAAATTATGTTTGTTTTGATGTAAAAGCTCGAGTCGATCGAAAAACCTTGGACATGAAAGGCAAAAAAAGATGTTTTTAATTTTGATGCTTTAAAAGCTCTTCGACTTTTTTTTTTTGGAATTGATGCTAGAATTTTGTTTGGATGTTTTTGGGGAGTGTCTGATTCTTATGTTTTATTTATCGTTGGTAAATTATTCACCAGATGGTGCGATAATCACGCGAGTTTGTTGATTAAATTGAGATGATCTAAGTGAAAAATTTGCAGTTTTTCATTGGAAAATGAAACAATATGGTCACACTTGGTGAGCTTTTCTTGAAATCAGTTTTCACAAAGCCCCACCTATTGGCCAAAATTATATTTATGGAATGCGGTAGGTATATGTGCTGTTATTCCGGCACCGAAATTCAAAATTAATTCTATTTTCTGTTCGTGACATATAATACACTAAAATTTATAGTTTATGGGGTTTGAAAATCATGAATGGGGGGACGCGGGGGACAGCCGGTAGATGTATATATAACGATGGAAATGGCTGGTGGTAAATGATGTAAAGTATGCGTGCATAAAACATTCCTATGAATTATTTTTTCGCTGAAGGGGATGGAAAAAATTAATGTGAATTAAATTATTTTATGTTTACACAGAGAAAATTTCCCGGTTCGAGTAATTTATTAGTGGCACACATTGAGGAGATTTATGATGGTGCAAATAATGCGGAATAACTGTTAATTTACTATTAATTAAGCGTGAAATAATTTTCTTTTCTGTTATTACGAAAAGCTTTGGCTGAAATATAAAAACAAAACGAAAAAAAAAAACGGCACGGAAAATCATCGCGTTTTTCCTCCGTTCATTCAAACGCTAGAGCAGCGTATATCGATTCGGGAGCATTTTTCCTCGTTAAATATTCAAAATAAATTCATCGACATCCAATTTTCCCTCTCACGTGAATTTCATGTTTTAAAGCTTTGTAATTAATAGCAATTAATCATAGTAGGCTTTTAAAAGGTAGGTCATACTTTCGAAGCAGGCCGCCGATTGGGGACTTTGATGGGGCACCGGTTTTGTGTCTCGCTTCAATTATCAAGTGGTTTCAATCTTCCTTTTGTCTCTGATCGCTATCTTTTTGTCATATTCATTAATGTAATTGCTATTTATTCTATAAGAGGGACCATCGGTAATTAAGGGTGAATACCGATGGAGAAGGGTGGCTATTGATTTAGGTATGTATGCTTATTTGTCTACATTTATACTGTATTTCTGAGCGATATTTTTTTTAAATAAATTGTGAGATATTTCGTTAATCTATCATAAAAATGATCGACAATGAAATAAAAGCTCGATTTTTTTGATATGAGCTTTTATTTACCATGATTAAGTCCAAAAAAATTTAAGGAAATTTGACTTTATTTGACTCAAAAGCTTTTCAAAATCCACGTATCAAACAACATTTTTGCGGACTATTTCTCATCTAATAATCATTTTTTACTAAAAATTTTTTTTGTTTTTTTTTAAGTACAAAAAATAAATAACTATCAAAAAATGTATACAATTTTTTTTATCTGCAAGCTTTTAAAGTTACCCAAAAAACTTACAAGAAAATTCTATAATGTGTTTCTGTTTGAATTTTTTAAAAATAAATAAATAAAAAATATTTTGCTTAACTATCATAAAAATGATAGGCAATGAAATAAAAGCTCAATTTTTTCTAAATTAGAGCTTTTATTTAAAAAAATGTGTGCAGTTCACACGTGGTAGAAGATGAACTTCAAGATATTGAGACGAATGTAAGATTTTATGAGTAGGATAATTACCTGGTTTATTTTACGATTTGTTAACATATATATTACATAAATTTATCCTGAATCCAAATTTGTATTTTTGATTAATGATACAAGACCTTATGATAATGGAAGTATGAAATAAACCCAGTGGTGGTAAAGATGCAGATATCGTTTAATATTTAAAACTATTATATTTGGACATATTTGGAATTACGTTTTCTCGATTGTTTGAAAATACATGCACTACAATAAAATATTATTATTTGGAAAAGAATTTTTAAGTGGTATCCATAAAAGATCATCATGTCCTAGACGTTGTGGTTTTAAATTTCTTTAGAATCACAATCGTTCACAAAAGAAGCACATATTATGACTGAAAATATTGTTAAAAAAATTTTAACGAAATTCTTCATGAGGAACTTTATTTGGACGAAATTGTGGGTACCTAAGGAATTGGCTCTACATTCATTTGAGTAGCACTTGAAAAACAGTTTGTTATACTATGTGATTAAAGAATTAATTTTAAATTAGCTTTTATTTTATTGAAATTTCGTGATTATGAACGAAATATGCCATTAGAAAATATTTTAGTACTTACTAGCATCATTTTCACTATTTTGCACAGTGAATTCATTATTAAACGTATATGAACTTTTATTTTTCTTACTTAATCATGCTTTTCGGCGTGCCCGAAATTCATGAACACGTTCTGTTAACCTTTTGACGCCTATATAGCCTTGTTTTCTTTACTTTTTTTTTGGATAATCATAACAATAATCAATATTCATTTATAGCAAACTTGAAAATTAATTTTATTAAAGTAATGAAATATTTATGTTTACAATTATAATAAGCAATTTAACACGGTTGTTATTGGTCGCTATGAAAACCATTCTCAAGTAGCGTTATACGCAGGCGCGGACAACCATTAGACATACTAATATTTCCTACCTCATTTTCTCTCATGTTAAATCTTTTAGATTTATGTATTTGTTTCTCTTTTTATTGGCGCTTTCAGTTTCCGTTTCATATTATTTCAAGTCACTATGATACTAAAGAAGTTTTCACTTCAAAAAATTAATAGAAAGAAGTGGGACAATAACCTAGCTAACAAATTAGAAATAAGTATTGAAAAGTCAAATTTAAGTCAATTGTAAGATTTGAAACTGGAAATTTATTTGGTAAAATTATGCAATCTAAATATCAACAATGCTGATATCCTTTAAGTTTCAAAAGAAAATTGGTCCTTTTATTAAATTGACTATTGGAAAATTTGATCATTTAAGCCCAAAACTTTAATCGTCCTACTTTATTTATCATAAATTTAATGTCTATACAATATATAAAATATATTGCAGTCCAATTTATGTAGTATAATTTAATATTATAATATATAAAAATCATACCACTATCATAAATTTAAACAGAAGTTCAAACAAAAATATTCGTAACGTATTGCCCAGATACGTATTTCGATTGCCAAGCAATCATCTTTAGTGGTGAAGCATCACAAAGCAGTTACGGAGTGATCCAAACTACTTGATGACCACTGATGAAGATTGCTTGGCAATCGAAATACGTATCTGGGCAATACGTCACGAATATTTTTTTTTGAACTTCGGTTCAAATTAATGTTGGTGGTATGATTTTTATATATTATTATATTAAATTATACTATATAAATTGGATTGCAATATATTTTATATATTGTATACACTGTATACACAGTATAACTGTTCAAAGTCAGCGAAAAAATCTTATTTTGATCATAAATTTAATGTTATGGGAATTTTACATTTATTTAATCTATTAAATTAATTTCCTTGGTTGATTTTCATGATTTAAATGACTTAAATCTTTAGAAAAGTTTTTTGCAATTTTAATGGACATTTCTGTTTCGATTTTAAAAGGAAATAGAACTTGGAAATTTTAAGAAATTTGAATTTATTTGACTCAAAAACTTTAAAAAATCTAAAGACCAAACAAAATTTTTAATGGACCATTTCTCATCTAATAATCATTTTTTACCAAAAATTTTTTTTAGGTTTTTCTTATAACAAAAAATGAAATTTTTATCGAACAAAATCCATATAATTTTTTTTTATTTGCAAGCTTTTAAAGCTACCCAAAAAAAATACAAGAAAATTCTTGTCTCGATAAACGTAATTTGTTTTATCTTTCCCAACAATAAAACCAACAGTTAAAATTAATATTGATATAAACTTTAACAATGTAAAACAGCTTAGCTTTAAGCTCTCCAGAGCTTACAAAAGCCTTGTTTACAACATCAGTATCAATATTGACATCGAAAACTATTTTGTTCTCTCTGATAAAACTAAGATAATCACACAATTTTCATTCTAATTAAATTTTTTTTTAAGAAAAATCAATTAAAATATTTAGTGATACAATGGTGCAACCAAAACTGTCAAACAATTACTTTTGGGTTTTCTTGATTTTCCTTTTCGCCATTAAACCGTAAATCTTTTAAAATATTTCAAATGTTCGTG
Source organism: Sisyra terminalis (assembly GCA_958496175.1). Lineage (NCBI taxonomy): Eukaryota > Metazoa > Arthropoda > Insecta > Neuroptera > Sisyridae > Sisyra > Sisyra terminalis. The sequence continues at coordinate 49,936,308 of OY292278.1, read as the reverse complement.
AAAAGTTTTCCGCACATAGACGATTTAAACTTTGAAAATATTTAAACTTGCAAACTGGTGCAATGGCACAAGATTGTAGTGGGGATTTTGATAGATAAATGCATCAAAAAAATAGTTTACTGATATTTGAAAAAAGCATAATTCAATGATTTTTTTTAAGACTATTTTTGAGGGATTAAATCAATACAAAACGGCGTTCGGTTTGTTTATCATTTTCTTCATCAAAAATCGGTCGTTGGTTTTTATTCGCCTCATTCTTTTGCGTTTGAAATATTTTTATTTAATATTACAATATCATAGTTTATTCTCTCTTGGCATTTTTATTTCAAAAATGAGTTCAAATAATAATCCACGATCTCATATGTGAAGTTAATGATGCAACACGAATGTTCATTCACGTCTTTCCCAACTCATTTCCACACTATTTTCCTCTAAATTCCTCCCTCTGTTATTCCATTATAAAACGATTTTTTTTTGGTCGTACGAATATACCCTCATCCACCACCACCATTCATATATATAATTTCTATTTTATCGCAAATGAAGACATTATGGTGGTGAATGGCGAGGGGTAATTTATACCCATTATAATCAAAAAGTTATGCATGAAAATGTGTCATCATTTGCATGTTATGTGTAATTTAAAATACAATGTTTCCGTTTTTTTTTCTCTTCGATATAAAAATAGTTTCAAATCATTGTGTTTACGTCCAACTCTTGGCTGGTTCGGCTTCCAGCCGGCATGCCATGCAACCCGATCAAATTGGATGGCTAAATAAAAAGCTTTGTGGATATTTATTTGAACTTAGAGGTGGAAGGCTTTTATCCAATTTCTCTCCATTCACCAAACTGGGTCAAAGACAAATATTTATTGTCAATTTAGGAGGAAAATCAATAATTCTTTATTTAAGTCAAAGCTCTATGAATATAGGCCTGGATTATGGCTTCCCTTTTGCGAAAATTGCTTTTATAACAACGTCAATATTAACGTCACTCGTAAGAGGTTAAAGATTCTTTTTTTCATGAAAATAAATTTCATTCTCCCAAGAAATATCTAATTTGAAATTTAATTTTCCCGTTATCGGCACTGTGCGAGAGTGTAATCGTTGTTTATTTATATTGTAATTCGATAAAATATGCAGTTTATCATTTAATCACATTTCCCAAATGGCAATCGTAATTATAATAACAATACCTAGACGCATATAGTTGATTAAATACAAAACAATTTAATGATTACATGCTCCATATAGCAATAATTTAAAATATTGGTTTTCGGGCATTTCTCGAAAATTTGGGGATTGGATTAGAGGGTGAGGTTTATGGGGACTTAGACTGAATAAAGTAAATGGAGTGATTTTAATTGGCTAATAGGTGGAATTGTTTCAATTGTGTGACTTTAGTGCCACACAATCATTTTAAATGAAACAATTTTGTAATCTATTGTTGTGAAGAATAATCCTTTCCTTTCTAACGAAATACATAAGAAGTTGATGTAATTAAGAAGAAAATTAACACACTAATTTGATTTTAGTATGATTCTTGTATTCATCCATGAATTTAATCAATAATTTCCTTGAAAAATTGGTTGTTTTACACCAAAAAAAAATATTCAGTACTTTAGAAAACAATAATGCTTGTAAATTTTGGGAAAGAATATAAACATTAGTGTGGGTCAAAAAAATCGATAATTTTTTTAAATGACACGGAAAAATGGGTTGCTAGACACCTTAAAAAAATTCTCACCAAGTATGAGCTCTTAATTTTAATAGGAAGATCCTCCGCATCGCAGTTTTGTATTTTTTTCTCAGTCCAATAGAAAAAAAAATCATACCTCATCATTTATCGATTGTACAGAAAAATGTTCTGAAAAAATTTTTTAGGAAATTTAATGCTCTACAAAAAAAGTATGTTATATTTTGTTATATTTTTTCCGTAAGCCTCACCATTTGAATGATATTAAGGATTTAATTTTGATTATTTTAAGACAAATTTCATTTTTGTTTATGAATTTAATAACTCAACAATAAATGACTCATATACAATGTGCAATTGTATATGAGATTGGATTTTAAAAGTTTTTGATGAGATATTCGTTTTATTTAATTCCCATACAAGTTTGCATCCCCTATTTCAACCTTTAAACCATTTTTTTTTGACACAAAAGTAGTTTAAGTCCTTTTTTAAAGGAAAATCTATTTCTTAACTAAATTTTATCAAAATTTATGGCGCAGTTTAGTTAGAAAAGTGTCACTAATCAACCGACAGAGTTGCATTCAAATGCATAATATTATATATAGAGAAAAGAAATCTATGTTGATCTTTATCTCGGTTTATATCGATCAAAAGATTTCAGATTTTTGCTCATTGTAAAGATAATATTTTGCACTTAAAAAAATCTTTTGTTGTATTTTGTTTGATCCATTTAATAATTAATTACAGAATGTTAAAGATAGAAGTAAGTAACGCAAAAATTCGGTACATGTTATAAATTTTCTTTGATAAAGGCAAAAATGCCAAGCCTAATGGCTGAAATTGGGAGATAGTGTTAATGAATTTTTTGCCACAAAAAGTAGCTTATATTTTTTTTCAAAGTTTAATCTATTTTTTTCCTAAATTTCATTAAAATCAATAAAGTAGTTTAGGCGGGAAGGCACCGCAGACCAGCCGATAGATTTACATTCAAATTTATAGTACTAGGCTAAGAAAAAGAAATCCATTTTGACCGTTATCCTCTTAAATATAATAATTAAATTGTGGGCAATAAGGACAAAACTTCTCGTGAAATATTATTTATTTTATCGCACACGTTTCGTCAGTCATTTTTGACTTCTTCAGGGCTCAAAATTTAAGCCCTGAAGCCCTGAAGAAGTCAAGAATGACTGACGAAACGTTGGCGATAAAATAAATAATATTCCACAAGAAGCTTCGTCTTTATTGCCCACAATTTAATTATTATATTTAAAAAGACAAGGACTTAAACAACATGGATCTTTTTAAATATTGATCAAACAATTTCAAATCTTTGCTTGTTATCAAACTGATATTTTGCACTAAAAAAATATTTTATTGTTTTGTGTTTGGTCCATTTAGTTGTTATTTACAGGGTGCTAAAAATGGAAGCCAACAAAAAAAAAGAATATTTAGTTAATTTTACACATTTTTTCTTTGATCAAGGCAAAAATGCAAGAAGATAAATATTGGCCATAAAGTAGTTTTAGGGCAATTGCATAAAGCTGAATTCCAAAAAAAGTTTTATATTTAGGTGCAACAACGATTAACTCCAAATTACTTGTTAAATTGAATTTCTTATTGCCAAGCTGAAGCCAAAAGGAATAAAGTCGACTCATTTCTTTAAAAAATGCTAAATGGTAATTATTGATAAAAAATAGGTCATAAACAACAATATTGGACAACAAAAGTCATGGTAAAAGTGCAATTATGCAGCTGAAATGGTGGTCAAACCAGGATTATTGCCGAAAATGTTTTTTCTGTACATTTGGTGGGACTAAAAAAAAATGATTTATTGCAAGTTGCATCCATATTGATGAAACACTAAATTTGGATCTATGTTGTCAAAATTAGATCTTTCGAAGCTAATGATTGATCAGAAATGGCCAGAATTGGCCAACAGAAGAAGTGTTATGTTCCACTAGAATTACGCCAAGCCTTACGTCCATAGTCACTCTTGGCACCAAGTGATTACCATATTTTTCTTGGATTGCGAAACTTTCTTTGTGATAAGAAATTGGTATCAAGAGAAGATTGGGAAAGTTAATTGTTAGAGTTTTTCACCAATAGAAATCAAAACTTATATTAAAGAAGTATTATAGAGCTACTCTTAAATTGGCAATAAATTATTGAACAAAACAATACATATTGATCTTAAAAGGACAATTCAAAATGAATTAAACAAATCTTTGAAGTTCACGTAAAAAAATTGGATTTTTCCCCAACCAAATATTAATAAATGAGGTAAAGAAATGAAAATTTTTATAGTTGGAATCTGGATAATATACTCATATTTTTGAAGGAGTAACAAACTTTTAATAATTAGATTCAAATTAAATTTTTAGTTTCCAACTTCAGGCTTTTAAAGAGATCACATTTTTTTTTCTATAAGAAATTTTTTATTGAATAAAATGAGACTGCATCATATCTTTGCTATGCAAAGCTCGTCTCAAGAACAAATAATAAAATTCAAATGAATAATGTTATAGACTGGAGTTGGGATAAAAGGAAAATAGTTCCCCGAACGTCCATTAGTTGAGAGCCACTTGTCTTTCTCACAATTTAAGATTCCGTATCCTCCACTATGCACTGCAAAAATTTCCAGAAAATGTGTTAACTCTAACGACCATTTTCTCGTTCAAATAAATTGAAATTTTTTTGCCAAAAAAAATAAATTTACTGCCTTTTGTTTTGTGACTTTGATTTTAAGGGTTGCAACAGTTCATTGTACAATATATGTTTAAGCAAGGATAAGGATTGAAAGGATAATTCGTTTGTTTGAAATGAATGCTTGGTAGCCGTTAGCAAGGACCAAGCTTTATTCCAATGCTCTTTGATTGGACTTTAAAAATACTACATTGCTTATATCATAAATTTCTGACTTTAATTTTCCTCGAATATAATATTTAAAAATATTCTTTTGCTATTTATTTTTTTCGAGCAAATCACAACCTGCCTATAAATCGACTTGATTGTTTTTCCAGCCGAAAAAAAGCTCGTTAAAATGTATGAAACACAAACGCAAATCGATTTACTATTGAAAGACGAAAATTTAGTTACAAAAGTAGTTAGACGTAATTTGCCAACGAACGAACGAAAAATATGAGTTTAAAAAAAATTCAATAAAAGTGAGACAACATGCCCATAATTTCTGTTCAAAACTGATTGAAACCGAAATCAAATTTTCCTTCCAGACTCCAAGTTAATAATCACTTAAATTCAAAAAAAAAGGTTGCCAATAAACGCCAATAATGCCTCGCATAAAAAAATTATGATCCTTCCGAACAAAATCATAAAAATAAATTTGAATAGCGCGACTACGTCCATTCGTGTGCTTGTCCTCCCTGTTACCACCCACCCACCCCAAATGGTTTCGTGAGAAAAAATCTCTTACAGAGTAAAAAAAAAACTATAAGCATCCCCCTACAATGCACGTCCATTTCTTATATTACTCGGCTCCCTCATTCGAGGGATGATTATTTGTTTTGTTGGCCTAATAGCCGTCGTTTCCATCCTTTCTTTGCCAGGAATATTATGATTATTATTTGAACAAAAGTGACCTACTTATATATGAAGCAAATAGTTTTTTTTTTCTCCCTACAGCGATACGAGTACCAGTGCTAGCCATGAGCTTTTTCATATCCACTTTCATACAAGAAAAGAAGCTTTTCACAAAAGGAATACTAAAATAGAGGAAACGGATATAATAATAAATGAAGAGTTTTGAAATGTTCCATTACTGTCTGGGAATTAAAAATTTCCTTGTTCTGTTTCCCTTTAAAATCGAAACATAATGACATAAATGTCCATTAAAAATGTCATAAACTATTCAAAAGATTTTTGTAATTTAAATCCTGAAAATCAACCAAGGAAATTAATTTAGTAGATTAAATAAATAAAAAATTTTCATAACATTAAATTTATGATAAATAAAGAAGGACAATAAAGTTTTGGCCTTAAATAATGAAATTTTCCAATAGTCATTTAATAAAGTGACCAATTTTCTTTTGAAATTTAAAGGATATCCGCATTGTTGATATTTAATAGCAAAATTTTTACCAAATACATTTCTAATTTCCAATCGTACAATTGACTTACGATTGACTTTCCCATACTCATTTCTAATATATTAATTAGGTAATTGCCCGTTTTTTTATGCATTTTTTGAAGTGAAAACTTCTGTAGCATCTTTGTGACTTGAAATTTTATGCAACGGAAACGGAAAGCGCCAATAAAAAAAGAAACATATACATAAATCTATAAGATTTACCATGAGAGAAAATGAGGTAGGAAATATTAGTATGTCTTATGGTTGTCCGCACCTGTGTATTACGCTACTTAAGAATGGTTTTCGTAGTGACCAATAACGACCGTGTTAAATTGCTTATTATAATTGAAAGCATAAATATTTCATTATTTTAATAAAATTAATTTTCAAGTTTGTCGTAAATGAATACGAATTATTGTCATGGTTATCAAAAAAAGTAAAGAAAATAAGGCTGTAAAGTGGTCAAAAGATTCAATAAAACGTGTTCGTGAATTTCGGGCACGCCGAAAAGCATTATTAAATAAGAAAAATAGAAATCCTTATACGATTAATAATGATTCGACTGTGCAAAATAGTAAAAATGATGCTAGTAAGTACTTTAATATTTTCTAATCACATATTTCGTCCATAATCACGAAATTTCAATAAAATAAAAGCTAATTTAAAATTAATTCTGATATCATATAATATAACAAACTTTTTTTCAAGTGCTTGAATTTCATTATTTCAATAAAATTAATTTTCAAGTTTGCTATAAATGAATATTGATTATTGTTATGATTATCCAAAAAAAAGTAAAGAAAACAAGGCTATATAGACGTCAAAAGGTTAACAGAACGTGTACATGAATTTCGGGCACGCCGAAAAGCATAATTAAGTAAGAAAAATAAAAATTTATATACGTTTAATAATGATTCGACTATGCAAAATAGTGAAAATGATGCTAGTAAGTACTTAAATATTTTCTAATGGCATATTTCGTTCATAATCTCGAAATTTCAATAAAATAAAAGCTAATTTAAAATTAATTCTCATATCACATAGTATAACGAACTGTTTTTCAAGTGCTACTCAAGTGAATGTACAGCCGACTCTTTAGGTACTCAAAAATTCGTCGAAATATAGTTACTCATGAAGAATTTCGTTAAAACTTGTTAACATTATGTTCGGTCATAATATGTACTCCTTTTGTGGATTCCGACGAAATTTAAAACCACAACGCCCAGGACATGAAGATTTTTTTTGGATAATTATTAAAAATTCTAATGCAAATGATAATATTTTACTGCACTGCACGCATTTGCAAGCAATTGAGAAAAAATTAATTCCAACAATGTCCAAATACAGTAGTTTCATATATTAAACGATACCTGCATCTTTGCCACCACTGGATTTATTTCATACTTCCATTATCATAAGCTCTCGTATTATTTATCGAAAATGCATATTTGGATTCAGGATAAATTTAGGTAATATATATGTTAATTAGAGTGATTACAAAAAAATGATAATTTTTTTTCTTAATTATATCGAAAAGATTATTGGAAAGACAAAAATAAACCCTGTGAAAGTTTAGGCTCTTAATATTAATATTAAGAGGTGCCGCATCGCAAATTTCGATTTTCCATTTAAATAACATGGGAACAATATTCTCTTGCACTTTGGAATTTTATAGCTCACGTCAAAGACAATATTTCGGAATAACCAAGGTATATTCTTGTAGAAAATTAAACGATTTACAAAAAAGGACTCGGACAAGTTTTTAATATATTTATTCTTTTAAAATTTATTCGAGGTTAAAGTTGAACTAAAGAGAAATTTTAATATTTTTTCAATTTTTTCACGCAACCATTAATTTCATGAGAAAATTTTATTGGCCAATTTTTGTAAAGCAATTTTTTTCTTTTAACTTTTCTCTATAAAAGTTTTTGATATTTTTCACAGGTCCTAAGTTATGTAATTAAAAAAAAAAAAAAATTTTATATTAAAAATATAATAACTCAGGGAATATTATTAGTTTAAAACAAAAAAATTACGAATATTTTCAGTTTATACAAATAACTTAGGACCTGTGAAAAATATCAAAAACTTTTATAGAGATAAGTTATAGAAAAAAAAGTGCTCTACAAAAAATCTCTTGTAAAATTTTCTCATAAAATTGATGGTTACGTCAAAAAATTGAAGAAATTATAAAATTTCTCTTTAGTTCAACTTTTACCTTGAATAACTTTTAAAGGAATAAATGTATCAAAAACTTGTACAAGACTTTTTTTGTAGATCGTTTAATTTTCTTCAAGAATATATCTTGGTCATTCCGAAATATTTTCAGTTACGTGAGCTATAAAATTTCAAAATGCAAGAGAATATTGTTCCCATGATATTTAAAAAGAAAATTGAAATTTGCGATGGGACACCTCTTAATATTAATATTAAGAGCTTAAACTTTCACAGGATTTTTTTCTGTCATTCCCAACAATATTTTCAATATAATTAAGAAAAAAAAAATCATCATTTTTTTGAATCTGTCTAATGTTAATAAATCGTAAAATAAACCCAATAATTATCTACTCATAAAATCTTACATTCGTCTTAATATCTTGAAGATCATCTTTCTTGAAGGTTTCAATTCTACCGCGTTTGAATTGCACACTTTGTTACCAAAAATGCATTTTATTCACCAGTTTTACTCTTAAATTGTTAAAAAATTACAAATTTTATTTGATGAATAATATAGGAATATTGTAGAAAATCCGTAATTAGGCTTTCATAATGAATCAAAGCCAAAATTTAGATTTTAGTAAAGTTTTGACTAAAGTTTTTTGCTCGTATATACTTTATCTAGCTATAAATTACAATTAGAATTATTCAATTATATATTTTTGGAATATTTTTCATTATATACAAGCATACACAAATACGAGACAAGAGGACGAGAAAAGAATATTTCCCATGGGAGAAAATATGAAACGTGATATGAATATAAAAAAAAAACAATGTTGCATTTTAAAATGAAATTATAACAATAACAAACAAACAGTCCATGATTTTTTGTGTCTTTTGTTAGATCTAAATAAAAAAAAATGTCATCTTAAACTTATAATCTTATTTAAATGTTTTTCCAATGTCAAAAGCCTCAATTTAATAACAACAAAAAAAAAGGGAAATTCCCGTCAGAAAACACGTAAATGTCGTTCCATTATTCTCCGTTACAAATCACTTGAAAAGTTTACCATGACCGAAAAAGGATCACACGTGAAAAACAAGCGTCTCCCCATTTTCATATCAATCTCATCCCGGCATATCGGGCTGTTCCACAAAGATGAAACGGGGAGGGGGTTGTTTTGTGTTACTTATATTTCGATTATGGATATAGGTCAAATAGTCAAATGGCTTTTGCTGGGGAAGAACGGACTGAAACTCTGGCAAATCTAATGTTAAACATCCAAAAGGATCGTACATCTTTCACACAAGCCAGTTGCGGCAGGATTGGGGATTGGAATGGGAATGGGGGGGTTGGTGGAGTTCTCATTCACATCCGGGATACCGAAACCGGATAAATGGCAACATCAATTTCCAGGTACTTTGCTACGAGGGCGTTATATGTATGTAGAGAACGTAGAGAAGAAAAAAATATTACTCACCGTATACCTATAAAAAGACAGATAGGAAAGCTCAACGGGAGATAATATAGATAACGGGAACGTTCCGGGAAGATGGATATAGCAAATAACGATCAAGATATCCATTAAAGCGCCAACTGTATGAGCAAATATCTATTTCAGACAGATCAAAATCTTCGACTTCTAGTAAAATTGCTAGTTTTTTTCTTCTTCTTTTATTTCTGCAATGGCAAATAATAACCGTCGTTATGTCGGCGAAATACGAAAACTATTATGTGGAAAGATTAAATTTTTTTGCTAATACCATAACATTTTGGATTAACTAAGTTAATGATGAAGTTTGTTCGAATAAAACTCTAGAGCTTTTAAAGCCTCGTTTCATCAGCACAAAGCAAAATTTTTTTCAATTATATTCAAAGCTTAACAAAAAAAATTGTATAAATTCCCTACCTCATAAACACAGAAATACTAATATTTTACTTTGTAAAAATTTGGTTCAATAATTCTTTCTTCTATATCTGAAAAAAAACTAATGATTGTTTAAAGTAATGAATTCGATTCCCTTTTGCAACTATGAATTTTAAAATTTGAAAAAGTTGTTTTTTTTTAGATGAAAATCGGTTGAAATTGAAAGAAATCCAATAAAAGTTTTTAAATTTATTAGTTTTTAAACCATACGTCAAAGCTCTTACAGATTATAGAAGAAAAATTAATCTGGAAAATGATCAGAATTGTCTTTAAATGAAGGCTTAGGTACATAAAAAAAGAAAATTAAAAACTTAATTTTTTAGCCAGATTGTTTAGACATTTATCCAATGTTTCAATCGAAATTATTTTGGCTTTTAACAGGTGGTTTTTTGGCTTATAACATGGACAAAGCTTGAGAAAAATTCCCAAAAAATATCTGAACAAATTGGATACTAATCTGTCAAATTTCTGTACCATTTGTGAGGCTAAACTGTATCTCATTCTTGAAGTTATCTTTCAGGACTAAGCACAGAAATATTTTAAATTTCACTCTGTAAAAATTTGCTTCGAAATTCTTTCTTCTTCATTGGAAAAAAACTAAGGATTTTTTAAAATACCAAAATGAATTCCATTCCCTTTTGCAACTATAAACTAAAAAAAAAATAACGATTGCTCCAAAAAAGTACTTAAAAATTGCATATACAATATATAGAATATATTGCGGTCCAGTTTATGTAGTATAATTTAATATAATAATATATAAAAACCATACCATAAACATAAATTTGAACAGAAGTTCAAACAAAATATTCGTGACGTATTGCCCAGATACGTATTTCGATTTCCAAGCAATTTTCTTCAGTGGTGAATCATCACAAAGCAGTTACGAAGTGATCCAAACTACTTGATGAGCACTGAGGAAGATTGCTTGGCAATCGAAATACGTATCTGGGCAATACGTCACGAATATTTTTGATTAAAATTGTATACACAGTATAACTGTTCAAAGTCAGCGAAAAAATCTTATATTGATTATACTGAAGAATTTGATTTTGAAGTGTATATTGAATGAAATGATAGAAATGATAGAAATTTTATAACAGTTTTTAAAGTTATTAGTTATTAACACATGCTTCAATGTTTTTACAGATTATACGGGAAAATTAATCTGAAAAATGATCAGAATTGTCGCTCAATGAAGGTTTAGATAAAGAAAGAAAATTCAGAACTTAATTTTTTTAGCCAGATTGATTTGACATTTGTCCAATGTTTCAATCGAAATTATTTTGGCTTTTAACAGATGATTCTTTGGCTTATAACGTGAGTAAAGCTTAAGAAAAATTCCCTAAAAATATTAGGACAAATTGGAAACTAATTTGTCAAATTTCTGTACCATTTGTGAGGCTAAATTGCATCTCATTCTTGGAGTTACTTTTCAGGATCTATGTACTTAAAGGTATGCGATTTTTACACTTGTTTTCCCATTATATTTGCTCATTATCCTGGGTTAATTGCAAAAGAAAGTTATTAAAAAGTATACTAATAATAAAAAGTATATTAATAGTTCGGGCGTCAAATACAGATGGCGCGGTAAGCAATATTTCAAGTTTTAAGGGACTTTTAGCTAGGGTAAAATGTAAAGTTGGTAGAAGTGTTGAAGTGTTAATTTTCAATCAAATTTTCGTTAGTATATTTTAAATATTTCAGGAATAAATTAAATTTGAATTTGGTGCATAAAATTTTAAAATTGATTAATAGTAGTTATCGTTATTATCGGCTATGCTACATTAGCGCCCTCAGTAAATGACGCCCGGAAGATAGCCATTTGGAGGAACACAAAATTAACATTTAGCTAGCCTCCCCTGTATTTTTTTTTAATTATTTTTAATAATAAGGAAACCTTTGAAAAAATATTATTCCACCAGCTAGGTTGTGGCCCCAAATTTGTCCGAAAATCCATCAAATGGTCAAAATTACGTCCTTCTATTTCCATGATTTTTTTTCAATCAGATCACGAATTATAATATTAAAAAATATATTTTTTAACGTTAAAAATAAATATTATTCTCAGATAATTAAGAATCCCTTATCAATGAGCAGAAGCCACCAAATATAATTCTACCAAAAAAAATAATTTGTCAAGAAGTCAAAATTAAGAAATTGTTACATCTTTGGTGCAATTATTATAACAAAGTACGTTAAACAACTAAATAATGGACTAGTTAACCTGTTTTTCTTATTTATTAAGGCAAAAACCAAAAACAAAAATGATATAAATCATTAAAATATCATATAGAATCTAAAGATAAAATATCTGTTGAGGTTCATTATTAATCATATTTGAACAAAATTTGTAAAAAACTGAAGAATAATATGTAGTTTTAAACGATCAAAAGCTCATTTTTATTCGAAATTTGTTCTTTTTGTTTGATTCATCCAAGCTTAGTTCGAAAATATGAAGCTTAAAATAATACCAGTTGGTTGATTTCGTGGAGCTTTTTGTACAACGCAAAACATAATATGAATTACCGTGAAAAATAACATTGGGGATATGATTTTAAAGTTGAAAACTGAAGAACTCTTTAATAATAGTTTTTGCATTGATATTTTAAATTTTTCCGCGTTAAAGCATCAAGAGATTTTCAACGATAATACAATCATTTAATCTAAATTTACATAAAGAAAAAAATCCTGGTAGACTTTTGTTGCATCCTACGTGCATCCTCAAATAAGGACAGTAAAAAACATTTCTCCAAAAAAGCCAGGAATGGGATGAAAAAAGTTTTAACTACCGAAATACACTTTGAAGTAGGTCAACGTGGGATAAACGACAAAAAAATGCGATAAGTAAAAGTCCTAAAATTCAAAGAAAAACTTTGCCGTTTTGAACGATAAAAAATTACTCCAATACTTGCCAGAGTAAAATCAATGTTTCCATCGGGGGAAAAACGTGCGTTCATTTTGGCAAAAGCGCGAAGGGTTAGTGTGATTAACTTTCATTCTAAATTATGAAAACACGTGTTGGAACAAATATCGTTATCAATATTTTTTCCCCCATTCATCCGGGGTGAAGTTGAACGAAATCTTTTTGCTCAGTCGTCTTTTTAAAATTAACTTCATCCCTTATAATCGGCAGATTTGGTATCAAATAATTTGTTTTGATTGCGCCACGTGCCACCTTTTTTCATAGGGGTAATTGGGGTTTTTAAATCGATACGTAGTTATTTTTTGAAGGGAAGAATTTTCGAAAGAGAATTGTATTTTATTTGAAATGAGGATATTTTCGGAAATAGCACATTTGTGCTGAAAAAAGGATTATGAGAAATTTGTTATTATTTTCACCCCAAATATTTGGAACATAAAATTAGGTACGTATATATTTCAGCACCGTAAGGGTAAATTCCGAACCAAAATTGTTCTCTCTCTTCTTCAATAAGATAACATTATTTACAATTTTTTAATTATTTTTTCTTCTTTAAAATTATCTTGAAATAATTGAGCAAAAAGAGGATAAAAATTAGTTTGCCTTGTTTAACGAAAGAAGGAGCAAATTGTGATCCAAAATTGTGATATTCAAAGATAAATTTTACACAGATTCTTCGATTTTTCATCAACCCAACTCTTGGCAAAGTGGCAAGTTCATGTTTCACCCACTTGTTCCCGAAACATTTGAAATTTTATTCAACCACTTTGCATAATATTAGACCAAACTTTACTCTTGTTTTCCACACAAACCCCCACCCAAATATTGGCAATGCTCGAGGATGGAAGACATGTGAAGTCAGCGTGGAATTCGATCGGCAAGTTTGTTTCTAATTTTATTTTTCCCGATTGCCACAGGTAAAAGCTCAACTTTGTCGATGTCGACGTCGTCGTGCACCGAGTCGCGAGCTTTTGAATTTTGAACTTTAAAGCTTTCCTCGATCAATCCCTTTTAAATGTGCTATGATCTGAACAAAATACACGGATGGACGAGGCCGGGGATTGGGGCGGAAGATGCTCAAGAAAAGTCATACTCATACATATCTTGTTAATATGGGAAATAATTTTTCCGGTTCATGTGAGCGAATAATTCATGACGGGGGGATGACGGGGTGGTAAAAAATAAACGTGATCGTATAAGTAATCCGTCGAAGACCCAACCCCTTCCTTCCACCGTCCTCGTTCCCCGTTTTCTTCGAGCTGGGAAAAACTGGAAAATTTTATCCTCAGCCAAGACTAAAAGGTGTTATTATTTATAAATATATGAAGTCGTCCCCGTGTTGGTATATTGTGTATATACATATTTATCAGGTCCCCGTGAATGTTCGAGACGACGGGACGTTCCTGTTGAAACCTGTTATTTTCATGCATGGCTGCTTTGCATATCGCGACGACCGGGACTGGGGGGTGGGTTGTGTTTTTGCACATAACGACCTACAACAATGTTATTATAGTTATTATAAATATATTTTTCATATGGCTTCAATGGGGAAGAAGATTGGAAAAATGGGGAAAAAAATAAGTAATCAACCCTTAATGACTCAATAAATATCAATTGCGATTAGACTCTAACCAGTGTTAAGCATGAACTTTGTAAAATGAAAGACAATTTGCAAACTAATGTGGATTTTATCTTTTAATTTGAATAATAATATTTTGATTAGAGTTCTAGTAATTCCTTGATTTTTCTAGGAAAATCAGAGATACGCAAGTTTGACCTTTAAAATTTTTAACTTGTGTGTTTTAAAAATCCGTCACTAATGAGTTTCAAAAAATTTTCGACAAAAAAATGACACATATTATAGATTAAGAAATCTAATTTTCCTTCCCCATACGTACTTTTATGTAAAAGCCTGATTTTTAATCGACGAAAAGAGTTGTTTTTTATCTGTATTACTATAAAATTGTTTGGGGAAATGATTGATTCAATTAGTACGAATATTTTTCAATTAACACCGCATCATTTAATTTCAACGGAAAAAAAAGCCATGAAGAATTAATATTTAGGGGATGGTTTTCTTTAATTATGAAACAAGAGGCAGAAAAACAATAGGTGCATGTCTATGATCTTCTGCGACATAGTAATTGAGTCCAAGACAAAAAGATAAAGATATAAGAAAAATAAATTCGCATATTTCTTGGAAATGAAAATTTTTATAGTTAGAAAAGTTTCTGGGAATTATTTTCTGTGAATTTGAAGTAAATTTTGAGTTTGAGAAAAATGAAGTTTTTCTATTTGATTTTCATTATTTTAAACACTAATTTCCTGATTTAAAAATTTAAGCGATGCTTATAAAAATTTAGTGAATAAAGCCCTACTTCAGTCAATAGTATTTCTTTCTTAGGTAAAAATTAAGCCTTGAAAGTTAAAGGGTAGTTTTATCAAAGAGTATTATACATGGTTTTTTATTGATAGTTAAAAAAAAAATACAGGAAATGTTTGATAATATTTTCGGGGATTATCTATTAGGCAAGATGTCAGTAAATTCATAAAAATTTTCGTTTTCTTGTTGGTTATCATATTCCATAAAATAGGAACTGAAAAAAATTACCAAATGGAAAATTTTGTGAATTTCTTTCTAGAACTTATGGTTTAATTTATTTCCTCCAAAATATGCAGCCATAATTGTATTTTTTTAATAGATTTACTCGTTTATATAAAAGTTTTGATTGTTAACTCAAAAAATCGCAATTTTTTAAGGAAGTGTTTTGGTGATTAAAACTTATATTATTTTGCATAAACATAAGGTAAAACAATTAAAAAGAAGTGGCTAATCCTTCACCATACAGAAATACCACTCAAATTTAAAATGATCAACAATAACATTCAAATATTGATCTTACAAATTTTTATGACTTTTAATAACACTATAAACACTATAAAATTCACTAAATTAACCAAAGTAATAGTAAATGAACAATATAGAATATAGCGCTTTGAAAAAGCGTTAGTTCATCTTTGGTATCTTTCTGAAATGCTGGTGGCTTAAGCTTTTTTGGTAATCGATTTTCTACTGAAGAAAAAATAAGAATAATTTAAGCACTAAAGGAAAAAGAAACGAAAAATAAGTACCTTACAAATCATAAAGCAAATTATGGAGATTTTTTTCAATGTAAAAGTAGGAAATTTTTTAATTTGGTCCCCATTTAATGCAAGTTTATCGATATGGCTGTATGGGGTGTTGTTTTAATGATTTAATAAAAAAATATAAAAAAATAATCTCATAGGGTCACTCCAAATAAAGTGGTCCAAAAATAAATGAAATGGTTGCTCGACCATTTTAAAAAAATATATTTTTTATGTGTTATCACCCCAACATGTTGGTAGTTCAAATTCATAATTATTTTAATTTTATTGTTTTTAGTTTTCCTGTGGTGGCCATAGTAGTTTTACTAGGCGCAGACATTTTTGCACTTTTAAGGGTTTGCGGAAACTTGATTATCTCAGGCCCTATTTGTTCTATCAAAATTAAACTAAAAGGAGTGACTTCATGAAAATATAAGCTATAAGGTTGTAATAAAATGTTTTCACCTAAATGTTATTTTAAGGGGTGAAATTTCAGCCTAAATTTTTAGTTCTCATTTGTAAAAACTCCAATTTTCACGGAAAGATTGTGAAGGAAGGGAAAGAGTCTACACGTTAAAACTTTTTTTACAAACAATTAGATACTAGTTGTCTTTAAAAACAAAATTTGAAGTCTGAGACTTTAAGCCAAAGTCTCCAAATTTTTTTACTCCAAATTTTAGGTGCATAATACTATCATACAGTACTATAATAAGGTGATATTTCAGATTTTATCTGGTCCTCCACCAGAGATATTGAGCTCAGAAAATTGCAAATTTTGAAAATTTCCAAATTTTGTTATTTTTTATTTTCAAAAGGCTTAAAGTCTCAGACTTCAAATTTTGTTTTTGAATACAACAAGTACCTAATTGTTTGTAAAAAAGTTTTAACGTGTAGACTCTTTCCCTTCCTTCACAATCTTTCCGTGAAAATGGGAGTTTTTACAAATGAGAACTAAAAATTTAGGCTGAAATTTCACCCCTTAGAATTACATTTAGGTGAAAACGTCTTGTTAGAACCTTATAGCTTATATTTTTATGAACCCACTGCTTTTAGTTTCATTTTAATAGGATCAATAGGGTCTGAAATAATCAAGTTTTTGCAAACCCTTAAAAGTGCAAAAAAGTCTGCACCTAGTAAAACTAATATGGCCACCACTGGAAAACTAAAAACAATAAAATTAAAGTAATGAATTTGAACTACCAACATGTTGGGGTTATAGCACACAAAAAATCAGAATAAAAAAAAATAATCAAGCTATATTATTTAACAGGCTTTATCTTCTTTTCTTTCCACCTAATACGAAGAATGAGGTTTAATTATCTCTATTATTTGATATTTTCATCCAGGAAAATAACTTTTTTTTAATTGTATTAAATTATTATTTTAAAATAAAAAGATTTTGATTTATCTCTAAAATAGGAGTCTTTTACTATATGTAAAATATCTATTTTGGGCCAAAAAAATATTTTCACAAACAATTAAACAATATAAGCAATTAGACATAAAGTCTCGTGAACCATTTTCAATGTAAAAAGCTTACCATTGATTTAAGTGCACTTTTACTTCACTGCAATAGCGATTCAATAGAACTGTACCTCAATTTTCAATTTATCCTCCTATCTTTGTAAAATAAATATTTGTATTGGTCTTAAAATAATTTTCAAATACATACATAAATTTTTAGAATATTTGTTTTAAGTTTATTTCAAAACACACGGTATAATACACGAACTACCCTATTCTACAGAATTGTACGTTTTTTTGTTGTTGTTGTTTATAATTGCACAGAATTACTAACAGAAAGATAATATAATGAAATATTTAACGTTCTTTTATATTGCAGCTCGGAACAATTCTCTAATGCCTTTGTTATTTTAAACTACAACTTTTTTAAAACGTTTTTTTTTTGTAAATCACAATTTTTTATTAATTCTTCGAAAGAAAAACATAATGAAAATCAGTGTTTTAAGAAAATTATAAAATGTATTGGTATTGTTGAATTGTGTAATGTGTATATACATATTAATTTCTCATCCCTTTGGTAAATAAATTTTGTTTGATTTCAATAATCCAATATTGTGATTGGTTAACCTTTCTCTCGCTGGCGTTCATCCCCTGACAGAGGGAGAACATTCATCCCCAACTGGAATCGGTTTGTTTTATCTTGTATCTGTTGAGTTAATTCATATTAATCTTATATTGTAATACGGGGATTAATAGGATTCCATTAGAACGAGTATCGGCATTCGCCCATATAGTCAGCCTCGCAAATAATAGGGGGCAGGTTTTTTTTTCCTTTTCAACAATACTGCAATGTTTTTTTTTCTTTTCCAGATTTTTTGGCGTGGATCACAAAGCAAAAAAGCACCACACGCTGTTGTTGATCGGGTGAGTTTTATTCGCCAAGCATTTGATTGTTTTTAAGGATTAAACGATCATAAAGTGAAAATGAAACAACCCACCCTCGATGGGTATCAGGGATTATATTGCAATGGGGTTGGCATGGGGGGGGAGTGAATGACGCTTGGGAATTATCAAACGAGAAGGATCAGCATAAATTATCGTTGACATTTGTAAAATATTTCTCCGACATTATTTTGCAGTGTGAGCTTGACAAGGAGCAAAAGCTCGGACAGAGTGACGTCACGACGAGCTTTATATGATAGCTTTAATTATTAGTCTCTTTGTTTTTGTTGTTCTTGTCGCCGATTCGAATATGAAATGGAAAGGAATATGTGGGTGGTTCCCGTTTTCCCGTATTCCCTGTATAGATGGGAATGTCCGATACACCGAAACGTTATAAATCAGGAATACAAATGCCGCGGTGCTAATCTCACGTTTTTCAAACGGCGCTTAATAATTCACATGGATATCATGTGGTGTATATGGATGGCGCCACTGGAACACACATAGACATTTTACATCCCACAATGTTCATCCCTTAGTCGTGTCGAGTGTAACCCTCAGTCGTAGTATATGCATGCATAAACAGGTCACAGACGTACTCGCACTTATACATACACACATCTGGATAAACATAACCTGTCCTGTTCGAATTCCAGGCCATATATCTTCCCACATCAACCCCGTTTCATGCCAACGAAAATAAATTTAATTCCATTTCAATTAATATCCGGAAATGCTAGATTCACCTTGTCTTACCTCTAATAAACTCATTTTTATTAACCCTAAAATTTTGCAACCCTCACAGCTTTCATCCCCTAATTCTATTGTGGCTAATTAGTTTGGTAATTCAATTAAATTTAAAGGGCATTACAGGATTTTCAAATTTTCAACTACCTTTATTTTCAAATGAAAAAAGCTGGGCAGCAAAAAAAATTTAGTTGATTTTTCTTCGGTTTTTACCTGATGGCTGGTTTGGTGTCCATCATTAATGAATTCTTCCCTACAGCATCGTCTATTTTTCTTTCTGATAAATCCAGAATTTCAATACATTTCTTTCTACGTTTTTTTTCAATTTTCTGAAATGATTTTTTGAAGATAAATTTCAAAAACTTCTAGTAACTTCTTTTTTGGTTTCGTAGAGCAAATATACTCAACTTTAAACTTTTGAATTGTTATACTTAGGGCCAACCCTAAAGCCTTTGTGCAAAGATCTAAGGAATTTTTCGGGAAAATCGAAACTCATATTAATTTTTCAATCAATGAAAAAATATCCAAAATCTCAGTTCAATAAGTATATTTTTTTTTGTAAGTATAACCAGTCATTTTCCACAATGTAATCCGTTTTTCATAATTATTTTTTTATTGGATTGGATTGGTATATATTGAAGTAGTTGAAACATGAAAATTTAAATCTTCTAAAGGTGGAATATAGGGGTTTATTGATGGCTCTTTGTACACTAAATTTGGTTAAAACTAATATCTCAATCATATAAATATGTTGATTCGAAATTTTTTGCACAAAATATTAATGTCATTAATGACTTCCCAACAACAATTTGCATCATAATTCCAGTACTTCAATGCGTATTTTTTTTTTTCCAATTTTTTTTAATACTTTTTTAAAGACGAATTTCAAAGATATCTAGTTACTTCTTTTTTGGTTTCTTAGAGCATATAAACTCGACTTTAGACTCTTGAAATCCTAAGCAGGGTCGAATATGAGGTTTCGGCCG
The DNA here is from genome assembly GCA_958496175.1 of Sisyra terminalis. Taxonomy (NCBI): domain Eukaryota; kingdom Metazoa; phylum Arthropoda; class Insecta; order Neuroptera; family Sisyridae; genus Sisyra; species Sisyra terminalis. The sequence goes on along the minus strand of OY292278.1, from coordinate 49,916,253 downwards.
CCCTTTTATAAGACATAAAGTGCCCCCCCGTAGAAAATTTTTAAGGAAAATAGATACTTAAATTATTTTTTAATCAATGGTAAGAAATTCAAAATCTCAGTTCAATATGTATTTATTTTTTTTATAAGTATAACCATATAAACTCGACTTTAGACTCTTGAAATCCTAAGCAGGGTCGAATATGAGGTTTCGGCCGCCCTTTTATAAGACATAAAGTGCCCCCCCCCTAGAAAATTTTTAAGGAAAATCGATACTTAAATTATTTTTTAATTAATGGCAAGAAATCCAAAATCTCAGTTCAATATGTATTTATTTTTTTTGTAAGTATAACCAGTCGTTTTTTATTATTATTATGTAATGGATTGGATAAATATTGAAGTTGGTCCCATTTAAATATGAAAATTCAAATCCTCTTCTAATGGTGGAATAAAGAAGTTGATTGATGGCATTGTACACAAAATTTGGTAAAAATTTTTATGCCAATCGTGCAAATTTGCCGATTCGAAATTTATTGCACTAAATTTTAAGGTCATTAACGATTTTCCAACAACAATTTGCATCACTTCTGTGTTTGGCTATTGTAGGTAACGCCTTTTCTATGTTTTCTGCTTGATTTACCCTCTAATATTTGATAATTCAGCTGTGATTGGTTATTGTTGCTCACATCCTCTTAACGTTTTCTTCAAGGTTCGTCCACTAATATTCGATCATCCAACTGTGATTGTCTGAAAGTAGGAAAACCCTATCTTTGTTTTCCTCAAGGTTCTTCACATGATTTTCGATTACTCAGCAGTGATTGGCTGTTGGTAGAAAGCCTTCTTTACGATTTCTGCTTGGTTCTTTCACTGATTTTCTATCTTCCAGTTGTAATTAGCAGTATGATTTTTAAATGCAACAGGATTATGTGCATTTCCAAAAACCATCCAAACTTTTTTTTGGTTAAAGTTATCCGTACAATTTTTTTTCGTCTTAAGTCTTGACGTCCACTGGATAGGGTATACATTGAAGTTGATCCCATTTAAATATAAAAATTTCAAATCGTTTTCTTAAGATGGAAATAAGAGGCTGATTGATGACTTTATTCACTAAATTTGGATAAAATTAATATCTTAATTGTACAAATATGTCGATTCGAAATTTTTTGAAGAAAATGGCAAGATCATTAATGGCTTTTCAACGACAATTTTTATCACAGCTCTGTTTGGTTGTTGCTGGTAACGCCTTTTCTATGTTTTCTGCTTGGTTCGCCCTCTAATATTCGATCATTCTGATTGACTATTGTTGGAAATGGTCTCTATTTCGTTTTTGTTTGGTTTACCCACAGATATTTGATCCTCTAGATTTAATTGTCTAAAAGTGGGATTGTCTAAAAGTTTCCAGGTTCTTCCCATAATTCTTCGATCATTCCCCTGTTATTGGCTGTTTTCTGCTTGGTTTACCCTCTAATATTTGATAATTCAGCTGTGATTGGTTATTGTTGCCCACATCCTCTTAACGTTTTCTTCAAGGTTCGCCCACTAACATTCGATCATTCAGTTGCGATTGTCTGAAAGTAGGACAACCCTCTCTTTGTTTTCCTCAAGGTTCTTTACATGATTTCCGATTACTCAGCAGTGATTGGCTGTTGGTGGAAAGCCTTCCCTACGTTTTCTGCTTGGTTCTTCCACTGATTTTCTATCTTTCAGTTGTAATTAGCAGTAAAAATTTAAAATGCAACAGGATTATGTACATTTTCAAAAACTATCCAAATTTTTACACCTTAAGCCATCAACGTTCGTAAAAAAATGTAAAATTGATAGACTTGCGGTCTTAACAAATTGAATACTTTTTTTTCGATTGACTTATAAACGAAATTGTTAACGTAACAATTAAAAGCCAATCTTAAAAATATTTTTTAAATTTTAATTTGTTCAAATCGGGTGCTAACTTGGCAAAGATCTAAAATAAGAGTTTAACTTCAAAAACGATACATTAAATTTACAAATTTTAAAATAATATTCCATATTTATAACTTTAGAACATGTTTTATTGCCCTGGAAGCATCTTGAATTTTAAATTTGAATTCCATCATTCGATTTTTTGTATAGAAAAGTAAGAATTTTTAATTTTTTGGAGAAATTTGGAGAAAAATTTTCTTGATTAATCTATAAGGGAACGGCGGTCACTCCCAATCGGTTCTGATCCAAAGCATTGTACAAGTAAAATAAATTTTTGTGGTTGATTAAAAATTTAATATTTTCAAAGCTTTTGCATATAAATCCAGAGAAAAATTCGTTATAGTTCCTTTTTTGCTTTACTTAAAAAGAAACTTTCAGTTTTTTGTTTGAAACTTATAAAAACGCCGATCAATTATCGAAACCGTTGGAGCTTTTTTTTGGAGACGAAAAGTTTGATAAGCGAATTTCCAAGCTCTGCGATTGAAACGGGGATGATGATGTTAATAATAGATGTGGCCAACGGGGTAGGAGCCATTAGTCAACTGCTAGTTTTCTCCAAAGATTTTAATTAAATTCCTCATTTTTGTATTTAACTACCCTTCGCCTAGACATAGCCACAACGTGCGAATTTCTTTTGTAAATGGGACATTTAAGAAGAGGGTGATTGAAGTCGCTGGAAATTTATGACTTAAATATTTTTCTAATAGGCGAAAAAAAAATGAGTTCAAATTGACTTTATCGTTTTTCCAGCCACGTTTTAAAACTCGCAGATATTTTGCGCTAAATCAAATATTAATGACTTTGTCGTACAAGTCGGTCTTTGAGATGCCCCATTCTTCGTCCCTGTTGATTCCCACAAATATTTACCTCAAGTTGTGATTTACATTTTTTTTCTTCCCTTTTTGGCAATGTAAAGCTGTGCTTTATATCTAAAATCGTCTGGCTTTGCTGGCGTGGTTTACGATTTTTTTCTTCATCTTGAATTTTCGTTTGAATTCACTCACCCGATGTCAACCCCTTTAAGCTTTCATTTTGCTGACTTTCTTAGGGTTGAACATCGTATGAATAATTAACACAATATTTACCATTTTAAATGTGTACACGGCTTCTGTGGCTTAGGATTGCACCGAAAAAAAAAGGGAGCGAGCTTTACAACGAGGGTGAATTGAATCAACATATTTACAATTTTCTAATTAAAAATCTTACAACGTTCATATTATTTTTAAGGGATGAATTAAAGAGATGGTTTCCCCAGACCAAAAGCATTGATTAAAAATTAAGCATTATCAATGATTAACAGCTATCAATCAAAATTAAATTTTCTTCGTTAAAAAAATAATCAACAAACCAAACATTATTCTTGCATCCCTTGCTATAGCAATTTAATTTATGCGTGTTTCAACATACATACAAATTTGCACAGATCACTCCAATGATTGAAGATGAAAAAGGTAACCAATAATGCAAATTGGAAAAAGGGTGATGTTGATGGCTTTGCTGTATTGATAGATGCATTTATTCAAATTTTTGTATTAATTGATAAATGGTAAACTTTACTTCTGTCGTTTTATTGACATGCCTGCTTTTATAGTATAATGGTTGCAATTTATTTTTAATAGGAAAGGGTTGATTGAAAGTTGAGATTTGAAAAAAAAATGTTTGTTAAAAAATCAATAAAGGGGATGTGAACTTTAAACAAAGTATTTACACTTTGGAGCAGTAATATAACTTTAAATTTTAGCAATTTATTTGCCCATTTTTGAAGATAATTTCATGTTGAAAGTAAGAAAAATATAATATTTTTTTTAATGAGTAACCAGGACAATAACAACATTGCATCCTTATGCAACTTATTGGGTCCCCTAGATCCCTATTTCTGTTTTTTTTTTTGTCAAGAAGCCTGCCTTTAACTATCATAAATATTTTTTTTCCTTTTCATATATTTTCCTCCACTTAAAATCTTTGAAAATTCAAAATACCACAATTGATATTTACAGAAAATTCAAACCCTTCTAACCCCATTTGAAAGTTGAGGTTTGAAAAAAAAATGTTTGTTAAAAAATCAATGAAAGGGGTTGTGAACTTTAAACAAAATATTTTCACTTTGGTGCAGTAATAAAACTTTAAATTTTAGAAATTTATTTGCCAGTTTTTGTAGATAATTTAATGTTGAAAGTAAGAAAAATATAATAATTTTTTAATGGGTAACAAGGACAATAACATCATTGCATCCGTATGCAACTTATTGAGTCTCCTAGGTCCGTATTTCTTTTATTATTAGCCAAGAAGTCTGTCTTCACCTACCAGAAATATTTTTTTTTCCGTTTCATGTATTTTCCTCCACTTAAAATTGACAATCAAAAATGATCAACTTTTAAGTTGAGATTTGAAAAAAATGTTTGCTAAAAAATCAATGAAAGGGGATGTAAAGTTTAAACAAAATATTTGCACTTTGGTGCAGTAATATAACTTTAAATTTTAGCAATTTATTTGCCCATTTTTGAAGATAATTTAATGTTTAAAGTAAGAAAAATATAATAATTTTTTTATTGGGTAACCAGGACAATGAAAACATTGGATCCTTATGCAACTTATTGAGTCCCCCAGGTCCCTATTTTTTTTATTATTAGCCAAGAAACAAACCATATTTTACCTTAACTATTTTTTATCCTTTTAATATACTTTCCTCCACTTAAAATCTTTGAAAATTCAAAAAACCTCAATTGATATTTACAGGAAATTCAAACCCTTCTAACCCCATTTGAAAGTTGAGTTTTGAAAACAAAAATGTTTTCTAAAAAATCAATGAAAGGGGATGTGAACTTTAAACAAAGTAGTTGCACTTTGATGCAGTAAAATAACTTTAAATTTTAGCAATTTATTTGCCCATTTTTGAAGATAATTTAAGGTTGAAAGTAAGAAAAATATAATAATTTTTGTATTGGGTAACCAAGACAATGACTACATTGCATCTTTATGCAAGTTATTGAGTCCCCTAGGTCCCTATTTCTTTTATTATTAGCCAAGAAGTCTGTCTTCACCTACCAGAATTATTTTTATTTCGTTTCATGTATTTTCCTCCACTTAAAATATTTGAAAATTAAAAATACCTCAATTGATATTTACAGAAATTTCAAACCCTTCTAACCCCACTTGAAAGTTAAGATTTAAAAAAAAAATGTTTTTTAAAAAATCAATGAAAGGGGATGTGAACTTTACACAAAGTATTTGCACTTTGGTGCAGTAATATAACTTTAAATTTTAGCAATTTATTTGCCCATTTTTGAAGATAATTTAATGTTGAAAGTAAGAAAAATATAATAATTTTTTAAATGGGTAACCAGGACAATGACAACATTGCATCCTTATGCAACTTATTGAGTCCCCCTGGTCCCTATTTCTTTTAAAATTTGCCAAGAAGCCTGCCATTAACTACCATAAATATTTTTTTTTCCTTTTCATATATTTTTCTCCACTTAAAATCTTTGAAAATTCAAAATACCTTAATTGATATTTTTAGGAAATTCAAACCCTTCTAACCCCACTTGAAAGTTGAGGTTTGAAAAAAAAATGTTTGCTAGGAAATCAATGAAAGAGGATGTGAACCTCAAATAAAATACCTGCAGTTTTTATGACCAATTGAGGGTGGAAATTAGAAGCAAATTTTGTAAATGGGTAACCCGGATAAAGACAACTCTGCAGCCTTAAACTTATTGAGTCCTCCAGGTCTCTATTTCTTTTATTATTAGCCAAGAAACAAACCATATTTTACCTTAACTATTTTTTATCTTTTTCATATATTTTCCTCCACTAAAAATCTTTGAAAATTCAAAATACCTCCATTGATATTTACAGGAAACTCAAGCTCTACTAACCCCAATTTAAAAGCGTGTACAAATAAAATTAATGCAAAGTTACAATTGAAAATTCCACCCTCACCAGATACTGTACCTAAAAACTTGGAATTTATCATAAATAAAGACGTAGCATATCGTTATCATTAAAGGGATGTTTATATATTATATGAAGACACACTTACGCGTCTATATACATATTCCCACCAAGATAAGGGGTGATAAATTATAATTACATTAAGGGATATGTTACAAACACAATATTATCAAAATTCCATTCCATCTACTTAACACGTAGTGCACATTACTATCAGCCTGTCGGTCTGTCGAGCCTTATAATTATTTCTACATGAAAGTAACAACCCCTTCGCATTATATTAATCAACGGAAATGTTTCGGCGTGAAATTTTCTCCGACTCGAGGAAAATTAGTTGTAGCAAATTCTTTTGGCTTCGATCATTGGGAATCGATCTATTTGGTTCGGTTAATTGACACGAATTAGAATGGATGAAATTTTAATGGACGGCGTTAGGGGATGATGAGATGATTTGTTCGTAACGAAAGAGGGTAATTAAAATGATGGTGGTTGTGTTTTATGATTGTTTTATTGATGTTTTGTGTGTTTTATTTCGATTTTGTTTTATCAACCCTCTACAATTACATCAAGTTCATCCCCTATTTTTAATGTTTGGAGGTGGATACGACTAGTAATGGTATATATTCCGATATTTATATTTAAATAGGCATAATTATAAATTTGGGAAAAACACAGTTCTATATGTCGGTGTCGTGGTGAGCTTTGATTGCAATTGGCTATTAACAAGGGTTGAATATGCTCACCCCATCAACAACAAAAATAAAAAATCAACAATTAGATTTATATGTGAATTCATTGCTGCAACTATTTGCAAATCAAACATTAAATATTTTATAAATCAAAATAGATGGTTCGTTGATTTCTGTTTATCGTGATTTTCATTTTGATATACCCCCCCAAACCCTTCGATTGATTGACACTGAACAGGGAATTTGTTTACGTTTGTTCCATAAATAACGGGGAAATATTTTGTTTCAATATTTAAATTGCACAAAAAAAAATGCATTGAGTCATTATTATTTTGTAAATTTTGGTTCAAAAAATTTAAAAAAAATATTTGGCATTTATTGTTGATTTCGTCAATAAAATTCACCAAAAATTAAAGTACTAAAGCTCATTTAACTGATGAAAATCAGAGCTTTTTTTCTCAAGGTTAGATCAGTCATTCTTTCATCAAGATCTATTAAAATTTCAGTTCTTTGGTAACTTTTTTGGCTTTTAAGAGATTTGAAATAATTGAAAAGAGTTTAAAAAACCTTCGAAAAAAAATTGGCTATAAAATATTTAGCAAAATTGATTTATAAAGTTAATGCAAGCTCATTAAACTGAAAAAAATTAAAGCTTTTTTTTTCTGTACGTCAAATATCAGCCATTCCTTCATAAAGATCTATCAAAATTTCAATCCTTTGATACCTTTTTTGGCTATTAAGGGGACTAAACTGATTAATAAAGTATAAGGATTGAAAAGATCTACAAAAAAAAAATTGTTTAGACTTAAGTCAAGATGATTATCAAATCTTAAGCTTACCTGTTTTTTGTACTTAATGCCTTTTGTGCCAAATTTGATTTATCTAATTTTCCTTCTTTGGAACCATTCCAACGTTGTAGAAGTTGGAACCTATCCCAAAATAGTAACCGCATGATCTATGTATTAAACCACACCAATTGATTTAAATGTTGGAAATACAACTTAAAAAATAATCAGTAGCCAAAACTATGATATTAAAAATCCATTTTGAGCTATAATTTTTAAGAAATAGGGAAAAGATGGTACATTATAGATGATTCATTATAAAAAGCACATTTAAAGCACAAATATTGCGCTTAATATAAGGAACAGTTTTGTTGAAATGGCTACCACAACTGGCTTTATAGTACCTTTTTTTGTCAGCCTAATTTTAAGTACATTTTTTGAGCTTTTAATAACTTTTTTTTTTCCAGCTTCTGTTTATATCATCCTTCTCACCCTCAAAAAAATCAGTAGTTTTAATTCCAAACACTACATGGACCATTCTTTATTTCCTACTCTGATTTTCTAATAATAGTTCAAGAAATAATTCAAAAAAAAATTAAAAACTTAAAGAAAATATAATTGATAATTCTATGATTTAAACTTGGTGATTAAAAAGCTAGACTTAAGCATTGCTTTGTAAAAGATGGTTCATAATAAAAAGGAATTTGGAAAAACACAAATATTGAGCTTAATAATAAGGAACAATTTTGTTGAAATAGCGTCCATAACTGGCTTTATAGTACTCAATTTTTTCTGCGTAATTTTTAGCACAATTTTTGATTTTTTAAGCTTTGGTCCCATTAATAGCAGCAATTATAATAAAATTTCTTTTCCAGCTTATGTTAAACATTATTATTCTTCTCAGACTCAATAAAATCAGTAATTCTTATTTCAAACACAACATGGACCATTCATTATTTGCTTTAACAATAGTCTGATTTCCTAATAATAGTTCAAAAAATAATTCATAAAATTTAAAAGGATTCAAGGAGAATATAACTGATAGTTCAATGATTTAGACTTGGTGATTACAAAGCTTGATTTAAGCTTCGTTTTTGATGGATCTTGCTTTTCAATAATCATGAGCTTTATTGATTATCCTGTAAGATGAAATCCTCAAAAAAAAAAGAGACTCGATTTGGATTAATTCTATATTCCTACTTCTGGCATTGTTCAAGAAAATAAGCCGATCTTTAAAAATTGATCTACAAATTCAAGACATTGGCTGATTTTTTATCTTTTCAATCATTTACCACCGAAAATCTTCCACTATCTCGCCTCGTTTTCATAAACACATGAGAAAACTTGACATTATATGGTCTGATTTTCTAAATATAGTTCTAAAAATAATTCATTTTTTTTAGGGATTCAAGTAAAATATAATTAAAAGTTCTATGCTTTAAACTTAGTGATTACAAAGTATGATTTAAGCTTCGGATTTCATGGATCCTGCTTTTCAATAATCATGAGATTTATTGATTATCCTGTAAGATGAAATCCTCAAAAGAAAAAGACTCGATTTGGATTAATTTTTTATTACTGCTTCTTAAATTGTTCAGGAAAATAAGCCGATCTATAGAAATTGATCTATAAATTCAAAGAGTTGACTGCTTTTTTGGTTTTTTAATCCTTTATCACCGAACATCTTCTATTATTTCGCCTCGTTTTCATAAATACATGAGAAAACTTGACATTATATAGTAGGGTGTCTATTATTTCCCAAATTTATTTTTTTACAACGATCACCCCCTGAATTTTTAGTTTAAGATACAAAAAAAAATAACCAATACAATTAAGCTCTTAATTTCTTTATTAAATCGTGCCGGAATCATGTTACTTTTACCATTTAAATAACATGAGATTATTTGACTTTTTACTTTTAATTTTTTTTCTCAGAAACAAATAAATCAAAAGATTTAAGATTAAATTATTCTGTCGTAAAATTTAACGCTCTACAAAAAAAGTGTCTTATGAATTTTTGATTAAATCACTCCATTAAAAGTTATTCAACATTTAACTTGATTTAGTTTGTTTAATTTGTATTTTGTAATTTATTCAATATTTAATTTGTTGACTACAAGTTCTAAAAAATTTCTCATAAATGGTGTCGGGTAAAATGGTAAAAATTCGAATTTTAATTGAACTTTTGTCGATAGTCCCATTAATTAGTATGAAATTCACTTCGTAGGTACAAAATATTGATTGAAGTACGAAAATTTATCCTAGATAAATTGAATTTCACGACTATAGCGAATTCGGATCTTAAGTCACCTGGTTTAATTGTCAAAAAATGATTTTTTAGTTTAATTTTCAATTGAAGCCTTAAAATTTATACAAATAATCACTGGCGCTCTAATGCTAATAATTTTTATCTTCTCTTCCAATGATTTTATAGTTAAAAAAAGTAAAAATGAGCAAAAAGTTGAAAATATTGCAAGATTTATATTAGGCACAAGTTAAATGTTGAATAACTGTTAATGTTAATGTTAAATGATGAATAATGTTAAATGATGGAGTAATTAAATCGAAAATTTATAAGAGACCTTTTTTGTAGAGCGTTAAATTTTACGTCAGAACAATTTAATCATAAATCTTTTTATTCATTTGTTTCTGAGAAAAAAAAAATAAAAGTAATAAGTCAAATAATTCCTTCTTATTTAAATGGTAAAAGTAAAATGATTCCGGCACGGTTTAATCAAGAAATTAAGAAGCAAATTGTATTGGATAATTTTTTTTGTGTCTTAAACTAAAAATTCAAGGGGCGATCGCTGTAAAAAAAACAATTTGGGAAATAACGGACACCATATTATATAGTCTGATTTCCTAAATATAGTTCAATATATAATAAGAATTTTTTTAGGGATTCAAGGAAAATATAATTGATAGTTCTATGATTTAAACTTGGTGATTACAAAGCTTGATTTAAGCTTCGTTTTTGATGGATCTTACTTTTCAATAACTATGAGATTTATTGATGATCCTGTAATATGAACTCCTCAAAAGAATAAGACTCAATTTTGATTAATTTTTTATTACTGCTTCTTAAATTGTTTAGAAAAATAAGCCGATCTATGAAATTTGATCAACAAATTCAAGGCGTTGGCTGATTTTTTGTTTTTTCAGTCATTTATCACCGAACATCCTTCATTATCTCGCCTCATTTTCAACACATAAGAAAACTTGACATTATACAGTCTGATTTCCTTATTATAGTTCAAAAAATAATTTATAAATTTAAGGGGGTTCAAGAAGAATATAATTGATAATTCTATGATTTAAATTTGGTGATTACAAAGCTTGATTTAAGCTTCATTTTTATGGATCTTGCTTTTCAATAATCATGAGATTTATTGATGATCCTGTAAGTTAAAATCCTCAAAAGAAAGATACTCGATTTTGCTTAATTTTGTATTACTGCTTCTTAAATCCTAAGGCGTTGGCTGATTTTTGTTTTTTTTTTTTTTGATCATTTATCACCGAACATCCTCCATGATCTCGCCTTGTTTTCATAAACACATGAGAAAACTTGACATTATATAGTCTGATTTCCTAAATATAGTTCTAGAAATAATTCAAAAAAAATTTAGGAACTGAAGGACCATATAATTGCTAGTTCTATGATTTAAATTTGATGATTACAAAGCTTGATTTAAACTTCCTTTTTGATGGATCTTGCTTTTCAATAATCATAAGCTTTATTGATTTTCCTGTAATATGAAATCCTCAAAAGAAAAAGACTCGATTTTGATTAATTTTTTATTACTGCCTCTTAAATTGTTCAGGAAAATAAGCCGATCTATAAAATTTGATCAACAAATTCAAGGCGTTGGCTGATTTTTTGTTTTTTATCAATCATTTATCACCGAACATCCTCCATTATATCTCGCCTCGTTTTCATAAATACATGAGAAAACTTGACATTATTAAATTAATCTCCATTAAACGAAATCGTGCAGCATTACTTAATTTAATCCATAACCTCATTAATATTTAGTTTTATGCATATAACTCAACTATTTTTTAATGTCACCGCGCGTTAATGCTCCACCACCAGCCCCCCCCCATTTTTCCATGAAATTAACTTGAACGGGGAATCGTCTGTGCCCCATTCATTTATATGATATACATGCTAAAGATTTATACGAAATGATTATTTTTCCTCATCTTCCACACCGATGATAAATAGTAAACATTTTCCGGGATCACGTACGCGGCGCATAATGTTCTTAAACGATAAAATTCTAATTATATTTATTCAAGTCAGCGACATATTTCATCCCTACCGGTTCCCAAATTCCCTTGCATCGTCTTATCGTCACAGTGGCAAGGTCTTTTTGTTTACAACGATAAACAGTGACTTCAGCCACCTACCACATATCTGCATTAATTCCCATTTTCTCTCATTTTCTCTTCTAGTAAAAAGAAAGAAAATGTTAACAATTTCAACCGCAGCATTATTTTAAAACAAAATACTTCATTTGGCTGGAGGCGAAATTCCTTCTTGTACAACAACACACACGTTCAAGATCAAGTGAAACATCTTGTTTTTTGACTTCATTAAAATTTCCCGAGCTTTTTTCTCGCGTAGCTAATACACTTCGTTGCCGCTGATATAGATACATAGATCCCAACATCCTTGGCAATGTTAAGATATGATAAAACAAGATGGAAGTTTTCCTAGTTGCTTCTTTGTAAAATAACAGTAATAACATGTACTTTCGATAATGCTCTATGTTTTAAACTTGGCGTGTTATAAGTAAAACTTTTCTCCTACGGTTCTGGTGGCGCTGAACGACCGAGGGGGATGCAACAGGGGCAATGGGGAACGACACATCGCAAGCAAGGGGTGTGTATTATGAGAAAACTTTCCGCTTCCGCTTTGATTAATTATCTTGTAATACAATTCATTTAGTGTAAACTATCTTAGTTAGTTCTGACTCTTCATTTAAAGACGAAATTTAATGAATTTAATGGATTTTCGGGAGACTTAATTCGATTTTAATTATCTCGAATATTTAGTTGGGCAAAAAATTTCTTATTAATGAATTAATAGCACTTGTCACTTATATTTACGATGGGGGGAGTCGGCTTGCCAAGTTTGTCGTCGTAAAATTTAGAATCTCAATGAATTGAAAATTCTCTTTTGGTTGGCAAACTGGTTTATGATAAAGCTTGATTCTTAAGTCAATAGGATATCGCTGCATTGGTACTTCATAACAAAAATTTCTTTTAACATCTTGAAGAATTTGATTAACTTCCTCTAGTGTTCCTCAAAGTGTAGTGCATATAGAATTTTTGCAAATATATGTCCTTCACCACATTTTGACAACCCCTGGTATAAAAAGGGGCTTACACAACAAAGTTAAACAAACATGGAAAATTGTACTACTCAGTGATATGATTAAAGTTAAATGCTTGGGAAACCAAAAAAAAAAAAACTTTGGAATAAGAGTTACGAAAATAAATGCATTTATTATAGGGCATTAATTTTTTTGTGCCATCTCAGTCTTTTTCCTAGATACCAAGAAAAAGATTTAATAAAAAAATTCAATGTTGGAGAAAAGCTGCATAAGTTTTGAATCTTTATTTGACAATTAAATGCCTTTGAAATGACTTCAGAATATGAGGGTGTTCTTGCATTTATTTGACTAAGAAAATGCATCATAGATTGATGCATTTAATGCATACTTTGTGCAGTAAAGTTATCAACAGGTTCACCATTTATCAACTGACAAAAAACCCAAAAGAAAAAATTTTCAAAAGTTTTTGAGAAATTATGGCAATTATATTCAAAAATATCCAAGTGAAGAAACTTTTAAAAAATGTCTACAATTTAGGATAAAATCTTTCGAAAGCTTTAAAAGACTTTAAAACTAAAGATCTTTTTTTATTCCGTGGTCCAACAAATATAGTTGATTGTTGATTGTAACAAAGTCTTATGCACAATAAGAACTAACAAAAAACGCTGTAGAATAATTGCATTTTTCAATTATTGTTTATATAATTTTAGCATTGCTTTTGTTAACGATTTGCAATACTTCCAATAACATCAACATTGCATGGATTTTTTTATATAAGTACAGAAATAATTGACATAAAGAGTACCCAAAAAGTTTTTCCAACCAAAAATCAAAACTATTCTACTTAATTTTTTGCAACAATTATAAGTAACACTTTGGTGCAACAAAAAACTAACAATAAAAACCAACATAACTTGAACAATAATCGCATTTAAGAGTAAATATAGAAAAACAAAAAAACTAATAAACAATTTCTTTTATGTTTTCTTAGACTTACAATTATGAAAATAACATATATTTTGCTCCTTAATGTGGCTTATTTTTTATTGAAGTTTTGTGAAAAAAAAAAATTGGTGCAACACTTCGAAAAAAAAAATCGAGGTATACTATTTTGCGTAAATCACATTTCATTTTTTTTCAAGGTGTTGCACCAACTATTTTTTCACGCAATTTTTATGAGTTATAGTGCACATGTAAAAGCATAAAATATATTTTTTTCGGGATTGTCATTTTCAGAGAACACATAAAAAAAAATTTTTTTCATTTGTTTTTTGGATTTTTTTTGTACAATTTTTTTTTCTAAAAATTTAAAAAAAAGTATGATATACTCTGTAAAATAATCTAAAGCCTAGCGTTAATTTCACTTCTCTAGCTTAATTAGTTTTTGAGATATATAACTTTGAAAAGTAGCCATGTGAGGGGGACATTTTTGCCAATATCTCAAGATCAAAGAGGAATTTGGTCGCGAAAAGTATATTAAATGTTTTTGTATATCAAGCCGATATTTTAACATAAGTTTCGACATAAGTTCCTATTTGGAGGCCAACTCGCCATGTGGATCCTGCTAGACCCTTTATTGAATAAATTAATTCAACACAAGAAATATAAAACATTTTCTGGATGATGCATTTTCTATGTCTGGTAATTGGTACATTTTTCAACTTTTACGATTTGTTTAAGTAATTAATTTCAAGTAACTTATCTTGATGATAAAACGTGATAAATGGAAAACGGTACACGAGTTATATAAAGTTTTAAAGACATACTTACTTTGCTCCGATCCTATTTGAACTTATATTCGAGCCATGCTCGTATATTAAATAAATTTCTTCTTTTGCCACACAAAACTAAGACATTTTTAATTGAAATGACAATTTACACGTCGAAGTAATATTAAAGCGGAAGCCGGTAAAATAATTATCAGCACTCCATTACGTAACGGCTGCAATTTGGAGGCAAAACCGCAACGAACATAACGACAAAGATACAACTCACCTCGGAGAAATCTCGCGAGTTATATGTATTAAAACGAAAATCTCGCATCCACCTCGATTATATTACGTGAAACATATTAAAACAAAATTATAATAAATGTTGTCAATTATAATAAATCCGCAGCTTTAAAGCTTCCTGTGTGCTAAGCTCTTAATGGATACGATAAATGTGAAGTAATTGTTTCCAATATCGTAAGCCAATATTTAAAGTTTCCTTGTTACGGTTTTGCGTCATTTTTTTTTTCGTCTCGCTTTTCCTCGATGAACGCTTTCGTCGGGCAGGAAAATAATTAGATTTTAGACGATGGCATTAATTCAGTTTGTCTTGGGCTTGGGAGATGTGAATTATTTTATAGCAGAAAATCAGAATGTAAGAAATTTTCCTCGGAAAAACACGGCTTCATTGTTTATTGTTTACATATTTATTTTAAATAGCTTTTGGTTTCAGAGATATAAAGTTTTAATTTTTTGAAAGAATTTATAAAAATACTAGCTGATCCCCGCAACTTCGTCTGCGCAACGAAGGTGTAGATTATATTTTCTTTTTAGATTTGCTATTTGTAGTGGTATGTGAAAATTTTTATTTTTCTTATTTGTTTTACGAAAAACATAATCATACTTAAAAATACTATTTTGTCAACTTTAAAAAGACACATTTAATAAACTGTTGCTTAGAATAAAACAGTTGTATGTAATTATCAATTAAACTTCAAAAAATATTTATAAATATCTAAGAAGAGTATGTTTAATTTCGTATACCGTCGGTAGGCATACCTACCGTGAACCAAATAATCCATAAATCAATCAGTATCTATACATAAATAAAAAATATCGTCAAGTCGAATAAAGTCGGCCTAAATTATGACTAAAAACAGTCGAAAGTTATCAAAATATTCGCGTCAAAATAACAGAAGTTAAGAGTCTAGATTTTTGAATATTAGTTGGAATCCCATCCCATTGTTTCGATTCCCGAATGAACCTTTTTCCAAAAACAATTTGGTAAAAAAAAAGTCTAATGTAAGATTCGAACCCACGTCTCTTTTATTGGGAGCATAAGAATGTCAGATACGTAAGCGAATGCGCTATGAACGTATAATTAATCCCAAAGTATAAATAAAAGAGCTTTTATAGCGGTAGCATTTATATATATTTTTTAAAATGAAAAAACACTTATTGCGACATAACTGTAATAGTTAGACATATGCTGTCGCTCTATTTTTTGTAGATAATAATATGTTCTGCAAAATCGTAGTACATTATTTTGTTCTATAACCAATATTTTTCGCAGCGCACGCGTTAAAATAATGTTTTTTGGTAACTTTTTTCAGACCTTGGGTTACATTATTGGAGTTTTAATATGGATCCTTATTTTTTTTGAAAATTTAATATAGCCTATGTTCTCCGGAAATAGTGTAGCTTCCCAACAGTGAAAGAATTTTTCAAATCGGCCAAGTAGTTTCGGAGACTTTTCAAAGCAAACAAACAATCAAATCTTTCCTATTTATAATAATAGATAGATAGATGATTGCAGCCTGAAGCAATTATATATTCTGCAGAAAAGCATTATGCAAGCAATTTTTTGTCATATTTCATTATCATCAATAAATATATATCTTATATCTTCTATGCTAACTCTTCTTCGGTATTTAGAACAATTTGAAAACCAATTGTTGTTATATGACAAAAAATTGCGTCCGTAATGCTTTTTAGCAGAATATATAATTGCTCCAGTTCACAATCATTGGTTCATAAAAATTAGATTTTAAAAAGTTTGATTGTTGAAAAACAAACAAAAATTAAAAACCGCCTCTATGGTATTTGGTATAAGTACCTACTACCTAAACTTTCATACTAATTAAGTGAAATGACGTTATTTAAAATGTTGTAGTTAAAATTATATAACAAAAACAGAAACTTATTATTAATTAAATCTTTCCTCTTTATAATAATAAATAGAAAAATAGATGATTGCAACCTGAAGCAATTATATATTCTGCAGAAAAGCATTTTGGAAGCAATTTTTTGTCATATTTCATTATCATCAATAAATATATATATACATATATATATATATATATATATATATATATATATTCTATGCTAACTCTTCTTCGGTGTTTAGAACAATTGTTGTTATATGACAAAAAATTGTTTCCATAATGCTTTTTAGCAGAATATATAATTGCTCCAGTTCACAGTCATTGGTTCATAAAAATTATATTTTAAAAAGTTTGATTGTTGAAAAACAAACAAAAATTAAAAACCGCCTCTATGGTATTTGGTATAAGTACCTACGACCTAAACTTTCATACTAATTAAGTGAAATGACGTTATTTAAAATGCTGTAGTTAAAATTATATAACAAAAACAGAAACTTGTTATTAGTTAATTATTTATTTATTAATTACACATAGTAAATTCAAAATTTCGATTGTTGATTAACTCTACATTTTCTCAATGAAACTTAATCACCCCAACACACTCTTTTAGGGTAGGAATTTTCCAAAAAAAAATCTTTTCACATGCCTACTTCTTATAAGGAATACACCGAATATTAAAATTTCATCTAGCAGAGGAAATATATAATTACACGATTATATGTATGCACGGTTTTAAAAACGTATTTACTTTAAGCTTTATTAATATAATTATTTTTTTTACTACTACTGTTGCTTTTTTCGTTAATATTTCCTTATTGAGCAACTCTAAGGATTTATTTTCAACAATTTTGTAAAAAAAAAGTAAAAAAAAAAGGTTACTTTAGGATTCGAACCCACGTCTCTTGTATTGTGAGCATTAGAATATCAGATACGTAAGCGAATGTGCTATTACCGTGTAATTTTTTTAAGTGTTTATTAAGTATAAAAACATTTACGTTTCAAAAAAGCACGTCCCACGGAAACAACGGGAACGGGGTAAAAAGTATTCTATGTCCTTTCCCTAGTTCTTGGCTACCTCCCTACTAATTTTCAGTCAAATCGGTTCAGCCGTTCTTGAGTTATAAATAGTGTAACTAACACGACTTTCTTTTATATATATATATATAGATTTTTTGAATTTGTTTATAAAGATTAAATAGTAATAGGAACATTGAAAAACTTTTATTTTTGCATTAGTTTCATGTCTCTAGCTTAATTAGTTTTTGATATATATAACTTTGAAAAATAGTCATGCGGGGGGACATTTTAGCCCATATCTCAAGATCAAAGAGGAATTTGATCGCAAAAAGTATATAAAATGTGTTTGTATATGAAGCCGATATTTTAACATAAGTTTCGACATAAGTTCCTATTTGGGGGCCAACTCGCCATGTGGATCCTGCAAGACCTTTTGCCATTATTTGATGAGGTTAATTGCCTTAAGCATCTAAAAAGCTTTTCAGATTTACTAATAATAATTCTCACTAAATCCCAAACATCTTAATTTTTTCAACAAAGCCCAAACTATCAGCAACACTTCATACACAACACCTCGCAACAATCGCATAATAATAATCCTCAACTTTCTCAAAGCACAGCTAAGACTCGAGCTGTGCTTTTATCACTTTAAAAGCAGAAATCTATGGTGAAATAGATGAAAGAAGTGAATGGTGGTACACCCCGAATGCGTCGTGATGACTTTCAGCACTATCGTCAAGTTATTTATTTGAAATGCATACACGTAAGTGGTGCACCAGGGGATGAGTTATAAACGACTAGGGGTTGGCAAGAGGCAAGAGGAACGCAAAATGATATCAGAGATATACGCTTTATGTACCTACCTACATCTATATTATCTATTTGGATGCTGAAGTTTGTATTATTCCATTTTATCATAATATTTTATATTAAATTATCTCTCCAACCATATTTTCAACAGTTCAAGTTTTACTACTCTACGAGTGCTACGTGGAGACGCAAGTGCTGCTGGTAAAACCGTACGTCTACAACCCGAACGGATGTCGACGACTGCTAATACTTCTTTCATACCATTTATATACTGAATCATCCAAATGCTGAAATTCTCTCCCTTTGCTCTTCCATACTGGAGATAGATATATATTTATAATTTTTTTTTGCTCCTCTTTTTCCTCTCATATGCTTTATCCATTTGGGTTTTATCTCACGTTGAGACGTTGCCGTTGCCTGATGCTGTTGGCTGTATCAATTTATCATATTAAAATACTCAAACATCTAAACCATTCATCATAGTAATGTGATTTTCTTTTGTGAAGATCAAATAAACCTCATGTTTCAGAGACGGACAGATCAATTATGACGCCTGGAATGGCTGTTAAAAAGAATGGGGTTTTATTGATCATCTCGCTTTATTACTTCACTCATTTACCTCTTAAGATTTATTAAAAATATTAATGAAACTTTTACATTATATCACTTTAATATAATAGAAACGGGAATTTGGTTTTTCAGGGGAAAAATATTTGTTTAAGTGAGGCACTAAGTGCCTTATTTTCCTATAATAAAATATTTTTTGGATTTTTTTCTAAGTAGAAGATTTATTTTAAAGTATCCATGTTGTTTAAGCCCTTGTCTTTTTAAATATAATAATTAAATTGTGAGCAATAAGGACAGAGCTTCTTGTGGAATATTATTTATTTTATCGACAACGTTTCGTCAGTCATTTCTGACTTCTTCAGGACTCTATAATGAAAATACATAACATTTAAAAATAGCGACACATTATTGAAATTGAATTATTTTTTGGTCAGATTTCACATTAATTAACTCAGATTTGTATCGACTAAAACTTATGAATTGTAATTTATTTATTTACTAGTAGTTGCCCGTTGCATTAGCAACTAAAGGTATCTCAATGAAATGTTTAATATGAGATAATGTAGTTAATCAAGAAACTTGTTTTTTATTCACCAAAAGCTTTTACAGGTTCAATGGAATAAACGGTCCTACGCATCATATTTGGCAAATCAAGCATATTTGGCTTATTATTTGTTCCGGTCACTACAAAATCTTTTAGACGGTAAAACTTTTACTTCAAACGAGCAAATCGGAAATCCCCCAGGATTAATTTTTGGCCAAAAAAGAGGAAAAAACTTTTTGAGTGAAAAATCATTCTACTGCTAAAAAGATGGCAAAAGGTATTGAACTAAAATGATTTATTTATAATTTAATAAAATATTTATTTAGTTTACGAAAATTGTCTTTCATTTTCATAAAAAAAAAAAACGAAATTACTTTTAATATATAAATATAAAAATTGTAACCAAAATTAAAGTTTTTAAAATTCGAAAGAAATAGGTTTAATTGTTATTTTATAACCGAATTGGGCTTGAAATTTATAGTTTAAGAAGTATTATTTTTAAAAATTAGGAACAAGGATACAAATAGCTCAGATATAACTATAGTACCTACCCTAAAAGATATAACATGTTGAAATTGTATGCATGCCAATTCCCAAAGTATCAAAAATAGTGCAAAACGTATTGGAAATTAAAATTTTCTCCAGCAAATGTAAAATTTGTAAATATATCCAAAGTTAGGTTTCCCTATAAAAAATAAAAAAAAATATTTTCTCGTAATTTTGAATTGTAACTTATCTACACATCACCATAAATATAAATGATCCAAAAGTGTTTAGGCAAAAACCAGGCTTCATTTTGTAAATACTTTTTTGTAAGTTTTTTTGTTGATCTTCTGGACCACATTATCAAGTTCAAAATCAAATTTAGCTTCTGGAAATATATACAAACTAAATATTCAAACCAAACATAGTATTTTTCGATGTTGAAGTATAAAAAGTACTCCAATCAATAAAAGAATTTGAGGACAATAAATTTCAGTTAATTTGATGATTTTTTTAGATTTTAAAGATGCTTCTTTCTTAAAAAAATAATATTTTTCATGTAATTCAAAATTTAAGTTTTAAGGTAATTATTGAAAAAAACTTTTAAAGTAAAAGATCAAATTTTAATTGTCGTTTTTATTATCATTGAATTGACGACCATCAGTTACTGTTAAAGATTAAATTTTTCACCAAAAAAAAAAAATTATTTAAAGCCTCATCGCTACATGTATCAGCAATTTCTCGACAAAATAATTATAAAATTTCTTATTCCAAACAAAACATTATGTAGAAGAAGCAACAAATTTATGAAAACGGTGGCTGCTCTGAAATATTCTCGTTTCGCGTCAAGCTTGGCGAAAAAAAAACATCCCCTATTGGCACATTTTTAGATACGAAACGCTGACTTTTCATGTAAATTTTACATCTGAATATGATAATATAAATTTCGTACAATTTTATGCTCCCGTTTTTGATAACATTGTTGATAACTCTCCAAGGTTACACTCGTTTCCTACAACGTTTTATACGGTTTTTGATCCACAAAACCAGTGGCCCCGGGGCAAATGTGAAAGACACACTTAAATGAAAATTCAACTGCTTTAAATTAAATTTTACAAATGTTATCCTTGTACAATCAAATAAAAGATTCAGGAGAAATGAAAACAGTAGTGAGTTGGCAACAGTAGATGTTAATGACGTTAACCGTCTCATATAGGTTGATTGATTAAAATATTTTAAATTTTACCTTTTACTAAAAATATTATTAATTTTTTGGTATAGCTTTGTAAATTTTCAATATAATACTGTAACTTTTATTGTTTTATCAGCTTTTAATTTCTCAAACTAAATCTAATCTACTCTATATGGTTTTATACTAAACTATAAGGATTATTTATTGTAAAGTTTCAGATCCTCAATGATGATAAATTGGTAAAAAATATTCAGAGGACTAGGATCAAATAATAATCAGTTAAAACTATTTATTACATGCGCGACGTTTCGGCCCGGTTATTGAGCCTTCCTCAGGCGTTCTGAAATACCATAGCCAATTTTTATTAATATCAAGAATTATAAACAATTATTACAATGAGTTCTTTCATACCGTAAACAATCATTGTTGATTATTATTTGATCCTAGTCCTCTGATTATTTTTTACCAATTTATAATGATTATTTTATTTTTTTTTGGACTTAAAATTTTTAAATGTTTATAACTTGACAGTTATATTTAGTTTATCAAAATATTAGAGTTTAAATACCAAAATAAAAATTGATTTTTGAATGATTTTTTTGAATCAATTACTGCAACGCTAAGTCGGGAAGAAATGATGCTGAAGGGAAAAATTCAACCCCGCAGAAAACTGAACTGGCCACTAAGCAGAAAATAAAAGAAAATATTTATGGTGGTCACTAATTTTAATTGCAAAAAATAATTTTCTATGCCAAAACTAGAATCGCAATATGTTTCCTATACTAAACTATTGAAAACACAAGCATTGCGTGTGTGATGTTTGTATTAAGGATCACAATATAATTAAATAGAAAAAAATCAGTAGATCATGGAAATTCAACGTTGAAGTCTACGATAATCACCGATAAGATATATATGATTGACACTTTCATTCATATCAAAAACAATATGTTTTTGAGACAATACACCGAAATTTTAAGGCATTGTTTTGGTTAAGAGTTATGAAAAATGATCATTGTTGTAAATTCAAATCGTAAATAGATTTTTTTTTAAATGAGCAATCAGTTAGTGCAAACTATAAGCTAATGTGTTGTCTTGGCTGGAGCTTTTGAGATCCAAATGACTTGATGAAGAAGTTCCCAGTGGAACATTTTCCTGCTACTTTGATATCAGCTCATATGGAGTTCATTTTGATTTCAGTCTTCTAATGGTTGAGTGCTTTTGAAGTGGCCCTATCTGTCTTATAAAGTGAGCTTCACTTCTTTGATGGACCATTTCTGAGATCAGACATATGTGCAGGTCTTTATGCAACATATCGTTGGTGCCATACCATGGCGCATCCGCGATAACTCGTAAAATTTTTGACTGACATCTTTGGATCATTTTGGTGCTTGATTTGCTGGCACAAGCCCACAATTCAATCCCATAGCTCCATATCGGAACTATTATGGCCTTGTATAGGAGCAGTTTATTTTCCAAAGACATTGTGAATTTCCTTCCCATAAGCCCGTATAGCTGTTTGAATCTCTGCATGGTTTGGGTTCTCTTTTTCGCTATATGGGTTCTCCAGGTAAGTTTTTTATCGAGGTAAAGTCCAAGATATTTTACCCCGAACTCGATTCTGAAATACCCAACCCCTTGACATAAACGGTGGGGCAGTTGCCTCTTCTGAGAGTGAAGTTGACCAGTTTTATTTTCCACTGGTCCGTCCAAGCTTCAATTAGGGCGATGTGGTGTTGGAGATGAACTACTGCAACCACAGGGTTCTCATTGCTAGCTATTATGACTATATCGTCAGCAAATGTCCCAATAAAAGTGTTGGTGGTTTTTGGTAAATCAGTCTACAGTAGGTAAAGAATGGGACCTAGTACACTGCCTTGGGGAACGGCTGATTTGATTTGGCAACAGCTAGAAGTTTTGTCATTTACTCGTGTTCGGAATTGTCGATTTTGCAGGTAAGATGATAAAAGTTTGTGATATTCGGGCACAAACCTTTTTTGTTTTGTATAGTAGACCGTCATGCCAAACTTTATCGAAAGCCTGACTTATGTCTAGGAAGACCGAAGGGCAGTACTTTTTATTTTCCATAGCTTCGTTTATGGTGTTGACTACTCTGTGGCATTGTTGTATAGTCGAGTGGCCTTGCCTGAATTCAAATTGATGGTTAGGAATTTCTTCTCGAAGAGGAAGGATTTTTTGTCGTATGAGCTTTTCAAGGAGCTTAGAAATAATTGGAAGAAGACTTATTGGGCGGTACGAAGACACAATGTTTCGATTTTTTCCTGGTTTCAGAACCATTACTACTTCAGCGATTTTTAATATTTCGGGCCAGTGGTGCAGTCGAAGTATTGCATTGAATAAATAGAGCATCATCATAATTGCCTTTTGTGGGAGTTCTTTTAGCATTTTGGCACTGATCTGATCCACTCCGATAGAAAAATGAGGACAATTTCTAAGCTATCAACTCCCAAACGTTAATTCATTTATCCCCTCGAATTTTATAAAAAAATTGCACTAAAACTCAATCGTAAAAATCAATAGATTCAAATCGAGAAAATTGCAATTTACAAAGTTGATTATACAATGAAGTATTAACAAAACCAACAAAAAGACTTGGGGGTTTCATTGCATTGCCACTGCACCGAGTGAAGAACGCAAAAAACTATCATCGAAATTGATTCTTTTCATCATTCGTGTGTCTCAATCATTTTTTGCATCGGCTTCGGAAACGATGATGGAAAAAATTCAATTTCATAATGACCGAGTTTGATGTTTCCGAGCAAAAAGTCATACTCTACCTATTACTATATCTCCTATATTTATTCCAGCGTCTATCTATCCAGCGAAATTCTATCAAACCAATTTATGATTGATAGGATTTATATCACACAAATCACACTGTCATAACGTTTGATTTTTCTCGTACACCTCGCATTGCTCAATAGATGAAAGTAATTACGTTTTTTTTTTTTTTGCATCGCAAAATATAAGAATTGGTCTTTCATTAGTCGTCAGTGATGTACTACCACAAGTTTATCGCATACTAACTGATTCCCGCGACTTCGTCTGCGTAACGTAGGTGTATATTATATTTTCTTTTTAAATTTGCTATTTGTAGTGGTGTTTTAGACCAGGGTCGATAATTTTAAAAATGGTGAAAAGTGAAAAAAAATTAAAGTAGAATGAAACCCATTGGAAAAGATAGAGAATATAACAAAAACGAAAGAAAAAATAAATTACGGGCGATCTGAGGTCGGGAAGGGGGAGGGGGTGAGTTTTTAAGGGTAAAAAAAGGGTTAATCTCGATTTCCGGTAAAACTGCAAGTCCTATGAAAAAAAATTAAATTGCAAAGTTGTAGGTAATTAAAAGATCTACAACTTTTGTATCGACACTTTTTTCACATAACCTCAAAATTTATGTGAAAAATTCGGATAACCGAGTTTTTGGTTTTTGGTTTTTTGTTTTTATTTTTTGCAAAAAAAAATATTTTTTCACGAAATTTGGTGAAAATGTACCTTTGTATGTTTCAAACATACAGTAATTTTTTTGATTAAAAATATTCATTTTTTCACCTTATTTGGACTTAATATCCAAAAAGCACCCTAATTTTCAATCGAAAATTCTCACGTCAAAATATCTACTTTTTTAAAAAAGTTGATGTGTTTTTTGTTTGTTGAAATCTCTACTTTCTGATGGTATTAAAAAAAATACACTACTATGGTAAATGTTTTCAAAAAATACAAATAATGATAGGATTTTTCTTCCACATTGGAGTATGTTTCAGAACCATGACAATTTGAGCATAAATTTGTGCAATCATTATTTGCATTTTCTGAGAACATTTACCGTAGTAGTGTACATTTTTTTTTAATACCATCAGAAAGTAGAGATTTCAACAAACAAAACAAACACTAACTTTTTTAAAAAAGCAGATATTTTGACGTGAGAATTTTCGATTAAAAATTAGGGTGCTTTTTGGATATTAAGTCAAAATAAGGTGAAAAAATGAATATTTTAAATCAAAAAAATTACTGTATGTTTGAAACATACAAAGGTAAATTTTCAATAAATTTCGTGAAAAAATATTTTTTTTTGCAAAAAATAAAAATAAAAAACCAAAAACCAAAAACTCGGTTATCCGAATTTTTCACATAAATTTTGAGGTTATGTGAAAAAAGTGTGGGTACAAAAGTTGTAGATCTTTTAACTACCTACAACTTTGCTTTTTAATTTTTTTTCATAGGACTTGCAGTTTTACCGGAAATCGAGATTAACCCTTTTTTTACCCTTAAAAACTCACCCCTCCCCCTTCCCGACCACAGATCACCCGTAATTTATTTTAACTTTCATTTTTGTTATATTCTCTACCTAATAAGAGGCAAATTTTTAAAATTTAAATTGAATTAACTGTGCTTTTTATCAGTTCAACTAAAAATATATTTTTACAGACTATTTTTTAACTTAAAATTACCTTTCCAATGATAAATAACTCACCTGTCTGGTGTAAAAATTTCTGTTTTCATCCCTAGAGAATACCTTCCCTTATTATTTATTTGGAATGATAAGGAGCCTAGAGTCTGTGGAAAATTGTGTTGTATCTTAATACCAAATTTCATTAAATTCGGTAATTCCGTTCTTTAGTTAAATCGGGACACACAAACAGACAGACAAAAATTTTAAAAATGCTAAATTTGGAATAAGGGCCTCTTGAAACAAATATTTACCCTAAAATTGGGTTCAAAATCGAAATGTACAGACAGACGTAAGAATTTTATATATTGGTATAGATTAGCTGTTTTTTTTTCTTCAATATTTAGTTAGCAAACAATCCTTATCTTTTGGTTAAGTTCAAAAGATTTGTCAATTATAAATGTGAGCTTTAATTTGGGGTATAGCTTGACTAAAATTCTTTAAAGCTTAATGCATCAAAATTTTTTAACTTTAAATTACCTTTCCAATGATATATAACTCACCTGTCTAAAGTAAAAATTTCTGTTTTCATCCCTAGGTAATACCTTCCCTTAATATTTTTTTGGAATGATAAGTAGCCTATTGTCTATGGAAAAATGTGTTGTATCTTAATACCAAATTTTATAAAATTCGGTTGTTCCGTTCTTTAGTTAAATCGGGACACACAGACAGACAGACAGACAAAAATTTTAAAAATGTTAAATTTGGAATAAGAACCTCTTGAAACAAATATTTACCCTAAAATTGGGTTCAAAATCGAAATTTAAAGACAGACGTAAGAAATTTATATATTTGTATAGATATAGATTAGCTTGTTTTTTTTCTTCAATATTTAGTTAGCAAACAATCCTTATCTTTTGGTTAAATTCAAAAGATTTGTCAATTATAAATGTGAGCTTTAATTTGGGGTATAGCTTGACTAAAATTCTTTAAAGTTTAATGGATCAAAATGTTAGAAAAATGATCTTAAAGCAGAATTGAAATAACTTAGTACCAATTAAATAGAAGTTCATTTAAAAAGCTTCAAAAGCTTTCTGTTGGTTTGACTATTAGCACTCGATTACTATGTGAGCGATAAATATCTCCCGTTACTATTCCTCTGTGCTTTGCATCCATTAAATGTATAGTGCGTATAAATTTTCCTCGCTGCATTTGTAAGTATGTCACCCCACGTGACTGACAAAGATATGCAAATTTAACGCAAACATAATTACACGTGAGTAATTTGCATTGATGAAAAGGGCATAATTGTATCTCGACATAGTACTCAATATAGGTACACACACATACAAAAGCAAAGCTCTATAGTTTGGCTTTATGTGCGAGACAAGCGTCCCATTAACCCAACAGGCTGGCATTGTGCGACTGACTAACATCGCATATTTCGACATTCGACGCCGTAAACCGACCGGAATAAATCGAACCTGACGTCTATAAACCTTGAAAAATCCTATTTATTCATTTCATTTTTGTTAAAATCTCTATTTGCTCAGCCCAAATGAATGTCAGCTCTAATCAGCATATATCCCTCGTAAATAAGCAAACTGGGAACGTTTGCCCCTTCGCTTCATTGATTAAAAATCGAATAATGCGAAGCATTGAAAAATTTTTCGTCTGTGAATCGAAACGAATCAAACATATACTCTCAATGACAATGGGCCCGATCAGGCGAAAAAACAATCTAAGGAAATATCAGGAGAGTTTGACCTTTTTTAAATGTTCAGTATAACTTCATATCGGGGTTGTATTATCAATAACTTGATAAAACACTCACAAAATCATCCCTTATTTAATTTCTTGCACAAACCACCAGCATCATACAACCGAGCGCCCTTAACAATTTAACAAGACATGTTCGCTGTGTAAAACATTATTTTTCACCACCCGTTTCCCGAAATTGGCGGGCGCGAGTCCTCACCAAAATCCTGGCGAGAACTGTATGTAAAATATACATAACGTTGACGCTCTAACGAACATCGTATACTCGATGGAAAATATTTAAATTTTGGCGCGTAATTTTATCGCCTTATCCTTGCTTGTTTTATACATGTTTTAAATATAATTTATGATCTCTCCAAACATATATGAGGACGAACGTAATGATATTATTCACATTCCTAGGCTCATAATTTCACTGGAGCAATAAGAGAGTACCATAATATATATAATGCGAGAGAGCTTTTGGAAATGTTACTCGATTTTCGTGCAACTATTCGCCGAAAGGGATTCATTTGCAAACGTCTTTATATTATGATAATTTAAATGTGTCTACAAACGCTTTAAGCTTGACTCAATGTTGAAAAGCTCCACGATGTGAAATTATTGCCTTCGAAAAAAATGAGCTTTTAGTTCATATGTGGATGTCACATGAAAAAATATTTTATTCCATAAAAATGATTAAAGACTTTTCATAATACTGGCACTTTCATCAAAAATATTAAACTTTTTTTTTCATAAACTTCATTTATATATATATATATATATATATATATATATATATAAATATATATATATATATATATATATATATATATATATATATATATATATATATATATATATATATATATATATATATATATATATCATTTCTGATGTAAAGCCATATATATTGGGTGTAATAAGTGATTTGCAAACGAAGCTCATCCACTGAAGTTTATCTATAAGTTTCGTTGTTGTTCAAATTTTGAACTGGACACAACAATCACCAATGAAAATAAAAAGTTATCATCTACTCTAATATTATAAAGAGGAAAGATTTGTTTATTTGTTGGTATTGAATAGGCTCCAAAATTACTTGACCGATTTGAAAAATTCTTTCATTGTTGGGAAGCTCCACTATCTCCGTTAAACAAAGGCTACATTAAATTTTTTAGTTTATTTATTGTGTCTTTTTAAAGTCGACAAAAAGTATGATTATGTTTTTCGTAAAAGAAATAAGAGAAATAAAAATGTTCATATTCCAGTACAAATAGTAAATCTTAAAAGAAAATATAATCTACCCCTATGTTACACAGACGAAGTCGCGAGGATCAGCTATATTGTATATTAGGGTGGGTCAAAAAAATCGATCTTTTTTTTTTATACAAGTGACACGGAAAAATGGGTTGCTAGACACCTTAAACAAATTCTCACCAAGTATGAGCTTTTAATTTTAATAGGAAGATCCTCCGCATCGCAGTTTTGTATTTTTTTCTCAGTCCAAGAGAAAAAAATGCATATCTCATCATTGATCGATTGTACAGAAAAATGTTCTGAAACAATTTTTTAGGAAATTTAATGCTCTACAAAAAAGTATTCTATATTTTTTTCCGTAAGCCTCACCATTTGAAAGATATTAAGGATTTAATTTTGATTCTTTTAAGACAAATTTGATTTTTGCTTATGAGTTTTATAACTCGACAATAAATGACTCTTAAACAATGCGCAATACAAATTTTTGTTGGAAATTAACGGCTCTATAAAAATAGTTTCTTATGTTTTGGCGATTAAATTAACCCTTCAAAAGATATTCATCATCAAACTTTCATGGGTACGGATTTTAAAAGTTTTTGATGAGATATTCGAAAAATTTCAATTTAATTTATAATTTTCGAGAATATTTACACGAATTTTAGTTTTTATTAACTGAGAAACTTCAAAATATTTTTCAATATATTCAAAATAAAAATATTAATGACAAAAAATGAAATTTATATGAAAATTATAAATTAAATTGAAATTATTCGAATATCTGTCATCAAAAACTTTTAAAATCTGTACACATGAAAGTTTGATGATGAATATCTTTTGAACGGTTATTTTAATCGCCAAAATATAAGAAACCATCTTTATAAAGCAGTTAATTTCCAACAAAAATTTGTATTGCGCATTGTATGAGAGTCATTTATTGTCGAGTTATAAAATTCATAAACAAAAATGAAATTTGTCTTAAAATAATCAAAATTAAATCCTTAATAACTTTCAAATAGTGAGGCTTACGGAAAAAAATATAAGATACCTTTTTTGTAGAGCATTAAATTTCCTAAAAAATTGTTTCAGAACATTTTTCTGTACAATCGATAAATGATGAGGTATGAATATTTTTCTATTGGACTGAGAAAAAATACAAAACTGCGATGCGGAGGACCTTCCTATTAAAATTAAGAGCTCATACTTGGTGAGAATTTTTTGAAGAAGTCTAGCAACCCATTTTTCCGCGTCACTTGTAAAAAAAAATAATTGATTTTTTTGACCCACCCTAATATATACATACAAAAAATTCAAGTATATGCTCAATTGGTGATATGAAATAACATGTTTAAAACTTGAAGGCCAAAATGAGAGAATTGCAGCTTTAAATATGTCGTTTAAGGAATTTGAACCGGTTTGAGGCATTTATTATTCGTTGTCAATTATAAATACATTAACACCTTTTTCCGATTCCATAAATTACAACTTTGAATCTGCATTTTTCTCATTACCATATTTTTTAATATTGTAAGTTGAGAACAGGTAAAATTCTTTTCAATTTCACACCTTTTTGGAATTTATTTGGTTTTGCTCACAAAAATTGTCATTATGTGCCAAAGGTCAAAGAAATTGTACTTATATATTTGTCTACCTGAATTCTACCGTATGATTGAAGAACAGGTTAATCGATTTCGATTATACTATGTTTTCAGGTACATGTTAGTGTTTCCCCCCAAAAAAAAGTATAATTAAGGTCACAAAAAAGTCTAATCTAAATAGTTGAACAAATATTTTATTCTGATTTCGCTTATGGTTCCAATTTAAAGACAGCTTTAAAGATTTTTACGATATCGAAAAAATCGGCATACATGAAATCTGGGGTGACCTATATATATGATATTGCGGGCCACTTCGGAAATCACGAACTTCCTAAAGAAAAAGAACTTCAATATCGTATTTTCAACAGACAACAGTATGATAAAAATTCATAAATCATTGGAGAGCAACCAAATTATAACAAAAAATAAAACTGGAACAATATATAAGGAACATACACCAAGGAATCATGTCATTGGTTAAAATCTATAAGGTTTTAGTAACAAATTCACTGATTGGTCGAATCAAAGATTGAGTTTTGTACGGTGTGTTATGATTGGCCCATACATCTGCGCCATAACTGCAGTGCCTTGATTTGAACAAAGTAGACTTAGTATTTCTCGTTTAAAGTGACTTTGGAGTATTTGAACATTTGAACATTTTGAACATTAAGAACATTTGGAACGGTATTTCTTTCTTTATTAGTAATTTATTAAAAATTAGGACAGTAATTTAAGCAAAAAGGCGGTGATTTATAGCATATAAATGTAGGAAAAAATTCTTTTTAAATATTTAGTCCCAATATTCCAGGAGAATGAAATGATTTTCACTTAGTTTTGTTTTTCGGTTGATAAAAGAATCAGAATGTTGAATTGCCATTGGATACAAAATTAAAACTGCATTTTTTTTATACAAAAACGAAAAAAAAATCTCCTTTTCTTCCCATACCAATGATCTATGAAAAACATCCAACTAAAACAGTGGGATTTCTATTTTTCTCAAGTACTTTTAAAACAGAACAATAGCTTAAATTGAAATTAAGAGATACACAAACATTTATGTTAATAAACTTGAAAGCCAATTTTTATGTTGCAGAGATACGACAAAAAAATGGGACAAAAAACATTTATGCAGACAATGTGGAGCATATAATTCAAATTGTAGATCTGTAACATTGTTGGTCAACTGATAGTGGAAACACGAGAGAAATTATTTTTATCACATTTACATATTAGGGGGATGACTTTTTTCCATAATTTTTTTTCTTTTTTTTTATCCAAAACAAAAAAAAATAATTATAAAAATGAGGTAAATAGTTCAAATATGAAAAATTTATTATCATATCCACTGAAATTTTCTTGTCATGCTCACATAAGAGATGTTTCTTCCCGGTGGTTCTATTTTTACATCCTCATCCTCTTGCATTTTTTTTTCACCTGGCATGAATAGATTTTTACACAAATGTATACCATTGAAGATATTCAGAACGAATATATTGGAATTGTAATATATTTATTTGTTGATTGCATTCAGTCCACGCTTCGATGCCTTTTTTCATCTCATTTTCCACCATATTCTCCCCTAGTAATCCAACTCCGTCGTTTTATTTTTCCGCGAAAGAATCGATTTGAATTGACATTTTATTGAATTATATATTAATTTTTTTCATCCACCTGTCATTGAATGTTTGCTTACAATTTCTGTAGGATTTCCGTATAAAAAATTTATGCGTTATATTTGCCGAGTGTCTTGTGGAAATAAAATCAAAGAAATTATCAAATAAATGTGTAATTAAAAAGTTTATTTTTTTTTCAAAGCGATCGATTGGAAAACTCATTGTTTCGATTTAATCAAAGTTGACAATTAATTTTTCAAAACCGTACGCTTTTCCAATTACATTGAGAACATAGGCGATGTCTTGACTGATGATTGAATTTGATTCGATGATTAAATCAGGGACGCCGGCGTGCAGAAGGTGAGGAGGCCTTCGTGGCATTCGTGTTTCAATCATTGTTGGAAAAAATTGCTAAAGATTGCTTGAACGGAATGGCTGAGATTGGGGGCCGAGAGTAAAAAAAAATGAGTAAAACTCATGGCATAGATAAAGAACGAATCGATGAATAGGTGAAAATTCAATTTATTTTCACCTCACTGAACAAACACTAGAGCTCAAATTAAGTTTTCGCGCGCAATTGTAATAATAACACAATGAGAAATGTCTCGCGAAAAATCTACAACTTAGTATTGATATAACAGTATGTTTCTATATTGATTTCTTACCAAAAATATCCAAGATATTCGGGAACGTACAACAAAATTTTCCAGCAAAAATCATTCAAATTATTTTGTTGATTATCGTCAGATTTTTCCTCTTATTTTCCCTACAAATTTCTAATGTATTACGAGGAAAAAAAAACAATAACACAATGAGAAATTTCTCTCGAAAAATCTACAACTTGGTATTTTTGATAAGGTGTGGCATCCCGGACTGTTGTACAAAATCAAAAAACAACTTTCTGAGTATTTTAACATAATCTCGTCCTACCTAAAAAACCGTATCTTTCAAGTCAAATACAAATCGGAAATAACGACTCCCAAAAAAATAACAGCCGGGGTTCCCCCAGGTAGCGTACTGGGACCTCTGTTGTATTCCCTTTACACAGCCAATATGCCAAATACAACAGATGCCATAGTGGCAACATTTGCTGATGACACAGCCATTGTAACCGCAGCAGATGAACCCAATAAAGCTTCGTGAAAGCTCCAAAATAACCTGGACCAAGTAGAAAAATTGGCAAAAAAGTGGAAAATAAAAATAAACAACGCAAAGTCTACACACATAATGTTTACACTGCGCAGAGATATATATCCACCGGTTACAATGGAAGGCACAGAATAACCGCAAAAGAACACTTAGATCAAAAATTTACATGGGCTGTGCAAATCAAAAAAACTCGAGAACATTTCAATAAAAAATACAAAAAATTGTACTGACTAATGGCATCTAATCCACCATTATCAACAAAAAACAAACTTCTTCTGTACAAGGTGATCCTCAAGTTCATATGGACATATGGGATACAGTTGTGGGGTACTGCATCCAACTCCAACATTGAAATCCTACAAAGATTTCAATCAGGGACCCTACGACAAACAACCGGTGCTGCATGGTATGTAAACAATAAAAAATATATGAAAATACAGAAATACCACCTGTAAAGGAGGAAATTCAAAGGTTAAGTAAAAAATATCTGATAAAACTAGACGATCATTCCAACCACCTCGCCATAAACTTATTGGACAACAATGAGATGATAAGAAGGTTACCAAAATAGAATGTAATAGATTTTCCTGATGGATTTTGTAACTAAACAAATATTCCAATTAACTATTTCTTGCCAAATTATTATTTCTTATTACATAGCTTTATTTTTATATATTACTTCTATATTAATGTTTCACATTATTTTTAGCATTGATATTGTTCTCATAAACTACTAGCTGATCCCCGCGACTTCGTCTGCGTAACGTATTTTTCTTATTTCTTTTACGAAAAATATAATCATACTTAAAAGCACTTCACACTCTTGAAAAAGACATATTTAATAAACTGCTGCAAAGAATAAAATAGTTCAATGTAATAATCAATTAATTTTCAAAAAATATTTATAAATATCTAAGAAGAGTATGTTTAATTGTTTATACCTACGGTAGGTATATCTACCGTGAATCAAATTATCCGTACATCAATCAGCATCTATACATAAATAAAAAAGATCGCCAAGTTCAATAAATTCGGTCGTAATTATGACTAAAAAAAAGTCGAAAGTTATCAAAATACTCGCGTCAAAATAACCCCATTTCCTTTTTTCGATTCCCGAATGAACCTTTTTCCAAAAACTATTACACTATTGCACTGTACAACACAACCGCGAAATTAAAATTTGTACAATTGCACGAAACTCAGTTCTTCCATAATCATGTATAACCATTATGTATTTACAAACTTATTATTAAAATATCTGAATTTCAACTATATAATTAAACCATATTGGACAGTCCAGAGTTCACCATACACGATTTGGCGTATGCCTTTTGCTCTGGAAGAAGATTTTAAATTTCTTTTATCATTATGATGATATGATTATTTATTATTTATCATTATGATGATTTCTGGCTGGAATTGCGATTTTTTTTCGTGATCCCTTTCACGCACTTGCAAATAAAAGATATTGTGCCCCCCTCAAGAAAAAAATCCTGAATCCGCCCTTGTCTGTTAAGGTAGGAATTTTCAAAAAAAAAATCTTATCACATGCCTATTTTCTATAAGGAAAACACCGAATATTAAAATTTCATCAGTCAGAGGGGGTATATAAATACACGATTTTATATATGCACGGTTTTAAAAACGTATCTACTTTAAGCTTTATCATTATTATTACTATTACATTTTTTTCGTTAATATTTCCTTACTGAGTAACCCTAAGGATCTATTTACATCAATTTTGTAAAAAAAAAGTTTACTGTCAGATTATTATCTATAAAAACATTTATATTTCAAAAAGGCAATTTTTTGTACTTTAAATCTTTAAATCAAATTACTGTGCTTTCTATTAGTTCAACTAAAAATATTAATACAGATCATTTATTAACTTTTAAATACCTTTCCAATGATATATAACTCGCCTATCTATGGATTGAATGCACTTATTGCAACCCTATGCAGATTGTGCAATTTATTTGAAAATAAGAAAAAAAAATTTGGTATTGATATAACGGTATGTTTCTTTGTTGATTTCTTACCAAAAATATCCAGGAAAGTACCAAAAAAATTTCATCAAAAATCATTCAAATTATTTCAAGTTTTTCTTCTTATTTCCCTACAAATTTCTTATGTTGTACGAAGAAAAAAAACCAACAAACATATCAAGATTGTCACGGTAAGCGAAGAAGAATCGCTCGTGTCGTGTTTTCCCTTAGTTACGTCTTGATAAATTGTCGGATTTAATATAAAATAAATTTTTAAAAGGAAACTAAGCTTTTTTTTCCACCCCTTTTTCTCAATCTGGAGAAACCTATAATTTATTTCGCCTATGTTTAGAAGATTATTTTTTTTTCGACTTACTTCAACAGTCTTTTGCCGGTCCGAGAAGAAAAAAAAACATCCCCACTCACGATTTTCCTGGTACTAAAGCTCATTTATCATTCGTTCGGGAACTTTAAAACCGGCGAAAAATCTAATTTATTGTTTATCCTATCAATTTGATGTAATAAGGACAATGGATTACCAGTAAACAGGAAAATTGTTTCGTTTATAAAAACTTTTTAAAAAAATTTCGTTATTTTTTTTTTTTGGAAAGTTTGATTGAAATAAATTAGAAAAATTTGTCAATTTTTTTTTATTATATTATCAGATGTTAAGAAAAATATTTTTTCAATTTATTTTGCTTTAATATTTTGTTGTCTAAAGCCAGAAAATTTGTTAAAGCTGGCATTGTACAAATTGAACGAAAAAAAAAAACCCGACCATTGATACAGATATAAGCTTTTTTTCGTTTTATACAAAGCAATGGCCAAAAAAAAAATTGGAAAAATTGAGGTTTAAGAAAAGAAACTTTAACAATTGATTTTCTTTTTACATTAGTAAATTGAAATTGGTTTAAGGTGAAACTTTTCAATCATATGAAAAACTTTCACCCGAGAATTATTTACAATTTTGAGCCTAAAAGAAAATGAAATTTTTTGAATTATTTCGACAAAGGAGCGATACATTCGATCAAAATATCAAAAACCGCCCCTTGGGGCCATGAAACAAACGAGGTGGGACACACACGTTTCCGATGCCAATATAAAACCAAATTGTCACGGGAATTGTTTCCCAACATCATCGACGATAATATTTTGGCTCTATCAAATTCAAACGAATTTTTCCCTCCAAACATTTGTAAAAGGAAACGAAAGATTATCATCATCTCGGCCGAAAAAGAGAATATTTTAAAATTTATAATTGGAACAAGACAAAGTAAGATATCTTCTCGTTGTTGTTGGATCGTCAATCCTTTCATTTCCCTCCCCCCGTGGTTCCCTAAAGGGGACACACCGGAAAGAAAATAAGGCGAAAAGGAAAAACAACAGCACAGAAAAGTAGCATTTCTCCAGGTATTTTCTTCTGGGTGCACGTTATTGGATTTGAGGACGACATTGTAAGACTCCAGAGACACGACTCGTTCGTTTTACACCACCCCATCCACCCCCACCGGTTTCGTCGTGCAAAAATCAACCATCGCCCAGAATTTCCAGCCACCCCCGTTACACTTTTTACTTCGTCACATGTATTAAAGACATAGAAAGAAATGGACAATGCAAACAAAAAGAGAGAAGCATCCATATCGAGAGAATGTTTCCAGGGAATGTTCTACATTTTATTATTATCTGCACCGACTAGTACACAAAAAAAAAAAGAAAAAAAAAACAGCAAAAAATATTTCATTTCTTGAGAAATATATAGATATGTGAGGGAAAAATATAAATTCTTTTGTAGTTGGTGATTTTTTTGACTTTGTACTTATTTTTGTCGACGATGTTTTGAGTGCCATCGAGATTTGTTTCAAATCCTCAGAGAGTTTCGATCAAAATAGAAAACTTTTCGAGTGATTTTAAAACGAGAAGTTCATCGTTCTGAAGGATTTCAATCGGAAAAAATTTGATTTTATAAATTAAATATACCTGAAGTACATAAAAACCAATTCTTTTCTTAATTGATCAATAAGGTCTTTAACAGGATTTCAACTAAAAAATCCGCCACTGGAGAGTCCACCCCACAAATCGACTTATCCAAAAAAATTCAATATTTTGAACTGTGATAAATAAAAGCACGGTTCAAAAGTTTTAATAAAAAAATATTATTATTATTATTCAGTATTTTTTCTTACCAACGTTTGCCTTTTTCCAGTTGGAATACAACTTGATTGAAGGAAAATCATCGATGATTTTCTCTGAAATTGAAATAAGCGTACCTTTATCATATATCTTAATTATAAATAAAATTCATATTATAATTTGCCAGACTAACCATAAATAAGTCACTAAGTTCTTCTTTCGATGGAATATAGCGTTTATTCGTAGTATAATTTTAACTTTTGGTTTTTTGGTCTACATCATCATCAACGATCAAAACTGATAATTCCTCTATTAAATATCTACCATTAAAACTGGCAGAACTTATGTAAAGCTGATTTTAAGACCCATTTGTCTACTTTTTTTTCGTTAGCTTTTACAACCTTTTAAAAGCATTAAAAATCACCAGGTAAGGTGCTTTTAAAGCAAAATTTCAGTCAAGGTTTTGGGCTGGTTGTCAATAGTTAATGCCAGTAAATTAATTCTCAATAGTCATCTTAAGGGTTAGTCTAATTCAGTCGGTCCAGCACTGGTCGCTTAATTATTTTTTTAATTATAATTTTTTTTGCTCTCACCCAAAATGTTGGTAGTTCAAATTCATCATTATTTTAATTTTACTGTTTTTAGTTTTCCAGTGGTGGCCATATTAGTTTTACTAGACGCAGACATTTTCTCACTTTTAAGGGTTTGCAGAAACTTGATTATCTCAGGCCCTATTTGTCCTATCAAAATGAAACTTAAAGCAGTGGGTTCATGAAAATATTAACTATACGGTTGTAATAAAACGTTTTCACCTGAATGTAATTCTTAGGGGTGAAATTTCAGCC
Organism: Sisyra terminalis; assembly: GCA_958496175.1. Taxonomy (NCBI): domain Eukaryota; kingdom Metazoa; phylum Arthropoda; class Insecta; order Neuroptera; family Sisyridae; genus Sisyra; species Sisyra terminalis. Next base: position 49,878,322 of record OY292278.1, on the reverse strand, counting down.
TAAATTTTTAGCTCTCATTTGTAAAAACTCCAATTTTCACGGAAAGATTGTGAAGGAAGGGAAAGAGTTTACACGTTAAAACTTTTTGTACAAACAATTAGGTACTAGTTGTATTCAAATACAAAATTTGAAGTCTGAGACCTTAAGCCTTTTTAAAATAAAAAATAACAAAATTTGGAAATTTTCAAAATTTGCCATTTTCTGAGCTCAATATCTCTGGTGAGGGACCAGATAAAAATCTGAAATATCACCCAATGATAGTACTGTATAATATTATTATGCACTTAAAATTTAGAGTTTGAGATTTGATTTGGAGCAGAGGTATTGCAAACACAAAATGTCAAAATAATGCATACTTCAGTAGATGAATATAATGTATTTATACATTTAATATGTGACATATATTTAAGCTTTCAGGAAGAAGTATATGTTTTAAATTTAAGATATGAATAACAATTAGCCCAGAATATATGTTGTTTTGTGTAAAATGCCCTTTTTGCCAAGTATATGTCACATATTAAATGGTTAAATATATTATATTCACCTACTGAAGTATGCATTATTTTGACATTTTGTGCTTGCAATACCTCTGCTCCTAGTCAAATCTCACACTCCAAATTTTAGTTGCATAATACCATCATACAGTACTATAATGAGGTGATATTTCAGATTTTTATCTGGTCCTCCACCAGAGATATTGAGCTCAGAAAATTGCAAATTTTGAAAATTTCCAGATTTTGTTATTTTTTATTTTTAAAAGGCTTAAAGTCCCAGACTTCAAATTTTGTTTTTGAATACAACTAGTATCTATTTGCTTGTAAAAAAAGTTTTAATGTGTAGACTCTTTCTCTTTCTTCACAATCTTTCCGTGAAAATTGAAGTTTTTACAAATGAGAGCTAAAAATTTAGGCTGAAATTTAACCCCTTAGAATTACATTTAGGTGAAAACGTCTTGTTAGAACCTCATAGCGTATATTTTCATGAACCCACTGCATTTAGTTTCATTTTGATAGAACAAATAGGGCGTGAGATAATCAAGTTTTTGCAAACCCTTAAAATTGCAAAAATGTCTGCGCCTAGTAAAACTAATATGGCCACCACTGGAAACTTAAAAACAATAAAATTAAAATAATAATGAATTTGAACTACCAACATGTTGGGGTGATAGCGCATATAAATTTTTTTTTTTTAAATGGTCGAGCCACCATTTCATTTATTTTTGGACCACTTTATTTGGACTGACCCAAAAGTGAAAAATTTTAAGTTCTTATGTTTTTTTTAATAGTTTTTTTGTATTAATACAGAAAAGATAAAATGAGGCCTAGTTCAAGGGTTTTCACGATGCTGAAATTTCTGTTAATTATTGTAATTTCAATATTTACGCAGAGTTCATCGTAATACAAAGCCTAAAGTTAAATTTCTTCCATTGGTTAATGATATGTAAATACGCGATTTTCTCCATAGGCGAAACTATTGAACAACGGGAAACTTATAAAAAAATGCATTTATGGTCTATTATTTTTAAGTTCCAAAAATAATTATTTGTTATAAAATGGATAAAATTGTAGTATAAGTTATCGCTTTTAAGGATCCATTAGGGTTTTTAGTAAAAACTAACACATTTGTTAAGAAATTAAAATTATTGCAATATGTAGATTTCACTCATGCAAAAAAACACTCAGACTTTCGACATCAATTTCCGGTCAAACTATGGCATTTAAGAAAAATTAGTAAAGAATCTTTTTTATCGAAAATATCTTTAGCTTTAATTTTTGTAATAACTATTTCCTTTGTATCTAGCTCAGTTTAAAAGTTACAATGAAAATATTTTTTTTTTTGGAAATGTCAATTTTTCGATGGAAGGCGGTGCCTTCCGGTGACCGATTTTTTGTTTGAATTCATGTTTTGGGACCTAATCAATCAATAAATAAAAAAAATAGCTTCTACGTACTCTTTGGTGATTGCATATGCTTAAACGACTGTACCATTAATTCTGAATAATTTTAAAAACTATATTTTCTTCACTACTATTTTTCTAATACCTTTACAGTCCATTTACAGTTTTGTCGTATGGTTTTATTTCTATTAACAACTATAAATGGAACTAAATAATTTTCATATTAGAAATGTATTACAATTTGAGGAACTTATTAATTGGTCATGGTTTATGTTCGTCTGGATTATTTTGCTTGGCAAATATTTCTTATGAATGTACATCAAGGCGAAGTTTATTATTAAATCGGGGATTAATAAATTTTATACCAAGTATATGTTTATGATGATTTTTATTTAGTTCCTCTAATTATAATACATTAAAATTTTTTGGTTATCATTGCAATTTTTATTTTTTACCCAGAGTACATCGTAGTATAGAGCCTAAAGTTGAATTTGTCCACTTAATTGATGATATTAAAATACGCAATTTTTCCTACCATTGATAAAGGGGAAATTTATAAAATAATCGCATTTATCGTCTGATATTTTTTGTCCCAAAAATTATAAGGAGTTATAAAATGAATGAAATTGTAGTAAATGTTATCGCTTTTAAAGATCTACTTGGATTTTTAGAAAAAACTTATACATTTGTCAAGAAATGAAAATTTTCGTAATATAAAGTGCTTGATTTGAACTCATGCAAAAAAACACTCGGACTTTCGATATCAATTTCCGGTCAAACTATGGCATTTATGGAAAATTGGTAAAGACTCTTTTTTATCGAAAATATTTTTAGCTTTAATTTTTGTAATAACTATTTCCTTTGTATCTAGTTCATTTTAAAAGTTACAATGAAAACATTTTTTTTTTGGAAAAGTCAATTTTGGAGTGGAAGGTGGCGCCTTCCGGTGACCGATTTTTTGTTTGAATCCATGTTTTGGGATCTAATCAATCAATAAATAAAGAAAAATTGCTTCTACGTACTCTTTGGTGATTGCATATGCTTAAACGACTGTACTTTTTATTCTGAATAATTTTAAAAAGGTTTTTTTTTGCACAATTTTTCTAATACCTCTACAGTCCATCTACAGTTTTGTCGTATGGTTGTACTTCTATTAACAACTATAAATTGAATTAAATAATTTTCATATTAGAAATGTATTACAAATTGAAAAACTTAATATTGTTATAAAATGGATAAAATTGTAGTATAAGTTATCGCTTTTAAGGATCCATGTGGGTTTTTAGCAAAAACTTACACATTTGTTTAGAAATTAAAATTTTTGCAATATGTAGATTTCACTCATGCAAAGAAACACTCAGACATTCGACATCAATTTCCGGTCAAACTATGACATTTATGGAAAATTGGTAAAGAATCTTTTTTATCGAAAATATCTTTAGCTTTAATTTTGGTAATAACAATTTTATCTTTATCTAGCTCATTTTAAAAGTTACAATGAAAACATTTTTTTTGTTGGAAAAGTCAATTTTGGGGTGGAAGGCGACGCTTTTCGGGGACCGATTTTTTGTTTGAATTCATGTTTTGGGATCTAATCAATCAATTTATAAAAAAAATATCTTCTACGTATTCTTTGGTAATTGCATATGCTTAAACGACTATACTATTTATTCTGTATAATTTCAAAAATGATATTTTCTACACAATTTTTCTAATACCTTTACAGTTCATCTACAGTTTTGTCGTATGGTTTTACTTCTATTAACAATTATAAATGGAATTAAATAATTTTCTTATTAGAAATGTATTACAAATTGAGGTACTTAATAATTCTGGAATATTTTGTTTGGCAAATATTTCTTATGAATGTACATCAAGACGAAGTTTATTATTAAAACTGGGATTATTAAATTTTTTACCAAATATATGTTAATGATGATTTTTATTAAGTTCCTCTAATTGTAATACGTTACAATTTTCCAATCAATTGAGAAGATTAAAAAAAATATTTTGCTCAATTTTTGTGAGAAAATTATTTTTTCTGATGAAAGAAAAATTAAACTCAATACAAAAAATTGGTTAAACTATTTAATCAGATAACTGTAGTAGGAAACAAGTAATTTTTACGTGCTGTATTTCTCAAAAAAAAGAGAGGAGGAAAAATATAAAGCGGAATCGTTTTGTTCACATAATTTTCTATGAGACAGGAACTTCATCCCACTGCTCATATAGTCCATCTGAGCTTTTTCATTTATTTTATCACATCCCGTTTTCATCTCCCGTCTTTATGTTCCCATTATAGAGTAGTAGAGTAGTGCGGTCGGTTTTCTAGTTGGCAACTATTTATTACACTTACAATTCACGTGCACTGCCAGTGCTCGACTCCACTACTCCAGCACACTTTGGCTTCGATTTCGACGTCAGTGTCGCCCTCTTCCTGCGAATCACTACTGAGGGAAAAGTGTGGGAAAAATCCTCCTCCTCCTCCTCCTCCTCCTCAATTCGCCCGAATGAGGCAAGAATTTTTATTTCTTCTGGGGCGATTTTGATTTTGCATATACACATTTTTCTATCTATCACGATATTTTTGACTTGAACGTGTTTCCAATCCCGCCACCAATTTTTCTCCCGGCAATTCCCTCTTAGACGCTTCTGTCATGCCGATATATGCATAGTAAAATAGCGATGTTGCAATAAAATATTACACATACAGAATAGCGAAATTGCGATGAATAAATGTTCAAAATTCTTATATAAACCTTTAAAAAAATAACCACTTTCTTCAACCTCATAGTTTTCCAATGAATTTTCCCCCGATAAATCTGTCCAAATCCTAAAATTTATATTTAACAGGGCGTAGCCATGAGATTTTCTTCGGAAAATAAAAAACCGAATAGACAGAAAAAAGATAAATAAAGACAAAATCAAGATTGGCTTTTTCCAATCTATAGTTTCGTGCACAAAAGCAAATTTTCCTAAATCAAAATTGAAAATTCGCGGCCTATTTTCATATTTTATGGCCTGGCGTAGTCATATTTCATGCGTTTCAAATTAAATAGTTACACTATACGATGTACACGAGAGCGTGGTTTTTTTGGTTTTGGGCCATAATATTTAATCTAAAACTGTTATACACATAGTAATACATACTATGATATTTATAAATATGAGTTCGCCTCTTTAGAATTTTGTTGTATTGCAGAGAGATCGTTACTGTAATGTTTGCGAAATAAAAAATAAAAAAAATGTGCAGTGAAAGCAATATGGCTTTTACGGGCCTTAAACTCAGCGATGGGATGGACACGATGGGGTAATGGGGAAGAAGGGGTGGCAAATAACGAATCGTAGTAAAAGTAGTAAAAGCGATCGTAGTTGTTTACGTGCATGAAATTAAATGTTATCGTATGTCTTTACGCTTTACGACAGTCGTAAAATAATGCCACATCAGTGTTGAATGTAACTGCTACTATGAAGCGAATATCGAGATGGACATTTATTTTTAGTCAATATTGATAAAAGTGAATATCTTCCAAGAAAAAAAAACATCAACAAAGAATTTTTCCTGAAGACCTGAAATCTTTTCGAAATTCAGTTGGTTTCTTTATCAATTTTTGACTCATTAATTTATATATGATAGTACCTAATGAAAAAAAATTATTCTCTTATAATTTTGAGAATTTTCCAAGCATCTTGGCTCAAAATTTTGGGTTCATTGTATTGTTAAATTTTCAGCTTAAAAGATGATTTCGAGCTTATTAGTAGGGGTAATTCTGGCTAAGTAGTGTAGCTATAACAGGCATACACATTCTGAATCGTATTTTTCTTTAAAAAATGAAGCAATAGGGAGCTTATACTTTAAGAAAACCAAATATTTTTTTTTGAGTTAAGGTATTTAAGAATTATTCTTAATATAATCAAGTTAAAGCAAAATTCTACTTAAAAATAAAGTTAAAATTTTAATTTGCTAAATCGAAAGACGTGTATTATTGTCCACAAATTATCACCTTTACGTTCATCAAGTTTGAACTACACTTTTAGAATTTGTAAGAAATAACTATTTTGGGTTTTTTTTGGAGTTCAAGAGTACTGGAAATAAAAACAATTCTTACCTACACATATTCCAGAAAAAATCTTTCGTATTGCTAGGATAACATGTGAAGCTTTTTTTTTTAAATCTCAAATTCAATTTAATTTAAATTTAAATCACAAATAGTACAAAACATTAAGATTTTACACTCTAGCATCTGATGGAATTTTATGGAAAAATCAAAAAATGTCAACAGTGCATATTTGAAGATACAACTGATACTTAATGAACCTTTACAGGCCTTAATCAATCAAAAATGTGGATCTATGTTTACTAAATCTACGTTTACCAAATAAGCATTGATTTTTGATTTTTTTAAAACTACCTACAAAATATTTGTTGTTTTTTTTATTGCCAAAAGCTTGGAAATAATTTAATAATTTTTTGGAAATAATAATTTTTTTTACAACACTATTGAAAGAAAAAGCTCCATTTAAGGAATTTTCTAAGTATTGATGTTTTTAAGTTTATTTTTACGCACCATTAAGTTGGTTTTTTTTTTGGTTGCTCAAGAGTTCCAAGAGAAAAAACTTTATTAACAGTATATATATATATATATATATATATAGTTTTCTTCGCTTGATTATATAAATTTCGAAATTTTAAAGTCCAGGTATTTTTTTTTTGTAATAGGATTTTCCGGGACAAATGTAAGCAAACAAGTTGTTTCTTTCAAAGCTCTAAAGCTAAAAAAACATTTATTAATGACTATAAAACTTCAAATGTTACCAATTACCAATGAATATTAATTATTTGTCGGAGTATTTTTGATTGGAATCTCTGTACAATGCCAACGTTAGAATTAGATACAGTTTCCCAGAATTTGGATACCATAGATCTAAATGAGCTCTGGTATTAGGTGGTATGGATCGGTTATTGCTAACTATAACTTTATGGATAAGAATTATTTATTTCTCCGGCAATAAGGATATTTTCCCCAGTAGTCAATACATATTCTAGTACTTTTATTTGGCAGTTCTCTCCGCAAAGTTTAAACATTAGAGTAAGATACATTACCTCAGAATTAAATATCATAGATCCAGATGGACTATTGTGTAATCTTATTGATAAAAAACTTGTGTTCCGCTAATGAGGATGATTTTCTTATCAGTCCATAAATTTTCTTGCAGTTTGACTAAGCAGTTCTAAAGTTATTTTTATATGAACTGGTCATGTAAGCCGCCTATGCAAGCCCAGGAATCAAGCGATTTTTTTTTGTGCATTTCTGCACCATTCATCACAACTCGAAGGCATATATCTTGATTTTTTACTCACAATTTCCCACCTTAATGATTTATTAAGCTTGTCCAGGCAAGTCTGAAGCTTTTCGGTAACTTCTTCTAGTGTTTTTGTCGTCACTACAATTGCAGTGTTGTCCCCAAATGTAGTTATTAGTATTTAATATAGTAGTAGATTCAGTATGCAAACCTCATGTAAGTCGCCTATGCAAGCCCAGGAAATTAACATATTTTTTTTGTGCAATTCTGCATTATTCATCACAAACGGGAGATAAATAACTTTACGGATTGTAAATGTTATGTCAACAGATTTACAGGCGTTGATTTTTACTTGCAATTTCCCACCCCATTGAGTCATTAAGCTTGTCCATGCGAGTCTGGAGCTTTTTGGTAACTTCTTCTGGTGTTTCTGCCATCAGGTAATTTAAATATTTCTAGAAAAGCTCTAATCGTCAACTCAATTAGCAATACATAGAGTTTTTGTGGAAAATATACGACCGATTTTTTTTCTAGTACTAGTACTTTTTTTTTAAAACCAAAAGTGAAGGACTACCTTGATGGACGTATTATCTTGTGTAAGAATTTTTAAGCTAATTTAAGCATATTGAAGAAGGATAAACGAGTGAAAAATCAAAGGAACCATATTTTTAATTCTAAAGTCATTATTTAATATGAGGAAAAAAATTTAGAACAAAAATTGCACCAATGGCAATCAGAAACAATTTTAATTACCTTTCAAATCGTTTTTTTTTTCGTTTCATCACTATTTGTTTGGAAATTTGATGAACAATTACTAAACTTTTTGACTGCTTTTCGAACCCTCTGTACGTATACCAATTGGAGTGGGAAAAGCTCACGTTCAAAAGCTTAATTAAGAATACCAGAGTGGTATATTTCCTGTGTTAAGAGTACAGTGTTTTTGATGTTATGTGCCAATTTTAAATTACAAAAATCATCGTTGCACTCTGAGCGTTCAATTTGTTTATTTATTATGCGTTTTTTTTTTTTTGGCTATTTGGTTGTGTTTTTTTGGGGGGTGGGCAATTCATTCTTTTACACAGTTGTAATTTCATCCCGTTTGAATTTCACTACTACTTTGGCCTTTGTGTGCATATATGGTATACGCTTTCGGAGGTACCAATGTTGTACGTAATACGTAAAACACAATCAAAAGGGACAACATGTTATTTCAATGTGTCACATGACCACACAAAACGGAACCGGAATCGTAAAGCGTTACACTGAGCTATATCGTATAGATGAATGAATGAGTGAGGGTGGGTGGGGTGGGGTGGGGTGGGTGTGAGTGGGTACGACACAGGGAAACAGACAAAAAGCAGAAAGCTAGAATAATATGTGTAACGTATCCGACTGGAAGTGAACATTGCATTCGACACGAACGAAAATCGCCAAAACGTTATTTTCATATCCTACTTTTTGTTGGAAAAAAGCTCTGTTGGTTCAAAGTATACACCCCCACACATATACGTACAGGACACGTGTGCTACGTCCTACAATTGGCTTTGGCTTTTTCAAACAGATATTTGCAAAACTTGTTACGAAAACATTGTAATACCTGAATGAAAATGGTTCGTTGCACAAGAAAAAAAATCGATTGAAAATTAGACTTATAATAGGGAAATAAGTGGTCGAAAAATTTGATCTTATATTACACTAGCTGCTCCCCGTGACTTTGTCTGCGTAATATAGATGTAGACTATATTTTCTGTTAAAATTTGCTATTTTTAGTGGTAAAGGAAAATTTTTATTTTTCTTATTTTCTTTACAAAAAAAGTAATCAAACTTAAAAACACTATTTTGTCGACTTTAAAAAGACAGATTTAATAAACTGTGGCTTAAAATAAAATATTTGTATGTAATGATCAATTAATTTTCAAAAAATATTTATAAATATCTAATTAGAGTATGTTCAATTGCGTATACTTACAGTAGGTATACCTACCGGGAACCAAACAATCCATAAATCAATCAGAATCTATACATAAAAAATATCGTCAAGTTTAATAAAGTCGGTCTTAATTATGACTTAAAACAGTCAAAAGTTATCAAAATACTCGAGTATAGTTAAGTCTTAATTAAGTCTCAATTCCCGAATGAACTTTTTTTTAAAACTATTACACTACTGCAATATACAAAACGACCGCGAAATTAAAATTTGTTCAAATGCACGAAAACCAGTTCCTTCATAATCAAGTATAACCATTAAATATCTATAAACTTATAATTAAAACATCTGAATTTCAACTATATAATTAAACCATTTTCTTTTAGTTCGCCGAATTTCTCGCAACTCGATATTCCCTCACTAATGTATTTATTTGTGAATACGTATTTTGGTTTTTCAGGTTTACAATATGTGAAAGCCAAAAAAGTTTTTGGTCAATTATAAACTTAGCTTAATCATTTTCAGATATTCTATCGAAAATTTAATTTCTTAAGCAGATCCACAGTTTTTATTTCTAATAATAAACCAACTTTGTTGTATATTATGCGATAATAACGTTTCGTCTTAGCGATACTTTGATTATGAAATTTGAAATTTCGATTATTTAGTAGACGTTATGCCGTACAAACTTTGCCACCATTTTTCACTTTTTTGGAGGAGGAATTATCAAAAACCCTTTCTTATTATATATCTGCATCGTATAAGAAAAACACTTTCCAAATTTCATCGACACCAATATGTATTTATATTTGAAAATACAATGTAAAACGAAAAAAAAAAGTCCTTCTTTATTTTGATTATCATGACAAAAAGTATTTCGATTTCGCACATTTGGACGTTGTACATACAAAATTGTTGAAAATAGATAGAAAGCGTGTAAGTTAATTTCCAATATTTTATTAATTTTCAATAACAATAATTAATTTTAAAATTGTTCTAATTACCGAAGAAAAGTTAGTTTGGAAGATTGTATATTTTAATTGATAATGAAATATATGACAAAAAATTGCTCCTTTAATGCATTTCAGCAGAATATATAATTGCTCCAGGTCACAATAATTGGTTCATAAAAAATAGTTTTTAAAAAAGTTTGACTGTTGAAAAACAATCAAAAATTAAAAAACCGCCTCTTTGGTATTTGGTATAAGTACCTACTACAGAAACTTTTATACTAATTAAGTGAAATAACGTAATTTAAAATGCTGTAGTTAAAATTATAAAACAAAACTAGAAACTTATTATTAATTAATTATTTGTGTATTAATTACACTTATTAAATTCAAAATTTCAATTGTAGATTAACTCCACATTTTCCTATACAAACTTAGTCACCCTATTTTACTCTTTTAGGGTAGGAATTTCCAAAAAAAAAAATCGTATCAGATGTCTACTTCTTAAAAGGAATACATCGAATATTAAAATTTCATCAGTCAGAGGGAGTATATACTTTAAGTTTTTACTTTAAAGTTTATTACTATTATATTATTATTACTATAACTACTACTATTACTTTTTTTCGTTAACATTTTCTTATTGAGCAACTGTAAGGGTCTATTTACAACAATTTTGTAAAAAAAATAGTTTACTGTAAGATTCGCATCCACTTATTTTTAATTAGAAGCACTAGAATGTCAGATACGTAAGCCATTACGCTATTAACATTTACTATGTGTTTTATATATATAAACGTTTATATTTCAAAGAGGCAATTTTTTACACTTTAAATTGAATTTACTGGGCTTTTTATTAGTTCAACTAAAACTATTTTTACAGATTATTTTTCTACTTTTAATTACCTTTCTTATGATATATAACTCGCCTGTCGAGAGTAAAATTTTTTTCTTTCATCCTTGGGGAATACCTTCCCTTATTATTTTTAAGGAATAATAAGCAGCCTATAGTATGTGAGAAATTGTGTTGTATCTTAATACCAAATTTCATTAAATTCGATTGTTCCGTTCTTTAGTTAAATCGGGACAGACAGACAGACAGACAAAAATTTGAAAAATGTTTAACTTGGAATTAGAGCCTCTTGAAACAAATATTTATCCTAAAATTGGGTTTAAAATCGAAATGTACAGACAGACGTATGAATTGTATATATTAGGTATAGATACAGACCATTTTATATAAATATCAGTAAATTGTTGTGTTTAAATTTAAATATAGTCAAGAGGAAGAAAATATTTCCAAATCGGATTGGAAACAGTTGCTGCGCTCGAATGGAACCAATTCCCAATAATTTTATTCGAGGAAAAATTGAGATCTGGACACAATTTGCTCCCGCATTTCACTCTATCACATTGTTACAAGATTCGATAAATTCAACGTTTGAAAATTATATCCTTCGATGAATCGAACATTTTTATACCGTCTGGATATTGTCCTATGATGATGGTATGGCCGAGTCGGAGAACGACGCATTGTCTTTTGAATGTTTTCACTTGATTTATTTTGGCATGAAACATATTTTTTTTTTCATTTTATTTTTCCCTGAAATCTTCTCTATGAAATTTATTCGAGAAAAATTGTTGAGCAATAAATGTGAGCTGTTCGTGTCTGTTTGCGCTGAATGTGCATTTATATTTCTTTTGCACAAAAGTTGCAGCACTCTGTTGTGCCGGGCGACATTCATCATTATTTTCCACATATGCACAAATGCAATGGCTTTTTTGTTTGGCTCAATGTGGTGTTGTTTTCATAATTGTTGCAAAACAAAGTTCGCCAATTGAAAATAGCCGAATTGAAAAGCGATCGGGAGCTGCTAGGACAAATACGATGAATTATTTTGAAGCATTGATGAATTTTATGTTCGTACAAGCTCTGGCGATTGACTTTTTCCAATCATTGTCTATTCAAACATTATTCCCTTCCATTACGAATTTTTTTCTCCAATGTTTTCACTGTACTGTTGGCCATTCAAACAAACATATTGTCCATGTCCATGCCAACAATCGATCAACGCCGATTCGTTCAAATGAACAATTTTTCTATTAAAACAACAATTCAAACTCACAACGACCTAAATCAATCGAAAAATCAGGCATTCTATCTCCAAATATCACGATTCCCGTTTGTCTGTCGCGAAAATTTTTATGTCGCATAAACACACCCATATATTATCCCCGTTTTACATTTTTTTTCCCTCCATTTCGTTGCAAATGTAGAGCAAAAATCATATCACCAAATTTATGCAATAATTCATCCCTTTTTTAACTTACCGAAAATAAATATAAAACTTTTAATCGAACTTTTCCATTTTTAGGATTCGTTGACAACCAGAAGCCTTGTATTTTGTATTTTTCCGTCCGTACCTCTTCGCAGTGTTTAATTTATGATATTTCAAAAAAAAAATGGGAAAACTACAGGAAATTACACAAATTTAATGAAGTAACTTCTAAAAAATATAAATAGCGACATTTGTTGAGGAAAAAATATATTTTCCTACTTAAAATTAGCTACAAAATTGTAGATTTTTGTAGGACGAAATCAATATTTCTTTTTTCTCAAAACATTTTCGATGAAATAACAACTCTTATTCTTCTCTTATTCCTTCATTTATAAGAATTTGCTACTATTCTTTCCTTTGTAAGCTTACACTTTTATTACATATAAAAACAAAAAAAATTGTCAAATACTTTTGACCGATATATTTTCTACTTGATGGCATGGCATCAAACAACAATTAACCCTCAAATTATGTGAAACAAAAAATTAAGTGGTATATTACTAAGGGAGCTTCCTCATCAACATGTTCTTAGATATTTTGGATTGGACTTAAAAAAATGGTGAAATTTTTTTGTAGAATAAATTTTCTTCATACTTAAAACTCTTTTAAATTTTCGGGGGATTAAGGTGGGAAAAAAAATGATCAAATTATAAAAACTTTGATTTTTTGTGTAGGGATTACAATAATGAACAATTAACGACCAACGATGAACAAATCGATAGCATAAAGCTTTAGAAACATTATCATTTGTGCCCAAAAAAAAAAATGAATCTGAAAAAATGTATTACAGAAAAAATTAATATAAAATTCCAACTATTTGACCATTTTTATTTTGAACAATGTAAAATTTACCATGGAAGATCGAAGGGTACATTAATATTTTATTTAATTCCTCAAATAAACTATTTGAAGTTCCAGAGTAGTGAAAAGTGGTTCAAATAATAATGATTCAAAATCCAGGCAAAGTACTTAAATAAATACAGACCAAATATAGACCAGTCTGGTATTAAGGAAACTAATGAAACAATCCTTCTGGCTAAAATATTGCTCATAATTGAAGAAAAATCGATGGTTTCTTAGCACTAATTTGGCTTCAAATCCAAACAGTCAATTCTGGAGTTGATCCATCGAATTACTAGTCATCAGAGGCGCAGAAAATGCAAAAAAAACAAACCCTACTGCTCAACTGTGTTCTTGATTTTTCCTCAGGTGTTTCATAAAGGATGGCATCAAAGTCTCCTACAATAATTCATAAAGAAGACTCCAAATTATTCAAAAACACTATTATTTTACCTGGAGGATCGTTTTTATCAGATAAAAGTAAAAAATGAAATGACGAGTTTACAGCCTGTTAAGGTGGGCATTCTCCAGGATAGTATTTTGAATCAACTGCTATATCTTATATACTAAATATCATGACCAATGGGGAGTACTAATAACCACATTTCTGGACAAAACTGCAGTTGTATTGACGGAAAAAACACCAGAAGTTACTGAAAAGATCCAGGCTTGCTTAGACAAGCTTAATGATTCAATGGTGCAGGAAATTGTGAGTAAAAATCAACGCCTATAAATCCGTAAAGATATTAGCCTCAAAGTTGTTATGAATGGTGCAAAACTGCACCAAAAAATATGATAAATTTTTCATAAATCTGATAAACAGCTTACATGTGCAGCTCATATAAAAAGAACTAAAGTACTGCTTTATAAAAATACAAGAAAATGTATTGACTGAAGAAAAAATCCTTCCATTGTTGGCGGAATACAAACTATTTATCCATAAGGTTTCCCTAAAGTTCATTTGGTCCTAAGATATCTAATTTTGAGGCAATGCATCTAACTTTAGCGTTTAAATTCTCCTGGGAGAACTGCCAAATAAAAATACCTGAAAATGTATTGACTGAAGAGGAAATCATCTTCTTAGTCAAAAAAATAATTATTTCTTATCTATAAGGATATACTTACCCATAACCGTACCATACCACTGATACTATAACTCGACTATATTATCTTGACATACAATATTCAAGACAAAAGTAAAATTAAAGAATATGAAAGAATCTTTCTGGCTAAAATACTGTCCATAGTTAAATCTATAAAATTACCATTCATCAAAGGTACAAAAAATGCAAGAAAACTAACTCTAACTGCTCAGTTGCCTTCTTGAATTTTTTTCAGGAGTTTCATAAAGGCTGACATCAAAGTTTCCTACATAAACTCATAAAAGAGATCCCAAATTATTCAAAAACACTATTATTTTACCTGGAGGATCATTTTTATCAGATAAAAGTAAAAAATGAAATGACGATTTTACAGCCTCTTAAGGTGAGCATTCTCCAGGATAGTATGTTGAATCAACTGCTCTATCTAATAAACCAAATATCATGACTAATGGAGAAGTACTAATAACCATATTTGTGGACAACACTGTAGTTGAAGTGACGGCAAAAAAACCAGAAGAAGTTATCGAAAAGTGTCACACTTGCCTTGGCAAGCTTTATGACTCAATGGGGTAGGAAATTGTAAATAAAAATCAACGCCTGTAAATCCGTAAAGATATTTACGTCCGAGTTATGATGAATGGTGCAGAATTGCACAAAAAATATGTTAAATACTTGAGCTTGCATCTAGATAGACGGCTAACCTGTGCAGCCCCTCTAAAAAGAACTTAAGAATGCCTTATTAAAAAAAATGTATTAGCTGCTGAGGAAATCTATCCACGTTGGCAAAATACAAGCTTTTTATCCATCAGGAGTTACTAAAGGAACCTATGGTATTCAATTCTAGAGTACTGAATTTAATTATAACGAATAAATTCTCCAGAGAAAACTGCCCTGAAAAATGTCTTGGCTTATGGGAAAATCATTGACTTATTGCCGGAAAAATAAAAACTTCCTAATCTTAAGATTATACTTACCTATAACCACTCATATTAAAGCTTATCTAGACCTATGATTTCAAAATTCTGGGGCACTGTATCTAATTCTAATGCTAAGATTCTCCTAGAATTCAATTCAAAAATACTTCGACAAAAAAATATTTTTTCCTGGAATATACATAACACTAAAATTCATAGTTTTATAGGATAGCAAGACTGATATTCAAGAGTGAAAGAAAAATCAAAAATACGACAAATAGTAACTGAAGAAGCTCTACGACCATTTTAACAACTTAGCGGTGAAAATTTTAGATAATAACAAGTTTTAAGACTAGAAAAAAATTCATGAATCGTCCATTGGAATTGCTGCCTTTTATAATTAGCCAAAAGAATAAAACCATTTATTGCAACACTTTACAGATTGTGCTTAAAATATGCATAAACATTTTTTATACATACAGAAAGGATTTTGTCCTTTTTTGCCAGACATTGTATGTCTAATTAAGGGGAAGAAACTGATAATCAAAAATATGTCCAAAGTTGAGTTCCCTCTTTAGGGGAGTTCTACTCCCTTTGTGTTATAAAGTTGCATTACAAATCCATAACATTTTAGAAATTTCAAGATTTGGTGGATCAATAAACCAATGAATTCTTAAGTCTATAACATTCTAGCATTCTAGCATTCACCCTCCACAACTGATTGAAAATTGAGGGTGACTAGTATCAAACTTTAGTGACACCCTATGGGAGAAACTTGTGTTGGACGATAAGGTTTTAGAGGATTATTTTAAATTTATACTTTTTTGCACTAAAAGAAATACAAAAGACCCAGACTTGCTGGAGTACCTATCAAAAAGAGAAGGAGAAAAATGTAAGGAAGATCATTTCTTTTTATATAAATTCGAGAAAAAATTTATTCTATCTTGATAATATAAAGAGAAGAATTTCATAAAATATTGAGAAAATATTAACTTTTCCCCATTTTCATCTTCCAATTTTTATTATTCCAAATCTATC
This sequence comes from Sisyra terminalis, assembly GCA_958496175.1. Lineage (NCBI taxonomy): Eukaryota > Metazoa > Arthropoda > Insecta > Neuroptera > Sisyridae > Sisyra > Sisyra terminalis. Next base: position 49,862,010 of record OY292278.1, on the reverse strand, counting down.
CTTGTTGGCGACACGCGTCGATCACTTGCCGTGCAATGTTTCCATTTCATTTTATTATGAGATACATATTCAAATTTTATTATTATATTTCGATCATAACTTTTATAACTGTGAACGGAATTCCCACAAAACGTAGAGAATAACCAAACGATAAAAACTAAGTGATCGATGGTTTTTTTTTTCTTTGCCCGTGGTTTATGTGTGTAGTTTTCATTTCTAGATAAAATACTCTTTTATCTATTGAAAAGTATAAGGGTTGACAGGGATGATGGTCGAAATGATAACGATCAAAATGACGATAATGTTATCTGTCCGTTCAACGAAAATTTCATTGGATTCAAAGTGGAATGATGTTGATGAATTTTCCTTTAAAAACTCTTCATGCCGGGGGGGAGGTTGGTTGGTATCCTCTTTTCGGGGGCGAGAAACGAGGATGAAAAATTTGTTTCGACGCGCTCGTTCGTTGTTTATTTTTCGACGGAAATTTCTATACAACTTCTATTCGATAGAATAGAAAAATTGGTTGCCATATCAATTTTATCCTACATATATTACGCGAGGATATATCTCATTTTCCACCCCATCCATTCTGCTGTTTTCGTGTGTCGTTTTTTTTTTTGCGATGTCGTCGTCGTCGTCGTCTCTTTGACACGATACTCGGGAAAAACGCAAAAAAAAAAAAACGCCGTTCAGGTGTGGGTAAGTAGCCGATGGCGCCGTGGGTGGGAAAATTCTCAAGAAAAATTGCTACTCACATTTAAACTTACAGAGGCGTTCGCTTACTAACCGGAATGATAACCAGAAAGAACATAAGGCTTCAGTTGAAGAAAAGACACTTATGAATTTATGGGAGTGTAAATCTTTAAAACTTGAAAATTTCAGGTAATTTGTCTTCGTCGTAGTTGAAAATCTTGCGAATAGAAAAAAGATATGATAATTTACAACAATTAATCATATTTTTTTTACAATTGTATCAACCGTTATTACCTTATGTACTTTACCAGATTTTCCACTAAAACTATTTGCAAAAAAAAATCAAAGATATATTCCATAAGACAATAAGAATGACACTTGGAGCACAAAAATATATTTGGATCATTTCTGGAGTGAAAATTAGCATTTAAACGTTCTACCCTTCAAAACCGATCCAAATCAGTGTATGATGTACCATTCTTATAGCCTTTTTTAAGATATATTTATTACTAAAACTTCCTTTAGTCACAATTGATGTACCAAAAATCAAGAATATGATTTATTCCAACTAGCAATCGTTGATTAATCGTTAACTATACCCTATACCGACTGTCTAAAAAAAAATTTAAGTTGGCAATTTCCAATTATTTGTTTTGCACAATCGACGGGAAATCGTTCGTAAAAGTTTGTAAAAGAAACCATTTTGTTGGTGACAAAATAATTTTCCAGTAATTAATAAGTTGCGAAAAATTAATTTTTTGGTCATTGATATTGAAAAATCCTATTTTCTTAACACTTTTCCTATACCAATGACGAATTAACTAATTTTTCATTATTAATTAACTACTACAAAACTATTTTGTCAGAAAAAACAACAATTTCTTTTATAAAATTCTACGAATAATTTCTCATTGATTGGCCAAAAATTTAAAAAAAAAATCAATATATGGTATATATGAAATTCAAAATATTTTTTTTGAAAAGCATATCGAAAATATTGTTCAAGGTGACAAAAAAATAATATCGGGAAGGCTTGAACTCTTAATACTAATATTAAGAGGTCTCTCATCTTTAATTTCGATTTTTTATTTGTGCTTTAATTTTTGTGTCAATGCTGTCAAACTCTCAAAATAAAAAAAAATCATCTGCACACATATTTATAAAAAATAGAATTCTCTACAAAAAACATCTCTCTGAAAATTTTTGCCAGACACGCCGTTTCCGAATAATCAAGCTTTAAACATTGATATAATTTTTAGATTTATCTTCTTTATTTTGGAATTTTGTAACTAACAAACAAATAAATATATAGAAATGAACAATATAGATTCTTGAAGGGAATTTAATGTTCTACAAAAAAGGTTTCGTAACGTTTTTACATAAAATCTCTATTTCAATAGTTATTCACAAATAAAATTGAAGGAAAAATTAAACTATTGTTTTTTTCGTTGTTGAACCACTTTTGAAAGAGTGATTTTATACAAAAAAACGTTAAAAGTCCTTTTTAATAGAGCACTTACTTCCCTTTAAGAATATATAATGCTTATTTCTATAAACATTATTTCTATAAAAAAAAAATCGGGATCGTTTGAGCCCTTAATATTAGTACTAAGAGGTCTACCATCTTTAATTTCGATTTATTATTTGTGCTTTCATTTTTGCGTCAATACTGTCAAACTATCAAGGTAAAAATATTTATCTGCAGATATATTTATAGAAAATTAAATTTCCTACAAAAAACGTTTTTTAAAAATTTTCGCTAGACACGCCGTTTCCGAATAATCAAGCTTCAGACAGTGATATAATTTTTAGATTTATCTTCTTTATTTTGGAATTTTTTAACTAACGAACAAATAAGTATATAGAAATAAACAATATAGATTCTTGAAGGAAATTTAATGCTTTACAAAAAAGGTTTCCAAACGTTTTTACATAAAATCACTTTTTCAAAAGTTATTAACAATTAAAGTTGAAAGAAAAATGAAATTATTGTTTTTTTCGTTGTTGAGCCACTTTTCTTTATTTAGTGGGACAAATTGATATTTTACATCATCGAAAATTATGATTTTATCAATCTTATTACTTGAAATATTTAAATTTCATTATATATTCAAACCTATTCTCGGTTAACAACAATTTATATCATGAAAACGTAGATTTACTGTATAAAAATAACTTAATTTATATTTCAACTTTAATTGTGAATAACTTTTAAGAAAGTGATTTTATGTAAAAACGTTACTAAACCTTTTTTGTATAGTATTGAATTCCCATTAAGAATCTATATTGTTCATTTCTATATATTGATTACAAAATTCCAAAATAAAGAAGACAAATTTAAAAATTATATCAATGTATGAAGCTTGGATATTCGGAAACGGAGTGTCTAGCAAAAATTTACAAAATGACGTTTTTTGTAGCAACTTTAATTTTCTATAAATATATGTGCAAATAATTTTTTTTATCTTGATAGTTTGACAGTATTGACACTAAAATGAAAGCACAGAATGAAAATCGAAATTAAAGATGATAGACCTCTTAATAATAATATTAAGGGCTCAAACCTTCCGGATATTATTTTCGGTTACCTTGAACAATATTTTCGATATACTTTTCAAAAAAAAAAAAATAATCGATTTTTTTGGCCCAGTTTAGGGTATAGGATTTGAATTCTTACAATGATGTATTCTTTGGCTAAAGTAATGTTTCTAAAGTAATCCATCTATCTTTTCAATAAGTCCCAGGATTAAAATTTGTCGTTATTTTTTTTCTGTGATTCTTTTTGTCCTTTACAAATCCTTTTCTCCTAAAAATATCACCTTTTTACTTAATTTTTCTTTTGGTTTCCACACCAATGATCATATTTTCTTTGGTAGGCCTCTTTTCAAACTTAAACATTTGTAAATCAAGGTTCATTAGAATTTTTTTGTTCTTCTACAGTCCTTTTCTCCTTTCTAAAAGTTCATATTTTTGATGGATCATTCTCCAAAAAAATTATAGCAACATTTTCCAAAGATTCAGTACTTATATTTTAATGAAAATATTTTTTAACATTCACCACATTTTTATGTAAATCTTAGTAACTTTTATTCACTGGAAGACTGTCTTTAATTGGTGAAGATGTCTTGTAAAAATTTATTTTCCAGTTAAAATTTTTTTCAATGATTTCACCATTGGGTCTTTTTCTATTAATGCCAAATCATAGCATTCAGCTTATAATACAAATCCAATAATTGTTGACCGAAAAGGAGTTCACTTCTTCAGCTCCTTTTTAGCACCATTTAATATCTTTTATCAGACAAATCGTTTTCTCTCCAGACCTGAAGAATTCAAAAATATTTAGTATCTAAATTTGACTCCACAAATCTCGTTTCATCCCTTAAATTGAATGTCTTTATAAACGTACATTTGCATTCACATACCGTTCACTCTATACGACTCCATACGGATCTCTTCCTCATTCCATTCCTCCATAACACGGATGATGGTTATTCCAACACCAAAGAAAGCTTTGACTACGTATGTCGGATATGTACGGTAAGTACAGAGAATAAGTGCATGTGAGGATTCGGGATACTGAATGATGATGATGATGATGATGATGATGACGATTTTACCAGAGGGATATGAATGGGATAATACCAAGCGTAGAACCCGCGTGGTGGGGGTGTTGGACTCAAGATTGAAGAAATGGATAGAACTCTTCAGAGGGATGAAAATGGCGTAGACGATATGCGAAGGGTGGAAAGTTCATGTTTGGATGGGGTGAGTTTCCGGAGGGTGGTTTGGTTCAATTCCCTAACAACTGCATAGAAATGACTTGACTACTTGAAAATCAATTCCCCTAACTCATCTTGACATGTAAGTGAATGCATATATGTTTTCACTTGAGTAGAAATGCATTGGAGTGGTATGGGGTGGGGTGGAGGGTTTGTGTCGCGGGGTGGTTGTAAAAGGGTTGATTGTCAAGCAACTTCAATTTCCTTTTAATAAATCTTTATCTTTTTCTTTCAGATTCGAGTCTGCATATTTCCAAAGAAATAAAGGTAAGTTTTTTTTTTTTAAATTTCTTTAAAAATTCCACAAAAGTAATAATTACGAAAATGATATCGTAAAAATTGATATTATGTTGTTACTTCTTGTAGTACGACTCTTTGAAAATCTCATCCCTTAAACACATATTTATATTTCCGTTTTTAGTCGAATGAATTTTTTGCAATTCAACTAAAGTGAAATTTCCACTACACCAACTACCCTAACGCACTCCACTTACCCTCCATCCCCCCCGAACATCTATACATCTAAACCATCTCAACGTTTTTATATTATATGAAATGGTAATTCGATCAAAACGCTCGAGTTAGAGAGGGATGACGATGGAAAAAAAAATCTCTCATCCACATTTGCGTGAATATAGTCATTTTTTATGTTCCACACCAAAAAAATAAATAAATAAATAAATAAAAATAAATACAGATATATCTGCGACACTGAACAAAATTTCGTCATCATCATATCGTTTGTCAGTTTTTTTTCTTCATTCCCCATTGAAACAACGAGGGAAATTTGAATAAATCACAGTGGAAAAAAAAATGCAAGGCGGTAAATTTAAATTAAAAACAACAAAAAAAAAATGAAGAGATAGTTAAATAACCGTGAACTCTGTACGTTAAAGAATTTATATCAAAAAAAAAAAAAATTGCTCATCTTTCCTATCATTTTTTCGCTCGGGTTAGAGTGGCATGTTTGCCCCACCCACCCCCAGCCATCCCGTTTGCATCAATGTACCATTTTCCACCCTATAATCTGGAGCTATATATAGATTATAAAATTCAAAACATCAAACGACTCATTTTATTTGTTACCGGTCTGTTTTGTTTGAAATAGACGAACGGAATTCTTTCCGTTTTGCTTCTCTTTTTTCAATTCAAATGGCGTATCCTCTTTTTTACTTTGGTCCTTTTGTACTTTAGTCTTCTGTGTAAATAGTTCCATTGAAATTCAGAACGCTATGAAGAGAAGTTTTGTTTACTGACTTTGTGCTCACACTTGAGATTATCGGGAGGGTGGTGTTAAGCCAGTGGCTTTTAATCTTTTTTTTTTTTGCATTTCCTTTTTCATTTTATTTAAAATATTTGAGTCTCTGGTTTCAACTTTGCAATGACTGCAATGATTTTCATTTTTTACAGCGCGAAAACATGAAGTTAAGCTTAATATTTGTCCATATTTTTTAATTTTGATTTGTTTAAATCTCTGATCAAATTTTAATTTATATTTCAGATTTTCGAAGCTCTAAAAGCTCCTAATTTTTTGTCTATTTTCTTTGAAATTTTCGTCAAACAACTAAGAATGAAAATTGTTAACATTTACCCAAAAATATGGATTAAAAAAATATCAAAAATGGAATAATCAAAAATTTCCTTTAGGCTAATAAAAATATTTTTCTTACAAAACAATTAAAGTTTTTAATATGCATAAGTTTCATAAATCCAGCTTTAAAGTTATCATTTTTAAATCCAAATATTATGTATACAATATATAGGATATATTGCGGTCCAAATTATGTAGTATAATTTTTATATGATAATATATAAAAATCATACCATAAACATAAATTTGAACAGAAGTTAAAACAAAAATATTCGTGACGTATTGCCCAGATACGTATTTCGATTGCCAAGCAATCTTTTTCAGTGATGAATCCTTCACAAAGCAGATACGGAAAGATCCAAACTACTTGATGATCACTAAGGAAGATTGCTTGGAAATCAAAATACGTATCTGGGCAATACGTCACGAATATTTTTGTTTGAACTTGTGTTCAAATTTATGTTTATGGTATGGTTTTTATATATTATTATAATAAAGTATACAACAGAAATTGGATCGCAATATATTGTATACACAGTATAACTGTTCAAAATCAGCGAAAAAATCTTATTTAGATTATCCAAATATTATTTTTTAGTTCTTTATCAATAATTTTCTCTAAAGTAACTTGTTGATTTAAATTGAGAAGGTTTTTATCTTCCAATGAACCTAAAGCTCTTTTTCTGAGGGTTGAAATAAAGAAGAATTAGAAAAAAGCTCTAATTCGCTTAAGGATTTCTTAAATCAAAAATATTTTTTTGTGCAAAAATCATTTTCTTTTTCATATAATCTGTGAAGAATTTTTTAAGCTCTCAGAGCTTAAGTGGGTGTTAAGAAGGTTTCACAGGTGTCTTATCTTACCTTTTTTATACTTTGCGTCAATATTATCATTCAAAGCTTTCAGTGCTTTTCCAAAAAAAAGGTACCTGTAGATGCAAGCTTTTTTCATAAATGGGTTTCCTTTAGAGTTCTTTTTGATATTCTGTTAGAACAAGTGTTCAAGCCTTAGCCAAAGCACCCATGTTAAAATTATTCTTAAAACTTCCAGAGTATAATAACTGCTCTTTTTCTGATGGCAAGGGGAAAAGAGCTAAGAAAAAAGCTCTAATTAGACTGAGATTTCTAAGACCTGAACTAAATTTTTCTAAATCCTGGTAGCAGGAAAAAAGAGGGGTACGATAAAAACTCTTATTAGCTTAAGATTTTTAAAATTAAAAATATTTTATTCTAAAAAAATATTTTATTTTCCTAGTACCTGTAAAGTATTTATTAAGCTCTCAAAGCTCAATGTTAAAATTTCACATCAAAAGTGTTTTATTCTATCTGATTTGTGCTTTCAGTTGATATCGTTATCGTCTGTGCTTTTAAAAAAAAAATAATTCGTGATTTTTAAAAAATCCAAACTTTTTTCTCAGTTTTATTTAGAGTTCCTTTAGATACTCTTTCAGTCCAAGCTTTAGCCAAAGCGTCAATGTTAAAACTATTCTTCAAATATTCAGTTAATTATAAATACTTTAATCATATCCTTCAATTAAATGCTTTATGATCTGTTGTCAAAGCTTTTGGACAAATCAATTGAGATAATTCTATTTTTTTTTGTAATGAATTTATAAGCTTTTATTGCAATTTTAAACTGTTAAAGTTAAAAGCTCGTAGTAAAAATGATTTGAATGCAACCCTGCTCAAAATTATCTTCGTATATTTGATGATTTAAAATATATTTTAAGAAATGAAGATTATCTTTTGAATACATACGAAAAATATATAGATACTTTTTGGTATAAAAATTTGGTGCATAACAAAATGCAATTGCAGTTAAAAAATATGTTAAAATCCAATCGAAAACTCTAAACAATGATGAACATTTTCTTTATGTTTTGATTTTTCCATTCATTAGCATTGGGACGTCAAAAACAATAAAACTCCAAATAAAATCATATTTTGTTGAACAATCGAGATATATAAACAGAGAATTTTGTCTATCGTAAAATTTCTAATTAATATTCCCGAACGATGTAAATATTGTTACGTGACCTCTATCAAAAAACAATAAAAAATATGATTTGAGAAAACCAAATGCTTTTATCTTTCCCATTTTAATTAAATATTCATTAAGGTTGAAAACCCAACATGTCTGTTTCAGGTTATAAAAAATAATGCATTGTTCAAATGCAGGAAATGCATTTATTAAAACGGCCCAACTCGATAATTTGAATTAAAAATATACGACGAATACAAATTGAAAAGATGCCATATTATTATTGTATTTTTTTCGAGTGAGATTTACGAAGACAAAGTTTACGAATCATACGAGGATTTTATTTATTTTCAAGAAAAACGCGACTCGAGACAATTGACGTAATATAAGGAAAATTCATCCCTGCTTTTTATGTGCTCTTTATTCCCTCAATCCCATTTCGTCGCTGGAAAAATACACGAATTTCTCAAATTGCCAACAAACGTTAAACAGAGCGTTTTATTTAAACAATTCGGGTCGTATGTTTTCCTCAACGTTTGAAATATTTTTAAGATCATCAAAAAAAAAAAAAAAAAGGAAAAAAGGAGTTGATACGTGGTCATACACGAACAAGGTGTTTAGGGGTTGGAAAGCTCGTCGAGACGATGTCCAGAATGGGGTAGCCACGAGAAAAAGAGCTTGTCGAGCTAAGCCGAGCGTAACATAAAAACTGCATGACTTGCGTATCAAGTAAACATCCCTCATAAATAAGGGTTGTTTCTATGTCTGGATATGGTTTTTTTTTTCGTTTTTATTTTTCCCGTCACGGGTCAGAAAAGAGGATAAACTCTTCGCTCTCGCGTGCTATATTGAATCAAATTAGTGAATGTGTTACATACAAACCTCGACACCATCAACCCCCGTGGATTTCATCACTCTATCCCGGTCACACCTTACACTTACCCCACACTGGGCGCTTTCGTAGGTTCGCTATAAATTAAAATCGCAATGAGTTTGTAAAAGTTTTTCGGTCTTTTCCCTCGTTAAATTACACACTTCTACTCGTCTCTTGCTTTATATTTTTAACGTAATTTTTTGCGACTTTATCTACCCCTAAAGTATATTAAATGGTTCGCTGCGTTTAAGATAATTTTTTTTCCTGCGAAAATAAAAAGTACATATCTTTTCTGTCAGTCGTAGAGGAAAAAATCTTCACAACTAGAAGAACACTGCATCCTTATTACTCGTAAAAGTTTTTTATGTCTCGAAATTTTTTTTTTTTTTTTATAAATACTTTTAGCACGCATCGCGTGCGTTCTTCCCCGTTTTTTTTTTACTCATGTGCGTGAGACTCGCAATCATCCCCTGCAACTCGTTGAACAAACCCTTGAAAAATCATCCCGTATTTCCATTCCGGGAAACATCACTTTTGTTGGCAGTCATAATAAAAAAATACGCCCAAATTAATATCAAATAGATTCGTTATCAATTCGTTTGTCTAAACCAGTGGTTTTCAACTTGTTGAAAGGTATTATGAAGCACATAAAATATCTACTTGATTTCTGGAACAAAAAATGAGCTTGAGTATTATGCATTTTTCTAATCTGTTGCATCCCAAATCTTTTGGTAAATCATTTTAATTTTTCTTCTATATTTTTTTGAACTTACATCAACCATATATTTTTTTTTCAGTTTTGCTAGAAAACTTAGTTCAATGGATGGAATTATATTGGTTGATTAACTTTAATGGAGAAAAAAAAATACCTCAACATCTCTGCACTTAATTCAGTGAGCTAAAATATTGTTGTAGTTCCTAAATCGATTTTAAGTTCATGGTTCCTTATAACATACCCCCATCAAAAAATATATTAGAATTTATATATTAGTATATTAGGATACAAGAGAAAAATATAAGAAGAATAAAATGATTAAATCGGGAAAATTCACAACAGTGAAATTTCAAAAAATTTAGAGCAAGAAAATTTATTTTTTCTGGTACACCACTTACACTATTACCGAAATGACATCCAGAATAAATCATTAATGATTCATTTACTCCCCATTTTCTCATTTTTTGATAAATTTAAAATTTTCTTCAACAAAAAACTGATCAATTTTCTTAACATTTTCCAACCAATCGTCAAAGACTTCAACTACTTCAATTTTGAAGCAAATCAAATCAAAGCTACCCCTATTAAACTTTATAACACAGTAAACTCTTCAACTACTCCCAAAGTGTTAGAAATCAAAATCGACGGTAATAACACCAAAAAAATGCCTAATTATGGCCAAATCACAGAGGATATTATATAAAAATTTCATTTAAAAATCGTTATGGGGTTCACCCAACTATTCAGCGCAATTATCACCCCTGAACACTATCCGTTGATATGGAATACCACTGTGATAATATTGATAAAAAATGGGTAATTCCTAAGCCGAACTCATATCATATCGACCAAGAATTCTTGTGCCAACTCTATTGAAACCCATTGAAAAATTTTACTGCGGAAAAAAGTTTAACTACTATGAAATAAAATAGGATTTACCACCAAAATATCAATTTGGCATCCTAAAACATTGCTGTACTGTGGAGTAAATATACCGAGTTGTAAAGGTAATCATGGATGCACTAAAAGGACAGCAACTATTCTCCAAGTGCTTAAAATCGAAAACTACAATAATAACATAAAAAAGCGCCTAGCTATGGTTAAATCACAGGGAAAATTATAAAAGATTTACATTTAGAAATCATTATGGGGTTCGCCCAATTATTCAGCGCAATTACCACCCCTGAACACTATCCGTCAATATGGAATACCACTGTGATCATAGTGCTTAAAAAAATGGGTAATTACTAAACCAAACTCAAATCATTATCGACCTAGATCTCTTTTGTCAACTCTGTTGGAACCCATTGAAAAATTTTATTACGGAAAAAAGTTAAACTACTATGAAATGAAATAGAATTTACCACCAAAATATCAATTTTGCATCCAAAAACTTTTCTGTATTGTGAAGTAAATATACCAAATTGTAAAAGTAATCTTGGATGTTATTTCTGCCGTTTTTTTCGGAGCTATACCAAACATTTGACAATGGTTAGCACTAGGAACTTATAAACTGGTCATATAAAAAACTATATTTAGCCTGTTTGGGCATTTGATTTACAACTATGAAAAACCACCAGCAGCTCTAACATCAAGCTTTTATAGAGCTTTCAGACCATGACACTGCGCCAAATAATACAACCGATTGATATGGTGCAAAATTTAATATTTAGTGTCCAACCAAAACTAGTTTTTACGGCCGAAACTTCCATATAGGGTTATTTTTTCGTAGGAAAAAAAGTTAATCATAATTAATAAGTATTTACTTTTAAATTCTCCAGGGTTTAATCAGTGATTTAATCTCTAATATTTGAGCAAATCATTAGCATAACATATTATTATCATTTAGGTTTCGGTCGTAGTTTCGGCATGACGATAGCTGAAATCAAAACTAAGCCGAAAAAAGGCCAAAACCAAAAGTTTGGTCGGACTTTAGAAAAAATACATAAAGACCAAGAAATGGTTATGTTTCGGAAAAAATCTACAAAAGCAGCCTTAAATATCAAACTCAATTGAGCGACTATTCCAACTATTTGGCTATTTTCCTTCTTAACAATGGCGAGGAAAATAAAAAATTAAACAGAATATTTTTTTTGGAAGTACAATTATCACGATTAGCAACGCTATTTCCATCGTAAACGTTCAAAAATTTTCTTTTTTGTCCAGGAAAAACCGAATATCTTAATGTTATGAAAAGAAAAACCTATAGTTTTGATTTTAAAGTGACATTCTGTATAAATAATTAAAAATGTTCTTGGGAACTTGGATTTAAATATCAAGACATTATTTTTCAAATAATCTCAACGTTTTGTTGGTATTTATTTCCAACTTCTTCGGGAGAATTTTCGATGTTAACATCCTCGTCGTAAATACTGGCTTTTTAACAAGATTTTTAACAATTTATAACTTACTCGGTTATATTGTTAAAAAGCCAATATTTGCAACGAGGATGTTGACACCAAAAATTCTCCTAGAGAAGTTGGAAATAAATACCAACGAAACGTTGAGATAATTTGAAAAATAACGTCTTTTTATTTAAATCCAAGTTCCCAAGAACATTATTAATTATTTACCACACCATGGATGAGCAACCAGGAATTCTGTATAAATTTTACTGTTTCATCCCCCAGTTGATAAGATTTTGATCAAACTCAACCTTTGCACTATTCATTAATGATTCTTATTTTCAAGATATTTAATATTCGATATTTTTATTACATTTTTTATACAACGTTTTACCACTTTCGCAGCTTCTTCAGATACTCAATTACAAACATCACTTGTTAAATCCATATAAAATAATCTCGACATTCATACGACTATCTTTCTCATAATAATTCAATAAAAATGCCGAAATTATTTTACATGGATTTAACAATTGATGTTTGTAATTGAGTATCTGAAGAAGCTGTGAAAGTGGCAAAACGTGGTACGAAAAAATTAAGAAAAACATCGAATATTATGTATCCAGAAAATCCGAATCATTAATGTCTAATAGGGTGTCCGTTATTTCCCAAATTTATATTTTTACAGCGATCGCCCCCTGAGTTTTAGTTTAAGATATAAAAAAAATTATCCAATACAATTAAGCTCTTGATTTCTTGATTAAACCGTGCTGGAATCATGTTACATTTACCATTTAAATAACACGGAATTATTTAACTTTTTACTTTTAATTTTTTATCTCAGAAACAAATGAATCAAAAGATTTAAAATTAAATTGTTATGACGTAAAATTTAACGTTCTACAAAAAAGGTCTCTTATAAATTTTCGATTAAGTCACTCCATTAAAAGTTATTCAACATTTAACTTGTGCCTAATATATATCTGCAATATTTTCAACTTTTTGCTCATTTTTACTTTTTTTAACTATAAAATTATTGGAAGAGAAGATAAAAATTATTATCTTTAGGGCACAAGTGATTATTTGTGTTAATTTTAGGGCTTAAATTGAAAATTAAACAAAAAAAACATTTTTTGACAGTTAATACAGGTGACATAAGATCCGAATTCGCTATAGTCGTGAAATTCATTTTATCCAGGATAAATTTTCGAACTTTAATCAATATTTTGTACCTACAAAGTGAGTTTCATACTAATTAATGAGACTATTGACAAAAGTTTAATTAAAATTCGAATTTTTACCATTTTACCTTACGTCATCTATGAGAAATTTCTTAGAGGTTGTAGTCAGCAAATTAAATGTTGAATTAATTACAAAATACACATTTTACAAATTAATTCAAGTTAAATGTTGAATAACTTTTAATAGAGTGATTTAATTGAAAATTTATAAGAAACCTTTTTTGTAAAGTGTTAAATTTTAAGTCAGAATAATTTGGTCTTAAATCTTTTTATAAATTTGTGTCTGAGAAAAAAAAATAAAAGTAAAAAGTCAAATAATCCCATGTTATTTAAATGGTAAAAGTAACATGATTCCGGCACGGTTTAATCAAGAAATTAAGAGTTTAATTGTATTGGATAATTATTTTTTATTTCTTAAACTAAAAATTCAGGGGGCGATCGCTGTAAAAAAATAATTTAGGAAATAACGGAGACCCTAAAATAATAACCATGGATAAAAATACCAGCAATCTTTGCATTATTGTTTTAATCATCCCTTAACAATTTTTTTTTCAAAGTACAAAAATGTATGTATAAAAAGAAAATAAAAATATCAGGATCTTCCTAAAGAATTGTGTTAGTTTTTGGTACAAAATTGTACGATATAAAAATGCAATTATGTTCAATGGAAAAATGAGAAATTCAACTTCAATGGGCTTCAAGAAAAGTTGCATTTCACTTGCAAATTTGTGCAAATATTTAAATTTAGCATATAAATTAACCGTTTTTTAAGATCTGACAAATGATTTGAAGATTCCTTGATTCCTTGATTTTGTTCTGAACGACAAAAACTTATCATTCACTTGTATTGTGAAACAATTTCAAAAAAATCCAATTTCCACATTCATAAACTGCTACTTCTTCAATATAAATTACAATAAAATGAAAAAGCACCAAAAGAACACACAAAAAAAGTATGCGTAAAGATAAATTCAACTATCCTCAAATAATATTTAATTCATAAACGTCAAGAATTTAAATACATAGATCACAACGAATAAATAATTAGATAATTTAAATGAGTTGATTCTCCTCGGCTGCTGTATATTTTTTTTTCTTCGTTCTCTTTTCCCTCTGGTGTGTAGATAAGTGAATTACTTCGTTATTTAAAGAAAACACGAAATTTTCATGAAAACCTATTTAACACATTCGTCTCCATCTTATCCTGTTTTATGTATACACGAAATGTAACAATAAAACCGTAATTTTTTGTGCATTACTTCACGTTTCTAGTTAACAAATTTTGCCCGTAATAATTTTTCATTTTACTGACTATTTTTTTTTTCTTCTGTTGAGTAATTATTAAATTTATCCGTCTAGACCCGCAAAAAAAGTTTAATAAAATAAAACGTCGTTTTTTTATTTGTATAAGTACTCGACAAAAAAATGTGTTAAATAAATTAGTGTGTGTTTTTTTTTTTGGGGGGGGAGGTGTTCTAATTTTGGAAAATCAATGAGAAAATTGAGGTGACGTAAGAGATGAGTCTGGATGGAAAATTTATGGGAGGCAAAAAACGGGTTCACGTTCGCATATTGAGTTTATAATAATGTGCATTCAATATGTGCGAGTATTGTGCAAGGGGATGACGATGATGACGTTAAGGGTAGGTGGCGAAAGAGCTTTGTGACAGCGGCTGTTATGCCAGTGGTGCATTAAAATTTTAAATCCCTCTAAAAACAGACAATAGCCGCACACATATTCTCACATTATGGTGATAATAATGATAATAATGGCTTCCGTAGTATAAACATATGAGCCGGGGGGATGAATTTTTATAATATTTCCATCTATACATGTATACGTGTGCATGTGGGTAGGTAATAGAGGCAGAAAACAAGGGTTATTTAGTTTCATATTTTCAACTAATTATCCTTTTTTGTTGCGGAAATAACTTTATTTGGGTGCAAAAATTACTCATGGAATTAGTTGAAAATGTTTTATGATTAACTTGAGCTTTTTTTAGAGAGATTTGAATATTTTTTTGGATGAGGTGCATGTTGAGATAATTAAACTTGAAAATAAATTATGAAAAACATATTATTTTCAAACAGAACCAAAATTGTTCAGGGAAAACTGCTTGTTTTCCAGTAACGAAGGCAATAAAAGTATAAACACTGAATACTTTGACGGCTGACAAACTTATGGAACTAAAAGCCCGGAAGATATCTGGCGCTAAATGCACGTAGGTATATACTACGTAGATAGTTGTATATTTGGATTTCTCCACTGACATAGTCGGACGCAAATCATTAGCTTTTCCCCAACTTCTCTAGACGCTGGCCTATCGTTGGTGAATGGCAGGAAGACAGGACAAAATCCTCCTTTTTCCATCTCACTCACTCCAACTGCCACCGTGCTCCTCTGAACATCAGTTACACTGCCAACAAAAGCATTTCGGTTCGGTTTGTTTTGATGTGGCCATCATACAGTTTACTTATGTTAAACTCAGTCCGGCAACACACTAGAGAAACTATCCTAATGTAATTTGCATTCTAATGTTTACACAGTGTAAATTACTTGCACAAGTATCGTTGTCGTCATCATCATCACCATCATCATCATCACCGGTTCGAGGCCCGAGGCTTTGCTAGTCTAAGGTATCACTTCCAAAATGAACGGTTCTTTGCCCTTGGGCGGGGATTTTAAACCCTTTTCTTTGCCACTCTGTAATAACAGCTCAAGTCCTTTTTGCTCTTAATTCCAAAGTTAAATCTATCTAATCTCATTTACAGATCAGATTAGATCCGGTTACTGGATAATAAAACACAAATCATTCGGAAATTCTTTAATTTTTGAAATTCCAGGAAAAATATTAGTATGAATTTATTTGGGAAAGAATTATTACTATGAATGAATTATTCTTGGCCAAAAAAATTGACTATTTTTTTTTTTAGGAAAAGTATATCGAAAATATTGTACAAGGTGACAAAAAAACATAATCGGGAAGGTTTGAGCCCATTATATTAATATTAAGAGGTCTATCATTCTTAAATTTCGATTTTTTATTTGTGCTTTCATTTTTGCAACAATGCTGTCAAACTATCAAGGTAAAAAAATTCATCTACACATGTATTTATAGAAAATTGAATTCCCTACAAAAATTGTCTCTGTAAAAATTTTTGCCAGATACGCCTTTTCCGAATAATTAAGCTTTAAACATTGATATAATTTTAGATTTATCTTCTTCATTTTGGAATTTTGTAACTAAGGAACCAATGAATATATAATAATGAACAATATAGATTCTTGAAGGAAATTTAATGCTCTACAAAAAAGATACTTAAACATTTTTACATAAAATCAATTTTTCAAAAGTTATTCACAATCGGGAAGGTTTGCACCCTTAATATTAATATTAAGTGGTCTATCATCTTTAATTTCGATTTTTTATTTGTGCTTTCATTTTTGCGTCAATACTGTCAAACTATTAAGGTAAAAAAATAATCTGCACATACATTTATAGAAAATTAAATTCCCTACAAAGAACGTCTTTTTGAAAATTTTTACCAGATACGCCGTTTCCGAATAATCAAGCTTCAGACATTGATATAATTTTTAAATTTATCCTGTTTATTTTGGAATCTTGTAACTAACGAACAAATAAATATATAGAAATGAACAATATAGATTCTAAAAGGGAATTTAATGCTTTACAAAAAAGGTCTTTTACCGTTTTTACATTAAATAAATTTTTCAAAAGTTATTCACAATTAAAGTTGAATGAAAAATTAAATTATTGTTTTTTTCGTTGTCGAATCAATTTTTTTTCATTCAGTGGGACAAATTGATATTTTACATCATCGAAAATTATCATTTTATCAATCTTATTTGAAATTCTAGGAAAAATATTAGTCTGATTTTTTTATATATTCGGCATAATTATACTTCTAGTAAGTATGAATGTCTACTAGACTGGGCCAAAAAATTCAACTATTTTTTTTTTGAAAAGTATATGGAAAATATTGTTCAAGGCGACCAAAAAAAATATTGAGAAGGTTTGAGCCCTTAATATTAATATTAAGAGGTCTATCATCTTTAATTTCGATTTTTTATTTGGGCTTTAATTTTTACATCAATGCTGTCAAACTATCAAGGTAAAAAAATTCATCTACACAAATATTTATAGAAAATTATATTCGCTACAAAAAATATATCTTTGAAATTTTTTTCCAGACACGCCGTTTCCGAATAATCAAGCTTCAGACATTGATAAAATTTTTAGATTTATCTTCTTTATTTTGGAATTTTGTAACTAACGAAAAAAAAAATATATAGAAATGATCAATATAGAGTCTTGAAGGGAATTTAATGTTCTACAAAAAAGGTCTCTTGAGGTTTTTACATAAAATCAATTTTTCAAAAGTTATTCACAATTAAAGTTGAATGAAATATTAAATTATTATTTTGAACCAATTTTCTTTCACTGAGTGGGACAAATTGATATTTTACATCATCGAATATTATCAATTTATCAATCTTTTCGCTTGAAATATTTAAATTTCATAATATATCCAAACCTTGATAGTTTTCAGTAATATAAACTATTTTTCGACAAATTAGTCATTGTAAATGATGTTGCTGAACGGGGTATAGATTA
The DNA here is from genome assembly GCA_958496175.1 of Sisyra terminalis. Lineage (NCBI taxonomy): Eukaryota > Metazoa > Arthropoda > Insecta > Neuroptera > Sisyridae > Sisyra > Sisyra terminalis. The sequence goes on along the minus strand of OY292278.1, from coordinate 49,844,157 downwards.
TAATAAGATAGAAGAATATAATAAGTGCCTAACGAAGAACAAAGAGCGACTTTAGTACTTACTATTGGTCATTAGTGAGTACCGAAAAAAATTCCCTTACTGCAATAAAAAAACTTTAATGTGTCGAAAAAACCTAATAAATATTTAATTCTAATACTTTGATTATAAAAGATTATAAATTGTTTATAAACTCTAAATTATAAAAATATTAAAAATATTTTTCTTACTCTGTTTCATGGATACTATTATTTTATAATATTCTTCTTTAATTCTTCGTTATATATGTGAAATAGTGTAGAAAAATAATTTCCAATAGTAAAATCACATAATTGTATTTTTTTAATTATTTAAAGACAATAAATCTACAGTTTCGTATAATAAATAGCTGTTAATGGAGAATAGGTTTGGATATATTATGAAATTTAAATATTTCAAGCGATAAGATTGATAAAATGATAATTTTCGATCATGTATAATATCAATTTGTCTCACTGAATGAAAACAAATTGGTTCAACAATGAAAAAAAAAACAATAATTTAATTTTTCCTTCAACATTAATTGTGAATACCTTTAAAAAAAGTGATTTTATGTAAAAAACGTTAAGAAACCTTTTTTGTAGAACAATAAATTTCCTTGAAGAATCTATATTGTCCAATTCTATATTTTTAATTGTTCGTTAGTTACAAAATTCCAAAATAAAGAAGATAAATCTAAAAATTATATCAGTGTTTAAAGCTTGATTATTCGAAAACGGCGTATCTGGCAAAATTTTTATTACAACGTTTTTTGTAGGGAATTTAATTTTCTATAAATATACGTGCAGATAATTTTTTTTACCTTGATAGTTTGACAGCATTGACGCAAAAATGAAAGCACGATATATTTTTTTTTATCTCCTTGATTAATATTATTGTAAACTTTTCAAAAAATTAAATAGTCGATTTTTTTTGCTCAATCTAATGTGTACACAATTTTTTTTCGAATGAATATTATTATAGGCTCTTAAAGAATTGTCGCTATTGAAGTTCGTATTTTTTGAAAATTTGTTTTCGAATTAAACAATTTTTTTTAAAAATATTAAATATGGCGATTTAAATAGAACATATACAGTTCTCTCTAAATACAAAATAGAACTAGATATTTTTATTTTTTTTCATATTCAAAACCGGAAGTAAACTTTTCAAATTAGAATTTTAGATACTTTGATCATTTTGGTTTTTGAATTTCTTACTTCAAAATATAACCTAAAGTACATTTATAATACACCAGAAGTTTCATAATGGGATCTGCAATAGTTAAGGAGATAGATGGAACAAAGTACATACCTGAAGTACTGAGGTTTGCTGTACATTTAGTGGGACTGGAAAGTATTTTTTTATTATGAGTTGCTTTCATATCGACCATAAAGTTAATTTGGATCTATACTGTCAAAATTAGATCATTTAAAGCTAGCAATTGATTATAAATGGTAAGAATTAGCCAACAAAAGATGTTATGTTCCATCAGAACAACTCCAGGCCACATACGTCCATATTGAATCGCCAGAACTTCCGGGATCTTAGTTGGAAAATTTGATGCATTCACAATATAGTTCGGACTTGATACCAAGATATTATCATCAATTTCTTATAATGCAAATCTTTAGTGTTAAGAAATTGGCATCAAAAGAAGATTCCGAAAGTCAATTACTAAAAATTTTTGCCAATAAAGGCCAAGATTTTTCTTAAAGCAGTGATAAATTATAGAAGAAAATGGTGCATATTTGACCCAAATCGAACTATAAAAAACATATTAATTAAAGCTTTGAAGTTCATGTAGAAAGAATGGATTTCTTTTTTCCCAATCGTATAGGAAAATATATAAACTATCGAAACCATCCGGCTACTGAGATAACATCTTTTGACAGTTGCTATTTTGATAGATGACATAAAAAAAATTTGGCTATTATACTATTACTTAAATAAAATAATACTTTAGAGTTGAAACCGTGCTAATTGTCTGGCAAAAAGAATGTGACTTCTTATATTATCCCAAAGAAAATATATGAAATTGGTCTCTATACTTTGATGGATTTGAGCTTTTATTTTATACACCTTTGATACCTTTTACCTGTCAAAGTAATCAACATCCAAACTCCATAATCACTGATCATTTTTACCTGTGATGAAGATTTGCACAGAAATACTATCAGCATTTGATAAATAATGATTGTCAGGCCATTGTGAGCTTTTGCTCTACAAAAGCTCACATTCTAGCTCACATTGTAAATATTCTTCATTAAAACTTAAGTATTTCTTTTCGCTTAATAGTAAAAAAGGGAACCCCATGACCAAGCCTTCCTTTTGGTGATAGAATTTTTGATTAGAAGTAAAATCTTTTTGCTGTTATTAGATAAAATTCCACAACTTTGGTTGTTTTTTCGACAAAGATATAAAACATTTTACACCGAAACCCCTTTTAACCAATGTAATGCAACCTTGAATATCGGGTTGCCTTTCTTACGTCATAAATTATCATGGAAAATTGGGGTGAAATTTTCCACAAAAAAATTAAGATGAAGGTCGAATTGGTATTCTGCGATAAATTCCACATCAAACTTTCCCTTACGCTAAGAAAAAAGACACCAACTCTATCATCTGTCTGACGTCTACGAATTACCGGATTTAATGCACTACCATGCATTTTATAACGAGTAGGGGGATGAAAAAACTTTTGCATTCGCTTGGCTGCATTAAATATGCACTTATACTCGTACACGTGTGTGCAGTTGAAAATGCGATTAAAGCACCTGGAAAAAGGATGTTATATTAACCTTATATGTATGAGGGATGATGTCTGCTCTGGCGAGACTTAAGTGCTGATGGGGTGATTTATGTGCACATACCACACATCCACCCTTTCTCCATAAAATAATATGTGGAAAACGAACAAAGCATCGCGAAATTCACTTCCAATACACCCGAGAAAACTGTCGAATGAATCATTGCATTTTCACGCGCCTCTGTGTTTTGTTTGGTTTAATAATTACGTTTTTCACGAGAGGGGAACATTGGCGGCAAATTGATGCTGAATTACGAGAGACGATGGTAGGTATGTAAGGGTTTTAATAAATTTAAATTTATTACCGATAATTCACTCGATTGAGACGAGCGGTTTTCAATCGGTGTCGGCGATATCGTAAAGAAATTTATGAGTTTTAATTAAGTGATTAAGATTGTGAATTGGTCGGTCTCTCGTTGGGGAAAATCGTTTTATATTCATAATTGATAGAGAGATCAAAATTTGATTTATAGGCCTCGTAAAAATTTCAAATTTTCACCTGTTCTTGAATGCGTTTTTTTTCTCGTTGTCGTATCGCTTCGATTTAATTCTTCATAATGAACGTTGGCGGAGCCAACAGCACCTGCCTTACAGAATCTAAATGACTTCTTAATTGCTTCGATGCCAGACATAGCACGGGGGGTGGTGGTGGTTATTTTGATACCCAAAAGAATATACAAAAAAAGAACCCATAGTCTTGTTTCTTTTGCACAAATGAGAAATATGAGACACAAGAAAAGGCGTGAGAGACTAAGACAAATTGACGACTTGTTATGAAACGTGAAAGGACGAGCAGGTGTGGATTTTTATAACTTTTCGTGTGTATGGCTTAAACTTTTCGTAATTCCTTAAGGCATTCACATTTACATCCCCTAATTAAGGGCGCGATATTTAATATTGGCGTCAGCGTTTTTGTGGATTTATGAATTTGTTGAGGGAAATATTTTGTACTATAACAAGATTTTTTTTTTGTTGAAACACGTAATTATCTTGTTATGACAACAATGTAGAAGTGACGGAGATGGTTTGATCAATGAAATAATTTTTTCTTGCACGCAAAAAGCCTTTCTGAAACGAACGATTACCTGCCGGTGATTCATCTCAGGGATTTATTCCTGCCACTAACGTAATTATCTTTTTGGTCTTCTATTATACATTTTTTTTTCATTGAAGGCTTTTTCTTGACTATAAGAGTGAAAAAATGATATTTGCCTAGAATATACGTATACTTAACGACTAATGAAATGCAGAATTATAATTTTTTTATAACCAAACTTATTAGAAAGATACAAATTTTATATTAATTAATAAATATTCGACCTGATACTTCTAGTAACTATGAATTTGTACACAAAATATTTTTTTCAAATGATGATTTTTTGTAAAGTTATAAGCTTCTAAAGAATTGTCGCTATTGAAATTCGTACAGGGAAATCTTGGTTTTTATTGGCGTGAACCTTTAGTAATTGATTCTTACAATTTTCTTTTGATGCCAAATTCTTACTACTAAAGTTTTGCAATGCAAGAAAAAGATGGTATTCTCTTGGTATCAAGTCCGAACTATAATAGGAATGCATCAAAATTTTCCAACTAAGTTCTCGGAGTTTCTGGCGAGTCAATATAGACTTTTGTGGTCTGTAGTTGTTTTGATGGAACATAACATCTAATAACAGCAAAAATATTTCACTTTTAATCAAAAATTCTATCCCAAAAAGAAGGCCTGGTCTTGGGTTTTCCTTTTTTACTACTAACCGAGAAGAAGTACTTAATTTTTAATGAAAAATATTTACAAAAATATAATACAAAATTGGAATGTAAGCTTTTGTAGAGCTTAAGCACATAATGGCCTGTAAATCATTATTTAACAAATGCTGATTGTATTTCTGTGCAAATCTTCACCACAGGTAAGAATGATCAGGGATTATGGAGTTTGAATGTTGATTACTTTGACAGGTAAAAGGTATCATAGGTGTATAAAATAAAAGCTCAAATCCAACAAAGTATAGAGACCAATTTTATATATTTTCTTTGGGATAATATAAGAAGTTACATTATTTTTTATCAGACAATTAGCACGGTTTCAACTCTAAAGTATTATTTTATTTAAGTAATAGTATAATAGCCAAATTTTTTGTATGTCATCTATCAAAATAGCAACTATCAAAAGATTTTATCTCAGTAGCCGGATGGCTTCGATAGCTTATATATTTTCCTTGACAATTGAGAAAAATGAAATCCATTGTTTTTACGTGAACTTCAAAGCTTTAATTAATATGTTTTGAATGATAGTCCGGTTTGGGTTAAATATGCACCGTTTTCATCTATAATTGTCGCTACTTTAAGAAAAATCTTGGACTTTATTGGCGAAAATCTTTAATAATTGACTTTTACAATCTTCTTTTAATGCCAATTTCTTAGCAGTAAAAATTTTTAATGCAAAAACAAGATGATAATCTCTTGGTATCAAGTCCAAACTATATTGTGGATGCGTCAACATTTTCCTACTAAGCTCCCGAAAATTCTGACGAGTAAATATGGACGCATGTGCCCTCGAGTAGTTCTGATGGAACATAACATCTCATGTTGGCTAATTCTTGCCATTTGTGATCAATCGCTAGTTTTAAAAGATCTAATTTTGACAGTATAGATCCAAATTAAATGTATGGTCGATATGACAGCGACTCATAAACATTTATTGCATTCCAGTCTCACTAAATATACAGCAAAACTTTCTAGGTCATTAGTCCTGCTTTCGCCAGGTTTCAGCTGCTTGACTGCGCTTTTACTGCGATTGTTTTTGCTGGATTTTGTCGTGTGGAACCCATTTCTCATCCTCAATCACCATTTGTTGAAGAAATAGATCGATTTTATTTCGTTTGACCAAGGATTCGGAGATGGAAATTCGATCTATCATGTTTTTTTTCTGTTAATTGGTGGTGCAACCCCCATAAAGCTTCGTTTTAAATTCAACTTCTTACAATTGGCTTAAAACTATTTTAGGGCCAATATTTAGCTCCTGAGTAATGCTGCGACCACTTATATGTTGATCAACTTTAAATATCTCTGTGATTTTATCGAAATTTTTGCTGGTAAAATTACAAGTAATTAGATATTACAAATACAGGACCACAAACACGTTTTATACAATTTCAGCCCTTTGGCTGGCATTTCTTCACTTCTTTAAAGAAAAACTGTCAAAAAATTCTAGAAACTTTTTTTGTAAAACATAATTAAGTGCAGAAAATCTTTAAAAATATTATTTATTTTTACTAGGATTGTGGACTTAAAGGATGTTAATAAGTATATGGATTTACATCATTTAAGTCCACAATCCTACTAAAAATAAATAATATTCTTAAAGATTTTCTGCACTTAATTATGTTTTACAAAAAAGGTTTCTAGAATTTTTTGATTAATTTATTCCTATCAAAGTTCCTATCAATGTTAATATTATGTATTTTAATTTCTATGATGTCTGTAGTGATAGATATTTTATGAGATATAGATCAAAGAATTTCAAATTTCACACTCTAAAAAATCTTTTGCTAAGTTTTATTTGGTCCATTTAGTTGTTACTTACAAGGCATTTAAAATAGAAATCATTAAAAAAAATTGATAAATTTGACAGTTTTTCTTTAAAGAAGTGAAGAAATGCCAGCCAAAGGGCTGAAATTGTATAAGACGTGTTTATGGTCATCCTATATTTGTAATATCTAATTACTTGTAATTTTACCAGCAAAAATTTCGATAAAATCACAGAGATATTTAAAGTTGATCAGTATATAAGTGGTCGCAGCATTACTCAGGAGCTAAATATTGGCCCTAAAATAGTTTTAAGCCTATTGTATAAAGTTTAATTTAATAATATTATGTAAATTATGGACACAACCAATTTATCGATCTTTAAAAATGTATACAATTTTGGCTATGAAAAGTTTGTTTATAAGTAACAAATTTCAAAAGTAAAAAATAAAAATAAAATCATAAAAATAGATCAATGTTCAAAGATCGATTAAAAGAAATGATTGGTTAGACAAAAATTACCAACAAAACATTTTTGTAAGACCTTCAACTTCCTTTTTGAATATATTATATTTGATTCCTTTAATGTGGCAGTTCAAAAGCTTAGAGAAAAAATGATAGATCTTTTAATATTATAGTTAAGGGCTCAAAATTTTGTCATCCAGATTTTTTTTTTCATAAATCTTTCAAAAAAAAATAGTCGAATTTTTAAACCGAGCGTAAAACTATGAAACCAGAAGGTATTAAAGAATCCTTTGACTTCTTATGGTTTTTTCTTGAAAAATTATTTGCAACTAATTCAATGAATTTTCAACTTATACTTTGTCTTCTGATTGAAAATTTCAAATCTTTTTTTATAAAAAACGATGATTTTATTTACCATGTATAATTTATCATATGAATAGTAAATGGTTTGATGAGTTATTGCTGTTAAACTAGTTGTTCCAATGACAGATTAAAAATTAAGCCGAAGGGTGTCGTAATTAATTTATTTGGGGACCAATAAGTGGAAAAAGAAACAAGCCGGACACCAAATCTCTTTGTCATTTTGAATAATTAATTGTTCCATCCATTTCATCTGACCAGTGTTCGTGGGACAGTTAAAGTCACTGGGATATGGGATAAATGAGGAAGATCAAGGGACTTGTCCTCTGGATAAGCTGCAACATAGTTAGAAAGGATAGTTTTCAAGCACTCGCAGCATTTTCACCACATGGCACACGGTTGGTTTAAAATCCCGTGTTTTCCATTTATCCCACCCCCGCGCCCCCGAAATAGTGTTACATGGAAATGGGAGCAAACATCCGTGAAAACACCTTCCATATACGACGTTGAACACCCATACATATGTGTGTATGTATACGAAAGCTCTCCACTGGTAGTTAAGGAGTTTGTTTTGAGCGAAACGAGAGGGATATTTCCACACCACAAAGGGGTGTTTGCTTCTTACACGGATGATTAATTACTTCTACACATTACGTCAGTTTGGGATCCCGAAACTTGCGCTAGACGTTGGCGAAATTTGTTGTTGACGGGAAACCCCTTGAAACTTTTGAAAGCCAAACGAAAAAGTTCAAAAAAGCGCAGCTGCCACTCTTTCGTGGCATTTTTGTGTCTTGTTGTTTTTTAAAACGAGAACTGTGTTTAGAAACTTATTGGGGTGAAATTTCCGAACCGCAAGTAGGAGACCGGTATCAGCGCAATCCCTTCGAGCTTTCACAAAAGCTCCGTGAGCAAAACCAGAAAACAGAATTTTGCTTTTGTCCATTGTCCTTGTTTTGGCCAACGATACAGAAGACATTGGTAGTTATTGTACGACTTGATAAGCGTTTTCATCCCTCCATGTAAAAGGAATTTGTTCCATTTTAATGGTAATAAATTTTTCAAGACAATAATTAAAAAGAGGAAAAAATGTAATTTCTTTGGTTATCTGAATGATAATCATAAATTTTTGGGGAGAAAATCATAAAAACTCACTAATCCTTGAATAAAAAAAATACCAAATATAATTTCTGCTAGAAACTCAATATTTATAAAAGTTTTTGAAACAATTTTTTTTAAATTTGGACGACAAAAAACAGTTATTTTCATAATTTTTTTCTAATTATATGAATTCAACGAAATCTTTTACTTTTTACAGATTAAACATTTATAAAGAGGAAAGATTTTATTGTTTTTTTGTATTAAATATGAAAAATTCTTTCACTGTTGAGAAGCTGCACTATCTCCGTTGACAATAGGCTATATTCAAATTTCAGTTTATTAAATGTGTCTTTTTAAAGTCGACCAAATAGTCTTTTCAGGTATGATTATGTTTTTCATAAAAGAAATAAGAGAAATAAAAATTTTAATTTACCACTTCAAATAGCAAGTATGAAAAAAAAATATAATCTACTCCTACGTTACGCAGACGAAGTCGCGGGGATCAGCTATATTGTATATATATACGAAAAATTCAAGTATATGCTCAATTGGTGATATGAAATAACATAGTTAAAACTTGAAGGCCAAAATGAGAGAATGGCAGCTTTAAATATGTCGTTTAAGGAATTTGAAACCAGTTTGAGGCATTTATTGTTTGTTGTCAATTATAAATACATTAACACCTTTTTTCGATTCTATAACTTCCACCTTTGATTCTGCATTTTTCTCATTATTATTATTATTTATAATCGCAAGTTGAGAACAGGTAAAATTCTTTTCAATTTCACACCTTTTTGGAATTTATTCGGTTTTGCTCACAAAAATTGTCATTATGGACCAAAGGTCAAAGAAATTGTACTTTAATATTTGTCTACCTGAATTCTACCGTATGTTTGAAGAACAGGTTAATCGATTTCGATAATATTATGTTTTCAGATACATCTTAGTGTTTTCCCCCAAAAAATTTATAATAAAGATCACAGACAAGTCTAATCTAAATAGTTGAACCAATATTTTATTCTGATTTCACTTATGGTTCCACTTTAAAGACAGCTTTAGTGATTTGATAGAAACTTTGTAATCAAGTACAACTAATTTTTCCTCGGAAGAAAAGGTCGCTTATTTACGTTTAATTATCTATACTTATTTATCAAATTCTTACGTCTGTCTGTACATTTCAATTTTGAATTCAATTTTAGGGAAATATTTATTCCAAATTAAACATTTTTAAAATTTTTGTCTGTCTGTCTGTCTGTCCCGATATAACTAAAGAACGGAACAACCGAATTTAATGAAATTTGGTATTAAGATACAATACAATTTTCCACAGACTATAGACTACTCATCATTCCTTAAAAATAATAAGGGAAGGTATTCCCTAGGGATGAAACAACAATTTTTAACTTTAGACAAGCGAGTTATATATCATTAGAAAGGTTATTAAAAATTAAAAAATAATCTGTGAAAATATTTTTAGTTGACTTGATGAAAAGCAAAGAAATTCAATTTCAAGTCTAAAAAATAGCCTCTTTGAAATATAAACGTTTATATCGATAATACTCATTGTTGATGTCAATAGCATAATGGCTTACGTATCTGATATGCTGATGCTCCTAATAAAAAAGACGTGAGTTCGAAACTTACAGTAGTAATTTTTTTTTACAAAATTGATGTAAATAGACCCTTAAAGTTGCTCAATAATGAAATATTAACGAAAAAAAGTAATAGTAGTAGTAGTAGTAGTAATAATAATAATAGTAATAAACTTTAAACTAAATATTTAAAGTTTATACTCCCTCTGACTGAAGACATTTTAATATTCGATTTATTTCTTATAAGAAGTAGAAATCTGATAAGAATTTTTTTTTTGGAAATTCCTACCCTAAAAGGTGACTAAGATTGTATAAGAAAATGTAGAGTTAATCTACAATTGAAATTTTGAATTTAATAAGTGTAATTAATAAATAAATAATTAATTAATAACAAGTTTCTGTTTTTGTTATATCATTTTAACTACAACATTTTAAATTATATTATTTCACTTAATTAGTATAAAAGTTTCTGTAGTAGGTACTTATACCAAATACCAAAGAGGCGGTTTTTAATTTTGGTTTGTTTTTCAACAATTAAACTTGTAAAAATCTTATTTTTATGAACCAATGTTTGTGACCTGGAGCAATTATATATTCTGCAGAAAAACATTAGTTTTGAGTAAAAGGTTCATTCGGGAGTCGAGAAAATAAAATAGTATTTCTACTAATATTCTAAATCTAGACCCTTAACTTCTGATATTTTAACGAGAGTGACTGTTTTAAGTCATTATTAAGACCGATTTTATTGAACTTGATAATATTTTTTTTATGTATAGATCCTGATTGATTTATGGATTACTTGGTTAACGGTAGGTATACCTTCTGTAGGTATACGTAATTGAACATAGTCTTTTCAGATATTTATAATTTTTTTTTTTGGAAATGAATTGATCATTATATAAAAATATTTTATTCTAAATAACAATTTATTAAATGTAATTTTAAAGTCGACCAAATAGTGTTTTAAAGTATGATTATGTTTTTCCTAAAAGAAATAAGAAAAATTAAAATATTCATATTAGTGTGTGTCAAAAAAATCGATTATGTTTTTTTACAAGTGACGCGGAAAAATGGGTTGCTAGACACCTTAAAAAAATTCTCACCAAATATGAGCTCTTAATTTTAGTAGGAAGATTTGTATTTTTTTCTCAGTCCAATAGAAAAAAATTCATACCTCATCATTTATCGATTGTACAGAAAAATTTTCTGCAAGAATTTTTTAGAAAATTTAATGCTCTACAAAAAGGGTATTTTATATTTTTTCCGTAAGCCTCACCATTTGAAAGATATTAAGGATTTAATTTTGATTATTTTAAGACAAATTTCATTTTTGTTTATGAATTTTATAACTCGACAATAAATGACTCTTATACAATGCGCAATATAAATTTTAGTTGGAAATTAACTATTCTATAAAAATAGTTTCTTATGTTTTGGCGATTAAATTAACCGTTCAAAAGATATTCATCATCAAACTTTCATGTGTACGGATTTTAAAAGTTTTTGATGAGATATTCGAAAAATTTCAATTTAATTTAAAATGATGAGGTATGAATTTTTTTCTATTGGACTGAGAAAAAAAAACTGCGATGCGGAGGATCTTCCTATTAAAATTAAGAGCTCATACTTGTTGATAATTTTTTAAAGTTGTCTAGTAACCCATTTTTCCGCGTCAGTTTTAAAAAAAAAATAATCGATTTTTTTGACCCACACTAATTCATATACTACTACAAATAGCAAATCTAAAAAGAAAATATAATCTACATCTACGCTACGCAGACGAAGTCGCGGAGATCAGCTAGTCTTTGAATAAAAAAGAAAATACTTAACCATAATTTCTGCAAGAAACTCCCTTAATTTATTAAGGAAAATTTTTCGAACAATTTTCTTTTAAACTTTTAAATTTGGCCGACAAAAAACCGGTTATTTTCATAAATTTGTCCCAAACTTTATTTATTCAACGAAATCTTTTACTTTTTACAGATTAAAAATTTACGCATAATAAATAACGAATAAAGCTCTCGAGTTTTGCGGAGCTTTGCGATGAGTGAGCCGAAGAGCAAAAAAACCAAATTCCTAAATTGTTTATGGGTTAATGGCATAAGTGTCATATATTTATTGCGTAGGCGGAATTCAGTATGAGAAAATCGAAACAGGATGCAAGGAATGCTCCAAGGAATGACACAGTGAGGGCTGTATTATTAATGTGGAATGAAATCGAGGGTTTTTGGGGCTTTAAACTTGGTTGTAAATTCCAATCGACTACACACCATATATACAGATATACAGCCATGTAAATAGATAGGCAATACAAAAAGTAAATCCCGTGGTTTTTTTTTTCCTCTTCTTTGTCTGTTTGAGCTTTCGTTTTATTATCCTTAGAGATTTCTGTTATAATATGATAGTCTCTCGACTCGTCTTCGGCGAAAAAAAATTCATAAAAACACCTTGAGTTTGTCCCACGTTTATAATTTTCGGTTAGCGATACATTTAAATCACTTTTAACGAGCCATAACGGGCCTATAAAGTGGTTTAAGTTTTTTTTTTTGAGTCTTTTTCATTTCGCGCAAAATTTTCAAGAGATGGAATGAAGATAAATTAGCGCGAGGGGGTGGAATAATTTAGCAGGTAGGTTTTAAACGGGGATTGCTGGAAGCTGAAGAGCTCTGTGTTAGGCGGTGTGCTCTAACATTTACGAAACTATTAACATGACCTAGTTAGGAACATAAACTTAAAGTCTTCATCCCCTGTACAAGAGCCCTATTACCCTTTGGATTTGTGGGAATTCTCGTATTTTCTTAATGTACAAACGCAAAGCTCGTTTTTCTTCGATGAAAATTAAATCGTGGATTAGAAAGAAGCTGAGCTGATGAACATGGGAGATGAATCATTTGCTGAGAGTGTGAGAGACAGTGGTGGGTTGTAACGTATATTTAGAAGTATTTAAGGGATGAATTTGAAAAAGCTCTTGGATTTATTATCGGTAATGTGGCCATTTATTCACGGAAATAGTAGAAAGAAAATAATAATTTTTCGGGCTAAATACCAAAATTTGATTTGAAAAGCGAGAGATTAATGATGGAAATTTTTTGATTCGTCATCGCTTAGCGATAAGCTCTGATAAATCTGATAATTCAAACTCTTAATGTGTGTTTATTTATATAATAAATGTTTAATGGAGTTTTAAATCGAGGAAATTGGGTTTACTTGTTCGTTTCATTTGGAAAAATACGAACGGGATTTGCTTATTCGATTGGATGGGAACTGGGATTTGATGAGGGATGGTTCGGAGGCCAGGGGTTGAAATCAAGGAATCTAGTTAGAGCGTTAGTGACTGATGACGTTCAAGTCATTCCCGAGTAATCTATCTTTCTATAACGGACAGAGACTCGACCCCTTTGATCGTTATCATCTCAATCTGGAGTCGTATTTTTCACCCACCTTATCCAAGACGAAGAACCAAAGCGATATTTAACACCACCACCACCTCATTTCCACCCTTTTAATTTCCAAGTCAATTATTTTTCGTGCAAAGTTTTTAAAACTAAATTTTTCGATTCTTGATAAATTGCAATTTCGTCGCTATTTTTTTTAACGCTTAATGGGAAATCAAAGATTAAATTCAATTGACAATATATAAAAAGCTTTGCGGTGTGGTTCCTCGAGGATGGGGTGGATGGATGGCGAATTTTCAAATGAGAAGAAAAAGCTTTAAGAAATTCAGTTGACTAAAGAAAATTAATTGTTTTTTCCCTCTTCACTCAACTATAATACGACCAAAATTACATTTCATTCAAATTGAAAATACTGAAAAAAAAACTTCGTTTTTTTTATATTTGTATCAACTGCTCGGCAACTTTGTCCATCTCTTTCCACCTGTTAAGTCTGCAAACTTCTCGTCTTTATTTTCCATCAACCACTCGACTTTGGAGCGCGCAAAAAAAAAAAACTTTTCCTTTGAAACCTTCAAGCTTTAAAGCATATTAACAGAAAAAACTTTTATCCATACGTCTCTTTTCAATTTTCATCATCAACCCCATCTCAACCCTCCACCATTTTTATTTTATTTTATGTTATCATTACATTTTCATATATATATATATATATACAATCTCGCGTTCTGCCATTAAGTGGGATAGAAAAGTTTGATTCATTTTTCTGTTTGTATATATATTGTACAGAAATCACTTTAAAAAGTTTTTTTTTTCGAATAATTATAAGGCACAAGAAATGAGAAACAATCGAGGGTGGCAAAAGCGGAGCTTTGATCTTTTTGTTTCGGTTCAAATCGTTAAGATTTTAATACAATCCCCGTACCCCCGTTCCATTGTTGAGCGTAACTTTCTTCATATCCCTGTCAAACTTATTATTATTTATCCTCATCGTCCAATAATTTAATTGATTTATGTTTATTGAAGTTTTTCCAAGTTTTCCCTTGTTTGTTTCACTGTTGCACAAAACCTCTAAAGTTTTCTTTCAAAATAAAAAATATATATATAAAAGTAAAAAATCCACCAACATCACTTTTCCATTGACTCCGAAAAGTACAAATAAAAGAGCTTTATTATTCCATACTTTTTTTCATCGTTTAAAAAAATCTATGATTATTTTTTTTTTGGTTTTTATTCTCTACAACAATGATAAATTCTATCGTTTTATAACTAAACAAAGAAAAATTTGAATTTTATTTTTTCCTAAGGCATATAAACCTAAGGTTTTGTGACTCTTAAGGGGATGTTTTGGTTTGACGCCCTGATTTACGAGCACTTTTTGGGATTTTTTTCTAAATACCAATATAAAGATAGAGCTTTGAACTTTTCACTATTTATTATTACATATTTTAAGAATACAAAGTAAAATTTTTGGTTTAAAAAATTTAGTAAAACCAAAGTTATAGTGATCTGAAGACACCCACTTTGAGAACACCCACTGAATGGCTTATTCGAAACAAAAAAACCGACAGAATTTTGATCTGTTGACACTTAAACACACCAAATAAATTATGATTGAGAAAAAAATAAATTAGATTTTTGACTTTAAAACAAAAAAGTCCTAATTTCATGTATTTTGTCGACTTTTTGATACAAAAGAACTAGAAATTTTCAAAATTTTCAAGCAATAACAGTCCATTCGATGCGACTACTAAGTAGACTAAACTGGGCTAAAAAATCCACTATTTTTATTTTTAAAAAGTATATCTAAAATATTTTTCAAGGTGACAAAAAAAATATCAAGAAGGTTTGAGCCCTTAATATTAAGAGGTCTATCATCTTTAATTTCGATTTATTATTTGTGCTTTCATTTTTGCGTCAATGCTCTCAAACTATCATAGTAAGAAAACTCATCTGAAAATATATTTATACAAAATTAAATTTCCTACAAAAAACGTTTCTGTAAAAATTTTCGCCAGACATACAGTTTCCGAATAATCAAGCTTTAAATTTTGATATAATTTTTAGATTTATCTTCTTTATTTTGGAATTTTGTAACTAACAAACAAATAAATAAATAGAAATGAACAATATAGATTCTTGAAGGGAATTTAATGTTCTACAAAAAAGGTATCGTAAAGTTTTTACATAAAATCACTATTTCAATAGTTATTCACAAATAAAATTGAAGAAAAATTTAAACTTTTGTTTTTTTCGTTGTTGAACCAATTTTGAAAGAGTGATTTTATGTAAAAACGTTAATAGACCTTTTTTGTAGATCATTAAATTCTCGTCAAGAATCTATATTGATTATTTCTTTATATTTATTTGTTCGTTAGTTACAAATTTTCAAAATAAATTAGATAAATCTAAAAATTATATCAATGTTTAAAGCTTGATTATTCGGAAACGGCGTGTCTGACGAAATTTTTTATAGAAACGTTTTTTATAGGAAATTTAATTGTCTATAAATATATGTGCAAATAAATTTTTTTTACCATCATAGCTTTTCAGCATTGACGCAAAACTGAAAGCACAAATAAAAAATCAAAATTAAAAATAGTAAACCTCTTAATATTAATATTAAGAGCTCAAACCTTCAAAAGTTTTCAAACAAAAAATGATTTTTTGGTCCAGTCTTAAGTAGACCCTTTAAATTTAAAGTAAATCGGCTAAGCCGATTTTGAGATATGATCGAGGAAAGTTTGAGAAACATAGTTTTAAGAAAAACGGGCTTAAAGTTTCAAGTATGATAACAATTTTAAGGAATTCGGTACTATTATAACGACTTTATCTTTCAAATGACTTCAAATTTAAAAAAAAAATATTTACTTTTACATTCTAGACACATTAAGGTAACAATCTATGAAGAAAAAACGATTTTTTGAACCCATTAAACCAGAGGACTCCTTTAAATTATTTGTAGCCTTATAGTACAGGATCCGGCTGCAAAATTAGTACGAGAATAATGTAATTAGTCAAAATCTAATTTTAACAAGTGGAGAGATTCATTTTTCTAAAGATGCCAATTAAAAATTGCCCATTAGTACTATTAATTAAAATATTATGAATAGACTTTAAAGAAAAATTTTGTGTTTCTCTTAGGGAAATAAAACCTACACCACTTCATAACAGTGAAATGTATTTAAAATGCTTTAAAAGTCACATTGGCTGCTGATTCCTTAGCCGCAACTATGACATTTAAAATCTTTTAAAAACACTGTTTTAATTTTAATTAATTTAGTATGAAATTTAAATTTATTATTTTTTTTGTGGAAAAAGTTTATTTTCACAAACAATGAAAATGTTTATGTGAAAAGAGTGTTTTATAATGTTTCAATTTTTATGCAGAAGAGTTTGCTGGGTCGAAACGTGTAGAAAATGTTTTCAAAGTCTTCAAAATTACGAAATCTTTTATTTCACATATTTTAATCATAAATTTAATGTGGGAAAAATGATTTCCATAAACGATGGATATAATTGGGTGAAAAGTGATTTAAATTCTGTCAAGGTTTTTTTCATTTGGAAAAATTCGTGAAAATGCAAGTTAAGGAAAAAAATAACAAATTTTTGCTTAAAAATGATGAACTTTAGCAATACATTCATTAAAATTAGGCAAGATTATAAAGACTTTGGACTTTGCATAAAAGAAAATTTGATATTTCCTCAATTTTTTCGAGGAAAGTTCTTAAAAATTTCAGAATTTTTTTCATTAGAAGCCAAACCTTTACTAATTGACAACAAAACTTCTTATAGACCTTAAAAGTTATTTTATCTCTTAAGAAATGCCTTGAACTTTTTGCTTTTTTTTTGCGAAGCAAAACGTTTGAGATAAATCAGACAAAATTCTCAATTTGTTATTCCGCCAACTGGCGGCTAATAAACGAGCGAAACAAACTAATTTGATAGTAAAAAGATTTTTTGTTCAATAAAATAAAATATATTTCACATAAGACTGATGTTTATTTTCTGTGCTTAAGATTAAGCCTCCCAATTATTAGTCAGTCAATCTTAGGCCCAACAGCCTCCACTCCACTGGCATAGATCTTCCCTTTTTAGCGAAACTCTCATTTAGAAAATTCTCACTTAATGACTCATTCCGTCCCATTTCAACCCTTACAAACCAGACGAATAACACTAAAAAAAAAACAACCCTCAGCTACACGTATCCTCGTCTATTGAAGCGCAATTTTTTTTCTGCTATCATTACCGCAAGCGTACAAAACAAATCCCTCGCCACCCGAATTCCAAATAGAAAGAAAGCGTTATTTACATTTTGCCTCATTAATCTATGATGGAAGATAATTAAATTAAGAACAATAATGCGTCGTTCTTTCCGCTGACATGTATGCCTCATATGTACGTCCTTAACATTTCCACGTTTAGCCCAAATAATTAGTAAAGTATATTAAGAGATTAATGATATCCAAATTAATTATTATTAAGAGCGTAAATACAAAGATATTAATATTGGGTGGTGGTGGCGCATCGCGTCGTGCAAAGGACGCGCCAAATATAACATGGAAATTATGGCTTATAATTTATGTCCCAATTAAATTTTAAGGGTGGAAAATTTAAATTTAATGTATATTTTCGTTAAATTTATCCGTAAGGCTATACGACCTATTTTATACAATGTAATTATCAAATTAAAATACACCAAACGAATGAGGGAAAAATGAGTTGAAACTTTTTAATAAGTTTAGATTATTAAATCTGAGGTATGCACCGCTAAACTGATTCAAAAAAAATGATGTTTTTTTTTCTTAATTTTATCGAAAATATTGTTGTGAATGACAAAAAAAATCCTGTGAAAGTTTAAGATCTTAAAATTATTATTTAGAGGTGCCGCATCGCAAATTTCGATTATCCATTTAAATAACATGGGAACAATATTCTCTTGCACTTTGAAATTTTATAGCTCACGTTGGTGACAATATTTCGAAATGACCAAGGTATATTCTTGTAGAAAATTGAACGATCGGCAAAAAAGGTCTCGAAACAGTTTTTGATATATTTGTTCCTTCAAAAGTTATTCGAGGTCAGAGTTGAACTGAAGAGAAATTTTAATATTATGTCAATTTTTTGACGCAACTATCAATTTTATGAGAAAATTTTATAGGACATTTTCTTGTAGAGCACTTTTTTTTCTAAAACTCATTTCTATAAAAGTTTTTGAAATTTTTCACAGGTCCTAAGTTATTTTTACTTAAAATAAAAAAAATAATTTTTATGTTAAAAATATAATAATTCATGATAATTTCAGATAAATGCAAGTACTTAGGACATGTGAAAAATATCAAAAACTTTTATAGAAATAAAATATAGAAAAACAAGTGCTCTACAAAAAAAATGTCCTTTAAAATTTTTTTCTCATAAATTTGATGGTTCCGTTAAAAATTTGAAAAAATATTAAAATTTCTCTTTGGTTCAACTTTGACCACGAAGAACTTTTGAAGGAATAAAATATCAAAAACATTTGTAAGAGACCTTTTTTGTAGGTCGTTCAATTTTCTACAAGAATATACCTTGATCATTCCAAAATATTGTCACTAACGTGAGCTATAAAATTCCAAACTGCAAGAGAAAATTGTTCCCATGTTATTTAAATGGAAAATCGAAATTTGCGATGCGGCACCTCTGAATACTAATATTAAGTACTTTAACTTTCACAGGATTTGTTTTTTGTCATTCCCAATAATATTTTCGATATAATTTAGAAAAAAAAAACATTTTTTTTAATCAGTCTAATGTAGTTTTAAAGTTGAAATCAAAAATTTAAAATTGTTCTACAAAAAATGTCCTAAAAAATTTTCTCATAAAATTGATGGTTGCGTCAAAAATATTGAAGAAATATTAAAATATCTTATTAGTTCAACTTTGACCTCGAATAACTTTTGAAGGAATAAATATATTAAAAACTTGTACGATACCTTTTTTGTAGATCGTTCAATTTTCTACAAGACTGTTCCTTGGTGATTCCGAAATATTGGCACCAACGTGAGCTATAAAATTCCAAAGTGCAAGAGAATATTGTTCCCATGTTATTCAAATGGAAAATCGAAATTTGCGATGCGGTACCTCTTAATATTAATATTAAGAGCTTAAACTTACAGAGGATTTTAGAAATAAATATATCAAAAACTTGTACAAGACCTTTTTTGTAGATCGTTTAATTTTCTATAAGAATATACCTTGATCATTCCAAAATATTGTCACTAACGTGAGCTATAAATTTCCAAAGTGCCAGAGAATATTGTTCCCATGTTATTTAAATGGAAAATCGAAATTTGTGATGCGGCACCTCTTAATACTTAATATTAAGAGCTTAAAATTTCACAGGTATTTTTTTGTCATTCTCAACAATATTTTCAATATAATTAAAAAAAAATTAATATTTTTTTTTGAATTAGTCTAATGCACCGCATGATTTTTTTGTGTTTTGGCTTAAATTTTGAAGCATTTACGACCTATTTAAACATTTATAAACCTTGAAATAAGAATATTTTTTTGATAGTAAAATCGACTGTTATGTTAGCAATAAGTTTTGCAAGTTGGAATATATTTATTTATTTGCACAGATGTTGTATTTTTTGATTAAATTTCAAGGGTCGAAAGAATGAAAAATAAGCGTTGGACATTTGGTGAAAGGGGTTGAGAAATTAATTGTTTTTCTTTTGATTAAATTTTGCGGTTGACAATAAAAGAGGGTTTTGATTGTAAATTGTGCATTGTTGTGTCGAGAGATAAAATCAGGGATTTTTAGTCGGGATAATATCCGTCAGTTATTATTTTGTTTCACGATAAGTTCGAGGGTTTCTATGACGATCTCGTGCCATTTCATCCCTAATTCTGTCGTCTTTAAACTGTTACTCCAGTGTCATCATCTTGGGCTGCTGATGCTGACGACGATCATCATCATCATTATCAATCCGGCAAATGATGATGTCGAGAGGGTTGAAAAGACGAAAACAACGGGAAGATGGAAACGATGAGACGATTGACTCGAAGTAAGTGACAAGGGATGGTCTTTTACAAAAGGAATTGTTCCCAATTCATTCTGTTTCTCCACTTGTGTGTCGTTACAAGATTAATGTTTCATAAGTAACTCATGCGTTTCACCCTTGTCGTGTTCGACGTTGTTTCTTCGGTTGCGATTTAAGAAAAACGCCACCGAGGGGATGAGATTGTCAGCCCTACTTTGAACAGTGTCGCCTCCAACTTTATGCATCATACAAGTGTTTTAAAACCGGGCGCTTTTCAAGCGCCAGAATATCAAAAAAACATAACAAGCCCGAGAGAAAATAAAGGGATGAATTCATTTAAAGCGTTTCGTATTTATTACACAAGTTGCGAAGATTTGTTTTTGAATTACAAAATGTACATTGGAACAAAAGAAAATTTCAACATCAAGTTCTTGGCGTGAATATTTTCCCTTACATTTGACGCGTACGGTTTTCATAAATGATTGAAGTTCTATGTACATTTCAAATGAAACTTCTTTGAATTAAAAATCATCCCCTTCTTTTCATGTACGTATAAGTAGTCGTATTGTTCCATTTAATGTATGCAATTATTTCAAACGGAATTAAAAGAATATCATGTGAAACTTTTACAAATTTCCTCCACCAAATTATCCAAATATTTCTTTGTATAAATAATTAAAAAAATACATTTTATATTTTCATTGCAAACTCTTGACATTTCTCGTCAAAATTTTCATTAAGTCAAAAACTCGTCAACAATTTGTTATGCAACTGAATATTACACTTTCAAAGTTCAGTTCATCGCGGCAGTGATTGACGTACTAGTGCTGACAAGTGCTTCGAAGCAGTAATTAGCCGTAGACAATTTCGCCCCCCATCCCCATCGGCTAAAAGTACAATGTATAAGTGGAAGTTTCTTGGTCGTAAAATGAGCGCCCGTTTTTATTTATCAACCCTCATCGGAAGTTTTATGTTAGTCACTCAATTCGGAAATATATCACTGCGTAACTAGGGGATGGCGCTTTTTTTTCCTCTGTGCGACAATCCTAATTTATTAAAGTACGAATTTCAATTATTTTAACTTGAAATAAGTGATTGGAAACATTAGGATGAAAGGAGGAAAAAAAACATAGTTACAAATTGAATTTTAGGCTTTGTAATAATATTGAAAAAATTGTCATTACTTAATTTTTAGGGAAATTTAAATTTAATAATCGACCAAAAATAGTAGGAAAATATTGTATTTTCTATTTGAAATTGATTTGCTGGGCAAGCCTTTTCAATTTTAGAATTTGTAATCCTTAGTTTCTTCAATCTTCATTCCATTCCACAGAATGTGGGAAGCAAAATCGTCTTTACCTGGCAGAATCAGCATGATAAAGCACCAAAATAAAGTCCAATTATAAATAATTTCAATCAAGGACTATACGTCAAATAATCGGTACTCCATGGTATGTAAAGAATAAAAAAATTAATGAAGATTCAGAAATGCCATCTGTAAAGGAGGAAATTCAAAGATTTAGTAAAAAATATCTGACAAAACTAGAGGATCATTCCAACCATCTCGCAATAAACTTACGATATTGGACAACAGTGAGATGATAAGAAGGTTACAACAATGGAATGTAATAGATTTGCCTGATAGATTTTGTAACTAAACAAATATTCCTGTTAACTTTTTATTGCCAAATTATTATTTCTTATTATATAGCTTTATTTTTATTTATTACTTATATATTAATGTGTATACAATATATATAATATATTGCAGTCCAATTTATGTAGTATAATTTAACATAATAATATACAAATTTAATATAATAATATATAAACTTAATATAATAATATATAAAAATCATACCACCAACATAAATTTGAACAGAAGTTCAAACAAAAATATTCGTGACGTATTACCCACCAGGTACGTATTTCGATTGCCAAGCAATCTTCATCAGTGGTCATCAAGTAGTTTGGATCACTCCGTAACTTCTATGTGATGATTCTATGAAAAAAAAATCTTATTTTGATTATATATTAATGTTTCACATTATTATTATTATTAACATTGATATTGTTATTATAGACAATTAATATTATTCTTATTTCTACTGTTGATTGTATTTATGATTGTTGTTATTGCTATAAGAATTACTATTATTGTTATTGTTGCTATTTTTGTTGTTATTTTTTTTTTATTATTGTTGTTATATTTATGACTTTGGTAGTTATAAGGCAACGGTAAATAACAAAAATTAAATGCTGTTTTCGGGGGTAATATCCAAGCGATTACGTTTCTTCTTTTAGAACACTTTAGCGGCAATTAAAGGTATATAAATAAATCAGGGCAAATAAATCTATGGATATTTTTATATAATTTATAAAAAGCTCTTAACTTCAACTTAGCACCTTTAAGGTTAGTCTGGGAAATATGCGATCGACAAATATTTTTTTCCAGTATTCATAAGTGACAAAAAACACCAATTTCGTTGTTAGTTTATTATACAAATTTCCAAATTGTAATACGAACATTAACTATTGAAGATGAATATATTAAAAGCAGTAAAATAATTCACAATTGAATTATCTTCAAAATATAAATCATTAAATAAACGCAAAAGTAATGACTGGCATATGAATATGTGGTACTGGATGTAAATAGTAGATTTTGGCAAACTTTTCTCAACCAAGGAATTATTGGAAAATTACTTCTTTAAAACAATTATCTGTTAATTTAACCAACCAGAAACAAATATTTTCTCAGTTTTCCTAAAAGTTTAATGGCTTAAGATTAAATAACATTGAAAAAAAATCAGTTAAATCTTGCAAAAGCATTAGTGTTATGATTGTCGACTTATGAGGTTTGGATTAATAACATGAAATCCAGTTGTGGTAACTTTGAAAGTTTGACCAAACAAAAACCAATTGGCACACACGTGGTCGTTATCATCACGAAAATCATGGAGACAATGTCAACCCCATTCTTCCACTTTACATACACATTCCTCCCGGTATGTACCTATCTCAATATGTTAACCAGCCAAACGGTGATCAACAAAACTACTGTTTCCGCATCCGGTGCGGTTGTTTGCATAACAACATGAGTGTATTTGTTGGCGATTTATGTGTATATCTCTATATGTGCCATAAACGGGAGCACCTTTGCCCTCTCGGCTCTTTCATCTCCTCCCAATCATTAATAGAAAACAACAACAATGCCAACAAAACCAATCATAAAACAGTTAATGCCAATTTGGGTGATGAAATATCGCTTTATGGCTGGAGGAAGCAAATTTCTATGACACGTGTGCAATAAAATTGAATAATCCTAGATAGTTGAGTTCGGGACTAAATGTGAAAAACAAGCCGGGGATTGAGGGGTGCGTTTTAATCTTTCAGATTAGTGATTCGATAAAAAGTAAAAATATCCGGGAGATAGATTTTTTTTTTTTTTTTGTTTTTCGCCCCCGTTTTATCGTTCGTATGTGGGGGGTTGTGCTAGTGATACTGATTCGTTTTACGCGAGATGTGAGTCAGCGACATTCAACCCCATAAAATATCGAAATGGCTATCGCACGTGGCGACATCATCGTGTGTATGGTCCATACTATAAAATAGTTACATGCTTGTTGGGTTGCCGGGCGTTTGGGGATGGGGTGAGTTTTGGGGGGTGAACGCGCTTCGAAGGAATTGTAGCGAAACTTTTTGACAAAAACTATTTATGTAAGGTTGCTAGCGGAAAACGTAAATCAATTACGAATTATTTAACGACAATGGACTCGCGCTGCGCGTTTTTCCGCACATGTGGGACACAATTCAAACGTACCCCTTGTCGACGATAAAAACGTCTCATACCCCCCACCCCCCAATGGCCAAGTGGTTGAATTCCTTGACTTTTCTGAAACAATTTGCTGACGTTTTTCGTAAGATAATGGTAACCCATATTCAGTGGTACACCAAAAAACAAGGCACATCCTAATTTTCTTGATCGATATCGTTTTAATGCGAAAATTAATTTTTCGGTGGTATGGAATTCAATGGGAAAATCGGAAAAAGATTTGTAATCTACTAATTGAATTTATGGACCGACTTGTAATAAATCATTTTCATCCCTTCGGGATAATATTGGTGCATTTTTGCTACTTCGATTATAATCGTTAAAGCCTAAAAGATATGAACATAGTAATATAAAGCTTGCAACGTTTAGACCATCGTTAATTTATAAAAGCTGGAAAACTTTCCCTAAATATGTCCCCAATACGTCTAAAAACGATCAGCAAGTATGGACTTTGGATGGTGGATACTTTGGTGAAAAATACGTAGCAAAAGTGTATAAATTAAAAGCACAGCTTTATGAAAGTATAAAAGCCAGCATATTTTATTTTTTCTTCGAGAAAATATTAGTAATCACATCCTCTATTATCAAGTATCTAGTAGGGTTTCAAACCCCAGCCAGACATCCCTAAATTAAACAACAACTTTTAGTCATTGTAGATTTTCGATTGTGTTATAGTGATTTTGAAGTTGGACTTATTTACAGAACTCCACAGTTTAATTCCGTATTAGTTTACTCCAGGTTGTAAAGATTATTGTTTTATTAATCAAGATCTTATTATCCAGCGAAAACTAAAAATACCAACCCAGCAGCTAGTAAAATTGCTTCAATCTACTGCACAGAATTATGGTGCAAAAATAAAATGAGAGAAATAATATTTTAATCTAGATAGAATCTTTGATAACTGTTAAATTTGACAAAATTGACCTCTTGGTGATTCCTTAAAATAAAATTTATTTTTTAGTAGGAAAGTGGACTTAAAGGATGTAAATCCATATACTAATAATTAATTCAGAGACGTTTCGGTCCTTTATTTCACCTTCATCAGGCTTCTTATATTAAGAATATACTTTCGATATATTGATATAAAATATATAAAATATATTTTATATTTGATATACTTAAATATAATTTGTATTAAGAAGCCTGATGAAGGTCAAATAAAGGACCAAAACGTCGCTAAATTAATTATTAGTTTATGGATTTAAATTCTTCTAGTCCACTTTCCAACTAAAAACTAAATAATATTATGTAAAGTATGGACACTAGATTGATTAAAAAAAAATGATGATTTTTTTTTCTTAATTATATCGAAAATATTGTTGGGAATGACAAAAAAAAATCCTGTGAAAGTTTAAGCTCTTAATATTCATATTAAGAGGTGCTGCATTGTAAATTTCGATTTTCCATTTAAATAACATGGGAACAATATTCTCTTGCACTTTGGAATTTTATAGCTCACGTTGGTGACAATATTTCGGAATGACCAAGATATATATTGTAGAAAATTAAACGATCTACAAAAAAGGTCTCTAATAAGTTTTTGATATATTTATTCCTTCAAAAGTTATTGAAAGTCAAAGTTGAACTAAAGAGAAATTTAAATATTTTTTCAATTTTTTGACGCAACCATCACTTTTAGAGAAAATTTTATAGAACATTTTTTGTAGAACATTTTTTTTTCTATTAGGTGTACAACTTTGCTTCCGCCGTTTTTTTCCGAAATTCGAGGCTTTATTGTAAAAAAACTGGTTATACATTTATGATTCAAAGTATTGTCCATCGCTGGCCACTACTTTCTCCCATCTTTCGGGCAGCGTACGAATCCCGCGTTGAAAAAACTGGTCATCTTTTGAAGCGATCCACGAATCGATCCAATTTTTTACTTCTTCATAAGACCGGAAGTGCTGGTCAGCCAGGCCGTGTGCCATTGATCGAAACAAGTGATAGTCCGAGGGAGCAACGTCTGGAGAATACGGCGGGTGGGGTAGGACTTCCCATTTCAACGTTTCCAAGTATGTCTTGACCACTTTCGCAACATGAGGTCGAGCATTGTCGTGCTGTAAAATCACTTTATCATGTCTCTCGTTGTATTGCGGCCGTTTGTCTTTCAATGCTCGGCTCAAACGCATTAATTGCGTTCGATAACGATCGCCTGTGATTGTTTCAGTCGGTTTTAACAACTCATAATGCACTACGCCGAGCTGGTCCCACCAAATACAGAGCATGACCTTGGAACCGTGAATATTCGGTTTGGCCGTCGACGTGGAAGCATGGCCGGGATATCCCCATGATTTTCTGCGCTTGGGATTATCGTAATGAACCCATTTTTCGTCCCCAGTCACAATGCGATGGAGAAATCCTTTCCGTCTTTGCCTTGCAAGCAGCTGTTCACAAGCAAACAAACGCCGTTCAACATCTCTCGGCTTCAACTCGTACGGCACCCAATTTCCTTGTTTCTGAATCATTCCCATGATTTTCAGGCGTTTTGAAATGGCTTGTTGCGTCACTCCCAATGATACTGCCAATTCTTGTTGCGTTTGACACGAGTCTTGATCAAGTAATGCCTCCAATTCTGCATCTTCGAAAACCTTCTCTCTTCCACCGCCTTGCCGGTCTTCGACGTCAAAATCACCGTTCTTGAAGCGTTGAAACCACTCTCGGCACGTTCTTTCACTAATAGCGGCCTCACCATAGGTATTTGAGAGCATTCGATGAGCCTCAGCCGCAGATTTCTTCATATTAAAGCAGAAAATTAAAACCTCCCGCAAATGACGAGAATTTGGCTCGTAAGCTGACATGTTTAATCGAGAATGACTTTATGATGCAGACACAAATCGACTAATATTTCGATGGCGTTATGTTTACAAATGCCTAAGCTTATTGTATCACATCTACGATCTATTTATTTCGACTACCACTTACCGCTACAGCCATCTATTGCAAAACGGCGGAAGCAAAGTTGTACACCTAATATAACTTATCTTTATAAAAGTTATTGATTTTTTTCACAGGGTCTAAGTAATTTAATTAAAATAAAAAAAATATGTTAAAAATATAATAATTCAGGGAATATTATTAATTTAAAACAATAAAATTTCGAATATCTTCAGTTTTATGCAAATAATTTAAACCTGTGAAAAATATCAAAAACTTTTATTGAAATAAGTTAAAGAAAAAAAGTGCTCTACAAAAAATGTCCTACAAAATTTTCTCATAAAATTGATGGTTGCGTCAAAAAATTGAAAAAATATTAAAATTTCTGTTTAGTTCAACTTTGATGTCGAATAACTATTGAAGGAATAAATATATCAAAAACTTTTACGGCATCTTTTTTGTAGATCGTTCAATATTCTACAAGATTATACTTTGGTCATTCTAAAATATGGTCACTAACGTGAGCCATAAAATTCCAAAGTGCAAGAGAATATTGTTCCCATGTTATTTAAATGGAAAATCGAAATTTGCGATGCGGCACCTCTTAATATTAAGAGCTTAAACTTTCACAGGATTTTTTTTTTTGTCATTCCCAACAATATTTTCGATATAATTAAGAGAAAAAAATTAATCATTTTTTTTTGAATCAGTCTAATGGACACAACCAATTTATCGATTCCTAAAAACATGTTATCAAATCTTAGGAATGCAATTTTCATATTAAAATGGAGGGAATAAAATTGCAGCACAAAAAAAATCATTTCTAGGAGGATATAAAGGATATACAGGATAAAAAGCTGCTGTTTCCATTGAGCAATGAATCTTAAAAATTGAGAACGCGTTCCGCCACGTATGAACTATTAATAAAATGAAATTTTTGCACATCCACTTTACGATAATCCTCACGTAATTTACGTAAATTATGAAAATAAATAAAAATATCAACGTCTTCCAACAAACAAGATCATCGTTTCGCTACATTTAATTTAATAATTTCCGCTGCAACAACTTGAAATTGAAATTAACACAATACAAAATGAATATGGAGCGAACTGGATAGTCGGGGGGTTGCAGAAACTGGAGTTTAAAGAAGCTCTCCGAAAAATATACCACCCCAATCCACCCGGGGCAATCCATTGGCGCACCCCCCCCCCCATTCCTTTGTAGAAACAATGAGAAGGTCCGACTTGTGTCTGTGTTTTACGTACACACGTAATAAATGAAATTATATTTGTCGGTTTTCCTACTTTATATTCAGTTAGATATGTTACTTTCATGAAATTCCAAGGATGTTAAGTGCTTTTACTCTGATAAATGTACGTCATTTAAAGTTTAAAGTTTTTGTCTTTAAACTTTTGTATATATTGTAACAAATAGAAAACATAACGCAATAGCATACATACTACACATAGAGTAGAGAGAACTTTGGAACAAAACAAAGAACTTTGAGAGGGACACCAGTCCCATTGCCTCATAACCAGAACTCAGAAATTGGGGATCGAGGAAGAGTGAAAAAAGAAATGCAAAAGCTCGCGGTGTGGCGTCGGGGGGAAGGGGATGGAAATGGGGATTGGGATTGGGTGGTTTTGGTGGATGTTCCATTTAGAACTTCATACAAACCGAGAAAAACAGACAGGCAAATAGACAAACAGACCGCCACACAGACAAAGTAGTGCCAAGGGAGATTGTAAAATGCAACAATTCACCACCAACAAACATCCCCCCCACCTCGCTTCCCATTATTATCATCGTCATCAAATTCAAAGATTCGCTATGCATATTTTAAAAGAAAAATTATCCTCGAAAAATATGAAAATAATTCTCTCTAGTTTTGTTATTAAGATTTGTGTTCTTCCTTTAGTCCTCCTTCGGCACACCACACCACCGCTGTTTTCAAGAGTGAAATTCATGCATTTGGGAAATGCAACTTGAACAAATGAATGAAGAAAAACAGAAAAAAAAGTTGGCGAATCGTCCTCTCGTACTTCCTGTTATTTTTCCTTGATTGTTCCCGTGTTTTTTCCCGTGTGCACACGGCCTAGTTTTTATGGGTGCCTCATTTTGTTCGGTTCAACCTTCCCGTTTCGTGTAATTAACCTTTAACAACCCATTATTTTGTGCATGTGGTAATAGTCCTGGGATTTACACGTTTACAGGGAGAAAAAAACCTTTTTTTTAACCGATTCAATTGTATCTGATTATTTTTTCTTTTAACATTCAAAAATTAACACTTAAATTAGCAAAACTTAAAACGTAACTTTATGGATTACTAGCTGATGCCCGCGACTTCGTCTACGTAACGTAGGTGTTGGCTATATTTTCTTTTTAGATTTGCTTTTTGTTGTAGGAAATGGAAATTATTATTTTTCTGTTTCTTTTACGAAAAACATAATCATTAGACTGATTCAAAAAAAAATGATGATTTTTTTTTCTTAATTATATCGAAAATATTATTGGGAATGACAAAAAACAAATCTTGTGAAAGTTTAAGCTCTTAATTTTAATATTAAGAGGTGCCGCATCCCAAATTTCGATTTTTCATTTTAATACCATGGGAACAATATTCTCTTGCACTTTGGAATTTTATAGCTCACGTTGATGACAATATTTCGGAATGACCAAAGTATGTTCTTGTAGAAAATTGAACGATCTATAAAAAAGGTTTCCAACAAGTTTTTGATATATTTATTCCTCCAAAAGTTATTCGAGGTCAAAGTTGAACTAATGAGAAATTTTAATATTTTTTCAATTTTTTTACGCAACCATCAATTTTATGAGGAAATTTTATAGGACAGATTTTGTAGAGCACTTTTTTTCCTATAACTTATCTTTGTAAAAGTTTTTGATATTTTTCACAGGTTCTAATTTATTTAATCCTTTTTTTTGAATAATTAATTTTCAAAAAATATTTTGTAAATATCAAAAAAGAGTATGATCTATTGCGTATACCTACGGTAGATATATAACTCCAATAAAGAAATATTTCTAAGCTTTAAAACAATACAAGACTTTTGGAGAAAAATTTAAATTTTCATGGAAATGCGGACAAAAACCCAGAACAAGATATGCTAAAACTAATGAAAATGAAATATTTGGTACTAATTTTTTGGTGTGAAACTTGTTGATTTGTTCAACTTGCCTTAAAACTTTAGCAATTTTATTCCAAAGAATCCATAAAACTGCATTCATGTAAATGGGACAACTATTTTAATGTCTTTCTTTCAATTCACTGTACAATTATTATAGAGGAGGAATAGTTTAAGAAACAGAGAATCAGATTTAAGGAAATTTAGAGATAAAAAAAGAAATAGAGAATAGATATTGAAGATTGAATGACATTTTCAAACTGCATTTCAACGTCTTGATCAAGAAAATGCCTGAAAATCGCTAACACCAAAGAAAAAGATTAATGCATCAAAAACCTGAAAAATGCCCAAAAATATCTTTAAGCCTAATCAATAGATGGCAGCTTTTAAAAGCTTCAAATTTAAGCACACAAACTATAAGGACTAAAAACTACACTAATCAAAATTAGTGACTTTACAATAGTGTATTATTTTATTTTAAAATCATTGTAATATTTTGAAGTTAGAATCATTTTAACACTCTAAAAAGCATTTAGGGACTTTGGTAACCGAGTAGTGACTTTGAAAACATGTTTTTTTCAAAGTTGATAACTAGCATCTTACTATATAGAGGTAGTAAGTATATATAAACAAAGTACCAAATATACGTCGATGGATTTTTTTTCAATGGATCTAACTTGTTGATTTTTTAAAATGCCTTAAAATTGCAGAAGTTTAGTTAACAAGAAATGCATAAGACTGCAATCATGGTAATGTAACCACTGTTTTGATGTGCATTTTTCTTTTGAGAAGATCAGCCTTCTGGAGATTCAAAGATAAAGAAAGAATTATAAAAGAAATATTTAAAACTAAAAGACATTTTCGAATTGCATTTGAACTTCATCATCAAGGAATTACTTGATAATCACTACCACAAAACAAGGATAATTCCCAAAAATAATTTAAAACCCCATCAATTGATGGCAGCCTTTTAAAACTTCAAATTAAATCAGACAAACTTTAAGAGTTTAAAACTTTTCCAATTAAAATTAGTGACTTTATCAGTGTAAATTTTCTACGAAAAAATAGTCTTCATTGGTTTCAATGGGTTATTGGAAGTATTTGTTGAGCAAATTTTTTTTAAAACTAAACCTCAATAGTGGAAAACCTGAATAAAGTTTACATTTCAAAGAAATTTGATTAGAAAAAAAGCATAAGAACGTAATATAAATCAAAATTATTAGTAAAGGGAAGTTTCTATGCCAAAATAAGGGATTTTTTTCATTTTAGATCAGTGGATTGATGAAATAATGAAGAAGGATACTTTTTTTCTATTTTTATAAATTAATTCTTTATTTTAATCAATTTAAGTAATTCCTAAACTTTGAAATCTCAAAACGATTACTTGGAAACATCAAAATTCAAATATAGAAATGATTATATTCCTCAAAACAATACAAAACTTTTGGAGAAAAATTTAAGACTTTAAGGAAGTTTGGCAAACACTAAAAACAAGTAATTAATAATGTTCTTGAGAACTTGGGCTTAAATAACAAGACGTTATTTTTCAAATTATCTCAACGTTTCGTTGGCATTTATTTTCAACTTCTTCAGGAGAATTTTTGATGTTAACATCCTCGTTGTAAATCAAAAATTCTCCTGAAGAAGTTGGAAATAAATGCCAACGAAACGTTGAGATAATTTGAAAAATAACGTCTTGTTATTTAAGCTCAAGTTCTCAAGAACATTATTAATTATTTACCACACCATGGATGAGAGCAACCAGGAACTAAAAACAAGATAAGCAAAAATTAATAACAATTAAGTGTTTGGTACTAATTTTTTTTTTTTGGTGTTAAATCTATCTTATAGTTCATTAAATATATGCCAATTAATTTAGTTTCATGTTTTCGGCACCACTTTGGCATTATTATTTGCAAAATAATATCGTAATTTAGATAATGAAATAATTCGCTCTGTTTCATTAAAGCTTATTCACGAGCCAGTAGCACATAAATTTACGGTATGGAATGGCTAAAGATCTCAACAGGGGGACGGCAAATGTGTTGACAGCATTAAAATAATGCTCGGGCTAAAATGAAATTTTGTACACGATGCTATTCCCAAATAGAAAATCATTTCACGTCGCATAAATACCCAATACATATATATTGAAGGCGACAAAATTAAATCGCATGCGAATATGAACGCGAATTCGCAGCCAAGATTGCCAAGTAGTGAATTTTATCATTTAAGCTACACTTCAGTCTAGTCACAGAGTGTATATAGACTCAATAAATGCATAAATTTCCCTATTTACCAAAAACAAAATGAGCCACTAACCATAAACGACCTCTTCACTTGCATTGAAATTATATAATGTTATTTATGCCTCCGCTTTTCCATGTTTTCCAGCCATCGATAGATTCAAAAACGGACACGTACACATTTCGTATTGTACGTTCGATTGTTGTACAATTTCAGTTGAGATTTATTAGCGCGTAAATCAGTTTAAATGGATTTGGAACATGGAAAATATATGTGAAAAAAAATACGGGGAATGGAAACGAGGACAGGGTTTGCGGAAAAATCTCCTCCTCCCCCTCTGGTCCCTGCCACGGCGTGTCTCTAAATGACAGATCCCGGCAAAATCGAATTAGGGAAAACATATGGCATTTTTTAACTGTTTTATTTCAACAATATGAAATGAATAATGTTTATTGTGTTTGTTAGTTTTTTGCAACACTTTTCAATAGCGGCTTTCAAAAAAAAAAAAATTATTTTTATTTTTTTGTTTAATACGTTTGGTGATGGATAGAAAATGCACTATTTAATCCCCTGCGGACGAAATAAACCAGTTTATATTTTAGATATTTACTGAAGTGTTAAGCTATTTAAATGGGGCAAAAAAAAAACGAATTCATATTAAAATTTAATCAACTATATTTAACTGTATAACAAACAAAATAACATGCAACTCGTAATTAGCTTTGAATTAATTATAAATTGCATTGAATTTACACAAGAATGACAAAATGTTTGGGTTGGAAAATTGAATTTGAAAATAATAAAATTATGATATAACCGAAAAACCTATGCAATGAGTTCAATGATTGCTTTTGAAAATGAAATATCAAAATTCTTGCAAACGAAGAACAATAGTTTTACTTATAGCCAAAAGAAGACAGGATGAAAAAAAATTGAGTTCTAAACCAATGCAAGGGTAAATAAAGTTTAAGGAAAGTTTAGATTTTTGTCAAAGCTAATGCTATGATACAAGTTTTCAAAACATGATCTATTTATCCTTATGGTTCTTTTATAGTCGCATTTTTGGAATTTGGTTCCACTATAATTTTTTTGGTTATTAAAAGATGTAAAAATTCACAATCCTTCACCTGAAGAAAACATTATTTTGGTGTCTTATATCGAACTCATAAAGGTGTCCAAAAAAAGTAAGCAAGTTTTACTTTTATTCATAAAATAAATGCAGAAAAGTTTTTATAAAACGTTTTTCTGGCTTTCATTATTAAATTTTAGTTTTCCTCTCCAACAAAAAAAGTCTACAATCAAATTGTTTTACTCAGAGTTGGTGGTTTTTCATTGGTAAACTAATAATGGGTTCAGCCTTCCATGCAAGTGCATCGTTTTATGCAGGAATATGAAATATTTATAGTCAAATCAATCACTTATGAATTCAATTGATATCGATTATCTTAAGATTTTTCTAAAATAATAGTAATCAATTTCTAATTTGCTGCATAACAATATTTATCTGCTATGAAAAGTTATTCGATAAAGTTCATTTAAAATTCGTTTTTTCCTTTAGTTTTTTGACTAAATTTATATAAAATCTGTAACTTTAAGTAATGCTTTTTGCCCTGTTATAAAGTTCATAAATTTTTGCATAATTCTACCTTATAAAAATTATAATTTACCTAAAAAAAAAATATTTTTTCATGACATAATAAAAAATTCATTATTTTAACTTGACTATTTAAAAGTTCCTTAGGTAAACTATAAGTAGGATTTCGAAAAGTTTTTTCTTATCAAATGCAATGCATGATGGTGAATTCCGTACTTTTTGTTCGATCGTTTATTACGCGTTTTAGGAAGAATAATGACTACTATCGAATAACTCAGGCAAAAAGTTTGCAATGGTTATGTTTAAAAAAATTTTTGAAGTAGTACTACAGACTAGCTGATCCCCGCGACTTCGCCTGCGTAACGTATTTTATTTGTCTTATTTCTTTTACGAAAAATAAAATCTTACTTATCTCTTGAAAAAGACACATTTAATAAACTGTTGCAAAGAATAAAATAGTTCTATGTAATAATCAATAAATTTATAAAAAATATTTATAAATATCCATATTATACTATTGCACTGTACAACACAACCGCAAAATTGAAATTTGTACACGTGCACGATACCCAGTTCTTCCATAATCATGTATGACCATTATGTATCTATAAACTTATTATTAAAATATCTGAATGTCAACTATATAATTAAACCATATTGGATAGTCATGAGTTCACCATACACGATTTGGCGTATGCCTTTTGCTCTGGAAGAGGATTTTAAATTTCTTTTATCATTATGCTGATATGATTATTTATTATTTATCATTATAATTTCTGGCTGGAATTGCGATCTTTTTTCATGATCTCTTTCACGCACTTGCAAATAAAAGATATTGTCCCGCCTCCAAGAAAAAAATCCTGAATCCACCCTTGCCTGTTAGGGTAGGAATTTTCAAAAAAAAATCTTATCACATGCCTACTTCCTATAAGGAATACACCGAATATTAAAATTTCATCAGTCAGAGGGGGTATATAAATACACGATTTTATATATACACGGTTTTAAAAACGTATTTACTTAAAGCTTTATTACTATTATTATTATTATTATTATTAGTATTACTATTACATTTTTTTCGTTAATATTTTCTTACTGAGCAACCCTAAGGATCAGTTTACAACAACTTTGTAAAAAAAAGTTTACTCTCAGATTATTATCTATAAAAACATTTATATTTCAAAAAAGCATGTTTTTGAGCTTCAAATTAAATTACTGTGCTTTTTAATAGTTCAACTAAAAATATTAATACAGATCATTTTCTAATTTTAAAAACCTTTTCAATGATATATAACTCGCCTATCTAAAGTAAATTTTTTTTTCATTCCTCATTTTTTACGTAGAGGGTACATTCCCTTATTATTTTTAAGGAATGATAAATAACCTAACGTGTGTGGGTATTTGTGTTGTATCTTAATATAAAGTTTCATTAAATTCGGTTGTTCTGTTCTTTAGTCAAATCACCAGCGCACGCGATGTAAAAAAGTTTTTTAGTAATTTTTTCACACATTATTGGAGTTTTAGTGTAGATCCTTAACTTTTTTGAAAATTTAATATAGCCTATGGTCACCGGAAATAGTGTAGGTGTCCAACAGTGATTTTTTTTTAAATTGGTCAAGTAGTTTCGGGGCCTATTCAAAGCAAAAAAACAATCAAATCTTTCCACTTTATAATAATAGAAAACTTGTAAACTTGAAAAGGATAAAACCAGAATAATATTAGATCTACTAACAGGACTCAATAATCCAAGAAAACACTTTTTAATTGGTTAATCAATTGTTATATTAATAACCAAATAATTTTTATATAAACGATTGAATTCATTTAATAGAAAACAACTGTTTTTATATATTAATGTTTATAATATTTTCTGTTATTTGCACTCGTATAGAAATCGAATAAGCTCCGTTTCGGTTTATTACATTAATGGATTTTTGTGTAAAAAAAATTGGTTTTTATTTTTTTTTAATATGGCGTACTGTTTTTTAAAATTTCAAAGACTCATTACTTTAAAAGAAATTGGATGGGAAATTCAAAAAAAAATAGTTTCGTAAGTGTACCAAAATTGTATCATTGTAAAAAATTAAAATTAAAAGAAAAAGCTCTCTTTTTTCAAGAATCTTATAAACAAATAAAGCTTTTAATTTTTTTTCTAGAAGCTACCATCAGGCCTTATAACATATCTAAAATTCAAATGAATCGATTCACAAGTTTCTAAGGAAAAATTTTTTTTCTGATTCCCAGCTTTTTTTGATTTTTGAAGAAACAGTAATACTTAGGAATCTGAAACTTGCCGAATTAATGCCAAATCAACATACCCTGAAATTTGAACCTAATACCCTTCTGGGGCCGAATCACTATACTTATCCTCCTATATCCTTTAGTATGACGTATTATAATGGTTTAATAGTTGAGTGATGTTCAATGGAATGACCTAAAAAACTTTTTCAAACGAATTCCAGAAACTTCAATTACATTATTCAAACAAACAACAAAAAAAGTGTACAAATTTCCAAAAACTTTCTACCCTGTTTTTTTTTTTGTCAACCCTAATGTGAATTTCAAATCTCGAAAAAGACATGTAAAAATTATCATTCTTTCAGATAGGAATCAGTGAAAAAGCATGTGAATATTTCAAAAATTTATTATAATATTAAATTGACGATTTGCTCTATTTTTCATGAACCTTTTCCCCATTTTTGCTACCCCACTTCCCGCCCTACCACCCCCCATCCCCACCGGTCGCATTCCGAATGGGAGCGTTTCTTATTTTTACATATTGATGTGCGAATAAGATGAAATTGATGTAGCAAAAAATGGAAAGACAATTTGTTAAAGTGAGTGTGGAGTTAGTGCTTTGGAGATAAGTGGGGAATATGTGTGTGTGTGTGCTCAAAAGGGATGATTTTAGGGGTTGATTGAAATGGTGCTTTAAAAAATATATATATATATATACTTATGTATGGTATATATGTTTATAAAGATAGATTCATGACAATTTTGTTCCGCTCTTCAAACGATTGGTTTTCAAACGATAGTCTCTGTCGATTTGTAAGAAAACGTACTCGTCTCGTTTTTCTTTATAATAGAGCAACAGTGGCGGGTGAGGAAGGGAGATACGTGCACCCTACAAATCGAGGAAAAATGATGGGAGAAAATTTTTTCGTTTTTCTCCGTTTCCGATTTTCTGTCATAAAAAAAAAACGCGTACGTTTACGCGAATACTGATTTTTTCTTTTCTTTTTTATTCGATCGAGTCAAAAATCGAGAGACGAATCGCTTTAATGTGCCGGTGTATATATTTTCATTGCTGGAGGTCCGGACGTCGTGAAAACTGATGATATCGATTTATTTGCACGCCGAATGTTTGACGGAAAATATATTCTTTTTTTTTTTATTTTTCACCCCTCGTGATTTTTCGATTTGTTACACTTTCGTACCATAATAATCGTAATAGTAACGACGATCATCATTCGAATGAGATCAATATACAATCGTACGAAAACACCAAAGTCAACGAAAACCAAATGAAAAATTGAAGTTTTCCCAACAATTTTGTCGACGTAACTGATTTTTTTCGTCGTTATCATTTTCGTGGTGACAATTTTTCGTTGGCAGTAGCTGTTTTTTTTACACAAGAGGTGAAAAAAGAATGAAATATGAGTCGACATGTTTTTAAGACG
Source organism: Sisyra terminalis (assembly GCA_958496175.1). Lineage (NCBI taxonomy): Eukaryota > Metazoa > Arthropoda > Insecta > Neuroptera > Sisyridae > Sisyra > Sisyra terminalis. The sequence goes on along the minus strand of OY292278.1, from coordinate 49,806,503 downwards.
TGAAACATAGACAAACGTCACCACCCGAATGGACCGCGGGGGGGTGGGGCGAAAAGGGCAGAAAGTGTCTTTGCAATTATGTCGTTTTCTGTATATATGGGATTTTTTAACTTTCTCTGTCATGCGTCTCATTATAACATAAGTTGACGTTGATGGGAAACAATGACATCCCTTGTTTTTTTTTTCATCCCTCGATTATTCATTCTTTGGCCACACATTTCATCCCCAGTAAACGGGAAAGTACTATAAACATTTTTTTTCTCTGTACAGAAGTAGGCGTAAGAGTGGCAAAAACCAAGGGAAAAATAATATGACTAGCGCGTTTCGGTGTCGGAAAAAATTTAAGATAAATAACAAAACGAACAATGGTCGTTAATCTTTATACACAAAGATTTTTTGCCACCAACATTGAAATCTCTATTAAATTTATTACCAATTCGTACAAAATGGCTTTCATTTTTTATACTCAAATATTTCTTTGTTCTTAAATTTTGTTCAACAAAAGTGATTTAATTGTTCACAGCATTGCTTTAACAATAATTATATATTGAAATTTTTGGCAAAAATACCCTTTTAAGTCCAAATTAAGTATTTTTATTATTCAATTAGCTACGTTTCGTTACTAATTGTAACTTCCTCAGGCTTAATTCACAACAATAAAATATTTTTAATTTAAATTCAATAAATTTTTTTAAATAAGAAGAAAATTCAGGTTATTTAAGATCGTTTTGTTTTTTATTTTTTATTTAATATTTCTATTATTCAATTAGCTACGTTTCGTTACTAATCGTAACTTCCTCCGGCTTCTTGATTCACAAAAGTAAAATATTTTTAATTTAAATTCAAAAATGATAATTTATTGAAATTAAATTACGACGAATTACGACGAAACGTAGCTAACTGAATAATAACAATATTAAATAAAAATAAAAAACAAGAAGATCTTAAATAATCTGAATTTTCTTCTTATTTAAAACAATATAAAAGCTGAGATCTGAATTTTATCATCTGTATTTTTTTTTCAAATAAATTGCGCAATCTCCATAGCGTTGCAATAAGTGCATTCAATCCATAGACATGTAAGAACTAGTCCTAGTAGATTAGTGCTGTATAAGTACAAAATAAATTTTTAACAGTCAATAGCAACAATAACAATAATAATAATTCTTATAGCAATAACAACAATCATAAATACATTCAACAGTAGCAATAAGAATAATAATAATCTATATAATGTAATATATATTATAATATAATGTATATATTATAATGTAATATAATATATATATATATATAATATATAAACTCACTATTGCCCAATAAGTTTTATTTTACTTCTGGTGATATTTCTATATCATTGAGGAGCATTATACATGTTCATAATACCTAAAAAATACTAAATTTATACAAAAATTACATAGTAAATATAGTAAGTACTTGAAAAAGTAAATAAATTAGTATTTTTTTGCTCCTATCTTTACCCTCAGTTCAAAAGTTTAAAGTTCAAATATAAAATGAATCTAAATATTAAAATTATATACAGATGGATCTTATAACAATAAGGGAAAAAAAATCGGGGGGAGGGAGAGAACCAGAGAAATTGAGAACTTTGATTGAAATTATTATTTTTAATTGGTTTCAAATAATTGCTATAGAATCCTTAAATGTACAAGGATAGTAAAAATTTTGTGAAAAGTAAATTCTATTGTATCACAAGAGTGATATTTAATAGATGATCATAGCAAAAACTTTTATAGGAGACAATCAAAATCGATAACTGGATCGTATGCGATGTTTGTAATTTTTACAACAATTTTCTTTTTGCACTATTTCATTTGAAAAAAATAGTTTTTTTTTTTTTTGATTTTTACTGTTTTAGTGGAGAAAAATGTTTTGAAAGTTTAATTGACCACAACTGAAAGTTTTTCTTTGGAAATGGAACTCTGAGAGTCGATTTTGTTAAAGAAAGATATAATATATTTTTTTTTAACACTTGGGGTTAAAAATATGATATAAAGGAAACGTAGAGGTTGTTTGTAAATTTATTTCGTTATTTATAAAATAATTTTAATAATACTATAAAATAATAATAATTTTTCAGTAGCATAATTTCACATTCATAAAGTTCTATTTTTTGATGTGTATACAATATATAGGATATATTGCGATTCAATTTATGTAGTATAATTTAATATAATAATATATAAAAATCACACCATAAAAATAAATTTGATCACAAGTTCAAACAAAAATATTCGTGACGTATTTGCCCAGATACGTATTTCGATTGCCAAGCAATTTTTCTCAGTGGTCATCAAGTAGTTGTATACATAGTATAACTGTTCAAAGTCAGCGAAAAAATCTTATTTTGACTGTTTTTTGATATTAAAATTGATTTTTAATAAAAAAATCATTCAGATGATTTTTGACCTTCTGACTTAACCTAACCGTTTTGCCGTCAAACCTTATTTGTAGAGACCGGAACCAATTATAATACGGAGGTACCAAATCTGAAGAATATGATAGGTATGGTATTACATCTCATTAAAGCTTCAAAAGCTTGTGATGAGTTACCAAATTTGCATAAGATTTTTTGACGGTAAAACCTTAAGGAAGTCATAAATCTTCTGGATCAGTTTCTTGCGATTAAAGAACAAAAGTTTTGCTTTCGTGAAATAAAGCTTCTGCCAGACAGATGGCGAAAAATTTGGGCCAGAATGGAAAATCATTCAAGGAAATATTAATATAAGGAGTGCTGGTCGCTAATAGAGGCTCTGCTAAACCATGAAATAAAAACCATTATTCGATTTTGATTTTAAAAAAAGATTTTCAATTAGTAGAAATGTAAATTTCCCACGATATCGTGATTTTAAATAGCATCAAAGATATCATATTTTGTGCCTTAAAAGTATAATTTGCAAGAAGCATTAATTTGCTATTACCATGTGAATAATAATTTTTAGAAAAGAAAAATCCAATCTCATATTGAAACTTCACATACCTGTACATATCCTATAAGAAAATCATATTTTATTACCCCAAAATAAGAATAACACTTTCTTTTCGTACAACTTAGTAAATTATAAATTGTTGTCAATCGATTTTTATACGATTAGTTCTACGATTTTCAATAAGTATCCTATGCCGTTATAGTTGGATTATTGCATAAAAAATTGTTAATTTTTTGTAGTAAAAATTATGATCAAAGCCCTAAATTTTAGAAGAAAAGGAAATTAACTTATGTTTTAGATCGGTGATAAATATTGTAGCATTATTTTAGTCCAAATTTTAATTAGATTTGTAACAAAAAGTTGATTATCTTACACATTATTAAAATGTGATCCCTTTGTACAATTTATAAATAGTATTTTTGTTGGTCGAAAATTATATAAAATTGGATACAATTTTAAGCAAAGGTTATTTTAAAATTCCAATTTAAAGTTTATGATTATTGTCTTAACAATTCCCTGATTTTTGTATGTTAATTTTATCAATTTTTGAAAATCATTTTTACAATTTAAATTAATTTTTTATAGTAAAACATTGGGAAAGCTTTAAAAATATGAGAATAAACTTTTATACTTAGCCTAATGAATTCATAGGTAAATATGTTTACGAATAAGCTTTTAAGTATTTGTTTGCCATATTAAGAGTCTGAAAATTTATATCTTTCGCCTACTAAAAGTGGTGAACCACCATAGTGGCCACGAAAGGCGCTAAAATCCAACAGCATTTACTTAATTACCCACTAACATGCTACAATATGCCATTCGATTCATTCCAATGTTGTTCGTACCTCACAAAAGATATAAGCGTGCTAAAGGTGCTCATCGCTTTGCCACCCTCGACCATCCCCGTCGGGGGTTGTTTCATGTCCGTCGGAATGCGCCCGGTCATCTCATCGCTCTAACTCTCCATCGTTACGAAACAAGGGTGGAATCTTAGACGGTAGATTTTTCTAAATGCACGAGCTTTAAAAGCTCACACCCATCTTGACTAAAAGCTTTTGTTTCTCCTTGACTTGCTATTAACTGAGGTAACCCAAAAAAAAAATTATTTACCCAAAAAAAAAATAATCAATAAACCCCATTTCTAAAGTGGGCTACTCCCTTCGTGTTATATTGGCAAATATTGGCTACATCTTGTGAAAATCTGGCAATATAATATTTTGATAGTCCCCGGCTCTAAGGGTTGGCGATGATTGTGTAATATAAGGAGGGTTCTTTCAGTAGTATTTGGAAGCTGGTCGGATGAATGGTTTTGATCATATTATTATTTGGAAACAGGGGTTGTTCTAGTCCGATATTTCGACGTAATATCACTTTTGCCCTGTTATGTACGTTTATTTGATTTTAATATGATACTGTTGAAGATGAGGGATGAAATCTTCAAGAAATGAGTGCTCACATGAAATAGTTATGAACTTTCTATTTACGAAGATAAATTGTCAGAGATTACAAGGAATTTTTTTAACTAAAATAAGGGATGAAATGTGTACACATTTATATTTTTTTTTTTCAAGTTCAATCGATAAGTGATGCATTTGGTATTTTCCTGTAACATAATGACGATCCCTCGAGTCCCGTTAACATCGAGTTTAAGGGACCTACGTCTTGTTTTATTCTCTCATTGCTCACCGAAACTCCGGGACCAATTCCCTAATGTTATTTATGTCTGGGATCTGTAACAGTATGTTCGATTTTTGTACTGAAAAATAAAACGAATATGTGAAGTTGCTTTTTTGATAAAATTGAAATTTTTTTATCGGGGGTTGAAAAGTTTAGTCGAATAATCGAAAAAAGTTTTACGAAAGTATTGAGCGCTCGCTGGGGTGGTGGATAAGTTGTGGGGGTGGGTGAGGTGTTCTCTAGTCGTAATAATAGTTTTGTAAGACAAGGCGTACGTTTTAACTTTGTTGCAATTGTGTGTTAAGAGAGGGGGGCGGGGGTGGTTGTCTCGCTTGGTTCGTATGGTCTCGAAAACTTTGCCTTTGTCGAATTATATGAGGCTGAGATGGTAGAAGTAAATGGAACTCAAGTTCTGCTAGTTTCATCTCGTATACCCTTGTGCTTTCAATAACACATACCTCACGTCACCGATCGTCATTTTCATCCCTTAAATCATTTATTTATAACAGGCGGTCCCAATGCACATTGGTTTGGAATATTTATATAAAACTGCATATCCGATTTTTGATATCATTTATTTCATAAAATATAAGGCTTTTTTATCAATATTTTTGATCAATTTTTCCTCAAAAGATTTATCAAAGAAATATGTACAATTTTGTTATATTTTCCAAATTCTAAAAGTGTAGTGCTAATTAGATGGACGTAAAGTAAATCAAAATATAAGAAGCTTTTCTAATATGACAGAAATTATCATCTGTAGATACTTTTGAAGGAATTATCTTATATGCCTTATAACTGGCTTGAATTCAACGTAGATTTTTGGGATAACGTCTGAATGGGGCAGGAAAGATCCAAAAAAACCCAATGCAATTACATTTGGCAACTTTCTTGACCAATTGATAAGGGAAATTATAAGAAAAACTTCAAAAAACATAAAACTTTATAGTGCTAAAAATTGTATCCAAGTTTCAATGCATCCTTTGTTGATCGTTAAAGTGTCAATCGGGGCAAAGAAGCTTTTAAGAGTAGCGATTAATAACATTTACATCTTAAAATATTATGCTTATTAATATCAAATTTTTTGATCCATTTTTCCTCAAACGATTTACCAAAGAACAATGAACAATTTTGTACCAATTAAGTGAATTAAAGTACACAATATTGAATCGTATAACTAAGAATATTGAAAAAGTTTCGTAAGATTTAAAGCTACAATATTAGACAAATGTCTAAATAGAGCTTTTTCAGAGAAAATATGCAAGTTTTGAAGTATTTTCTTTCAAAACTTTCAAACGACAAAAGACACCAAAATATTCCATAGTTATTTTTTCCAAATTCCAAAAGTGTAGTACTAACTTGATGGAAGTAAAGTAAATCAAGAATCAGAAATTATCATCTGTAGATACATTTGAAGGAATTATCTTATATGCCTTATAACTGGCTTGAATTCAACGCAGGTTTTTGGGATAACGTCTGCATGGGGCAGGAATGATCCAAAGAAACCCAATCCAATTAAATTTGGTATATTTTTTGACCAATTGACAAGGGAAAATTATAAGAACACCTACAAAAAACTTAAGGCTTTATATTGCTAAAAATTGTTTCAAAATTTCAATGTATCTTTTGTTGGTCGCCAAAGTGTCAATCGGGGCAAAGAAACTTCTAAATAAAGTGATTACTAACATTTACTTCTTAAAATGTTATGCTTACTAAAATCCAATTTTTTGCTCAATTTTTCCTAAGACGATTTGCTAAAGAAATATGTACAATTTTGTACCAATAACGGGAATTAAAGTGCACAATATTGAATCTTAAAACTAGAGAAATTTCCAAATAGAGCTTTTTCCGAGAAAATATGCAAGTTTTGGAGTATTTTCTTTCAGAACTTTCAAACGACAAAAGACACCAAAATATTCCATAGTTATATTTTCCAAATTTCATAAGTGTAGTGCTAATTTGATAGACGTAAAGTAAATTAAAATATTAGTAGCTTTTCTAATTGACAGAAATTATCAGCTGTAGTTACATTTGAAGGAATTATCTTATATGCCTTATAATTGGCTTGAATTCAACGCAGATTTTTGGGATAACGTCAGCATGGGACAGGAAAAATCCAAAACAACCCAATCCAATTATATTTGACATCTTTCTTGACCAATTGACAAGGGAAAATTATAAGAAAAACTTCAGAAAACTTAAGACTTTATATTGCTTAAAATTAAGTCAAAGTTTCAATGCATCCTTTATTGGTCGTTAAAGTGTCAATTGGGGTAAAGAAATTTTTACAAGAAGCGATAAATAACATTTACTTCTTAGAATGTTATGCTTACTTATATAAAATTTTTTGATCATTTTTCCTCAAACGATTTGCCAAAGAAATATGTACAATTTTGTGCCAATAACGTGAATTAAAGTGCGCAATATTGAATCGTAAAACTAAGAATATTGAAAAGGTTTCATAAGGTTTAATGCTAAAATATTAGAGAAATTTCTAAATAGAGCATTTTTCGAGAAAATATGCAAGTTTTGAAGTATTTTCTTTCAGAACTCTCAAACGACAAAAAACACCAAAATATTCCATAGTTATATTTTCCAAATTTCAAAAGAGTAGTGCTAACTTGATGGACGTAAAGTAAATCTAGATATTATTAGATTTTTTAATATACAGAAATTATCATCTGCAGATACATTTGAAGGAATTATCTTATATGCCTTATATCTTAGTTGAATTCAACGCAGATTTTCGGGATTACGTCTGCATGGGGCAGGAAAGATCCAAAGAATCCCAATGTAAATTTGGCAACTTTCTTCACTAATTGACAAGGGAGAATTATAAGAAAAACTTTTAAGAACTTAGTACTTAATAATGCTTAAAATTGAGTCCAAGTTTCAATATATCTTTTGTTGGTCGTTAAAGAGTCAATCATGGTAAAGAAATTTGTAAAAGAAGCGATTAATAACATTTACTTCTTAAAATATTTTGCTTTTTAATATAAAATTTTTAAAACAATTTTTCCTCAAACGATTTACCAAAGACATATGTTCTATTTTGTACCAATAACGGGAATTAAAGTGCACAATATTTTATCGTAAAACTAAGAATACTAAAAAGGTTTCGTAAGATTTAAAGCTACAGTATTAGAAAAATTTCCGAATAGAGCTTTTTCCAAGAAAATATGCAAGCTTTAAAATATTTTCTTTCATATCTCTCAACGACGTAAAAACACCAATTAGAAGTGCAAAAAAAAAATAGAAGTTTCAATATTCGGAAAATGACCAAAATCGATTTTTTTCTTGAAATGGATTTTTCTGGGAAAATATACATTTTTTCTCTTACAACTCTTAAACGACAAAAATTGCAGTTTTTTGGGATAACATCTGCATGGGGCAGGAAAGATTCAAAGAAACCCATTGCTATACATTTGGCACCATTCTTGACCAATTGACAAGGGAAAATTATAAGAAAAACTCCTAAAAACTTAGGACTTTATATTGCTTAAAATTGGGTCCAAGTTTCAATGTATCTTTTGTTGGTTCGCTAAAGTGTCAATCGGGGTGAAGAAATTTGTAAAAGAAGCGATTACCTGAAGAAATCCACGTTTGTTTTCTATTCACAAGCCCGTTTTCTTTCTCGGCTGATTTTTAAGTATAATTTTCACAGGCTAAATGGATGATTAGATTTGATTTCATGGCAGAATGCATTTCAAACGAAAACTTCGAATTTCGATTTGATTAACGCGGAAGGTAATTCATTACGCGATACCCGCACACAGCGAGAATTCGTCAAGCGTGTCGAAATCGCTATATAGAAAATTCAATAAGAAGCCGGACGAAATTTTCAAAGAAAATTCATTACTGACACACTGGCAATATATACGTGAACGTGTACGTTAACGTAACGATGATAGTAACGCCTCGTTACGTTTTGCAGGTAAAAGACAAATTGCAAGGAAACTGTTTTAACACTTTACACACAACTCTTCATAAAGCATCCAACGTGTGCGAGACGAACTTGATGATGGGAGATGGATATTAGGGGATGTTCAAGAATGGGGTGGATGGGGTGGGTGTTTGCCACGTGGGGATTGTTCCTCTCGAGTTTCATATGACACGAAATAAAGAGAGTTACGGTTAGTTTGTTGTTCTTGTCGCGTTCAGAAACGAACTTGGCTTGTTGTTGTTGTTATTCGACATGTTGTTACTCAACTTGCTCTTCTTCGTCTTCATCTTCTTCAACATGAATAACGCCATCCCCTATTTTAAATTCACATATTATCTATGTTTAAGTATTTTATGCAGACACGGAACGCGTCATTAGTGTGTACAACTATTTTGTTTAAAAGGAGTTACCTTCTTCAAGGTGCGAATACATCAGGGATGCATACCTGTTTCGCTTAAACAACCAGTGACTACCAAACAAAAGTGTCAAGTTCTGTTTTAACCTAACCATGGAAGGCCGACAATCAAATCTAAAGATTTGACGAGTCTTAAACATTAAAAAAGCGTTATTTGTTGAATTAAAGAGGATTGTAGGCACTTTTTCCTGGGTTTATTCCAAACATTTTCTAAACGATAAATAACAGAAACTTTTTCATTTAAACTCGAATAAATTGTAAGTGAAAACTATTTGGGTGGGAGCTTTTTTCGGGGCTTTTTGTTTCAAGCGGTAAAACGTGGAAAAATAACATTTAATCATAAAAACATTGTCATCCCAAACTTTTATATCTTCGTCGAGTGAAGCTCCCGGATTATGTTGTTATGGGGTTACGGGGGTTGAACAATTCCCGAGTTGTTTCGAATATTAACCTTTTGTTGCTCGGTTCGAACCGAGACTTTTATCACTCTTTCGATAACTAGAAAAGTCAGTTAAAAGGCGACTCCATAAAATTTAAAGTCTTACTTGGCGAGTGACGATGACGACCCGAAGCTTTAAGAACGAACTACGTGAATATTTTAAAATGTTTATTACCATCGTAAATACACACATACATATACATTGTTATTTCAAAGCCTTTTTGTCAAGTTTTAAAAACAGATTTAAATGCATTTCGAATCGAAATGAATCAATAGAATAGCATTTTTCATCGAAACACAATTTGATACATTTTAGTTTCCCACATAGGCCAATTGGCTTTTGCTTGCGATCTCAAAACCATATTACGATTTTAATCATATTAAAGAGTGATTTTCCATTTTGATAGCTTTCCTCATAAACTCATAAAATATTTATATATATCAGAGAAGGTAAATCATACACACACTAATATTACGCCCCATTTTCCCTCGTATTATACACCAATAAATGTTATTTTATTTCCATCATAATATATAAATATTTGCTATGAAAATTTTCACCAATAAAACAGCCGTTGATAGTTTCGACAACGAATTTGCACCTATTTGTAATAAACAAGGCCGTTATTTCACAGAAAATTGAAGCTTTTGCTTGGTTTGTCTATAAAACCTAAAGAAAACTACATTATCTTGAGCTTTATACGACCGTTTTTATATTCCAAAAATAAAAATTTAATTACGATGGAAAAATTTTGGTTTTGTCAGGCAAAGTTTCAAAAATATAATATTAAATCATAAGATTTAAATTGGGTTTTTTTGTCAACAAAAATTGTTGATAAAATTTAATTTTTCATGGTAAAAATCGTTCAAGAATTGATTCAAGCTCAAGAATCAAGGGATCAAGTATTTGACGTTTGAATGAGAAGGTATGCTGCCAGTGGCGTAGGTACCTAGGGGCTAGGAGGGGCAGTGCCCCGGGGCCCTCAAGCTCAGAGGGCCCTCGAATCCTCACCAGAAATCTCTCAGATCTAAACTTTTGGAAATTCAGTTGGAAGTTCACCAAATATGTAAGGAAATAATGAGCAAATATGGAGTGCTAGAATGCGATCTAACGAAAGTATTTACAGCAATGTTATTATTTTTTTCCAATTCCTGTCACTTCTGCAGCAGCTAAAAGGTCATTTAGCAAATTAAAAATATTTAAGAAATAATATGGGCCAAACTCAACTCCGATATTTATCGCTAATAGCGATTGAAAACAAAGCCTGGAAATCAAGCCTGGATTTAAACGAAGTCATTGATACTTTTGCGAAAACTAAAGCTGGGAAAAAATTGTAAATATAATTGTTATTTAGTCAGTTGGTAGGACCGACCTTTATATAATAAACCCTTGAATCTTCTCAAAGAGCCATTCTTTCGTGATATCTAGCATAAGGAAGATAAGAACCCAATCTTTTGGATTTAAAAGGATTTTAAGATTTCAATACTAAAATAAAGACTTTCGTATCAGTGGAAATTATTCAATTTTTCCAACTAACTTAAGAGTTGCTCAATTTTGCAGCAATTAGAAGTAAAATTTTATTGAAATATTGGCTTGTTAGCAGAAGAAATTGATGGAAAAAATCAATTTATTTTATATTTAGCTTTATTTTAAAAATCTGAAATTTATGACCCTATTGTGAAACTATTTTTCCAATTATATAACCTTTTGCATCTCTCTATTTGTCCACCTGTAAATGAATTAATAATTTAAGAACCACTAGCTAGATTTACGTGAGAATTTCAATGTTTATAAAAAAAATATTTCCATAAATTAAAAATCCACTTTTGGATGCAAGAAAAACGAGAAACATAAGCCATAACAAATTTAGTGCATCAAGTTCAGGATTATCAGATTTCCTATAAGAAAAAAAGAACTTGGGGGTTATTTTAACCATTTGGTTACAAAAAGGCTTGTAATTTTCGTGGAAATTTTAAATTTTATATTACTTAAGTTTGTATTTTTAAATTTCCAAGTTCCACTTTTTAAGTGTTTGTACAAGGGAAAAAATGTGCATATTTAAATCGTAATATCTACACTATAATCTTCAGATTATTTGATTCTCAATATTACAGTTTCTAAGCTCAAAGTGCTTCAAATAAATTAAAAGCTATGGTTTTGATATTTTCATACTTTATGTCTTTTGAAGGGTTGAAAACAAATCGACAAAAACCCAAAACAAAACCTTAAATATTTCATTTTTTTCTCTCCTATACATAAATTAACCATAAGGAAACTTATATTCATTTTAATTTTGAAAATCAAATGAAAGAACTTTCATTGTTGCAATTCTTGAACTTTAAACTGCATAAATCACTGATAAAAACAATTGAAAGTCAAAAGAAAAAATTGAAAAATTCATTTTTTGCCTGTTGTACATAAATTGATCATTGGGAAACTAATATTTGCTGTGATTTAAAAATCAAATTTATGAACTATTATTTTTGCGACTCTTGAACCTCAAGCACTGCATAAATCATTGATAAAATCAATTTATATCTCAGGATAAAAAATTTAAAAACTGTGACTGACTAGAGGTCGATTTAGATACTTCAAACTAACGAAAAATCATTCAAATTTTTTGTTAAACTTTAAATAAACTTATATATTTGGAGATAAGAAAAAGGCCATTATATTTAGGCTGTACTAAAGCTTAGGTTTATTCAAAAATATTTTAGTCTGAATTTGAAGCCTTTCAGGTCATTTTCATATATTTCCTTCTCTAACATCTGACCTTACTTCATTTCAAATAATCTGATGCCAAAATATTTTGAAACTAAATTCATCCCTGAAAAATTTGGTAAATGAAAAATTAAAAGTAAATTTATTTCGTTTAAATTTGGACTATTATTTTCATAATTGGATAAGTTATAATTTTCTTTTTAATTAGAAAAACTAAGTAAAATTCAAGTGAATTTATTTTTCATTAGCCTTGGATTTGTTCAGAATTTAACAGCTCAATTTGCAACAATTAATACCATACTTATATTTTGCTTGTAGTTGTAAAAAAGCCCGAAGATTAACAGCTGAATACAGCATCAACTATGCGGTCATTTTGAGCTTTAATAGTCAGTGGTAACAAAAAAAAACGAATTAACAAACATGAAGATAGCTGATTTTGAAATGCATCGATTTTTTGCATTATTCAATTTCGTATTTTAGCCAAAAATTAAGCCTCAATTTAGTTTCTGGTATTTGATTGTTGTAAGATTATTTTCTACACAGGAAAATGAAAATTTGAGAAGAATACGGTTTGATGTTACAATTCGAAATTCCATCTGATGGAAGAACTATTCCTTTAATAATTGTAAGCCCGTAGTTAAAACTACTTAAACTAGTAACTTATCTTAAAATTTTTGCTTGAAAAATTGAGTTAAAATATATTGTAAAGTGTTCAACTTATTTATAGTTAAAATATTTATTCTGAGTGCATTTTTTCAAAGTTTATGAAGAGGAAAAGCCAGGCAGAGTGAAAAAGGTTTCTGTTGAGAAAAGTATTGGATTTTTTTCTTACACCAAATCAAACACGAAAGATATTTTGTGTACAAAAGTTTGTAAAATAATTTTTAAAAAGGCCTTTTACGTGACAGCACAACTTTTAAGTGACGTTTTCGACGAGAGTTGAGAGTCGATGATGCAGTCGAAGAAGCGTTTGCTGTTAAAGAACAGAACTTTATATCTCTGCGGCAACTTTATCTTGAATACATTTCCAACGTCAAGTGGTAGTTTTTCGCCTTTTTTGTGCCAAGTTTTTCCAAGAAATTTTCCAGTTGCAAAACATCCGTCGTGGAGCTTTTTGTTTAAAAACAGGGCACGGGGGATGGAGATGGAGGATGCTGTAGTGAGGCCTTTTGGTGGAGGATTTTTTTTTGTGATATGGTGATTTGTGGGGATTTTTATTATCAGTTTCGAGAGATATTATTGCGATAATTTCAATTTTTCACTCGTTAATATTTACGAATGGGAGCAAAATAAATTATTGGCATGTTTTATCTTGTTGGCACAATATTTGTCTTATATGTATGCTCATAATAATGGACTCGTTCTATTTCTGGTTTGCAATATTTTTCCTTAGTCAATATATGAGGAGTGAAGTGGGGGAGGAGGAGGAGGAGGAGGATGGATAGTATATGCTGATAGTTAAATCTTCCGCCACGAAAAATGGAACTGTTACGATTATTATTACAGACATGGTGTCATAAAAATGTTTATGCATTTACTCTAACTTATTCGCGTATATATCCTATCCATACACATTGCAAATCCAATTCCATCGTTCAACTTTTCCAGAAATATCAATGATAGAAATGTAATGCATTCATATGCCACATGACATCAACCCCCACCCACCCACATCTCATCCCTCCGACACTTAATAGATATGGAAAATTCATAAGTTTCCCATGATTGCAAATATGGATTTTCATATGGAAAAGTATCATCTGAACTTTTAAAAATTATCCCCATCATACACCGAAAGAATGTTAGAACTATTTGAAATTGTATGGGAGGAGGGGTTGTAAATTTTTCTGACAAAATTCGAGCTCTTTCACAGCAGCAATAAAATTTTTTTACAAGATCACAATTACTTTTATGAAAAATAGTCTGTTTTTTATTGCTGTGCTTGTCTACCCCGCAAGTAAAAAAAAAAAAAAACGCCGAGAACATTTAGTGGCAAATTTTTTCCTTTCATATAATAAAAATTAATCAAATTTTTTATGTTCCATTTTTTTTTTTTAATAAGACAAAGACGACAAAAAATTCGCCACATATTTATCTTAAACACGCGCGTATTTCTTTTCATATAATTTAAGGGTAGACGTACGAGTGACGATGGTATTTAGCTTGAGTGACACGACCTCATATTTAAGGGTTGAAATATCACAGCCACTGATATTAATGCCGTGTGTTTTTTTTTGCTTTACTTTATATAGAAAAAGCTTTCATTAAACAAATAGGGTATAATTCAAGGTTGAATATGAGAGCAAAAATAACAACCCCCGTTATTAAAAGTGGAAAAAAAAATTTGAGCTTTAAAACAAATTAGAGAACAGAAAGACTGACTTGTAGAAGTCGTTATTTTTATAGTTCATACAATTTATTAGAAAAATAAACCTTTTAGCTAATTACAAGTATTGTTTAATTTTTTTCTCATTCATCATAAAAAATTGAAGAAACACCATAGATAAAAATTATTGACAATTAGGGTGGTCCATAATAGGGGTATTATTGAATTTCTTTGCTCCCAATGGCTTAAATGCTTTCAAAATTGATAAAAAAAAATCCCTGAAAATTTGAGCTCTTACTATTAAATTTAAGATAGTCCACTTTCCAACTTAAGTTTCTTATGCAAATAACGTGGAAAAAATTTAAATTTTTCTTTAGAATTCCATAACTTAGCGAAAAATAAATCGAAATTAACTAATCTAATCCAGTTTATTGTAAATTTAACGCTCTACAAAAAAGAACTCTTTTGTTTTTTCACTAAATCTATTGGCTTAAGAGTTATTCGAGCTCAAAGATTAATTATTAATATTATCAACTATAACTATTAAGTAAATACTTATTTTTACAAATTATATCAAATTTTTTATGCAAATTTGTATTTATGATTAAAAAGAAGCAAATACAATATTATTCTTGTGATCCTTCATTTTTTGTACTTGTTCATTGTCATCAGATTCAATTTTAGCTATGTAACCAATTTTACCATCTTTCCATTGCTCAGTTAAAAAATGCATTATATTTTCATTGACCATTAGTGCTGCATTCTTAAGCCAATAACTCTTAAGCCAATAAATTTAGCGAAAAATTGTAAGAGTTCTTTTTTGTAGAGCGTTAAATTTATAATAATCATGACGAGATTAGTTACTTCCGAAGTATTTGTCGCTGAGTTATGTAATTCTTTTTTTTTATTTTCAAATAAATTGCACAGTCTGCATAGGGTTGCAATAAGTGCATTCAATCCATAGACACTCACATGTAAGCACTAGTCCCTGTAGATGAGTGCTGTATAAGTACAAAGATTTTTAACAATCAAAAGCAACAATAATAATATTAATAATTCTTATAGCAATAACAACAATCATAAAGACAATTAAAAGCAGCAATAAGAACAATAATAATAGTCTATAATAACAATATCAATTCTAATAATAATGTGAAGCATTAATATATAAGTAATATATAAAATAAAGCTATACAATTAGAATTAATAATTTGGCAACAGATAGTTAATAGGAATATTTGTTTAGTTACAAAATCTATCAGGCAAATCTATTACATTCCATATTTGTAACCTTCTTATCATCTCACTGTTGTCCAAAAAGTTTATTATGCGAGATGGTTGGAATGATCACCTAGTTTTGTCAGATATTTTTTACTAAACCTTTGAATTTCCTCCTTTACATATGGCATTTCTGTATTTTCATGTTTTTTTTTTTATTGTTTACATACCATGGAGCACCGATTATTTGTCGTAGGGTCCTTGATTGAAATCTTTCTAGGATTTCAATGTTGGAGTGGGATGCAGTACCCCACAACTGTATCCCATATGTCCATGTGGGCTTGAGAATGATCTTGTACAGAAGAAGTTTGTATTTTGTTGATAATGGTGCATTAGATGCCATTTGCCAGTACAATTTTTTGTATTTTTTATTTAAATGTTCTCGAGTTTTTTTGATTTGCACAGCCCATGTAATTTTTAATCTAAGGGCTCTTTTGCGGTAGTTCTGTGCCTTTCACTGTAACCGGTGGACATATATTTCTGCGCAGCGTAAACATTATGTGTGTAGATTTTGCGTTGTTAATTTTTATTTTCCACTTTTTTGCCCATTTTTCTACTATGTTCAGGTTATTTTGGAGCTTTAACGAAGCTTCATTGGGTTCATCTGCTGCGGTTACGATGGCTGTGTCATCAGCAAATGTTGCCACGAATGCATCTGTTGTATTTGGCATATCGGCTATGTAATGGGAATACTACAGAGGTCCCAGTACACTACCTTGGGGAACCCCGGCTGTTATATTTTTGGGAGTCGTTATTTCTGATTTGTATTTGACTTGAAAGATACGGTTTTCCAAGTAGGACGAGATTATGTTAAAATACTCAGGAAGTTGTTTTTTGATTTTGTACAACAGTCCGGGATGCCACACCTTATCAAATGCCTGTGCCACATCCAGAAAAGCCGCAGAACAGAATTGTTTTCTTTCCTGGGCATAGCGAATAGTTTCAACGATTCTGTGAATTTGCTCTAGTGTTGAGTGAAGTTATGGAATTCTGAAGAACAAATTAACTTTTTCCCACGTTATTTTCATAAGGAACTTAAATTGGAAAGCGGACAATCTTAAAGTTGATATTAAGAGGTCAAATTTTCAGGGATTTTTTTTTATCAAATTGAAAGTATTTGAGCCCCTGGGAGCAAAGAAATTCAAAAACACCCGTATTAAGGACCACCCTATTGATTATATTAATTTAACCTTCGATAAATACTATTTATTACGTAAGAGAATAAGTTTGAACCGTTTTAAACTTATTTTTTAAACAAAAATCAATATGTGTAATAATTAATTAATCAATAATGTAACCATCGATGCTGTTTGCTGCTTCTTCTCATCTCTCGATCAATTTGTAGATGCTGTTCTACCAAAAATCATCCGGTTTGATACCAAAGAACCAAAATTGAGCCAATTTTTTAAGGTTCTCTTTACTATCAAAGGTATCGCCCCCCTAACAGTTCAAGAGAAAGCAAAAATGATGGTAATTGGTCAATGTAAGGTCTTAAAATAACCACGATTGCTAAAGGACCTCCGATTAAAGCTCTTGAAATGCGACTTTAATTTTTAAAATATTTTTTTTGCTCATTCGTTTGTTCGTCAAACTTCTCGTTTGTTCGTTTTTTTATATATATAGTTTTTCATAAAAAAATAATCAAACTTAAAGAAATAGATGCCTCAATTTGGCCCCTTATTTTTGAATATGGTTTTTCCTTGGACTTGATGTATTTCTATAGATCTTAAAATACAGATAAATTACTTACATAATCATTATATTCCATTGCTTAAATATTGAATATTAAAATTCCTATGGGAAATTGGAAGTAGTGATTTGAAATTTAATGCATCCAGTACAGGATTATCAGACCGTTTATTTGAAAAATAGAACTGAGGACTTATTTTTGCGATTTGTTTATAAAAATGCATATAATTTTCTTTGGAAAACAAAATTTTTAGAATACTTAATATTTAATTAGAATACTTGATAGTTTATAATTTTTAATTTCCAATTTTAAGGATTGGAACAGAGGACCAAAATTTGAGTATTTTTACCCTAATTTCTAAGCTATCATCTTCAGATAAGTTGAAATTTTCAGGGTGAGTTTTGTTGAGCCTCAACATGACAGCCTCTAGGTATATTGTACTTCGAATAAATAAAAAGCCATGGTTTTGATATTTTATGGGGAATTGGAAGTAGTGATTTTTATTCATAGAAATTAGTTTCACAATAATTAGTATTCGATATATGACTCGTTTATTTTAAAGTGATTCTTCTTCTTGTAACTAGAACAAAGTATGTTAATTATTTAACTGCTAAGTTTTCACAAATTACTGATTTCATTTTAGTTGTTAACAAAAACGCCAATTATTCCCTCCTCCTTAGTATCTTCCATAGTTCCTATGGTTAAAAATGATAATACTATAGGAATTGTTCTTGAAATGGACTTAACTCCCTTTCAAAATAAACGGTTCATATAATGAATTTTCTAATCTGAAAAAAAAAGAAATACAATTTTTCCAAACGACGAGTGCATCAGAGGTCAAGTGTCAATGATTTATTTATTTTTGGAAATTTATAACATTGAAACCGATGTTGGAAAGTTTAAATCGTTAAACTTTTACGTGTTTTCGTTTTTTCGAGAAGAATAGACATTTTTTTGTTCCAAAATATTAATACTTCTCAATTTCTCAAATTAATAAGTAATTTTTTGATATTGCTGGGTATTTCATAAACATATAACAACTTTAGGATGAACAAACGTAGATCTTACTAGAACAAACAAAGATCCATAGAAATACTCAACTTCGAGGAAAAAAAGCCAAATTTGAAATGAGGGGCTAACTTTTGATTTCTATTCCTTTAAATTCGTTTATACTGTTATAAAGGAATATGGTTTGGTCATTTTGTTGAGGTATTTTCATTTACCTTATTTTTTTTTGTATACGACGATTTTAAAGTTTCTTCCCCAAATTTATAATGTTTAATATCCTATAAAGTTAAAAAAATGAAAACTGAAATTGAATCAGTGGTTTTCAATAAATCGAGACTTAAACAGGCAAACCGACGTTAACAGAGATTAGTTCAATTATTGGCTAAAAATTAAACTGGAGATTGGAATTATTTGATAAAATGGATTTTAGACCACAGAAATTATTAGATTCGAAAATGGGAAAATAATTGAACTAGAGACATTAATTGAATTTAATGGGGAGGAAGCAATGCCCCCCCCAAAAAAAAAAAGGTTTTCACGAGAAAATTTCATTTCAATGCAATTTTTTCTTCGTTTATTTTCTGTTCAATAAAACACCCCATAACAAAGCGAGCGATCATAAAGCGATAGATACGTGTGGCTGATGGCGCTAGGGGGTGAGGGGATGGAAAATGATGAAAATACACAATGTGGTAAGCCGCTAGTTTTGTAACCACTGCAATAACTTTACCGATTCATCACTCTGCAAGCCATATGTCATAGGTTCAATTCCCTCATTCTGATGGTGAGGCGAATCCTCCACACGCAAAACCCCTCCCCCTCCCCCGTACACTTGCCTTTCGGTTGTTAGAAAGTCCCATTTATCCCCCATTCCGCCAACATACCATCATTTCAAACAAAACATATTCACCCTGTAAATAGACAAGTCCCGAAAATTCACAAACAACAATCCTTCTCACCAAAAGAACAAAACACACCAACCGCCAAAGCACATTTCAAGGAGGGCGTTAACATTTTCAAGAGCAATAATTCACAACCCTGCAGATATATCACCTTATTTGAACATCTTACACCGATTTTTTTTGTTCTGGAGTGCAATTTTTCTAACAATTTTCGCCAAATCAGTGAAATTAAAGCTTTCGTTTAGATTTTCAATTCACGAAAAGTTTCTTAGTTACTCACGAGTGTGAGCTTTACGGGGCAGACATCGAAATTGATTTGAGTGCTTTTCAACCCCTGGTGAAAACCGCCTCATGCATACAGCTCGGACCCTTTGAATATTCAATAGGAACAAACATTTCACGGTTTAACATTTATATATATTTTTTTCTTCTTGTTTCAGACGAATATTCGGGTGGAAATCTCGATAAAACTGTAAGTAATTGTGAGCTTTAGTAAACTTTTATTAGTTGTTCGAAGTTTTAATGCGCGGATTTACTTGCCATTTACGTAATAATGGTTTGGTGGGTCATAATGTTTTAAATATTGAATTTTCAGTGCAAACATTTTGCTGCAATTTAATGAAAATTTTCAATCGATAAAAGTAGTATCACTTTGTTGAAATTTATGGTCAGCATAACAATTGTTTGTCTTCAAATGAAGACTAAACATTTTTTTTTTAATTTTTTAGATTTAAGGCTAAAATTTAATAAGATAAAGCTGTAATCCATTAATCTTAAATATAAAAAAATATCACTTTAAGGGATGGTGTTTTTCTTACAACTAGACTGTAACATTAATCGGCTAGGGAAATATTATTTGATGTTTAAAAAAGCATGCATATTTTCACCTCGAAGTAGTGATCCTCATATATGAAGGATTTGTCTAAAGGATTAATTTTTATCTGTTAGGTAGTTATCTTAGGGATATGCTCTAGAAAGGACATACGACAATAAGTATAGTGAATCAGCCCTAGAAGAGTATTTGGTTCATAATTTCAAGATGTGTTGGTACTCTTAAGATACATTGATTCGGCAAATTTCAGATCCCTATGTTTTCTTCAAAAATCAAAACTTTCAGGAGCTTTCAGGAAGAAGTATATGTTTTAAATTTAAGATATGAATAACAGTTAGCCCAGAGTATATGTTGCTTTGTGTAAAATGCCCTTTTTGCCAAGTATATGTCACATATTAAATGGTTAAATACATTATAGTCACCTACTGAAGTATGCAATATTTTAACATTTTGTGCTTGCAATACCTCTGCTTCTAGTCAAATCTCAAACTCTAAATTTTAGGTGCATAATACTATCATACAGGACTATTATGGGGTGATATTTCAGATTTTTATCTGGTCCCCCACCAGAGATATTGAGCTCAGAAAATTGCAAATTTTGAAAATTTCTAAATTTTGTTATTTTTTATTTTAAAAAGGCTTAAAGTCTCAGACTTCAAATTATGTATTTAAGTACAACTAGTATTTAGTTGTTAGTAAAAAAAGTTTTAACGTGTAGACTCTTTCCCTTCTTTCACAATCTTTCCGTTAAAATTGGAGTTTTTACAAATGAAAGCTAAAAATTTAGGCTGAAATTTTACCCCTTAGAATAACATTTAGGTGAAAACATCTAATTACAACCTTATAGCTTATATTTTCATGAACTCACTGCTTTTAGTTTCATTTTGATAAGACAAATAGGGTCTGAGATAATCAAGTTTCCGCAAACTCTTAAAAGTGCAAAAATGTCTGCGCCTAGTAAAACTAATATGACCACCACTGGAAAACAAAAAACAATAAAATTGAAATAATGATGAATTTGAACTACCAACATGTTGGGGTGATAGTACACAATTTTTTTTTTTAAATGGTCGAGTAACCATTTCATTTATTTTTGGACCATTTTATTTGGACTGACCCGAAATCAGAAAAAAAAATCTCAGAAACTTTTGGATCGATTTGTTTCAATTTTGAATATGTTTTAGGAGCTTATGGTAGCTTTTAGAAAAAAAAATAAGAGCTTTATCGTTTTATAAGATCCTTGAAAAAAACCGAGCATTTTCTTTTAATTTTAATTTTTAACTATGATACAAGTTTGGTACAATCGCGAAACAATTTTTTTCGGATTCCCCATTCAATTTCCTTTAAAGTTATGAGTCTTTTAAATTTTAAAAAAACCGTACGCCATATTGAGAAAAATTGAAAACTGATATTTTTACACAAAAATCCATTAATGTAATAGACAGAAACAGAACTTATTCAATTACTATACGAGTGCAAAGAAGAGAAAATATTAAAAACTATAATATGAAAACAGTTGTTTTCAATGAAATGAATTCAATCATTAATATAAAAAATATTTGGCACTAATGATTAAGTCAACATCAAGTTTATCTTATGAAATAAAAATACTGCAAATTAGATATTAGATAACTTAGATATCTTAGATAGCACTTGATGCTGCCGTAATCATAATAGTGCCAAATAATTTTTATATTTACGATTGAATTCCTTTAATAGAAAAAAACTTATTTTCATATAATTGTTTTTAATATTTTCTTTTATTTGTACTCTTGTAGTAATCGAGTTAGTTCTGTTTCTGTTTATTACATTAATGGATTTTTGTGTAAAAAAATCGAATCGCAATTTTTTCTATATGGCATACCGTTTTTTTTTTTAAATTTAAAAGACTCAAAACTTTAAAGGAAATTGGATGGGGAGTTCGAAAAAAAAAGTTTCGTGATTGTACCAAAATTGTATCATGGTTAAAAATTAAAATAAAAAAAAAAGCTCTCTTTCGTCAAGGATTTTATCAACCGATAAAGCTCTTATTTTTTTTTGGTAAAAGCTATCATTGGCCTCTATAACATATTGAATATTCAAATAAATCGATTCACAAGTTGCTGAGAAAATTTTTTTTCCTTGATTTCCAGCTTTTTTCGATTTTAGAAAAAACAGTAATACATAAGGATCTGAAACTTGCCGAATCAATGTTTCTTAAAATTGCCAACACACCCTGAAATTATGAACCCAATAGCCTTCTGGGCCGATTCACTATACCTGTCCTATATTCTTTGAAAAGAAAAATCCTATTTCTCTTTAAAAAACTTGATTTTGAAATAGGCCTTTTACAATTTCAGGATTAAGTGTAAAATTAAAAGAAAAACTAGGACTTAAAAAAATTTGAAAAAACTTATGAAATCCTAAGAAAATGCCTACACAAAAATATTAAAATCACCGATCAAATCATAGAAATATTTAAAAAAAAATTTCTGACTTCCAGCTTTTTTCGATTTTTGAAGAAACGGTAATACATCGGGATCTGAAACTTTCCGAATCAATGTATCTTAAAAGTACCAACACACCCTGAAAGTATGAACCAAATAGTCTTCTGGGCCGATTCCTTATACCTGTTCTATGTTCTTTGGAAAGAAAAATCCGATTTCTCTTTGAAAAACTTGATTTTTCAAAGAGGCATTTAGAGTCCTTTTATAATTTCTGGATTAAGTGTAAAATTAATAGACAAACTAGCACTTAAAAAATTTTGAAAAAACTTATGAAATCCTTAGAAAATGCCTACACAAAAAAATTAAAATCACCGATCAAATCATAGTAAACTCTTAAACATACGTTTATCAAACTCAATTCGAAAACCACTGACTCCGAAGATTAGTTTTCGGCTCCAACATTTGGTAGCCTTCAATCTCCCGAACGCATAACGTGAAATTTTTGCACGAACGATTTTCCCTCTCTATATATATATATATATATATATATATATTCTTCTCGGCTTTCCTTCACCCGTATTATTCTTTTCAATTTTTTGCATCCCTTCTCGCGTGATACGTTCAGATTGAATGAGGCGAATGAGGCTTTTTCCCGGCAAAGTTATTCGATTTTCTTATCATTTTCCGGGACAAACAAGTTAATTATTTGCGGCGAATAAGAAACACGAAAACAATTGTTCTGGAAGCGATATTATTACTCGCAACACTGTCTTGTAAACATTTAGCGTTTGATTGTGAATAATCATAACAAGGAAAATTATTGTTATTGTTCCGATAAACGAGCCTCGTTCATTTGAAATAAATACAGTTGGGGGTGTGGGGTGTGGGGTGTGTGTGTGGAGAAGTTTCGTCTCCCTTTCCACACCCGGTCCCATGTTTATTCCCGGATCGTTATCGTTCAGTTTATTAATTTTCCATTGGCTTATGATTTCCAATAAACGTGTTTTATATGGCTCTCGCTGGTTTCGAAGACAAGTGGTGGTCCGGTGGTTGAACGAGCGGGAATCACGCCGCGTAATTAGTCGATTTCTATTCAACAGTTCGTGTTTAATTTTCTACGAGACCAGGAAATGAAGGAATACGAGAAAAGAAGCGACCGTTTTAATGACCGCGTTTTTACGCCCTAGATCCGTACGGATATTTTTCCACAAGAAAATCTCAAGAACGAGAGACGAAAAATTGGAATATGGAAGAAGAAAAACCGGCGAATGCAAGGGAAAAAAATGGGAAAAAACCCTTAAGTTTTTTGCTCGATATACGAATGAAAGAGACGTGGAATATGAATGTTGCACATTTATTTATTAAATTTTTTCTCAACTAAACTGACTGCGAATTTTTTTCCGTACATTTTATCTAGCAAGAGAGATGGTATCTAGGAAGTTGTCCTTAAAAATAAGGATGGAAACCCTACGGGTACGAGGACAATATTTTAAAGAGGATTGCGTTTAAGCAAGCGATATTTATCACGTTTTTATTTAGTTGTTATTTTAATATGAGAAGACGTGCGCGATTTAAACGAAATTTATGAGTTTTCCTTCAAATAAACGTAAGATTTTCCTCAAAAAAAAATTCATCAATTTTTCTTTTTCCCAAGGGGTGAGTTTGGCACGTGTATAATTCTATTAAAAGTAAATAAAATGTAGGCTATATGTATCCCGCATGCATTTGCATCTGTTTTTCTCATTATAGAGCAAATATGCGAATGGAGGGCTGAAAGTAGACGTTTTGCTGTCGGGGCAGAAAGGTCCCCATTATGTTTTGATGGCGCAGTGACGAGGAGGAAGAAGACACGCCGCGATTCAAGGCAACATTGCTTTTGTTTATTTGGACGAGTACACGAAACGAGAATGGTTAGTTTATGGGGAAAGGATGAGCTGAATACGATGTGTGGGGATGGGGATGGTGCAAAAGGGGTTTGGCGGTGCATCGTTAAAATTCAACTCGGGTACCCGGTGCTTTCCTCAATTAACAATAGGAATATATGGGTTTGTCTCGAAGCTCACTAGTTTCTTGCGTTCCCTCGGGACTCTTCAGCGCTAGTCGAGTGCCGGATATCTCTACCATGTTTGTCTCATTAGGAAATCAAACACAATTGTCGAACAATCTACGGGTGCCGAACTCGTATCCCGTCCCATTACCAAAGGATTTGCCAGTTACTTAAAGCTTGGCGGCGTATTTCGGCGATAACTGTACACCCCCGATTTAACGAGAATCGAAACCCCATTGGGGTGATATACGACTATTTTCTAAGACATCCGCGACCATAAACGGTTGTGACAATGTTTTTCAAAAAAAAAAATCAATTGATTTCGTCTCAATTCGAAAACGATTGTACTCCAAAAGTCTACTTTTGGAATGGTTTATGAAATCCTATTAGTTGTAGTTAAATGTTTGATTAACAAATAAAAGATTCAAGAATTTTACATGATTTTTCTATGTAGGTAGTAAATAACCGATCTTTATGATTTTTGATGAATATTTATTTCTACTTAATTGAAAATATTTTATTTTTGTAAATCAAGAAGTCTGATGAAGTTACGATACGTAACGAAACGTAGCTAATTGAATAATGCTTTATAAAAAACATTAAAAAACATGATTTTTGAAAAGTTGAATTTTCATATGTTTTCAACCATAATTTTTGCATTAACTATGGCACATACAGAAAATTATTACAAAACGTTTTTTATGGAAAATTTCGTCAGCTTTCATTTTTATAATAACTATTTTATTGGTTACTAGCTGACCCAGCAAACTTCGTACTGCCTAACATGCAATGAACGTAGTGTTTTATAAATGAATATTTTAGCTACACTTAGTTTAAATTACCAATAATAAAATGAACAAAATTAAGTTCAATACTTCATTAGAATAATAAATATATAAAAAGAAAATAAAAATTATATAAAAAGAAATCAATTATTTCAATTGCAAGACAACCAACACATTTCGTCGGCCTAAAGTGTTAAGCTTCTAAATTCTTTTTAACAGTGTTTTCAGGGAAAGGAAAAAAAGTAAATATAAGCTACATAAATTACTACATAAAGCAGATTTCCGATTCATTTTGCATATTAAGAAATTTTTATATTTAAATAGATTTATCAGTTTGTCATTTGATAGAATTTTTTATTCCTTCCTATTGGAACAAAAAAACAAAAAAATTTAAAAGTGAACTTAGCAGATTGAAAATTTAGGCTTATTGAAGCTATATATTTGGGTTCATGCGTTGCCCTCGGATTGATTCTCTCCATTGAAGTATCTTGCCATTACATTGACATACAAAGTTTGTCAAATCAGATTTCTTCAATATATAAAACAAAGTAGGGGTAGTAGACCAATTAGAGCTTAAAAAAATGACTGGACCGATTTTGATGATATATGAATTGTTAGATTCGTCTTCGCTCTGAATAGTAGAATAACTATTAACATATCTTAACAATTCACGGAAAAAAATGAATAAAATAAGTTTATAAATAAATTAGGCTTGGCATTTTACGCAATTGGCAGTTCACGTCACCCACACTTATTTGTCAATTTAATATTGTCGGTAATTTTTATTTAAGAAACGCATATAACCATTGAAACCATTGGAAGTTCGACGCAATGACTCAGTATGTTTTGAAGTCGCAATAATTTTACTGATTGGCGATTTCTCTCAAACATTGCCAATCATTCCAAGTTTAGATTCTGCCAATAAAATATACCTATTCCTGCTTAAAATCATAAAATTTGTGACACAATGTAAAAAAATATCAGCTGGCAACATGAGTTGCATTGCAGAATGATCCATCAACTGAAGAATTTTCCAAACAATTTTTGAATCTCGATAATGGCAGTGTTCTTGTCGACGAATCAAGCGTATTGACTTAATTTCCTTCGAATTTTGTCTCATTCAAAAATTTTACTTAATTCCTAGCTTTTTATAAAACAGCAGGACAACGTTTAAATCAGTTTATTTGGAATAAAAATTCAAACCAATAACACGGCTATTACCGATATTCATTCATTTCTAGGATAAATCTTCTGCAGATCAATCGTTCAGCAATACAATTCTAATGCTTTTTTTTCCAGATAAAGTTTCTTAATATGGTTTCATAAATTTGATTATTTAAGGCAAGCATTTATTTTTTAAACAGAAGTCGATTCTTAATGTCTGAAGTCGTCCACTTCTGCAATTCGAAATGCAGAACGACTAATCTGGAAAAGTTTTTTCCAAACAATTTATCGATATTGGTAATGGGAAAATTTCTGTTGACACATCATCGGGATACATTATTTTCCCTACCAATTTTTGCCACTTTATTAAGTTAATGGTGTTCTCAAACTTTGCTCAAAATTACAAAAATTCCACGTACTGCGTTGTGATACATAATAAATGCAAAATGAAATGCCAAAATGACGTGGACCTACAATCTTTTTGCTTGCAACACTCTTCAAAAATATGAATTAAATAATTATTTTAACACAAATTATATAAATAAAAACGTCAAATTCATACGTTGCTAAGCTTTTTCCAAATAAATCACAGGAATCGATGATTACAAATAATATTAGACGTAAAAAGCAAGTAGGCGTAAAATTTATAAATAAATAAATTCATTGTTAAAACATTGTTAAAACAAATCGAATTGTGAATATAAACCATCCTCAAACCCCCTCGATTACACACAAAAAAATTCATCAAAATCGGTCCAGGCGTTGTTGAGTTATGCGCTTACCAACACATTTTGCGATTCATTTTTATATTATAGATATTGAAAAAAAAACGAATTTTTGAACGAAATCATCTTTGGGACCTTATCTACCAATAAAAAGAAATAATTGGCATGTCTGTACTTTTTTCAAACGCCGCTAAAGATAAATTGCCTGCTATCACCACCATGACATAAGAATTTTTAGTCACCATTTCGTTTAAAAACAATGTGCCACGTGAACGAATTTACTGGAATCATATACTTTCTGATTATCATTACGGTGACAATTTTCAACTACAAAAAAATATAATAAAAAAAAAAATAAAAAATCGTCAGACAAAGAAATTGAGAACCAAAATAAATATTTATATAGCTTTTGATAATATACAGGCTGGCAGGATAGAGCTTTGTTCGTCAAGGCCAAAGGAAAGCTCACCAGAAACGGAAAGGAATAAACCTAAAATATGCCTTAACGTCATCATTTTTTATGCCACCAAAAAAACATATTTTTCCACCGATAAAATTTAAGTATCACCATTTGAATTCCAGACGAAAAGATTTTTTTTTTTTTTTTTTGGAAATGAATTTTGATGTTTTGATCTAACCATTCATTCAGTCATTAATATTTCTTATCGAAATATAATTAAAACGTTTTATGATTCGATGTAGTCTTAATTGCGACGATATTAATGATTTACGAGTGTAACTAAGTCCCTGAAAATTTGAGAAAATTTCTTTGAAAGATCAAAGTTTTCAATCAAAGAGAGTCAACGGTTTGGCGTTGATAAGCTCAAACTTTGAGAGATTCACTTTACGGCTATAATTTGATTCCAATATTGAAATTTGTAGATTTTTTCACCATAAAAAATCAAGAAATGGATAGACGAAAGAATAAATATTTTCAGAAATTCATTACTCTGAAAAAATCGAATTAGATATTCAATAATATAATAATATAACAACTTTGTAATATTTTGATGCATTTCTGTGATTCAAGAAATCTGGAAAAAAAATTCTGCTTATATTTTCTAGAAAAACATTTTTCAGTTGACCAGAAGAACCCTATTCAGTGCTATTATTTGACGGTTAGAGCTTTTATATAAATACTAAAAATTTTTTTTTTTTTTTTGCGTTATTGATCTTCAAAATATGCAACCCGCTGAAGTTGGAAAACCTATTGATTATCCTCACTAGCTATTTTTGATGTCACAAAAAGGATATAAGGGATGGTTTTTTCATATTCATAGTTCAAAAGCTTCAAGATTAAGCTTGTTGATTTTTTTTGCATCCATCAAATTAGCATCACCCTTTTGGAACTTGTAGAAATGAACTGTGTAATATTATGATGCATTTCCGTAATTCAAGAAAACTGAAAAAAAAATGCTACCTGCATATTTTCCGGAAAAACTTTTTTCAGCAGACCAGAAGAACCCTATATAGTGCAGCAACCCTATATAGTGGCGTCTTTTGCATCTATCAAATTAAAATTACACTTTTGGAATTTGTAGAACTAAACTATGTAATATTTTGATGCATTTCCGTGATTCAAGAAAACTGAGAAAAAAAATACTGCTGGCATATTGTCCAGAAAAACATTTTCCAGCAGACCAGAAGAACCCTATTCAGTGCTATTATTTGACGGTTAAAGCTTTCATATAAATACTAAAATTTTTAATTCTTTTTGCGCTATTGATCTTCAGATTATGCACCCACTGAAGTTGGGAAATCAATTGATTTTCCTCCCTAGCTCTTTTTGATGTGTCGCTATTTCAAGGATGTCATCAGGAAATCGTTGGCTGATAATGTTTTCTATCACTAATGAAGATTTCCACTTTCCATTGGTCAAAAACTATTCTGATGATGAATTCGGTGGATATGTCGTAGACCAGAATTCCAGAAGTCCCCAAATTTTTTAAACCTAAGATAACATTTTAGAACATTCTAGAATGTCAATCAAATGACGAGCAATATTTGTTTTTCAAGATTTTAATTGCAATTTATTCTCAAAAAAAGAAGGTTAAAAACTTCAATATTTTTAATCAAAGTACTCTAGTGGTGATCCTATGTAAAATGGTCAGTGGGTACCATGGTGCCCGTAATTTTACGGTTAGGAATCACTGTTGTAAAGTATATTTTTTTTCATAATTCTGCTTCTAGTTGTAGTTCTTCGGACACGATGGTTCTAATCGACAGTTATGGCAAAATTAAAAAATAAATCTTTAGGAAAATTTGGGGAGAAAATCAGTTTGGTTAAGGGCTGATGCTTGTTGATTGTGTGAAATTAGGTCATTACAAACGTTGTCGTCTTTGATTGAGGTGTTTCGGTATAATAGTAAGACAGGAAAACCGGACCAGGATAGCAGGATATGGGACGGGATGGACGGTCTAAATTCGGGAATAAATGGGAATGTACAGGAAAGCATTCGATCCACAATTGAAATGCTTGCAGAGCCCCATAGAGAAGCCAGGCCATGTGTCCTACATTTTGAAACGATAAATTATTATTGTACGTATAAACCGCAAGCTTCGGTGACACACAACAGACTCGAGTGTTTTGTTCCGGAAGTCAAACTGGTGGTCGTCGATCTCGACTCATATATACCCCATACATACGTACGGATATTTCACATACATATGACGTCATCACACATGTATGTACTACGCGTACGTTACACGTTCGCCATTTTGAATTCCATGAATTATTGCAAAAGTTCTATGCCGGTGTATCTATAAATATTGTACACATACACATAAAAGACTTAGACCCCCATAATACATGCAATGATTCTTTAGGAAAAGCGCTCGTGAAACTTTTATTTGAGAACTTGAAAAGCTCTCTCTTTCGTACCCTATCGTGTCAAGCTCTCCATACAAGAGATCCAAATAAAAGAATTTTTAAAAAAAGCAAAACGGGAACAAAGCATTTCACAAAGTAAACTATCGATTGCAAACACTTTTTGTCAACCCCTTCAAAGCTTTGCTACCCCTCCCCCAATGAGAGAAAATAACGAAAAAACATCCCTTTCGATGACAAATTTCCAAATCAATTTCGTTCGTGTTAAGAAGTCAAAACATGTCCAGACGCAAGGGAAAGTCATCGACACCCTAAACAAACAGAATTGTAAAAGAAGTCAAGAATTTTCCAATCCAAAGTCTCACGCTATAGAAATTCTTTTTACTACTACTGGAAATCTCTTCAAATTGATTTTTCTATTGATGCCGGGAATTGAATGGAATAGACAAAAAATTTATGAAGGGTAAATAATCAATTTTTCAAAATTCGTTGAGATATTAAACTTTTCATATTAACTTAAATGGAAGAAAAAAGTTGCTAACTATGTAGACGGTAGGATTTGAACGTTGGAATTTCAATGTCGACGAACTTCAAGCCATTAAAATCGATCCAAGAAATTTTATTAGTTTGATCGGGAAAATGGAGTTGAATCAAATCAAATTTCGTTCAAAATATCAATTACTTTCTGGATTTATTTCAGCATTAATTAAATGGTGTACCATTTTCCCAAACATTGGCATTTCTCCATGTTTTAATGATATTTTGTTGACTTATGAATTTGGCTCTTAAATGATGAGACCAAAGCTCTGATGAATACGAATTTTAGTCTATCAATTCTCAAATAACTACGCAAAGCTATAGCGAAAACTTTTTTGAAATTTTTTTGGAAAAATTATAGTGCACAACTCAGTTGAAGATTCTATAATATAAAATTTAATTTTCTTGACGAGCTTTTATGTTGAATCGAGTCCCCAGTTTTCCTGTACACTTTTAGATTTGTAACCAAGAAAATGAGCTTTCCTTTGAATTGGCACAACTGATTTCAGCTGAAATCTCCAACGACCATTACCGAGATTTAATTAGAAGCAATTGAAGCAGTTAATGGTAATAGCTAAGACGATTCGATTAGAGCTTTTAAAGTGTAATGAGCTTTTAGTGTCACAAAACTCATGAATTTCTGTCAGTGTTGCCAACTTTTCGACTAGGCACGACTGGTGAAGATCGGTGCCCCGATCCGATTGAAATGACAAATAATTTCACGGAATTGCGAGCTTTGCGACGAAATAAATAATCTGGGTAGCGAACAAGACGATGAAAGAACGGCACCACTTGATTGCCTTGCAGTGATACCAACATCTGCCCGTTAAAGGAGCTAATCCTCGCGCCACTACGTCTGGCCGATACGACGCGACGTTAGCGCCAACACCACTAATCCCAACAATTTCCGCTTGTCACCGCCTTCTTACAAGCCCATTCATTTTTATCAGTAATCTCAACGCTTAATCCACGGATAGAAATCCATCTTAAACCTGTCAAGTAACTGCAATCCGATTTATAAATTTACACCCAACATCCTCACCAACCATCGTTATCAAACTCAACTTACAACTACCATCATTCCACTACCCCAACCAATTTATCTAACCCCCACCCCACCCCCTTATTTTCTCGTTTTTGAAGTCGTTAACTCAAATCATTCACAAAGAAAAATTCCTTTTTTTAAATTTTAAGCCTCCGAGATTCAAAGAAAAATTACTTTTTCCACAACTACCTGAAAACAACATTTTCCTCCTCCTCCTCCTCCTCCACTCTTCTTTAAGATCATCTCGAGGAAAAAAAAACACAAACGCGTTCTTATCAAACGAAACAAATGAATAAACGACAAGCACAAAAGCTCAAACGAACAAATGAAACACGAAAAAAATTGCTGACAAACAAATGAATTTGTAATAATACTTAATTAAACAAAAGAATTGGAATAAATTAGGAATGCTTATTAAAGCTCATCATCATAACAGTTTGATAACATTTTTCTTTCGTTGGGCACAAAAAAAAAATATAATGAGCTCATTTGACTGTTTGGTTTTTGAATAAATGATAAGTTATACTTTTATCATTGTTACACAACCCCACTGAAAGTGTGGCACAAAAAAAGTTTTGGTTCATGTTAGCGAAATAGGCGACCCCTTATTGCTATGCGGTAATATTCCAGATTTCGAAAGTATTCCTCCATGGTGGCCACGTGTTGCACTTTTAAATTTTAAACACTAAAAGCTTGTTTAAATGACAAAAAAAAATTATAATATTAATAAACTATTTGACCAAATTGTTTTAATTTTTAATGGGAAATGCTTTCTGGGATTTCAATTCTTTTTTTATGTAGTATTTTAGGTTAAAAAAATGTGTTATTTTTGTTATATTAGATGTTTTTAGTTTCATTAAAGCTCAAGACAATGACGTCACAAGCATTTTCTGAAGTTCAAAGGATGTAGATGTATTTTCTTTATACTTCAAAAAGAATAAGCTTTCAGAATGAACAATTTAAATTGTATCAATGAACTTGGTCATTTTTTCGAAAAGCTTTTTTTTATTGAATTACAATTTTAAAAATTTAATAGGCTAATAAGAAACTTTTTCATTAAAAGTTGTTTTGAAGACATTAGAAGCTTTTAAAAAGTGTAATTATTTGAACTAGTCAATATTCTCTAATCGAATCAATATCATTCATTCTAAGCTCATCAGAATTGATTATATCGATAATATTTCCCAATACAAATGCAAATAATGTTTGCAAATGCTAATCGATAGAATAGATGTGAGTTGAATGTTTTGTTCTATCTGCTTATTATAATCATATAAACTTTAAATTATTTGAGTTATCAAAGTGTTATAATGGAGTTACTAGTGTTGCAATATGCTTTGGATAACTTAGAAAACTTAGAAAACTTATATTAAATTTTACTTTTATACTATACTTTTGACTTAGATTCTTGGACTTAATAAAAAGGCTTTTTAGGTCGTCAAAAAATAGGGCATTCTCAAAAATTTACAGATTCCCTATATCAGGGAAAAAATCGCTAATCATAGTACAAAACAATAGTAAAGATTGAACAACGAAGTTAATCATTTAGTAGTCAATAGCCATGAGTTAAAAAGACCAGTGCTTCTCAAACTTAGGGGCAAAGCCCCCTATTCGATCCTGAAAATCCTACTAAGGAGCCACGAAATATTTCTATAATAATTATTAATGGTCCACAAATAAAGAAATTTTAGTCAATAAGACCTGAACTTTTTGGAGAGAAAAACTTTAGATTTATTTTTCAATTGAAGAGTTCGTGGTATAAAAAAGTTTGACAAGCACTGAACTAGACTGAAATCCATTTAAAGGAGTCCACT
This sequence comes from Sisyra terminalis, assembly GCA_958496175.1. Classification (NCBI taxonomy): domain Eukaryota; kingdom Metazoa; phylum Arthropoda; class Insecta; order Neuroptera; family Sisyridae; genus Sisyra; species Sisyra terminalis. Next base: position 49,772,950 of record OY292278.1, on the reverse strand, counting down.
TGAAAAATACATCGGTTTTTATGAAGATCCAAAACATTTACTGTAATAAACTGATTATCAAAGTTTCTTTGTAAAAAAAACAAAATAAAATTTTAAACTGTCGAGCTTAAGTATTATATTTTAACCAGTTAAGCCTAAAGCTGTTTAAGTAGACTAAGGAGAAAATAGTTTACCTAAACTTTTTTTATATTATATTCCTCTGCTAAATACCAATTGGAGCAACCTTTGAAACTAAGCATTTGGATAGAACAAAAGTCACTACTTTAATCGGTTTTTTAAAGCTTAGAAAATTGAGCTTTTTGATTTCTCCAGATTCCCCAGGGATTCTCGATTAGTTTTCTTTCTACCAAACTATGTAAAGAATCTAAAATGTATAGAAAGTTCATTAATCAATTTTAAGCATAGAAAAAACCAACGCAGTTCTATTTAGGTAATTTTTTTCAAGCAATATGGACCAAGTTGCATTAAAAACAAAACAATTCACAGAATTCAATAATGCACAACCTACCAGGAAGAATATTATTCATGATTTATTGATCAATTTAAAATGATATAAATGAAAGAAAATTACATTTTTGTTGACTAATTTGGAAACAGAATTTGCATTCAATAGAATTTTGGCAATTGGAAGAATCCATCGGAACAAGAAAAAGGTTTAAAAATATTACTGTATAGCAGTGATTCCTAAACTTTTTTAGTTGCAAACCCCCAAGGAAATCAAGCATAACGTCAAGGACCTCTGAGTGAAAGAAAGGTGCAATTTTTGGACAATATTATATTTTAATATTCCTTCATTAAATTAAAAAACAAAAAACAAACTTTTTCAAATGCACCCCTGTGGTCCTCGGACCACAGATTTGGAAACAATGATCCATAGTAATATTAGGGTGCACTTGTGCACTTTGCAAACATCTACAAGTGTTTTTTTTTTTTCAATATTTGTATCCAATTTGAATTGATATAAATATTTAGACAAAATTTAACTAATTTTTTGGAACTTTTGGAACAATTGCACTTAGCTAATCAGCAGAAGTAATTTTAAAACTTTTGTTATTTTTGGGACATTAAAAGGATACTGATTTAATTACCTTTTTAATCAACAGAAATCCTTCAAAATTGACTGATATTAAACATTCGTTTTTGAATGAAAAAATACAATTTTTAATGAAATAATTTAATTTCAAAAGTTGTACAGGTTCCTCAAATATTCTCTTTCTTATTTCATCCAAAATATGAGCCGTTTATTTTGAAAGTGAGTTAAGTCCACTTCAAAAACAATCCCTATAGTATTTTAATTTTTAACCATAGGAAAATAAGATACTAAGGAGGAGGGAAAAATTGGCTTTTTTGTTAACAACCAACATGAAATTAGTAATTTCTGAAAACTTAGCAGTTAAATAATTATCATACTTTGTTCTAGTTATAAGAAGAAGAATCACCATATAGACCGTTCTTGAAATGGACTTACACCACTTTCAAAATAAACGAGTCATATATCGTTATTGTTGTATTTTTGTTAAAGGTAAAAAAAATTATATTTTATAAAGATAAATTTGTGCCCTGTATTTTTCTAAAGCATGCACTAAACGCTGGATTTATCAGAGGGTATTTATTTTCAAATGTAAATGCAACAATTACAAATGAAAAATTTTTAGTTCCGAGAAGCATAATACTCAGGAAACCAAAACTGTAGTTCAAATGTATGTAATCGGCTAAACTTAAATGTTTAACCCCTTGATCTAGGCTTATTTATATGCAGTCAACAGCTTATCATATTTTTTGTCTTTTACAAAAGATAAAGAGATTGGAAAAAAATCTTATGTCTTACCACTAAAGCCTCAAACCATACAAGCTTATCCTGCTTTCTTTTCCTGGAAATACATTAGAGCAAACTGATTTCTATAATAGAAAATCACATATCCAACGGATTTTTTTTTTCGATTCCTGAAAATATTGTAATGGTTTTTGTCTAAAAATGAAATATATAGTTTCCTCTGAATCAAAACTTTAGTGTATCAAAACTTTTTGATCAATAATAGATTTTTGCTGTGCTTTTGAATAATGTTGTTAATTTTGTACAGCAGATAAAGAAAAAAATATTTCAAAAGTTAAAAACGCAATGACAAGGGTGTCCGTTATTTCCCAAATTGATTTTTTTACAGCGATTGCCCCTTGAATTTTTAGTTTAAGATATAAAAAAAAATTATCCAATACAATTAAGCTCTTAATTTCTTGATTAACCGTGCTGGAATCATGTTACTTTTATCATTTAAATAGCATGGGATTATTTGACTTTTTTATTTTATTTTTTTTCTCAGAAACAAATGAATTAAAAGATTTAAAATTAAATTATTCTGACGTAAAATTTAACGCTCTACAAAAAAGGTCTCCTATAAATTTTCGATTAAATCACTCCATTAAAAGTTATTCAACATTTCACTTGTGCCTAATATTTTCAACTTTTTGCTCATTTTTACTTTTTTTAAACTGTAAAATCATTGGAAGAGAAGATAATAATTATTGTCATTAGAGTGCAAGTGATTATTTGTGTTAATTTTATGGCTTGAACTGAAAATTAAACAAAAAAAAATCATTTTTTGACAACTAAAACCGGTGACATAAGATCCGAATTCGCTATAGTCGTGAAATTCAATTTATCCAGGATAAATTTTCGTACTTTAATCAATATTTTGTACCAACGAAGTGAATTTCATACTAATTAATGAGACTATCGACAAAAGTTCAATTTTTATTCGAATTTTTACCATTTCATCTGACGCCATCTATGAAAAATTTCTTAGAACTTGTAGTCAACATAATTTTTATTGAGTCTATAGCCGATTGATTTGTCGTTTAAAAGTTAAATGTTGAATAACTTTTAATGGAGTGATTTAATCGAAAATTTATAAAAGACCTTTTTTGTAGAGTGTTAAATTCTACGTCAGAATAGTTTAATCTTAAATCTTTTTATTTATTTGTTTCTGAGAAAAAAAATTAAAAGTAAAAAGTCAAATAATCCCATTTTATTTGAAAGGTTAAAGTAACATGATTCCGGCACGGTTTAATCAAGAAATTAAGAGCTTAATTGTAGTGGATATTTTTTTTATATCTTAAACTAAAAATTCAGGGGGCGATCGCTGTAAAAAAATCAATTTGGGAAATAACGGACACCCTATTGCACATATATAAACGTAAAAGACAATGATTAATGATTGTTTTGTGGACAGGAACGAGTAGGAGACGTGCAATTTCGGGATACAGAGGCTGAAGGTCCCGAAGGCATCTCAGTATACATACACACCCATACACACACACATGTTTCTATGCAATATAATTCCACACACACAAATGCATTCTGTGGATGAATGTCGAGAGTGGATACTATGTAACGGTTAGATGGGAATACTTGAAGCTCCATCCACGAGAGCTTTGTTGCATATAAGCTCCCGTTACGTAATTAAATGCGATTCAAGAGCTTTGATTGCAAAAGCTCTTCACTGTCATAATATGGACCATGTTTAAATAAGTGAAATTTCCTATTGCCTTGCAAGATCCATTCCTGGACATGAAATGAAAGAGAACCAAGTGAGCGAAATGCCAGCAGCTTAATTCCATCGGCCAGAATGAAATGAAAGCCACACAAAGGAAACGAATATAAAAGAAACAAAGACCTGCACACGTTTGATTACTTTTAAATATACATATATATCAATATTTGAATAACTTTTTCCTCTCATTTTGTTACTTTATTTGAAATTTTCTTCATTATCTATCATTTGTAAATGTACATTTTGTAGGAAAATTATGCGATTCATTGAATCAAATAAAATATTTTTTGTTTAATGATTCGTATGAATTTTCTTTTTGTTTCTTAAAAAAAAATCAGTGTTGCCAGTACGGAAAAATTACTACGCAAAAGAGAGTTGCACGGAAATATTATCGTTGGGTTTTTAACGAATGAAAAGAAAATAAATTAAAGGCAAACGGAAAATCGAAAGTGATTTTTAAATGCGCCATTAGAGTTCATTTATTTTCCCATCAAATTTTCTGCACGAAAAAATCGCTTTGTATGGAAGGTAAGTAAGTAAGTGGCGTCCATGTGGCCGGCTAAGGGTGCTGCAAGGGTTTATAAAGACGAAGTTCATGAATCGAAGGGATGGGCGGTGGAGGGTTCGGTTTCCCGAATATTTCATGTATGAGACGCCACAGCCCATCAATCATTCAATATGTAAGTCGGCAAGGCCTTAAGGCCTTAAGGGAAAATTAAAAAAAAAATACAAGAAAGTTTCACGTTGGCAAATTTCCACTGTTTAAATCGAGCTTTTTTTTTTGGGTGGGTTGAATATTCGGTTCGTCCTTTTCACTGTTTTTCCTGTGCTTAAAATTTTATTAATTAACCAATACTCGAATTCCCCAATATGCAGCTTGAAGTGGTTGCGGTTCTTCAAACGTTTCATGCTTTGGAAAAAGTACTCCACTCTGTATGTATGTCAAAGTTTTAAATGCTTGATTTCAGGATCTCTTGATTAGAACACACAGCAATTGGGGTTTCGAACGAGAGGACTCGTTGATTAAGGCTGTAATATTCGATCGAGTATGGGACAAGGAATGTTGACATAATGGGCGACAACGGGAAAATTGGGACACGATTGGGACACTGGGGTGAATGGGTTTACGGGTTTTCAAACGGAAAGAGTTTCCGGTGCACTGACACTATGCGGCTATTTTGAAATGACGATTCATTGAAATGCACTCATGCAAAAAGTCCTTTAGCCCCTTCAAACCCTCGCCCCCTCGCATACTCTACACCTTTTGTAATTAACGAGAAGTGTTTTATGATTTCTGATTTTCAAAGTCAAATGTTAGCGATTCGTTTCAATTCCATGTGCGGTCGAGTCGGTTACACATTGAAGAGTAATTCGGGAGGGTTGAATAAATATAATGTAGCCTAGGGTGGGTCCAAAAAAATCGATTATTTTTTTGTACAAGTGACACGGAAAATGGATTATTATATACCTTAAAAAAATTCTCACCAACTATGAGCTCTTAATTTTAATAGGAAGATCGTCCGCATCGCAGTTTTGTATTTTTTTCTCAGTCCAATAGAAAAAAATTCATACTTCATCATTTATCGATTGTACAGAAAAATGTTTTGAAAATTTTTTTTAGGAAATTTAATGCTCTACAAAAAAGGTGTCTTATATTTTTTCCGTAAACCTCACCATTTGAAAGATATTAAGGATTTAATTTTGATTATTTTAAGACAAATTTCATTTTTGTTTATGAATTTTATAACTCGACAATAGATGACTCTTATACAATGCGCAATACAAATTTTTGTTGGAAATTAACTGCTCTATAAAAATGGTGTCTTATGTTTTGATGATTAAATTAAACGTTCAAAAGATATTCATCATTAAACTTTCAAGTGTACGGGTTTTAAAAGTTTTTGATTAGATATTCCGAAAATTTAAATTTAATTTATAATTTTTGAGAAAATTTACACGAATTTTAGTTTTTATCAACTGAGAAACTTCAAAATATTTTCAAGTTTTTTTTTTTATGCTTAATTATACATGTCTCCATTTTAAAAAAAATAAATTGTACATTATTTATCGCTTAGTTAAATATTTATTAATAAAAAAAGTAAAGTCTTCATTTTACATATATTATGATATATTTCAGTATTAGAGAAAAACAATGTCCAATTAGTTATAAAAAAGTTTTTTATTTCAATTTTCAAACAAGTTTTTGTTGCAAGTTGGGTAATTTTTTCGATGCTCTTTGACCACTTGCAATAAAAATTGAAATAGAGGAGAAATTTTCCCTTGGATTGTAATTTTTAATGATTAAAAATGAAATGTTTAGAATAATTGAAGAAAAATTTTCAAAATTTTGAAAATAAAACTCAAATAATACTTATATTAATGATAAGAAATGAAATTTATATGAAAATTATAAATTAAATTGAAATTATTCGATTATCTCATCAAAAACTTTTAAAATCCGTACACGTGAAAGTTTGATGAAGAATATCTTTTGAACGATTAATTTAATCGCCAAAACATAAGAAACCATTTTTATAGAGCAGTTAATTTCCAACAAAAATTTGTATTGCGCATTGTATAAAACTCATTTACTGTCGAGTTATAAAATTCATAAACAAAAATGAAATTTGTCTTAAAATAATCAAAATTTAATTTTTAATATCTTTCAAATGGTGAGGCTTACGGAAAAAATATAGAATACCTTTTTTGTAGAGCATTAAATTTCCTAAAAAATTCTTCAGAACATTTTTCTGTATAATCAATAAATGATGAGGTATGAATTTTTTTCTATTGGACTGAGAAATAAATACAAAACTGCGATGCGGAGGATCTTCCTATTAAAATTAAGAGCTCATACTTGGTGAGAATTTTTTTAAGATATCTAGCAATCCATTTTCCGTGTCACTTATAAAAAAAAAACAATCGATTTATTTGACCCACCCTAATGTAGCCACTATAAAAAACAACCGGTAAAATGATATAATTTCCACTTTTGCTAGTGCATTGAAATCTCCAATTTGATTGAAAAAAAAATCAAGTTTAGATTTAATATTGAAAGCATAGCGTTTTCGGCATTGATGACCTTTTACCAAGTGGATACGAAAGGATGGTGCAGAGGAGCCTGAGCTTTTGAAAAGTTGCTTGAAGACATCGCAGCTGGCGCCTGACGACGTCACTCACGCACCAGCGAAGCTTTAACGCGACAAGAGAAGCTTGAACAACATTCAGACGTGTGTTTTTCTCTCGTCCTCGCCTTTATCCTTTCCTCGGCGCTTTTTTTTATATCGAGACACTTTCCTTGTGTCGCTCTTTTACGCTTTTTTGGTGCTCTATATATCTACAATTCTTGGTCCATCTGTCCCCTTATATACTATATACTATATATCTATATATATATATATATATATATATAAAAATATAACATGTATTTTAAGTCAGTCGCTCGAATCGCGACGCATCTGTGCATAAAAGTTTTCGGTTCCTTGAAAAAAATTCAAATGGATATTCTGCTGTATAATTAATGTAACAAAAGTTTTTCTTTTCAATATTCCATTCCATTTTTTATTTATTTTATTTATCCATAGATAAGAGATGGAGTTTTATTTAGGGAAAAAATTCAATTCTTGTGATTCTTTAAGTTTAGAATTGGTCACATTTGTACGCTGAAAAGGTGGAAAGATTGATTATTTTTGTTATAAAGGACATAAGACGATAAGTATAGTGAATTCGGTTAGTATTTGGTTCATACTTTCAAGATATGTTGGTACTATTAAAATACATTAATCCGGTAAGTTTCAGATTTCTATGTATTATCGTTTCTTTAAAAATGGAAAAAAGCTGGAAATCAGAAAAAAAAATTGCTCAGAAACTTGTGAATCGATTTAATTGAATTTTAAATATCTTTTAAAGGTTGATGATAGCTTCTAGAAAAAAAATTAAGTAGAAGTTTTACAGGAAATTTTTAACTTTATATGATATATTGGCCTTATATATCTTAAAATCTATACTCAATTAAAGTTATATTCCTTAAAATACACCAATATTTTTTTTAAAATGAACAATATTTCAAAGGACATAGGACTATAAATATAGTGAATGGGCTCCAGAAGGGTATTTGGTTCATATTTTCAGAGTATATTGGTACTATTAAGATACATTGATTCGGCAAGTTTCAGATCCCTATGTATTACCGTTTCCTCAAAAATCAAGAAAAGCTGGAAATCAGAAAAAAATAAATAAAGAAACTTGTTAATTGATTTATTTGAATTTTGGATCTGTTATAGGGGCTGATGGTAGCTTCTAGAAAAAAAAAAAGTTTTAATCGGTACATAAGATCCATGAAAAAAGAGAGCCTTTTTTTTAGTTTTAATTTTTAACCATGACACAATTTTGGTACAATCACGAAACTATTTTTTTCGTACTTCCCATCCAATTTCTTTTAAACCGATTAGGCTTTTAATTTTTTTCTAGAAGTTACCATCAGCCCCTATAACATATCCAAAATTCAAATAAATCGATTAACAAATTTCTGAGAATTTTTTTCCCTGATTATTCCTGATTTTCCAGCGTTTTTCGATGTTTCAAGAAACGGTCATACATAGGGATCTGAAACTTGCAGAATCAATGTATCTTAATAGTACCAACATACCCTGAAATTATGAACCAAATACCCTTGTGGGGCCGATTCACTATACTTATCTTCCTATGTTCTTTGAAATAGTATTCATTATAGAGAAATATTGGTGTATTTTAAGGAATATAACTTTAATTGAGGATAGATTGTAAGATATATTAGGACAATATATAAAGTTAAACAATTCCCGTAAAACTAACTTCCACTGAGGTGAAAAAGACTGAGGTTCAAAATTTCCACCAAAATTCCAAATTACCAATTTCCCATTGTCGCATATTTTGTCCATAACCACGAAATTTCAATAAAATAAAAGCTAATTTAAAATTAATTCTGATATCACATAATATTACGAAATGTTTTTCAGATGCTACTTTAATGAATGTACAGCCGATTCCTTAGGTACTCACAATTTCTTCGAAATAAAGTTGCTCATGGAGAATTTCGTTAAAAATTTTGTTAACAATATGTTCGGTCATAATATGTGCTCTTTTTGTGAACGATTGTGATTTCAACGAAATTTAAAATCACAACGCCCAGGACATGAAGATCTTTTATGAATAATAATTAAAAATTCTAATGCAAATAATAATATTTTACTGTGCTGCATGTATTTTCAAGCAATCGAGAAAAATGTAATTCCAACGATGTCCAAATGCAATAGTTTTAAGTATTTAAGGATACCTGCATCTTTACCACCACTGGATTTTTTTCATACTTCCATTATCATAAGCTTTCGTATCATTTATCGAAAATTCAAATTTGGATTCTGGGTAAATTTATGTAACATATTTGTTAATAAATCGTAAAATAAAGCCTGCAATTATCCTACCCATAAAATCTTACATTCGTTTTAATATCTTGAAGTACATCTTATTTGAAGTTTTTTTTTTGGCTAAATATATTATATACATATGCAAATTGCAATTAACACTACCAATAATGCGTATAGAAAAATGCATCATACTAAATTGTTTAAATTTGATATCAAAGAAGTTTGTTTATTGTTGTAATATTTCATTGTTAGAAAAAAAAATTATTATATGTTTTGGGATTTTCATTTTAATCGCTTAACAAAGTTTTGATTGAACGTCAAAAGTTTTTTAAATTAATTATTTATATTTTACGTGACATAGCATTTATTGTTGTGTGTTTTATAAATGATCAACATCACCACGGTCGTGTCTCGTTGTCATAAGCATAATCGTAATAACAATAACAGTAATATTCGAGCTTGGAGCTTACAAGCTCTTGGTTTATGTATATAGTATTGTACGTATACGTCCGTATATAATATGATGAAATGGATATTTCATTTCCTCCTAGCCCGTGACGATGGCGACTTTGCACGGCTCGAGTTGCTTTTAAAGCACACTCCCCCTCCCCGCCCCCTCTTCCACCCCGCTTTTGCGTTCTTGTTCTTTCCCCACTTGGACCAGCTATAGTGGCAAAGGCAAAATCCCACTTTCTAAACCACCGAGCTTTATATGTGGAGATCAAGGCAACAAGCTCGAGAACGCTCATATGTGTGATCGAGTCGGCTTGGGGATAAGCTGGGGAGCTGGGGAAATGAGTTGGGGAGGATTTTACATGTTTATGTATGTGACACAAGAGCGACTCTAATGGACTTGTTATTCAACTTACACATGTATTTATATCCCATATACCAACAAGGCAAATTTATCGAATTTCGTTTGAGTTTAAGCGCCCGAAATGGAAAATGTTTTTAATGACAATTTTTCGATATTGAAACTTTTTTTCACCCCTGATTAGCCACCCTTGTTGGGGATGTCAGAATGTCGGTGTCACATCCCTTCGAAGAGTTGTTAAATTTCTGTTTGACTAGAACTAGGCAAATCCGTTGGGGCGATTGTATGAATATCATGTGTCACATTAAAGCTCAATTCCGACATGTGATGCCCTTACCCTTAACACGGTGCGAAGGGTAAAAATATTTCACTTGCTCAAAAGCTCGGGGAGCACCCTCTGGAACATGCCTTTACTTTTTTTCCTCTCTGCTTATAACACAGGAATAATATTGAGTAAATTTTCCTAAATTCTGAAAAAAAAGCTCTTTGAAAAGGGTGAAAGTCCTTAACAATCATTGATACCCTTGATTTCTCGAGAAAATGAGTTATAAATAAGTATTTTAAATTTTTAGATACCTTTAATTTTAGTGTTTTACTCCTAAAAGTATAGACTGTTAAAAGTTTGAAAAAAGCTCTAATTTAAAGCTTTTATGCAAGTAAAATCCCACAAATTTTACAAAACATAAAAGTCCATTACTCGGCTTAAAATATCAGCACAATTTCTCGCCAAGTTTTGCCTGAAAAATAATTAGGAAATCGTTTTGAAAATTCAAAGCTCTGGATGTTTGTTGACAGGTGTAATTTCCTGGAGATAATTGAGTAAAATGTACACAACATAGACGACCATTTCACATTGTCTCCGCGCCAATCAATCATTTCATTTTCTTACATTTCTTTGGCAAAACAACTTAATTTTGTCGAGAGGAAATTATTTTCATTATTTTCCCCACTGCATTTTTCACATGTTTCAAATCTGGGTCAGTAACATTTAGAGTCCGCGGCCTAAGCCCAACGGTTTTGCGCTACTATATTATTTATCACACTAGCACGTACACCCCCCGTAAATAACAAACGCACGGGGTAAATATCACGAACCGGAAAATAAAATAAATATCATCCCCAAAAAAGCTCACTTTTCCATAAATTTTCCTCGAAAATATCGTCCCATTGTTTCCGTGGCCCCGGTGCTAATTTCGCTGAAACATTTTTGAGTTTTCCTTCAACACTTTGGCTCTAATATTTTTGTTTTGTCATATCATAATATTCTTTGCTTTTCACAACAAACGAACGACGTCAGTTGTGTCGAAAGCGTCAAAAGAAACCGACACAAAATGCGAACAATAGCGCATTAAACAAAAACAACAACGAAAATCTCTCGAGCTTTTGTTATTAATTTGGCGCGCACAGAGGGCAAGAGGGCAAGTTGAAGCACGGGATGAGTGGCTTCATTTGGGGGGGGAGAAACGTTTTCTTTGATTTCACGAAAACTTAATGAAAAGCACGCCAATTGTGCACACGAGAAGGCCTAATAAGAATTGAGGAAGCTTTAAAAAAGCTCTTGATGATGATGACAAAACTTGCTGGGAGGTAGAATCAAAGACGAGAAAAAAAATTGGGGAACGCTTTTAATGTGAAGATATCTTGCATTTAAAACTGATGACTTGTCATTATTTTAAGCTTTTTAATGTAAAATCCGCTCTACTATTTGTAAATATTTCCCTTTAAATTCTCCATATAAATTTGTGGCATTCAAAGTTTGATGAATTTATTATTTTCCCCTAGAATTTTTTTGAAAATTATTTGATTCCTAACTAAGAAAAGTTGTTTATTCTTATTTTAATTGGGATTAAAGTTCAATAAAGGAGAAGATGAAATTTTTGTATCCTAATGACAAAAAAAAATATTGTGCAATTTCAAGTTCAAAATATAAAATTTAGAAGATCTATCATCGTTTGTGTCTTATTTTTCACTGTAAAGTGCATTTTATCCTCCAAAATTTTAAATCATGACAATGAAAGTATTAAATAATTAACATTCTTGAAGAAAATTTAATGATCTACAAAAAAGGATACGAAAAAAAAATTTTTTCAGACCAACTGTTTCCTTATAATCGATCCTTGACCATTGACCAATTTTTATACTTCGATTTTGTACCTAATAAACGAATAAGAATTCAGAGCAAAATCTGTGTCTACTTTTAAAACTAAAACAAATTAAATGTTCCACAAAAAAGGTATCGTTGCATTTTTTGCTGAATTCACTTTTTTATTGTTATTAAAATACAAAATTAAACCCAAAATAAAATTCCGATTATTTAGAGCTTCAAAGTAATACAAAAGTCATTATCCTATGGGAAGATGCTACAATTTTCGCAAACGATTGGAAATATAATTTTTCCTACCAAAGAAAAATAAATACGAGGTGTGATCAAAAAGTTCCCGGAATAACCCCCGTTTGGCGCTCCCATTATTCCGATTTGAATTCTGTGTTTTTTGTTTAGTTGATACATTTGTTGTTAATATTCCCTCTAAATCTTAGCGTCATTGCTTGACATTTGTAAAAGTTACGTAGCCAAGAGTACATCTATTTTTGTGTATTTTGGCGATTTTTTACAATTTTAGAAATGGATTTAAATTTGTAACAACTAATTTGTATTAAATTTTGCGTAAAAAACGGATTTTATGTGGCGCGAACGGGAAATGGAATTGTTGGAAAAGTATTTCGGTAAAGATTCTCTAAAGAAAACCAGTGGCACGGGCGATTCAAAGGTGGTCGTGACTCAATCGAAGATGATGGACGTCGTGGCAGACCATCGACATCGAAAACCAACGAAAACATTGATAAAGTAAAAAAAAATGTTGGTCAATAACCGTAAATTAACCATCAGAGAGATAGCGGAGGGCTTGAACATTGTCTATGAATCCGTCCAAAACAATTTGGTTAATGATTTGGGTTTCCGTCGTATAGCAGTAAAGTTGGATTTTGCACCATGATAATGCAGCATCTCACAGTGCCATCATTATTCGAAATTTTTTGACGAAAAATACAACGAATACCATCCAACAGCCACCGAATTCACCTGTTATGATTCTCTATGATTTCTTTCTGTTCAATCGAGTTTAAAAACTACTACGGGGAACGCGTTTCAGCAATCGAGAGGAAGTAATGGAAAAATCGCAGGAAGCACTGATGGGCATATCGAAAATCGAATATAAAAATATTTCGAGGATTGGATCAAACGCTGGCATAAGTGTGTTGCAGTCGATGAGGATTACTTTGAAGGGGACAATAAAGATTAAGATGAATAAACTTGTATATTTATTTTTCTAGACAAATTCCGGGTACTTTTTGAACACACCTCGTAGACATCAAATAAATTATATCCAAAAAAAAACTAAAGTTTTTTTATTTAAAAAATTACAATCAAACATCATACATCGAGTGGCAACCTTAATTATTAAAAGCTTTTTTTTTGGTTCGACTGAAAAAATTGTTTTTAGTTTTATTTTGAACTCAACTTTGAGCTTAAATAATTGTAAACAATGTAAGCTAATCAAGAATAGCAAAAGTACCTTTTTAGCAGAGCTTTTAATTTCCTTCAAGAATATATAAAATCCCTGATAATAAATCCCTGATTATTACTACATTGATTAAAAAGAAAATTTCAAAAATAAAATCGTAAGAAACAGATCAATGTTCAAAGCTTGATTATTTGGAAAGGGCTGATATGACGATATTTAAGAATGAAACCTTTTTTGTAGAACTTTAAATTTTATTTCAGAATACATGTTGTTTAATTTCGACAGTGTAATAGTTCAAAAGTATTAAGAAAAAATTGCGCTTTAGATGGAAAAATCAAAAATTTAACAATTTTAAAGGGCTTAAAATTTCACAATATTTTTTTGTCATCCTAAATAATATTTTTGATATATCATTGATCATTGAGAAAAGAATCAATATTATTGGCTTTATTTTCTAAGCCAAGTTAAATGATATTCCGGCCAAATTGAATCATATTTTAACTTCAAGCTCTAAGGAAAACATTTGTTTGAATACATTCTTTAGCAGTTTAAAAAGCTTCTTGGTCCCTTTGGCCGATACAATTATTTCAACTTAAAGAAAAAAATGGCATTAAATATACATAAGGCAAAAGCAAAACTAAAGCTGTTCATTTGTTAAAGAAGTTATAGTCAAAGAACATTGGGTGATAAGTTTTACGTCAGCATGAAAAAGCTTCATTTTTTTCATCGATTGAAAAGTTTAATGTCTTAAATTTTATTGTGAACTCAACTTTGACCTTCAGTAATTTTGATATAAGTAAATTTATCGAAAAATACGTAAACCTTTTTGTTGAACATTTATTTTTCTTTAAGAATATAAAAAAAATTTGGTCCAACGAAAAATTTGGTCCATCAAAATTTGATCAACGACGTTCAAGGCTTAATTATGAGGAAACGGTTGGTCAGACAAAAGTTTATATATAAACCTTTTTTGTAGAACATTCAATTTTATTTAAGAATATGTGTTATTTAATTTTATCAGTTTTGGATTGAAAAATCAATAATTGCAAAGATTGACCTCTTAATATCAATATTAAGGACTCAAAATTGAACAGATTTTTTTTTGTCATCCTCAATGCAATATTGGTGGTCCAACTTAATAAACAAAGTTTTATTTGTATCTTCAAATGATTTCACGATTTAATTGTGTTATATGGAATAAATTTTTATTCATAAACGGTTTCCCGGTGAATATTTTCCTAATTTTGACAAAAATATGTCAATAACCATTCCCGATTTTTTTCCTGTTTATAAATGAAGTTGTGAAACTTAAAGCCGCCAGACAGACGGAGTTCACCAAAGCCCGTTACAATGAAAATATTGCAAATTTATACTTTGCTTGGAAAAATATAAAATACTTAAGTTTTTCCGTTGAATTTATTTGCTTCCTCTAGGCTGAGGGTTTCGCACAAAAATGTTTATTTAATGATAATATTATTGTCCTTCCAGTGATGCCCCTCAACATTTCTCCATAGCAAGTGTTTAAATAAACACTGAAAACATAAAAATACACTTTTCCGAAGGGGAGCGGCAAAAAAGCTCTCGTTTGTGCTTTCAATAGCGCTGAGAAGAAAGAAAGATGCGGATGAATTATATTGATTTATCAACAGACGAATTGAGATAAACATACCGACTCAAGTTCTAATTGTGCATCACTAACGTGAATTCCTGTCAAATTTAATTTTGCATTCACTTAACAAGTCTGCGTTATGCGTTGTCGTCTAAGTCATATCAGCCTCTATAATCAGCATAAATCGCTCGCAAACATCCCCTAAAATGTTCGTATAGATCGTATTGTTGCAGGGCGTTCAAATGTTGTTAACGTAGATCATATTCCGCTTCAGAAATCAAGCGAATTTCAATGCGTCAAATCCAGAAATTATTTCATATATAAAATTGCAGGAAATTGTT
This sequence comes from Sisyra terminalis, assembly GCA_958496175.1. Lineage (NCBI taxonomy): Eukaryota > Metazoa > Arthropoda > Insecta > Neuroptera > Sisyridae > Sisyra > Sisyra terminalis. Next base: position 49,757,712 of record OY292278.1, on the reverse strand, counting down.
AGTGGACGGACGCGCTTTTTGCACGAAACCTGCGCTCTATTAATTAATTGGGAATTGTGCGAAAAGTTTCAGGAAGGGAACGATAGAAAAAAAAAACGTTGCAATAGTATCGAAGCAGACACACGGCGCCTTATAGAAAATTCTATCAAAACGAATTGAGCCACAATAGCAGGCGGAATGGGAATTGCGAACGGGGGATGAATTCCGGGCTCATTGTTAGTCTATAGATGTTTAGCGTTTTACTTCACATTGCTTTCAAGTTGTACGATCGTATTGCTTAACGCCCTATTGGCCACAAAAGTTACGAGTAAAACCTCACGGTTTTTTTTCTCTTCATATTATTTTCTTCAACTTTTGAAACAAGAAAAATTTCAATCACTCAATAAATTCCACTATTAGTTTTCGTTGTTATTTTCTTCAAAAAAAAAAAAAAAAAAAGCCACATCGACCATCTCATTTGCTTCAAGTCGATGCAATCATCCTCCAATCGTGATCTCGTCCAGCACTAATATTTTTTCCGAGGTTGATCTTTTCTACTTGAGACTTTCTCAAGAGATAGAGCTTGTCTTTCATTCTCGCTTTTTTCGTTCGGTTCACGTTTATCGTTTCGAGTGTATTGTGGTGGCGATGGTGGTGGTGGTGGTGGTGTGGTAGCGAAGGCGAAAGCAAATTAAAAGTGTGGCTAAAGTTCTTTCATTAGAGACCACTTGTTCCAACACACGTTTATTAGGAAAACGCTTTCGAAACTTCACCCTCTCGATTTTTTGGTAAAAGCTGTACAACTTGCGTTTGTTTAGACACAAAAAACGTGGCACTAACCTATCAACTTGTGACGCCATTTCAGCCCCCGTTAATACAAATGGAAAACTAATAAACCTACTTAGGTGGTTCAGTGCCGCAAAGGAAAAAAAATAAACTTCTTTTGATAAACAAAAATCTCCAAACGACCTCTTACACAAAAAGCTCAAGCTTTCCATTCTCTATACAATACGTTATTTCAACCCTTAGCTTCTTGTATATTTACATTTGAATCAACCTCGATAAAGAAAAGCCAACGAATTTTTTAGTTCAAATCCTCAGTTTTCTTTACCATTAATTCAATTTTTTTCTGATAAATTAACTAGGAAAAAAACGGTACGTGTACCTTAATAGGGTGGTCCTTAATGGGGGTGTTTTTGAATTTTTTTGCTCCCAGAGGCTCAAATGCTTCAAAATTGATAAAAAATCCCTGAAAATTTGAGTTTTTAATATAAACTTTAAGATAATCCACTTTCCAACTTAAGTTTCTTATGGAAATTACGTGTAAAAATTTAATTGGTTTTTTAGAATTCCATAACTCAGCGATAAATAAATCGAAAGTAAAAAAATTGCGTTAAGTATATTGTAAATTTAACGCTCTTTAAAAAAAAAGCTCTAATGATTTTTCGCTAAATTAATTGGCTTAAGAGTTATTCGAGCTCAAAGTTTAATTGTTATATAATTTTCAATATTATCAACTATAATTATTAAGTAAATACTTAATTTTACGAAATATATCAAATTTCTTAAGCAAAATTTGTATTTATAATAAAAAACAAGCAAATACAATATTATTCTTGCGATTTTTCACGATGTAGCTGTAGTAGTTCATTGTCATCAGATTGCATATTAGTGCTATGTAACCAATTGGGTTTGTCAAAAAAAATTTTTTTTGTGATAAATAGAAAGATCATAGATAAGTTTTATAGGTAAACTATTTTTTTTAAGTTTTTTTGCATTAAATATCAATATTATTAACAATAAAGTTTAAAAATTCATGAAAAAAATCAATAACTTTTTTTTTCAAAATCCCAATTCTACCGTCTTTCCATTGCTTAGTTAAGTAATGCATTATATTTTCATTGACCATTAGTGCCGCATTCTTAAGCCAATTGATTTAGCGAAAAATCATAAAAGCTCTTTTTTGTAGATCGTTAAATTTACAATAATCATGACGAGATTAGTTACTTTCGATTTATTTGTCGCTGAGTTATGGAGTTTTTAAGAAAAAAATAAATTTTTCCCACTTTATTTCCATAAGAAACTTAAATTGGAAAACGGACTATCTTAAAGTTAATATTAAGTTTCTTTTGGAAATAATGTGGGAAAAATGTAATTTGTTCTTTAGAATTCCATAACTCAGCGACAAATACATCGAAAGTAACTAATCTCGTCAAGATTATTGTTAATTTAACGCTCTATAAAAAAGAGCTCTTATGATTTTTTGCTAAATTAATAGGCTTAGGAGTTATTGGCTTAAGAATGCGGCCCTAATGGTCAATGAAAATATAATGCATTTTTTAACTGAGCAATTGAAAGATGCTTGAGTTGGTTTATATAGCTAATATTGAATCTAATGACAATGAACAAGTACAAAAAATGAAGGATCGTAAAAATAATATTGTATTTGCTTTTTTTTTGATCAAAAATACAAATTTTGCATAAGAAATTTGATAAATTTCGTAAAAATAAGTATTTACTTAATGATTATAGTTGATATTATTAATAATTATATAATAGTTAAACTTTGAGCTTGAATAACTCTTAAGTCAATAGATTTAGCTAACAATCATAAGAGCATTTTTTTGTAGAACGTTAAATTTACAATAAACATAACGCAATTAGTTTACTTTCGATTTATTTGTCGCAGAGTTATGGAATTCTAAAGAAGAAATTAAATTTTTCCCACGTTATTTCCTTAAGAAACTTAAATAGGAGCATGAAACTATCTTAAAGTTGATATTAAAAGATCAAATTTTCAGGGATTTATTTTTATCAATTTCCTAGCATTGAAGCCCCTGAATGCAAAGAAATTCAAAAACACCCCTTATTAAAGACCACCCTAAGCTACAACATTGTTATTAGTTTTAACTGACCAGGTTTGTTTCTTAGATAAATCTCAACAAAAAGTCAGTTGGGTCCTTAAATATATTTCCCAACTAATATTCAGATGACCTAAGAGAACTAGCAGCCTTTAGAGTAATAGCTAGGTGGTTGAATAGTGCGTGGGACATATTTTCCTCTCCCTTGCTGCCTTTCCAGCCTGCAGCTCACTAAATATTTTCCCTACAGTTTGGAGATGATTTCTCAAGTTGTAGAAGACCTACCGGCACATTTATTTATCATAATCTTTAAAAACTTGTCTGACAAAAAAGGGCTCTTATGATTTTTCGCTAAATCTATTGGCTTAAGAGTTATTGGCCACATTCTTGAGCCAATAGATAGGCTCAAGAATGCGGCTCTAATGGACAATGAAAATATAATGCATTTTTTAACTGAGCAATGGAAAGATGATAGAGTTGGTTACATAGCTTATGTTGAATCTGATGACAATTAACAAGTACAAAAAATGAAGGATCACAAGAATAATATTGTATTTGCTTCTTTTTGATCATAAATACAAATTATGCATTAGAAATTTGATATTTTTCAAAAAAATAAGTTTTTAATGAATAATTAACGTTACTAATATTAATAAGTATAACATAATTAAACTTTGATTTTGAATAACTCTTGAGCCACTAGATTTAGCAAAAAATTATAAAAATTATTTTTTGTAGAGCGTTAAATTTACAATAATCTTGAGGAGATTAGTTACTTTCGATTTATTTGTCGCTGAGTTATGGAATTCTAAAGAAAAAAAATAATTTTTCCCACGTTACTACCATCAGAAACTTAAGTTGGAAAGTGGACTATTTTAAAGTTAATATTAGGAGCTCAAATTTTTAAAGATTTTTTTTTATCAATTTGGAAGTATTTGAGCCTCTGGCAGCAAAGAAATTCGAAAACACCCCTTTTAAGGACCACTCTGGTGTACAAATGTACACGTATGAAAAGTTATACTTATTTGTCGTAGTTATAAATGGTTTTTAATTCACTGCCATAGTATATTCCGGTAGTGCCAGAAATGGTACATCAAGATTTTTTTTTATGAATATTGGTTAAAACTTATCTAAACTAAAGACCTTTTAGAAAAGCACATATTTTGATGTTAGAATTTTCGATTGAAAAATAGAATGCATTTTCTATGATTTTCTATAACTAAAGTCAAAATTAGGTGAAAAAATTACAGTATGTTTTTAATTCTATGCTGTCACTTTCATAAAATTGCAAGCTTTCACTTGATTGAAGTTTGTCGCTTTTATAACACCGATAAAGAAGTATAACTTCAAAATTCGAAAGTTTTTCTTTAAACGATCCAATAAACACAGCAACTTACTGGTAGAATGTTATGTATTATCACGAAAAATTCAAATAAATTTCTAATTTTCCAAATTGGCCAACCCTTTTTACAACTATTTCCAGTAAACAAGCAACAATAACGACTTGAAAAATGTTAAATATAAAGCTTTTGACTTTTCTTTCTTCATCCATTTATACCATCTCGTAAATAGCAGCCTCTATTGCTGTACTACTCGTATATATCTGTATCAATGTATACGACTACGAAGCAGGGAGCTTTTTAAGCTTAGGTAACAGAGAGTGAATGGATGAGCTTTACGCGATTAAACTAATGAAAATAAACTACCGCATACATACCGTAAACCTCACTTGTACCAAGGTAGGGACACCAAAAAGCTAGAGGTAAAATGAAGACTTGGTTTGCACAGTGACGATAACGCCGGGGAACTAAACGGAACAGCGGGGGGGGGCGCAACCTAACATCTCCAACGCGGTACCTTTGAGATATGAGCTTTCAACTTTACCAAAGTAAACGTTCAATTTAAACATAGTAATATATGTTAAAGTCTATAGACCTATAAAGCATTTTTTCTTGCGTGCATTTTTTTTTTATCGTACAATTTTCAATTTGATGATTTTCCCTTCTCTTCTCTATTTACTGCATTTCCATTTCGTGTTTCTCATTTCATTAAGAATTTGATCTTAGAATGTCGGCAATATTGATGATTTCCATACATTTTCCGACGTCGTCTCGTGTCGCATCATTTCCCGTCAAATCCTTCATTGCGATCTTAACCTCCTGAAATATATTCCTCTTGTACCCGCTTGTCTTCCGCAACACATCGCACATGTGCCACCATTGCCTAACATTATTATTGCTTGTACTATACGTAATGAGAAATTAATATGCACACATATTAAAGCCGGTTTGGGCTTAGATAACTGTAACCCATAAACACAGTAGAGCCAAGTAGGAGAGGGAATGACTAATTGAGTCATATATCGAATAGAGCGAGAAAGCGCGAGCTTTCGAGGGATAGGAGATTTAGTTTAAGGGATGCTGTAATCATTTATTAGACAAACCATCCAAGCTGAAGCTTGGATCTCTAACCAGCTTAATATTCAGGTGTAATTGAATCAGCTAGAATAACAAGAGTATGGGGTGGTGAGTGCTCACTGGAATGGGAAAATCACGGGAAATTGAACTTAAAATTAGATTTTTTAGTTCCAGAATAAAAAAGCTCGTTTTCAAGAGAAATTATTTTCAAATGCAAAATCGTTGAAAGTCATTTCCGATATTTATCATATTCGTATAAAGGAAATGAAAATATCCATTCAATTCCGATTTGTTATACAACAAACATTTATTCCCAACTCCCTCATCCCAACTCCCCGCGCTTCTCGAGCAAAGAATCGCAAGCTTTTCCCATCCCATTCCCACCAAATAATCATAAAGCAAATAGATGTGTAAATAAACCAACTTTCGGAACCAATGTTAAAATTTATTTTCTTCACCAAAAAAAAAACATTTCTTACATCTAAATATCGGTCGGCCGTGCATTAAATTTCGGATTAAATCCACGACCACCTTTAATCAAATGCTGAATCATAAAACTAACCCGATTTTGAACATTGCGCTGGGTTTTCGACTCCAACTTCTCCAAAATATTATGAACATAACTCGACGCCGACATTGTAAACGATTCAACAATAATCAATTCCGAATTGGCACTGGGCAGTTCCCGGTACAGGGCCGAACTGCATCGCGACATTGCAACAATCATCGTATAGATATGAATGGCAGCATCTGAGAGGGCTATTAAATTTTTCTGATCCTCGATCACTTCCCGACCGTGCCGCTCCATCAGCAGTTGCACAACTTGGCCAAAGAATAGGATACTTTTGGTGGCTCGTGCGGCTGCCGCATGCAACGAGGGATGCACTAAATGGGCGACTGTTAAACGTAAATTGGCAACCGTTGGAGGCGGAAGACCCAAGGGAGTTGGTCGACCAAAAACCAAACCTAAATTGTATCGTGGATTGTTAAACGCCGTTTGAATGTCCTGATAGTCGATGCTCGCGTATTGAATTCCCATTAAAGAAATGAATAAACGTAGCATGTCGTTAGTTCCGCTAAAGAGACGATAAAAACGAATATTTCGTAGCACACATTCAAGTCCTGTTGCTCTTTCGTATCCTTTATCTGAAAATAAAATCATTTGGTTACTTGAAAGTGAAAAAAATCCACCTTTTATAAACTTCATCTATTGGGAATACGATGTCAAAACGATAGAGCTTAATCCCCATATTAATATTCACAATAACAGACCTAGATTATAGTTCTCTTTTCTGCCACTAGCAGCGCAAACATTCCAAACCTACGTAAAGAGAGGCTACTATAAAAGTTCAATTCCGTGTTAAAAATGAGAACGAAATTTTGGCCAATCGACAAATCTAAAAGTTTCTGTAAATCGATTCCTATACGAGTATATCGCTGTACAAAATTACATTTGGCCAAGGCTAAGTTTATACAGCGACAACTAGTGGTCGACTTACAAAGTCATATATCGTCCATTGCAAATATTCAGAGTTTCTATTTCATTTCATTTTTTTTAAGAAAATAAATATTTCATTCCAAATCCGGTTCGAAGAATAATTGTCAGTGGCTCATAGATCATAAATCTTTCGACCACAAATGTCTATCTAATACTTTTCTAAAAAGGGTTGATTTTTACGAAGATTTGTCACCTTTTATGTAATAAAAACTAAGTCTTTACCCTCCTTAAATCATCCCTCTTTTAATCCAGCACCATTTTGATCAAAAATTTGATAAACAACCAGTGTAAAATCACAAATTCTAAGTCTAAGAATCAAAATAAGGCTTTCAAAAAATAAGTCTCCTTTTAACCCCGAGAAAAAAATTCCTCACCTAAAAAATTGATTTTTCCAATACTAGATCTATATTTCAGAGAAATCGTTGAAAAAAATATATACCACCACTTACTCATTGGTGCGGAAAAACAATTGAAAAATACGTCTTTTTTACGAAATACGTCTTTTTTCGAGGGAAAATACAAAAGTAGCTCAAACTTCAATCATGTTAATTGAACTTCTCTAATTTGCCTAAGGCGTTATAGGAAAGTATTCCAATCTTGCAATAAATAATGAAAAATTTGTCAAGATATGGTGCCGCCATTTGTCTGTTTACAATAATAATTTATTCCGAAACTATGTACTTTATGTAACTTACAAAAAGTTACAAAAGGAAGTACACCAGATTAGATTGGACCAAAAAAATCGACTTTTTTTTGGGAAAATTATATCGAAAATATTATTCAAGGTGACAAAAAAAAATATTGGGAAGGTTTGAGGCCTTAATATTAATATTAAGAGGTCTATCATCTTTAATTTTAATTTTTTATTTGAGCTTTGATTTTTGCGTCAATGCTGTCAAGGTATCAAGGGGTCAAAACTATCAAGGTAAAAAAAATTATCTGCACATATATTTATAGAAAATTAAATTCCCTACAAAAAACGTCTCTTTAAAAATTTTTGTCAGATATGCCGTTTCCGAATAATCAAGCTTTAAACATTGATATATATTTTAGATTTATCTTCTTTATTTTGGAATTTTATAACTAACGAACAAATAAATATAAAGAAATGAACATTACAGATTCTTGAAGGAAATTTAATGCTCTACAAAAAAGGTTTTCTGACGTTTTTACATAAAATCACTCTTTCAAAATTGGTTCAACAATGAAAAAAACAATAATTTAATTTTTGCTTCAACTTTAATTGTGAATAACTTTTGAAAAAGTGATTTTATATAAATAATTTAAGCAACCTTTTTTGTAGGGCATTACATTCCCTTCAAGAATCTATATTTTTCATTTCTATATATTTATTTCTTCGTTAGTTACAAAATTCCAAAATAAGGAAGATAAATCTAAAAATTATATCAATGTTTAAAGCTTGATTATTTGGAAACGGCGTGTCTGACAAAAAATTTTAAACAGACGTTTTTTGTAGACAATTTAATTTTCTATAAATATATTTGCAGATAAATATTTTTGATTTGATACTTTGGCAGCATTGACGCAATAATCAAAGCTCAAATAAAAAACCAAAATTAAAGATGATAGACCACTTAATATTAATATTAAGGGCTCAAACCTTACCGATATTTTTTTTTGTCACCTTGAGCAATATTTTCGATATACTTTTCAAAAAAAAATAGTCAATTTTTTTGGCCCAGTCTTTACCAGATATTCTTGTGGCGGCGCCACTACATCTTAATTCATTTCCATTGTCCATAAGATTGAAATTTACTATAAACTAACTTTTTTTTGGTATTTAGAACAATTTGAAAACCAATTATTGTTATTGAAAATAAATAAAATATTCGAATTAACTTCCACGCTTTTCACCTATTTCCAATAATTTTGTATATACAACGTCCAAATGTGCGAAATCGAATAGCTTTTTAGTCATGTTAACTAACATAAAGAAGGTCATTATTTTTTTTCGTTTTACATTGTATTTTCAAATATAAGTGCACATTTGTGTCGATGAAATTTGGAAAGTGTTTTCCTTATACGATGCAGATATATAATAAAAAAGGGTTTTTGAAAATTTCTCCCCTAAAAGAGTGAAAAACGGTAGTAAAGTTTGTAGGGGGTAACGCTTAATAAACAATCGAAATTTCTAATTTAATAATAAACCAAAGTCCGTTAAAAGCGAAACATTATTACTGCTTAGTATAAAATATAGTTAATTTATTATTAGAAACAAAAACATAGGGTCTGCTTAAAAATTTAAACTCTGATACGTAGATATATCTGAAAAAGTAAAGTTAAGTTTATAAGTGAGCATTGAGTTTTTTGCTTTTCACATACTGTAAACCTGAAAATTCGAAATACGTATTCACAAATACATTAGTGAGTGAGTACCCTTACCAACGTTTTGAATGCGTAAGTGGGGATAACAGAGCGCATGCGCATAGCCCATTCTGCACGGACGCACAACAAGATAGCCAGTTTATATATAAGAAATGGTTTCAATATATAGACTGTGACGTCACAGGAGTCTCATAAGTACTATTCTATTTAATTGTTGGTAATTAAACTATTTTTTCTGCCAAAATATACAATTTTCAGATCTGAATATAAAAAATTATTATTCGGTACTTTTCCGAAGTGGATAGCATTTTTTAACACAACCTTTGGATTTCTTGGGCTTATACTTCGAAACTAAATAATTAAAATAATTAAAGGAAATTTCAGGTACATACTTTCAGAAAAAAAAATGTTAGAATCTTTTAACCATGCAACTGTTGCTCTAAGCTGTATAAAGTTTTTCACATGAAATTTTTCCCTTAAAAATTTTGACATAAATTTCAAAAAACCACAACTTACTTCCAAAGACTTGAATAATGTTATCGACTGACTTAAAAGCTCTGTTCGATGAATAACATTTGGTGATAGCCGCCTCGACAAACAAATCTTTGAAACCCTTATCCATATTTCCGGAAATCATTAAGGCCAACGATTCAATCACATACTGCGACACAGTCAGCACCCCCATCTTTTTCACGATCGGAACAATCCCCTTACGATTGCTGTTGGAATCACTTAAAAATTGAACCGTCTTGTGCAGCACTGCCTTTAAAGTTCCTGAAAAAAAACATTAAAAAAATAATAATAATCAAAGTTTCTACTCGAAGATCACGAAAATCACCAGACAAATACGCAGAAATACCATAACGGCAATGATTCAAAATTTGCATTGCCATCAAATGCCCATTGATATCCTTCCCCACTATGTTTTCAACCGGAACTTTGACGTTTTTAAATTCCACTTTCGTACTGTTCATTCCACGCATGCCCATTCGATTGGTGGACGAGCCTGGAAAGACTCCGGCATAAGATTTTTCCACAATAAACACCCGGGCATTCAATTCATCGTCTTCGGATCTTGTCAGAGCCAAAACCGTGAAAATATCAGCGATTCCTCCATTGATCACATTTTTCTTCGTCCCATTTAAAATATAATACTTTTTGCTTTTGTCGAGCTTCGCTCGACTTCTGATGGCACTGATATCGGATTCGGCCATCGTTTCGAACAAAGCGAACGCTGCCACTTTGTTTTCTTTGGCAATCATGGTCAGATACTTTTCCCGTTGGTATGGAGTGCCGAAGAGTTCTATAGACTTGTAGCCTAAACCTTGATGGCCACTTAAAAATCCAGCGAGATTTAGATCGTACATTCCAATTCTTTGTTGGCAACGTACGATTTGTAAGTAGGAAAAGCCCAGACCACCATAGGATTTCGGAATATTTAGTCGTAGGAGACCGATTTGTTTCAGTTCTTCGTAGACTTTCTTGGGAATCTTTTCGTAGGAATCATTGTAACTAGAATTGTTCACATTTTGAAGGATATGATCTAGAGGTTTGATTACTGCGTCCACTTCTTGAATTTTTTCGGGTTTTAAATTTTGGGGGAACGGAAAAACTTGGCTGGGCTGCATATTTCCTCGATATAAATTAATGACGAACGACTCATCGGACCATTTGGTGGAATTATTACCAAAAATATTTTTCTGTTCCAGACTTCGGGAAAGTCCTTGAAACGATACATAGTTATTTTCAATCAATGCTTGATCATGCTCATCTTCGTGTTCCTTATCTTTGGTGCCTTTTCCTTTGCCGTCTTTTTTTACCTTATCATTTTCACTATTTCCATTTTTTTTATCATTTCCATCACTTTGTTTGGCATACGGATACTGTTGAAATTTGAACCACTTAAAAGTGAAATATTTTTTTGGTGAGAAACTTTTTTTCACAAGCATTAAAACTAAGGAAGGGAGGTTTTCCCTTGCTGTATTTTAATGGCCGAAATTTTATTTTTTCATATTTTGGTAGTTTCAACTTAAGAATTTTGAAGTGGAAAACCTCCAAAAATTGTATTCATGTTCCCCCTTAATCCAATAACTACCCAATGAATCTAAATGTCAATTTTGACATTCATAAACACAAAGAGTAGGCCTGTAAATCGTTTAGGAATTTTTGTTAAAAAAGGACATAACAATCAATCATCTTTAGATCGTAATCATCCCCTTATCGGAATATATTCCGATGGATTATGCCCAATACTATCACCAATGTCATAATTTCCCACCTTCAGATCAATCAAACCATCCGTTTTATTCTGTCACATTATCATTAATAAAATCATCCCTCGGTGGCTTTATATCAGCGATGATCGATTCGAAATCATCCCTCAGAAAAAAAAGAAGAAAGAATTCAAATCAAAAAAACATTTTTCCACACAACCCAATCCTATTATATAAAAATTAGACCGACCATAATCTCGTAACCTCCCTTTCATCGAATAATTTAATAAGGGATGAATTAAGATGACACATGATAAGGGCAAAAATCAGGAAGACTATGAATTTCCTTAAAATTTACAAAGCACTACCCCAAAGTGATCGACAGCCACGTGTCATCAGAATTCAATTACTACATCACCCTCAAATATAAATATCGACTTACGTCACAAACGTTATTAATATTAAAAATTCCGTAAGAGTTTTCATCCCCTAATTTTTCATAAAACTATAAACGAACCTGATAGATCAAAGATTCGATGCAATTTATCTTTGATAACTTTCCACAGGGCAAAAAAATGTGCAATAAATAAATATAAAACATGGGGATGAATTTACGTCGTTGTCCTAGTTTTGATTGGAATTGCCCCTAAAACTAAATGCAATATAAACGAGCGAAGCTATTACAAACGAGGGCAAGAGTTTCATCTGATCATTCCACCCGGTTATTTTGAGTTCATCCCTTACGATGCCGCGCGGAGGAGGATATATAGTTGAGGTAACTTTCTTATGTTTCAATTTTGTTTTTCATTTAGAAGCAAACGAGCTCGTGGGCAACATTCTAAGTTGATTGTTCACCCCCAATTCATCCCCACTGAATGCCACTGAACTCTATCATGAACTTTGTATGGTACACTGGCAATAATAACAACACAATTCCATCCCCTGGCTCGACTTTGAACAACAATAAGCTCGACGCAGAGGAGTATGTAACGCCCCGGTTTTGCTTCAAATATATTTACCTCGATGGTAACATTTACCAAATGAATAGCGTGAGGACAGTAGGGACAAATGGGAATGGGGTAGTTTTTTTTCCTTTTGAAATTGATATCCTACTAAACTTGGTTTTTTATGCGTTTTATATACACTTTAACGTGACCAATATTTCAATATTCATGGCTTGGTGAAAAAAAATAATATAAACTTTATTTAAGGGTAGTTTTCATACAAAAATATTATAAACTCAATAGTGTAAGCCCAACTGTGAAAGTTTTCAACTTTTTAAGGGGTAGTTTTCCCAGAAAACCGCTGCAGAAACTTTTAATTTCCAAGAAGTATTAATAATAATAATTTCCTCAATTTTTTCGTTGTACTGTAAACAGGGTGAGTTTAAGGATCGATATATGTTACGTTTAAACCGACCACCAGTCGACAACGTCGCTGGCTTCAATCCACTTTGGTCAAACCGCACCCGGGGGGCTGATTCCTTCAAATTATATTTTTCCACATTTTCTTATATATCCCAACCGGTATTATTATCCCCACGTACGCTTTAAGGGGGATGGTCGACCAGTTTTCTTTCCTCATAAAACCTCACTTCTAATTATTACCAAAAAAACATCCATTGCCATTTGCGAACAAATTGAATTTTTCTACCCCTTTTTCCACGGTTTTTTTCCTCCATAATTTAGATCTAATTAAGTTTCTTGCGCTTATTAAATGGAAATTTTAAAATTATATCTCAATTTGTAGTAATAATTTTAACATTAAGTGCAAACTTTGGAAGGGGTTGGATGGGGGGTGGTTGTGGGACGATGGTCTTTTGTTGTAACAAAAAGGAAATGGAGCCATAACGGGGAGATAGTTTGGACACTTGGTAATGTGTTCCAACTCGGGGGATGATTAGTTTTTGTTGGGTTTCTTGTCGCCTGATTGGGATCGACCAAGGGGGTGGAAAACGGGGTGGTTTGTGTATAGATGTGATAGTTAATTTTGATAGGGGTTTCGATTTTCGTGCATTCATAATTCGAGTCGGGTGCATGGTCTTTGAGGTGTCACTGAGCAAATCTATCAAATCATCCCCTTCAATTCAAAATCGTTTCGATTTGGAGCAATGAATTTGTCACCAATCTAATTCCTGACGAATTACAACACCCCAAACGAACCGTGCAAATATTTATATTGGAGTTTTCGAATCGCAGGAATGCAACGGGGAAATTTTAACCCAAGTGCAGGGAGAATTTGAATTCGTTGATAATTAATTGGTAATTGAAGTGATTAAGATCGAAATTGTCAAATGGAATTTTGATCAAACATTTAGAAGCACCACTTGAATTTTCTGGACTATAATTGTCATGGATTTTTGAATCAAACTTAAGATTTTCTTGTAAATTTTAGAGATTTTTTTTTAGTCGAAAATTTGTTGTTCTGATGAACAGATGGTCGTGATTTGTTGATAATTTAAAACCTAATTTTCATAGGTAATAAAATTAATGATGCGGCACAAAAAGTTGCACTGATGCAAAATTGTATACAAATTTCTCCCTCCTGTTGTTATTATTATCGATATTATAAATAGAAATGATTATTGAAACGAATTTTACATACACAAAAACCACCCCTGAAATTTCCTAGTGATTCTCAAGTGTTCGATGATATGTTAAAATTAGTGTAGCTTTTAGGGAAATGATATTTTGCAATAGAATTTTTTCCGCCGCTTAATTCATCCCTCTTCACATTCGCGTTCGTTGTGCATTTAATTCAATCAAAATAAAATCAATTTTCCGGAAAGAAGGCGAACATCTGGCATCGTTCGAACTGTAGTCCATTGGTACAAACGGGAGGATTTCAGACAGGGGGGCGGTGGGAGACTTCGTTTCATTTTATTCGTTTCAACAATGTTTCTATTCGGTAACTACCACTAAAAAACCACCCCTATTTTAATAATATGAAGCGTGACAAATTTACTACAAGTATGAGACGAAGTCGACAACTTTTTCCTGCAAATCAATTGAAATGCGAAACGAAATTTCACGGAAATATCAGTGCCGGGGATGTACATCACGGAGGCGAACCACGGGGATCACACGGGGGTTGAATTTCCCAAAAACATGTGTATGAATTGCTTGAAAATATATTTTAAGTGTGTTTTATTTTACACTAGTTCTTCTCAATGAACTCGAATGAATTATATGAAAAGAAATACGTGACGAGGATGAAAAATTCAACAAAAATACAGTGGTGAGTTTTTTTTCCTCTGCTTTATCGTTTCCTCTCCCTGGAAAACAGGAATGAATCTTGGCAATAATAATAAATTAAAATCCATACTTACAAAAGTATGTTCTTGGTAAATTGTATGTAATAATTTAATAAGTTTGGGATACTGTTATTCCCATTTCTCGGATATCGTTTCGAGATCATTACTTGATGAAGGTGGAGGATATCAAACGCGCGGGAATTTTAATTTACCAAGTTGAAACAGGACGTCCTGCTGATCGAACTGATTAAAAAAGAGAAATTCAAACAAAAACCGGAGAGGAATTTATTTCAATGATTTCTTTCCTCGTTTGTATGATGCCAAACTCGTGTTTTCTTTCTTTTTGCCGTCAAGAATTGTGTTCTGGTTCTGGTGCTTTTTTTTTTTTGTAATTCTTTGATAACTTTGGCCATTCGTATGGAGTCAGTGGCTCGATTTCATTTCATTAGGGATTTGTTGAAATTTTGATTGATTGTTTCCTTAATTAGTTGAAAATTTCATAATTCTGTTTAATTATTCGGTGGTTGTATGGTTCAATTTATCATTGCATGGCTGAAAACATATTTGAGCAATAAATTGTAATTGAGTTACAATATTCTCGTTGATTATTATATACTAGAATGGCTTGAAAGCTATTTTGTTACCGATTTGCTTTCTATTCTTGTGAAACTTTTAATCTAAGTCTATTTTTTTAATTAATTGTACAGTAAGGGACGAAAAACTTATTTGTTATCTTACCAAAAAGAATATAGAAACCAATATTTTTTTTTTATTGATAAAGTTCCAAATATGATTCCATTTAAAAAATCTGTCCTTTTTTCACTATAACTTTTGAACCGTGCCAATAATCAAAAAAATAGTTATTATCAAAATGAAAGCTGAAAAAATTTTCTACAAAAAAGATTCTTTAATAATTTTCTGTTTATGTTATAGTTAACGTAAAAATTATGGTTAAAAACATTCGAAAATTTACATTTTCAAAAATTATGTTTTTTAATGTTGATATTTCCGTATAAGTCTAGGATCCCACAGCAGAAAAGTGTAGTGATCGAGTGTATGCTAAAAACCTAATTTTTACGTATATTTATCATCAAGAGAATAAATTTTTACTAGGTTGCCTAGTCAAAATATGGACGCTTGTATTTTTAATTGATTTTTCGCAAAAATTTCATTGATTTGTTCTTAAAATAAAATATCCTCCACTTCACGGCAATATATATAGACTGAAAATTCAGGGTTGCCGTTGCGCACTTGGTCGCACCTCGTCGCATCCAGGTGTAAACAGATATGATTTTGAGATCTTTTTACGTTCATAACGTGCATTTATGATTTATATATCAAATTAAAGCTTATTTTTTTCTCATTTTTATGGTATACGGTTGCTTAGTTAAATCTGGCCGCAAATAAGGGTTGCTGTCTGCTAAAGATGATAAATATTAAAAATAGAGTGAAAGAGAGCTAGCGCGTAACATCACTTGTCAGACGAGGATACCAATTGCCAACTGTATGACATTTTAAAGCCATTGCGCATGCGTCGGATGCTAGTGTTCTAAACCACTTAAGTACTTCCGGAATATTTTTTGAACAATGTTTTATCAATTTCGATTCTGCTACTTTTCCAAACGTATGTGCCAAAGTAGACCTAATTTGATATAAATAATAGAAACCATCAATGATTTCTATGTCGACTTGTCCGGGATTAGTTGGTGCAATCTTTGCTGTCAATTGTTTACTTAGAGTTGACTTGAAGGAAAAATCGGAAGTCAAATGATTTATTAGAATCTAGCAGGATCCACATGGCGAGTTGGCCCCCGCATAGGAACCTATGTCGAAACTTATGTTCAAATATCGGCTTGATATACAAACACATTTTATACACTTTTCGCGACCAAATTCCTCTTTGACCTGGAGATGTGGGCAAAAATGTCCCCCGCATGGCTATTTTTCAAAGTTATATATCTCAAAAACTAATTGAGCCAGAAAAGTGAAACCAACGCAAGGCTTTAGATTATTTTACAGAGTATATCATATATTTTTTTGAAATTTTTAGGAAAAAAAAAATTATACAAAAAAAAACAAAAAGCAAATGATATATTTTTTGTTTATGTGTTCTCTGAAAATGACAATCACGAAAAAAATATATTTTATGCTTCTACATGAGCACTAAACCTCATAAAAATTGCGAGAAAATTTATTTGGTACAACACTTTGAAAAAAAATGAAATGTGATTTACGCCTAAAAGTATACCTCGGTTTTATTTTTTTTCGAAGTGTTGCACCAAATTTTTTTTCACAAAACTTTAATAAACAATAGGCCACATATAGGAGCAAAACATATATTATTTTCATAATTGTAAGTCAAAGGAAACATAAAAAAAATTTTTATTAGTTTTTTTGTTTTTCTATATTTACTCTTAAGATGATTACTTTCAAGATCAAAATAATTGATCAAAAAAAAATCAACTAGTGTTCAATTTTTATTAAAATAAGAATAAAAAAAATATCGACACTGTTATAGTTTATTACAACTGGAATATTATGAACCTAAAATTATTTAGTTAGTATTTCATAGGACGCAGAATTCTGGATAATTATTGTTCATATGAAAATAACAAATAAAAGCTGTTCATTGAGAATAATATCCCACAGTAAAGTTTCTGTTGAAGAATCACAGTAATACCAGAAAATACTGTCGCAATTTTTACCATTCGAAATATAATCATTGTATATACGACCGTCTTTGCTATTTATACATATGTCTTGATTTTACTTCTACCCTAATGATATTAGGTGCTTATTTTACACATTGTTTTAAAATATTATTTGATAGTTCATTTATTCACCCACTTTAAATAGAACCTATAAAAATTTTGGTATGGGCCAGTGAATAATATCCTAAGCTAAACGAAGAAAATCAAGTAATTCAGATGCCGTCAATATGTACCCAGAACGAATTGGAGACGCATAGTATTCCAGTTGTAATAAATTATAACAGTGACAATAATTTTTTTTTTCTTTTTTTAATAAAAATTGACCACAAGTTGTTTTTTTTTCTTTTGGGATCAATTATTTTGATCTTGAAAATAATCATCTTAAGAGTAAATATAGAAAAACAAAAAACTAATAAAAATATTTTCTTTATGTTTCGTTAGACTTACAATTATGAAAATAATATATGTTTTGCTCCTATATGTGGCCTATTGTTTATTAAAGTTTTGTGAAAAAAAAGTTGGTGAAACACTTCGAAAAAAAATAAAACCGAGGTATACTATTAGGCGTAAATCACATTTCATTTTTTTTCAAGGTGTTGCACCCACTATTTTGTCACGGAATTTTTATGAGTTATAGTGCTCATGTAAAAGCATATTTTTTTTTTTTTTTGTCATTTATAGAAAACACATAAAAAAAATTATTTTATTTGTTTTTGGGATTTTTTTTATCCAATTTTTTTTTCTAAAAATTTAAAAAAAATATATGATCTACTCTGTAAAATAATCTAAAGCCTTGCGTTGGTTTCACTTCTCTTGCTTAATTAGTTTTTGAGATATATAACTTTGAAAAATAGCCGTGCGAGGGGACGTTTTTGCCCATATCTCCAGGTCAAAGAGGAATTTGGTCGCGAAAAGTGTATAAAATGTGTTTGTATATCAAGCCGATATTTTAATATAAGTTTCGTTATAGGTTCCTATTTGGGGGCCAACTCGCCATGTAGATCCTGCTAGAGCCTTTGTTAACTTGATTTTCTTATCAGGCAAAGTTACAAAATTTTCTTTTGAAATATTTAAATTTTCAATAAAATCATGTTTAAAAATTTTAGATGGATAAATAGAAGAATTGTTTATGAATCAGAAAATGTTTCTAGTTCCCAAAATTATTGTCTTTTTATACAGAAAGAAAAAAAATTCTCGATTTTAAATTTTCGATTTTATTTTTGGGATTTGAATTTTTGGTGGACAACAACTATGTGAGCTTTTGTTCAAGTGAAGGGAAAGTATCCTGTGCTTAGGCAGAGATTAAAGATAGATGTAAGAATGGATATTATTTTCCTTGGGCAGTTTTTTAGCATTGAATTAGTGATTTGATCGTTGATTTGATTAAGTCTTGAAAAATGGGGAAATTTCAAAAAAATGTACATTCATGATCTATTTTATTAGTAGGGAAAAATAAACAAATATTATAAAATACACCAAATGGTAGTCGAAACTACCATTTCTATAGATCCATTTTGTTTTTCCAAAACTTACACTTTTGTAAAGAATCTGATCTGATCCCTCCTTTATGGACAATAGTGCTTTCGACATCAATTTTCGATGAAATTATGACTTTTATGAAAAAATTTAAAGGAGCTTTTTTTAAAGGAAATTTTCTTAACTTCCTTTTTACTAATAGCTGTTTCATTTGTATCTATCATGGTTTGAAATTTATAATAAAAAAAGGATTTTTTCTTAAAAGTCATTTAGAGGGATGGTATAGACGCAATGCTCTACGATGATGGATTTTTTGGTTGAAATAATGTTTTGGACTTTATCGATAAATAAAATTAGCTTCTATGTACTTTTGAACGACTGTACGATTATTATTAAAAGTTATAATTGGTCATTCTAAAATAAATAGTTGTTGGATGAAATGTTCCAAATCTATGAATAAAACATAGAATTTCGAGCATAAAAAATGAACCTATTAGAAAAATGAAGCCACATATGGAGAGCCATTCGAGAAAACTGATATTGAAACGTATCACAATATTTGTATATCTTAACCAGCATGTGGTAAAACCGAAAATAAATAGACGGGAAAAAAGTAGGAAACGGAAAATTGAAAGACGCCAGCGCTGGTAATAATGGCGTGGAACGAGGGTGGTAAATATTTACGGGGCTGAATTCGATGTGCGAAACTACAGTGTGAAGGGCCAGAAGCGCTATTTTAACGATATACAATGGATAATAGAATTTTCTAGTGTTTAAATGTCGGAAAAATTTCATTTATCACAAGCGTCGACATTAATTTTCACAGACAAAGTTTAATCAAAATCCGTTATAAAATCATCATCAACCCCTGCGGAGTGTGGGACAAGGATACGATATTATAAGGGTTGTTTGTTCGTTTTATTTACAGGAATATTTATGATATTTTTATTATAATTAGAACGGTCTCGCAAAAAAATATTAATCATTTTGATAATTTCTTTTTGTTTTGTTTAGTTTTTCTTGAAATTATATATTTATATGGTTCGACTTAATGTCAACTTGATGGGGGATATTCATTCGGGGGATAATTAGAACGGAAACCTTAGTTTTTCGCTGATTAATCACAAAAGGGAAAAAAAACATATAAAATATATATTAAATAGAGCCCCGATACGTTTGATCTGGAGATTAGAGGGGATCGCAGGGATGGTTTTTCCGTCTCGATTTCATAAAATATTTCCGTTTGGGCTTTTGTGCTCATTTCTTCGGTTCGATATACACCACCGTTCATCCCCGCCCCGTCTTTATTTCACTGATGCATCATCGTTATCTCTTTATTTTTGTATTTTTATAAAAAAAAAAAAAAAAAATTATGTGTCTTTGATTGAGAATACGCTGTAAAAGTTTTATATATTCGCCGGCATTTATTAAAGAAATATTAAGTTAAAGCGTTCTCATTATTTTCAACGAGTCAGCATATTTTTCTTTTTAAATGGAATTTATTTTTATTGGACATATCATGCGGGCCCCCTTGACTTTTATTATTATGTCATTCCGTTTTGGGGTACTACAAGGGATGAGGCCATGGTAGCGATTGTGCACGGGGAATGACTTGCAAGAAATGGATGGGAGAAAAAATGTCTTGATTTCTTTTCAAAGGAAGTCATCGTGATCCTGGGAGAGTAGAGGCTTTCATTTTGAAATTGGGACAATGTTTTTAATTTTAATTTGTTAGAACGCAGTTGTTTTCATCGTTGAAACTTCTATCAATGCTGGGGCATTGTGCTGGATTGTTTGGGGAACTTGATATTGAAAAAAATGTGCTTCTTTTGTGTCATTAAGAAGTTCTATAATGAAAAAATTTGAATATCTGTTACAAAGTTCATTCAGCTATAAAAATTTGATTAATGAAGGTCTTTATATGTAAACTAGCTGATCCCCGCGACTTCGTCTGCGTAACGTAGGTGTAAATTGTATTTTCTTTTTTAAATTTGCTATTTGTAGTGGTATATGGAAATTATTATTTTTCTTATTTCTTTTACGAAAACCATAATCATACTTAAAAACACTATTTTGTCAACTTTAAAAATACGTATTTAATAAACTGTTACTTAGAATAAAATAGTTGTATATAATGATCAATTAATTTTAAAAAAATAATTATAAATATCTAAAAAGTACCTAAAAAATCCGTATACCTACGGTAGGTATGCCTACCGTGAATCAAGTAATCCGTAAATCAATCAGCATCTATTCATAAATAAAACCTATCGTTAAGTTCCATAAAGTCAGTCATAATTATAACTTAAAACAGTCAAAAGTTATCAAAACACTCGCCTAGATATTTAGAATAGTAGTAAAAACCACATTTCATTGTCTCGACTCTCAAATGAACCCTTTTCTCGAAACTATTTCACAATTTACTAAACTACCGCGAAATTAAAATTTGTTCAATTGCACGAAACCCAGTTCCTCCATAATCAAGTATAACCATTGTGTATCTATGCACTTATTATTAAAATATCTGAATTTCAACTATATAATTAAACCATTTTCTTTTAGTTAACCGAATTGCTCACTACTCGATATTCGCTCACTATTTCTAAACGTATTTCGGATTTTTAGGTTTACAATATGTGAAAGCCAAAAAACTTAATGCTGACTAATGAACTTAACCTTTTTCAGATATATATAAGAGTTTCAATTTTTAAGCAGATCCTACATATTTGAATCTAATAATAAATCAACATTGTTTTATTTTAAGCGATAAAACGTTTCGTCTATTACGAACATATTTTGATAATTAAATTTGAAATTTCGATCGTTTGATAGACGTTATGCCGTACTCACTTTGCCACCATTTTTCACTTTTTTAGGGGAGAAATTTTCAAAAACCCTTTCTTATTATATATCTGCATCGTATAAGAAAAACATTTTCCAGATTTCGTCGACACAAATATCCTTTTATTTGGAAAATACAATGTAAAACGAAAAAACTTATGACCTTTATTTTGATCATCATAACTAAAAAGCAATTCGATTTCGCACATTTAGACGTTGTACATACAAATTTGTTGGAAACAGGTAGAAAACGTGGAAGGAAATAAGAATATTTTATATATTTTCAAGAACAATAATTGATTTTCAAATTTTTCTGAATACCGAAGAAAAGTTAGTTTGGAAGATTTTATATTTTGATTGATAATGAAATATATGACAAAAAATTGCTCCCTTGATGTTTTTCAGCAGAATAAATAATTGCTCCAGGTCACAATCATTAGTTCATAAAAATTAAATTTTAAAAAGTTTGATTGTTGAAAAATAAACAAAAATTAAAAATCGGTTTGTTAGGATAAGTACTACATATACTTTCATACTAATTTAGTGAAATAACGTTATTTAAAACGTTGTTACTAAAATGATGTAACAAAAACAGAAACTTATAATTAATAATTTATTTATTAATTGCACTTATTAAATTCAAAATTTCGATTGTTGATTAACTTAACATTTTCTCATACAAACTTAGTCATTCCTTTTACTCATTTAGGGTAGGAATTTTCAAAAAAAAAAAAAAACCCTTTCCAGACGTCTACTTCTTAAAAGGAATACATCGAATATTAAAATTTCATCAGTCAGAGGGGATATACAAATACAGGATTTTATGTATGCACGGTTTTAAAAACGTATTTAGTTTAAGTTTATTACTATTACTATTATTACTACTACTACTATTATTATTTTTTGTTAATATTTTAATATTCAGTAACTCTAAAGGTCTATTTACAACAATTTTGTAAAAAAAAAAATAAAAAAAAAAGTTTGCTGTAAGATCCGAACCCACGTCTTTATAATTAGTAGGATCAGAATGTTAGAAACTTAAGCCATTACGCTATTAACATCAACTATGTGTTTTATATATATAAAGGTTTATATTTCAAAGAGGCAATGTTTTAAAATTTAAATTGAATATACTGTGCTTTTTATCAGTTTAACTAAAAATATTTTTACAGATTATTTTCTAACTTTAAATTACCTTTCCAATGATATATAACTCACCGGTCTAGTGTAAAAATTTATGTTTTCATCCCTTGGGAATACCTTCCCTTATTATTTTTTTGGAATGATAAGTAGCCTATAGTCTGTGGGAAAGTCTGTTGTATCTTAATACCAAATTTCATTAAATTCGGTTGTTCCGTTCTTTAGTTAAATCGGGACACACAGACAGACAGACAGACAGACAGACAGAAAAAAAATTTAAAAATGTTAAATTCGGAATAAGGGCCTCTTGAAACAAATATTTACCCTAAAATTGGGTTCAAAATCGAAATGTACAGACAGACGCAAGAATTTTATATATTAGTATAGATAAATTAATCCGGTGTCTATAAATAGAAGGTGAAAATATATTAATTTTTCTCATCAATATTCGTCGATCGAAAAAGGTTTTAATCGAATAAAAAAATAGGAAATTATAAATTTGATTTTCTCGCATAAACCAGTAAACAAGATTCCCTAAATGAACCTATTTATTTCAAAATAACCACTCTTCATTATAAAATTGTCAATTTACTAGCTGGACCCGGCAAACGGGTGTCTTGCCAGCCTATGGTTGTAAATAAATATATTGAATTTAGCAAAAAAAAGCTTATGAATTATTAGAATCAACCCGCAGCATCCCTCGCTGTACCAATTAAATACATATACATTTATCAATTTCGTTTCGAGAAAATTAGGTCTACCTCTAAAAATCACTGCCCTATCATACCAATAAAGTATTGACAGTTATTTGACGTTTTCTTGCGGTCGTAAGAATGTTACAATATATAAATCTTTAAAGTGGATTGTATATCGTGGCAAAATTTCAGCCAAATCGGTGCAGAACTTTTTAAGTTTTTGAAATCTACATAAATTAATATACGAACTTTGTATATGTAAATAAAAGATACATTATCCATTGTTTATATAAAACAGAGGTTGCCAAAAGGCACATCTTGACAATTTTTTCGACCCGCGAGATGCATTCGACTTTTATAAAATGTAAACATTTTCTAATGACCAAAGTGGAGAAAACCAATTTAATACACAATTTTACAGTGTATCTAAATTTAGTAAGAAGAATTTGAGATATAACTTCAAAAGTGGCCCTCGGAGTTATGATGCATTTCCAAAGTGACCCGCAATATCATTTGGGTTGGCCACCCCTGGTTTAAAGTATGCTGATTTTTTGATAACTAAAAAAAGAACGTAGATATTTAAGTCGAGTCCAATTTATATCCAATTAATGGATGTCGGTTTATTTATATTAATAGGCCTTCTTCTGAATGCTACTATTATTATTAATAATTAAACGTAAATAGGTAACCTTTTCTTCCGAAGAAAAATTATTTGAGCTTAATTAGGAAGTTTCTATCAAATCAGTAAAGCTGTCGTAAAATTTGAATCATAAGTGAAATAAGAATAATATATTGGTACAACTATTTAGATTAGACTTGTTTCGGATCTGTGTATACAAAATATAAAATATATTGCAGTCCAATTTATGTAGTATAATTTAATATAATAATATATAAAAATCATACCACAAACATAAATTTGATCAGAAGTTCAAACAAAAGTATTCGTGACGTATTGCCCAGATACGTATTTCAATTGCCAAGTAATCTTTTTCAGTGGTCATCAAGTAGTTTGGATCACTCCGTAACTGAATGAAGATTGCTTGGCAATCAAAATACGTATCTGGGCAATACGTCACGAATATTTTTGTTTGAACTTCTGTTCAAATTTATGTTTATGGTATGATTTTTGTATATTATTATATTAAGTTTGTATATTATTATATTAAATTTGTATATTATTATGTTATATTATACTACATAAATTGGACTGCAATATATTTCATATATTGTATACACAGTATAACTGTTCAAAGTCAGCGAAAAAATCTTATTTTGATTGTTTGTGATCTTTATACTAATTTTTGGCGAAACACACCTGAGATGTACCTGAAAACAAAATATTAACAAAATCAATAAACCTGTTATTGAATCATACGAGAGAATGCAGGTAGGCAGAAATTGACGTTCGAATTATTGACCTTTGATCCATAATAATCAATATTGTGACCAAAACCGGCTGCATTCCAAGTTGGTGTGAAATTGCAAATGATTCTCTATCTGCTATCAATGGGTGGTATGAAATAAATAGTATAGTGAAAACTTGAAGGCCAAAATGTGTGAAAAAGGAAGAATTAAAGGTGTCACTAATGAATTCGGAAAGAGGTGTTAATGTATTTATAATTGTCAACAAATAATAAATACCTTCAACCGGTTCAGATTCCTTAAACGACATATTTAAAGCTGCCATTCTCTCATTTTGGCCTTCAAGCTTGTACTATGTTATTTCATATCAACAGTTGAGCGTATACTTGAATTTTTCGTATAAATAAAATTTAATAATATTTTTTATATATTCAGAAACAAACCATCATTGAGTTCATTAAATAATTTAGTAGTATTTAGTAGTTTCTGTAAGTAATTTCATTAAGTTCTTTTGGGAATGGTAATAATATTAAACATTAACGTTCCCTAAACAGCTTGTGGAGTTGAAACTTAGTAAAATATATTCTTAATTAGTTTTCACTAATCTCAAAAAATATAATTCCAAAATATAAGTCGATATGGATATCATTAAAAATTTAGTTATTTTTTGAATCTTTAACGCCCCCGCAATGCACTTTGGAAGTCTAACACTTAAGTAAAACTTAGCCTATCGATAAAACCGATGTATCTTTTACATATATACAAAATTTCACTTTGATCGGATGTATAGTTTAATAATTATAACGGAACAACCAAAAAAATCCCTATAAATTTATATATTAGTAGTAAATAAAAACTTGAACAAAAAGATCGATTTGACATTGAACAGTAGGATTAACTTGTTTATAAAATAGAGCGGAAAATCATCAAATTTACTTATTAATTCGAATCTGTTTTTGAAAATTATCATTCAGAATTTTTTATTGTAACAGATATGCTAGTTGAAAAATTGTTAGCACAATTTCAAATTTGGGTTAAATTTTTATAAGATTTTATTATATTTTTGACTCAAAGAATTGATATTTTTACATCTGAATAGTAACATGTATCTTCTAGATAACGTTTTATTCGAAGGATAAAGAAAACATGCGTATTTTCATCTGAGAATAATAATTGTATAGAATTTATCGAACAGTTGAGTTTTTGCCTAATAGATAGCAATCTTAAAAAATAGTTTATATCATATCTGCAAATACCGAATCAAAGAGTTGGAATTTTCACTCATAGAATGATAGACCATATTGTTAAAGTTGCTATATAATTTACAAAAAATAATCTCTTAGATAGATCCAACACATTTATCCTTCACATATTCTAATCCCTAAGTGAAAATAAGGATGTTTTCTCTATCTTTCGAATAAAATTGTATCTGGAAGATAAATGTTCTTATCTCGGTATGAACATGCTGAGTATAAATAAGGAATTCCAATTAGATAAGCTTCATTTTTCAAAAGGTCCACAAAAAATTTTGTAGGGTACAGAATGAACCATATAATCCTTGAAATTTGAACTATCAGTAAACTAGGTGCGAATAGCACAAAGACGTAAGTAAGGTGACAGAAATTTAATTAAAAATAAAATACTTACAAAATCCAACGCTTTATTGTTAAAAAAGGAATGAAAAATATTGAAATCTTGCCTCCAAAGAAGTGCGTCTTTTACCGAAACTGTAAAAAAAATACTTTGAAAATTTATCGCACTTCTTTGATGCAAATTTGGCGTAGAACTAACAAAATTCATTTTATCAATGAACTAAATCTTCATTAGTATATTTGATGCATTTTCCGTTCATCTACTAAGTTGGAAATCATTTAGCGAAAGATGCATTTTTCTACTTAAAAATATTTTTTTCGTTAATTCATCTTTCGACCTTAGAGGCTATGCAAACAAGTAGAATTTTCAGTTCGGAAAACTCATACGCAACCATTAAAAAGTCGATGCACTAAGAGCTATTATTTATTATTATTGTATTCAATTTTCCTAATAAAATTTCTTCTTAAATGAAATATTCGTCAATTTTTATTTTATGGTCAAATGATACTTCGAATTTAACCCAAAAATAGATGGTCTAGATAAAATATAAATGCATTGGTCTAATCAACAAAATTCCGCGATTTTCGTGTGAATCAATTAATTTTTGAGGCTCTTAATATTGCAACAATGATACTGGATGACAAAAATGAAAAATATCTGAAAATATTTTATTCGCAAACCATAAGTACAATTCTTTTTAACCCGAATTCAACAATGATTTATTATTTTTTTTTTATTTTTATGATAGAATAGTAATATTTAAAGTTGCAATTTCTCGTTTTCTTGCATTTTTAGTAACTTTTTTGTACACAAATCTTTTACTTTAAAATTTAAATTGTAATAAATATCTATCAAAAAAAAACAGCTAATTGAAAAACGCAATGTGTTAGAAAAGAATAGAAACTCTAATGTTTTCGTGATTTTCTTTTGAGACGAACGCAATGCAATTCTTACCGACAACGTACGATTACGAAAAACAATGAAAATTGAGCATCGCAGTGAAATAAACAAAATCACTTGTTATTTTTGCATTATTTGATAAGTTTATTTTAATTTTAATTTATTTAAATCGTAAATTCCAATTAAAAAAAAAATTCTGTGAAGATTAGTGAATTATTGTGTTAAAAGTTTTATATGATTCTTCTGGTGCTGTGAACCTCGAATTTGATGGAAGAAAATTTAATTTTCAAACAGCCATACGGCAGTTATGTAGTGGTTGCCAAATGGAGGTAATGCAACTTAAACTTATTGCAATTAATTGATATTTTTCTGTAATACTTTTGCAGTTTTTTTACAACGATATATAACGATATATTCATTATTCTTAAACATTGCTTTTTTACGTTATAACAGTAGTTGATTAAGTATTTTATTAAAAAAAGCTTTTTAATAACTTTTGCAGTATTGAGTCTTTTTATTATCACAATATTATTTGGCGTTAAATTATGCACCCTAAAGCCTAAAAACTGTACTTTTATTATCTTACTGAACTTAACGTATTTTTTTTTTGAAGAACATAACTTCAAATTTAGTAAAAAAAAAATTTTCTTATGTTAATTACTTTATTTTCCTCTTATACTCGTACGTTGTATCATTTTTATGACTATCCATTTGTAGTTAGATATCTCACCTTTTAGGTACAAAATTTAGACAATTTCCCAAAAAAAATATTCATTTGTGATTTTATTTTAAACATTGTAGAACATATTGTGAAAATAATTATTGTAATTTATTTCTTAACTTTTTTTACTATATCTTAACTTTCTTAACTTCTATGGAAACAAAAATCAATCCTTTAAAATTCATAATTATACTAGCAAAAAATGAAATAATACAAATTCTTCTTATGATTAAAGTTTTTTTGCACTATAGTTACTTTTTTTTTTCACCATAGTATTACCAAAAGAATTTTGTTTATAAAAAAAACAATTGAAAACTAGTGACGCCATCCGATGCATTTGCGGTGAGATGTTTCAACTTTCGCGAATAAAATCCGCATTTTTCCCGAAAAAAAAAATTTGGTAATTTAAATGTTTTGTTAGAAATACTTTATGGAAATTATTAAGTGGCTTTTGATGAACTTTTTAAGTTAATTGTTGGGATTTCTGAAACAATAACGGAGGCCTTGCAGGCCATTGATAACGCTATTAGCTACTGCATATACCATAGTTGCATGATGCAATTATTATAATATGATGTGTTTAACTTGTGTGTTGAAAGTTTGTAAAACTTTTATGAAAATTTAGAAAACTAATTGATAAAATGAATAATTTCATTTTTACTAGTAAGTGGTTTTCTACTTTAAAAACTTTTACAATAAGGATTTATAGTGGCAATATTATCTTTTGAAATATCAATTTTTTTCATATGAATTTTGATGTAAACTACGCATTGAAATCTCTTAACAATCTTTAAGTATTTTTCGAAGAATTCTGATCCAAATAGCTTAGTCAATACTTTCCTTTTTCAATTTTGATTGCAAATCTTTTAACTGTTTATTGTTAGGTCTAAATTGGATTTTCTCGATATCTATCTTTATAAATATAAATAAACTATCGAAATGAAATCTGCTACTTACATTATCAATATCAAGGGTAATAGTAACAATAGTTGGCCCCCAAAATACCATACTTTTTGGCAATCAAATTTGAAAACTTCATTATAAAAATGTGTTTTTTTTTTTAAGAAAATCCCAAAAAAATTTTGAAGATCTTTACACCGTCCGTAAAAAAATTTAAAGAACAAGCAAATGTAAAATTAATTCCAATTTAATTCACAAAAATGTCTTTTCTTTACAATTTAGACGAATTGGATTTCAATTTTTAAAGTAGATTACTAAAATTTGACTGTAAAAATTATGAAAACTAAATGAAATATTCGTCAATTTTTATTTTATGGTCAAATGATATCTCAAATTTACCCCATAAATAGATGGTCTTGATAAAATACAAATGCATTGGTCTAATCAACAAAATTCCGTGGTTTTTGTTGTGAATCAAATAATTTTTCAGGCTTTTAATAGTGCAACAATGATACTAGATGACAAAAATGAAAAATATCTGAAAATATTTAATTTGCAAACCCTAAGTACAATTCTTTTTAACCCGAATTCAATAATGATTTATTATTCCTCTAGCTTAATGATAGAATAATAATATTTAAAGTTGCAATTTCACGTTTTCTTGCATTTTTAATAACTTTTTTGTACTCAAATAATCTTTTACTTAAAAATTTACATTGTAATAATTATCTATGAAGAAAAAGACAGCTAATTGAAAAATGCAATGCGTTAGAGAAGAATAGCTCTATTGTTTTCGTGATTTTCTTTTGAGACGAACGAAATGTAATTCTTTCCGACAATGCACGATTACGAAAAACAATGAAAATTGAGCATCGCAGTGAAATAAACAAAACCACTTGTTATTTTTGCATCATTTGTAAAGTTTATTTTAATTTTTTTAAATTGTAATTTCCGATTAAAAATTTGAAGTTAAAATTTGTGAAGATTAGTTAATTGTTGTGTTAAAAGTTTTCTGATTCTTCTGGTGCTGTGAAACTCAAATTTGATGGGAGAAAATTTAATTTTCAAACAGCCATACGGCAGCTATGCAGTAGTTGCCAAATGGAGGTAATGCAACTTTAGTTCATTGCAATTAATTGATAATACTCTGTAATACTTTCGCAGTTTTTTTACAACGATATATTTGATTTCCTTGCATTCATATATTAATGATTCTTAAAAATTGCTTTTTTACTAATGATTTTTTCCAGGATGTTTAAAATATTTCAACCATTTTAGCTGAAGGTTAAAATAGTTTATAGTTATCTTTATTTTGTTTTGTTAGTGTGTAATAACAATAGTTGATTAGGTATTTTAATAAAACAAGCTTTTTATTAAATTTTTGAAGTATTGCATCTTTTTGTAATCACAATATTATTTGGCGTAAAATTATGCAACTTAAAGCTTAAAAACTGTACTTCTATTATATTACTGAACTTAACATAGTTATTTTTGAAGAAAGTAAAATTATTTTGTTTCTTATTTTAATTACTTTGTTTTTCTCTTATACGTTGTATCATTTATATGATGCAATATTATATGATTATCTATTTTTGGTTAGATATTTCAACTTTTAGGTACAAAATTTAGACAATTTCCCAAAAAAAAATATTCATTTGTGATTTTATTTTAAACATTGTAGAACATATTGTGGAAATAATTACTGCAATTTATTTCTCAACTATTTTAACTATATCTCAACATTCTTAACTTCTGTGGAAACAAAAATCAATGCTTTAAAATTCATAATTTATTAGCAAAAAAAAATGAAATAATACAAAATCCTTTTTAAGATTAAAGTTTTTTGGCACAAAAATAACTTTTTTTTTCTCTATAGTATCGCCAATAGAAGTTTGTTTACAAAAAATTATTGAAAACTAGTGATGCAATCCGATGCATTTGTGGTGAGATCTTTCAACTTTCGCGAATAAAATCCGCACTTTTCCCAAAAAAAAATATTTGTTAATTTAAATGTTTTGTTAGAAATACTTTAGGGAAATTATTAAGTGGCTTTTGATGAACTTTTTAAGCAATTTTGTGTAACTTAATTAATTTTTAATATTGCAACAATGATACAGGATGACAAAAATGAAAAATATCTGAAAATATTTAATTTGCAAATCCTAAGTACAATTCTTTTTAACCCGAATTCAATAATGATTTATTATTCCTTTAGCTTAATGATAGAATAATAATATTTAAAGTTGCAATTTCACGTTTTCTTGCATTTTTAATACCTTTTTTGTACTCAAATAATCTTTTACTTAAAAATTTACATTGTAATAATTATCTATGAAGAAAAAGACAGCTAATTGAAAAATGCAATGTGTTAGAGAAGAATAGCTCTATTGTTTTCGTGATTTTCTTTTGAGACGAACGTAATGCAATTCTTTCCGACAATGCACGATTACGAAAAACAATGAAAATTGAGCATCGCAGTGAAATAAACAAAACCACTTGTTATTTTTGCATCATTTGAAAAAAAAATATTTTAATTTATTTAAATCGTAATTTCCGATTAAAATAAAATAAAAATCTTTGAAGATTAGTTTATTGTTGTGTTAAAAATTTTATATGATTCTTCTGGTGCTATGAAACTCGAATTTGATGGGAGAAAATTTAATTTTCAAACATCCATACGGCAGCATGGTCAATATCAAAGGTAATAATATTTGGCTCCCAAAATACCATTCTTTTTGTCAATCAAAATGGAAAACTACTTCGTTTTTCTAACGAAAATCCTAAACAAATTTTAAATATTATTGTAGAATTTCAGATCCTCGATGATTGGTGAAAATATTCAGAGGACTAGGATCAAATAATAATCAGTCAAAATTATTTATTACTGAGGAAGGCTCAATAACCCGGCCGAAACGGTGCGCATCTAATAAATAGTTTTGACTGATTATTATTTGATCCTAGTCCTCTGAATATTTTTACCAAATTTTAAATATCTTAATGCCTTCCTCAATTTAAGGAGCTAGGAAAGCCAAAATAAATTCCAATTTTATTCACAAAAAAGTATTTTCTTTACAATTTTGATGAATTGGATTTCAAATTTTAGAGTTGATTATCATAATTTGACTATTGAATGAAGGAAATTATATTTTCTAGATCAAAGGATCTTAGAGAAGGTAATTGTTGCACTAATTTGCAATCGATTTTTTTTATGTTTCTGTATTTTCTTACAAATTTCCGTTGTTCACGTTCTAGAAATTGATTAATTTGCATTTGTGATAAGGACCGATTTAATATTTATACTTTAAAGATTTTTGTTATTCTTTGATTTACTGTTTTAAGATCTTATATTGTTATGTTGACATTGCATTATATTTAAGCAATATTCCTTAGAAATTTTAGGATTGAATAATTTGTGTAAAACTGCATTTTTAAGGACTATTGTAGTATTGTTTTTATCATCTCAAGTCTATTGATTTACACATTTGTGCTAAGAAAAATTGAGGCATGAACATCAAGGCTATATCTTTTTATTTTTCAAACTATAAACTTTTACTTCTGAAATATATTTCAACTAAAAGAACTTCTTTTTTTCAGGACTGTCGCCGTTGAATCCTTTTATTATTGAAGTCACCATCTGCGGGATACCAGAATTTAACACCCAAAAGGTAAGTTTTCTACTTACACATATATAGAAACATCTTTCATTTGATAGCTGTTATTTTTCTAAAACGACTTTTAATACACAATCCACCCCATTCAACCGAGTAACACATCCATACAAGAAAAAAAAAATCTTAAATAAATATTATAAAGAAAGCAAAGACGAATAAAAAAAAAATCCAAAAACCACAAAACATTCTTCTCTCGTGTCTCAATTTAGGTCTCCATCATCTTCCAAATAATAAATAAACATTGGCATTGTGTGCGTTTAAGGGATGATTATGTGGCCCCGGCATCTCGTACCTGGAAATCACGTCGTTCTTTTCGCCTATTCTTTTCATTGCTCCACTGACATGAGTATAATATGTTTATTATTATAGTACTATTATGCGATTGTTCTCCCATTTTTCGAGAGAAAAAAAACTTAGAAATTTTAAAATTGTTCTATTTATCCTGTCGATTTTTTTTCTATTGGATTTTTAGACGTATTGTGTGCTAAACGACAATTTTATTATCGACCAGAACAGATGTTTATTTGTTCGTGTGAGGATTGGTAAAACGAGAAATAGTGTAAAACACTGCAATTTCTTTTCAAATGTTATTTTGGAGAGAAATTAACGAGAAACTTGGGGAGAACAAAAGGGATAATTTTACCTTTTTATTTTTTTTGAGAAAACTAAAACGATAAATGATGAAATTAATTCGTCCTTTTGTCCTTTCTGGAAATGTCCGTCATGTAATTACGGGCTGAAATTAATATTGTCTACCTTTATGAGGTCGGATAATTTCAGTTGTCTGGAAGAGCTTTTTTCTCACAGGGATAATTAACGGGTGCAACTTGTAATTTTTCTAGGAAATTTCTTTTTAATGTCGTCTACAATTAGTAATAGACAATTATTGCGTTCATCTTTTGTGAAAGTAGGTAGTTAGTTTGGCAAAATCACTCCTAAGTTGAAAAAAAAAATATCTTTGATATTTTTGTTTAAATTTTTGTTAGTCAGGGGATGAGAAATGCGGTATTTGGGTTGAATATCAAAAGTTAAAAAATTTAAATCCAAAAAAGTATTTTCTCCGTCGTTTCATGGTAGAAGTGAAACTGTCAAAAATGAGGAACTTCAAGATATTGAGGCGAATGTAAGATTTTATGAGTAGGATACCTGTAGGGTTAATTTTACGATTTATTAACAAATATATTACATAAATTTATTCAGAATACAAATTTGCATTTTCGATAAATGATACGAGAACTTTTGAAAATGGAAGTATGAAATAAATCCAGTGGTAGTAAAGATGCAGGTATCGTTTAATATTTAAAACTATTGTATTTGGACAATTGTTAGAATTACATTTTTCTCGATTGCTTGAAAATACGTGCAGCATAGTAAAATATTATCATTTGCATTAGAATTTTAATTATTATCCATAAAAGATCACCATGTCCTGGGCGTTGAGGTTTTAAATTTCGTTGGAATCACAATCGTTCACAAAAGGAGCACATATTATGACCGAACATATTGTTAAAAAAATTTTAACGAAATTCTTCATGAGCAACTTTATTTCGACGAAATTGTGAGTACCTAAGAAATCGGTGTACATTCATTTGATTAGCACTTGAAAAATAGTTCGTTATATTATGTGATATCAGAATTAATTTTAAATTAGCTTTTATTTTATTGAAATTTCGTGATTTAGAACGAAATATGTGAAAAAAAAATTTTAAGTACTTACTAGCATCATTTTCACTATTTTTCACAGTCGAATCATTATTAACGTATAAGAACCATTATTTTTCTTATTTAATAATGCTTTTTGGCGTGCCCGAAATTCACGAACACGTTCTGTTGAATCTTTTGACGTCTTTATAGTCTTGTTTTCTTTACTTTGTTTTGATAATCATGACAATAATCCGTATTCATGTACGGCAAACTTGAAAATTAATTTTATTAAAATATTGAAATATTTATGCTCACAATTATAATAAGCAATTTAACACGGTAGTTATTGGTCGCTATGAAAACTATTCTCAAGTAGCGTAATACGCAGGCGCGTACAACCATAAGAAATATTCATGTTTCCTACCTCATTCTATCTCATATTAAATCTTGAGAAAAGAAGTTTTCACTTCAGAAAATATGAGACTTTTGAATTGAGAGGAATTCAAGGATCAAATAAATCATATTAATATATTGATGAGAGGCTCCAGCCACTATTGGTACTCTCTAGGAACTTGGAAGGTTTTTTCGGGTGTTGAGTAGAAAAAAGAATTTGGACTTCTAGATTTAAAGGGGAGAATAATTTATCGTGGAATCAAATGAATCTATCGAAAATATAAGGGACGTTAAGATCATCGTGAATTACTTCATTTGGACACTTAATATTTGAAGATTTTCTAGAGCCCTACAATTCTATTCCAAAAGCTAAAATCGGTCTAATAAGGGTTTTGTAAATTATTAATTTAGTCTGAACGTTAATGGAAAGTTGATGCCCTAAAATTTTTCGTAGAAGTATTTAGGTAAAACCCTAGATAGCGAACTTTTGTGAATATTTTTTTATACTTTTTGCAAACGTTGCCGATTATTTCAAGTTACTTCTAGCCTACGTATTCATTGTGAATGGGAGCAGAAATATTGTGGAGTCTTAGTATTTTTTTAGTAAAATACCAGAAGGAGTTGTCTTTGGATAGCAAGAGATTCAAAATATTTGAAGTATTGGTTAGGATCTTGGTTTGGATTGGTAACATTTTGTTAATTAAGGGATGAGAAATGAGGTTTTTGGGACAAATATCAAAAGTTAAAAAATTCAAATCCTAAAAAGTATTTTCTTTATCGTTTCGTCTTAATTCTATCTATTTAGTTATTTGGGAATAATGAGAAAAAAAATTATCTTATTTCATGTTATTTTTGAGGATCAAGTTGGAAAGGGATAAAGTAATGCTTACAATATCATCATCCCCATAATGCGCTTCACATTGTTGACTTTTGTCTCGGGGATGCTTTCGAGATCGTTTAACTCCGTTATCTACCAATGACAGTTAAACTAACATGTCTCTATATATATATACATATATGCATTCACAAGAAAAGGATCATTAACTACAGTGAAACTACTTTATAATTACAAATTAGTTGGCTCAAATCGAGCGGATGGTGACGTGATGACGAGGATAATATGCCAAAAACAAAATAGGCGAAATTATCCTATCTAAACGACATGAAATAAAACGAAGATTTAATAAATTTTATCGAAAATTTCCAAAGGATGGAATTGAGACGGGAATTAAAGTTAAATCTCTAATATGTACTGGTATCATAATGTACTTACTTCAATGGGTGGCATTTACGTACGTGCTAAAGGGGTTGCAACGAAAATCGGGGGGGATGCAGTGGTGGGTTTTTGAACAGAAGTCGTGTGAGAGAGCTTTAGAACTCGAGGGATGATCTGACTAGGTCTTGTTAGTTTTCAATTACGTCGTGCAAATTGCTTTAGTACACATACACACAAACGAACAAACCGACAGACAGACAGACACTTGAATTTATATTTCAACTAATAGACAAATGGAAACGCAAGAAATTCTCCATTCTTCGTGGCAAAACTTACGCTTTCCAACTTGCATTTGAGATACGGTGAATTTTGCCCCGCCACCCCTTGACGGGGTGTGGGGGTGTAAACCATCCCCATTTCTTCGTGGTTGTTTGCGTCGTTATCATCATTACCATGGCGGTTTGCAATAACGCCGTTTTCGTCCGCTGTCTCGAGGATATTATTTGGTCGAGAGATCTGAAACGTGATTGTTTTTACAGCTTCCCGTATGTTGTGCAAGATGAATGTATCCGACCAAGATTTTCCCGGAAAATTTAATATACACGTCTAGGCTTAGACCGTCCCACCAGCAACCATGTAAAATTGGAACTGAAACAAGATTAAATCCCGACTGATATCTTCCAAAAAAAAAAAATCCACCAAAAAAAAAACCACGATTTTTCCAGACAAACAATAAGGGTAGTTAGTACAGAATTTCACGTGAATTTATGACTTATTTCACGTGTAATATGAACATAAAGTCTCACCCTCACGTTTTGTTAATTACTACCCCTATAATTTCGACTTGCCACCGAGAGAACGAGTGAAATATTGGATTAGGTTTATAGGTATTTTATGTGTTTACAGTTTTCAAAACAATAATCTTAATGTGATATCTAAGTCAAAGCTCTTCGTTTTAATCTAAAGCTCACACGTTTAAAGCTCGCTCATTAATATATTAGAAATCACTTAAATATCTGAGAACAAGAACCGAACTGCACCGTGTAATTTTACAGGGGAACATTTCATTATTAATGACCGTTATAAATTTTCAAGCAACAGAAATTTCAAAGTGGATGAAGAGTTTTATTTTATCGTTTTAATATTAAATCCAAACCAAACCATAAAGATATTCAATAAAGTTTTAAACAAGCAAGGGTTTAAATATTATAGTACGGAGATTGGCTTAAGAATTAGATTATAGTTTCTTTGATGGTTCCTGGAAAAAAATTGAAACGTAAATTGGTTCATTTTTGGTTTTTTAATCGTTGAATCTAAGAGGGCTAAAATTTAAAGGGGATGAAATCCATTTTTGAAAGTATTAATAAGGGCTTCACTACATCTTTAAAAAAATGGTTTAAAAGTCAATCATATTACTAGATGGTATGAGGAAAATATTTAGTTACAAATTAGGGTAGTAGGCTGCAAAAAAAATGCAAAGATTTTTTTAAAGTTATACTTTTTTAGTGGAATTATTAAATGAAAATATAGCTAGGAATTTCAAGTCGGTGAAAGCTGCTCGATTTTTGGGACAGTATGTAATTACATTTTGTATAAGTAGCCAAATGTGTATACATAATACAGAAAATGTACAGTTAATTGTGTATACATTAGACTGGGCCAAAAAAATTGACTTTTTTTTTTTTGAATTTTTTGAAAAGTATATCAAAAATATTGTTCACGGCGACAAAAAAAAATATCATGAAGGTTTGAGTCCTTAATATTAATATTAATATTATATCGAAAATATTGTTCAAGGTGGCAAAAAAAATATCGGGAAGGTTTGAACCCTTAATATTAATATTAAGAGGTCTATCATCTTTGATTTCGACTTCTTATTTGTGCTTTAATTTTTGCGTCACTGCTGTCAAACTATCAAAGTAAAAAAATCATCTGCACATATGTTTATAGAAAATTCAATTTCCTACAAAAAATGTGTCTTTAAAATTTTTTGCCAGACATGCCATTTCCAAATAATCAAGCTTTAAACATTGATATAATTTTTAGATTTATCTTCTTTATTTTGGAATTCTATAACTAACCAACAAATGAATATATAAAAATAAACAATATAGGTTCTTGAAGGGAATTTAATGCTCTACAAAAAAGGGTACTTAACATTTTTAAGTAAAATCACTTTTTCAAAAATTATTCACAATTAAAGATGAAAGAAAAATTAAATTATTGTTTTTTTCGTTGTTGAACTAATTTTGAAAGAGTGATTTTATGTTAAAACCTTAAGAAACCTTTTTTGTAGAGCATTAAATTCCCTTCAATAATCTATACTGTTCATTTCTTTATATTTATTTGTTCCTTAGTTACAAAATTCCAAAATAAAGAAGATAAATCTAAAAAGCATATCAATATTTAAAGCTTGATTAATCGGATACGGTTTGTCTGGCGAAAATTTTTAAAGAGCCATTTTTTCTAGGGAATTTAATTTTCTATAATTAAAGATGAAATTAAAGATGATAGACTTCTTAATATTAATATTACAGGCTCAAAGTTTCCCGATATTTTTTTTTCTGTCACCCTGAACAATATTTTTGATGTATTTTTCAAAAAAAATAGTCCATTTGGCCCAGTCTAGTATACATACAGTACCTATGTATATGGCCAATTTAATATTTTATTTGAATACCAGTAACTTTCCGTGAAATATTCACATCTCAACACTGATGCAACTGACAAATGGCTAAAACTAGCAAATGAATGAAATCAAAATAACAATTGAAACTAATGACATGAAACTTCAAATTTGAGACGATAATTATTATATTTGTCTTCCACTAACATCGATAGCTTATTATGTTGTTTATTAGGTATTGTGATATTAAAAGCCAATTGTGTTTATAATTGTATCATATTTTAACTATCACAAATCTCTTATAAATGGAGGACCAGTTCAAGCACTACCGGAAGAGGCTACGCCAATGAATTGAAAACATATTTTCAACTATACCAAAGAAGTATAACTTCTTACGCAAGTAAATAATTACAAACAGCGATTTTTCTCGGAAAAAATGCAGTTTTCTAATATTTTTGGTTCAATAAGATATTCCCATTAATTCCTTTGAAACTTTAATTAAAGAAGACGGATGTCATTCATATAAAGACCATAATGGAACAATCATCCCCCATCCCTTCTAATAAATTTCAAGTTGAGCTCCTTCAAAATAATAGTTGTCGTAATGACCACGATATTGCGGCAACGCTCGCCACCCATAACTCTCTATTGATTGAGTGACATTAGTAGAAATGGCAGTTGGGCGCTGGGGTTGGTTTGGTTGGCTTTTAAGGGTTGCTTTTCAATAGAATGAGCGACCACGTCTCCGGGTGGCGAAAGGTTCATTGGACATTTATGATATGAGATTAAGTGATAATATAGATCTTACAACATTGATTACCGCACATTTAATTGATTTCCCCCCGAAAAACCAACCCCTACTCTTTTGGGCAACAATGAATTTTTAATTTAATTTTCCTGTAAAATTTTTAAACGACACAAAATCCGTTAAAAATGAATTTTTCTTTTTACGACTTCGTAAACGCTCTACGGAGTTAATATAACTATTTTAAGGGTCGTAAAAGAAATATTTTAAAGTAACAAACGACCGTCGAAAATTTTCGTTGGATTTTCCCCGAGGAAATAAAAAAAAAAATGATCATAAATAAAACAAAGAGACACCGAGGAACTCTTTAGAATTTTCACCAACTTTTATTTATTAATGACCCTTTCATAATATAAAATAATAATATTATTTTCCCACCCCCTTCGTGCTCATCCCTCAATTGTCGAGAGAGAGAGAAAGCGGCTGGCTTACGTTGCCCAAAAAGTAATTTAAATAAATATTTAACACACCTAAAAACGTTTTAAGCTTACCGTAAACTTCAGAGAAAAGCATCGCATATTTTTCATCCCTTAAACGTTTCAATTTTCTGTGTACACGTTATCGTATGATTTTTTTTCGAAAGTCTAAATATTGCTTTAATGATATTAAGGAGGATTATGCGATTCTGTTTATGTGATTTCTTTGGGGGATGAATTGAATTGAATGGGTTGAGGGATGAGGGAATGAATGATATTTGGTATTTTGGAATGGCAGAGCATTGAGTTTGAAGTGAGGCTTGTGGAAGTTTACCAACTAGGTTGGTTGACGGGGTGGAATTCATCTTGTCACCCATCCACCCCCTGTTAGTCTGGTCAAATCTGTAACTCACTCATATGGAGCCCTCAACTATAAATCTGCTCTCGACATCTGTCTCCAAAGCCGTATTTGACATAGATTTCTGGATGTGCATATTTCATCCCTGATTTTCATTAATTTAACGGGAAAATTTGTATTTAAAAGTTGTGTTTTTTTTTTTGAAAAAAAAAATCCCTGAAAGATTTCAAGACAATTTTGGGGAAATAAAAAAAAGAAGTTTTATTGATGAAATTGAATTGCAAAGGTAGTGTTCCGTACTCCTTTAGGATTTTCGTATTTTTATCCGATTGTATCCGTCGAAAAGGGTAAAACGTGCGACTCCTCCGCAACTGACAAAGAAAAAAAAATATAAGAGGATTTTTGTTCCATTGAAGCAAACAGAAGCACACCCTTTGGAAATCTAGAATTTACTTTAAATTCTAAAAGTCAGAGGATTTTCCGTGCTGGCATTATCATCCCCCTGATTAATTGGATACCTTTGAAATGTTTAAACAAAACTATTCGCCTCGAATTCGGTTTCTCAAATTGAATTACATTTGGAAACAATATATAGTCCAAAATACTCATGCTCCACATTTCCCCACATCAAA
This sequence comes from Sisyra terminalis, assembly GCA_958496175.1. Taxonomy (NCBI): domain Eukaryota; kingdom Metazoa; phylum Arthropoda; class Insecta; order Neuroptera; family Sisyridae; genus Sisyra; species Sisyra terminalis. Next base: position 49,717,042 of record OY292278.1, on the reverse strand, counting down.
TCCATCCCCGATATCTATTCGCCGCCGAGAAACGCTCTTTTACTTGATAACAAATCGGGTTGGTATAATTCGTACGTATTTATGGGGCGCGCTCGAGTTCAATCAAAGCCTCAGTTTCTCATTTATCTCGAACAAATCATCCCCTAAAACATCTACACTTACATGTACGAGATTTGGTGGCGGTGGTGGTTCTGAACCGTTCCAGTTCTCTCTTTTTACTGCCCCTGCCGCCCCTCTGTATCATCATGTAACGATGAGGCCTTCTGGTCTCGTTCGGTTTAATTAGACAAAATAATTCGATTGTAACATGGCAAAGGGATGCATCTCTCATAAGATAAATCAAATTATTAAATAAACTCTTTGTTTCTCTTTTTGTTTAAACCTGAACGAGAAAAAAAAAAGCTCAATCGAATTTCCTCACAAAAAAAGCCACTGTTCATTCCGCAAATCCTTGAAAAAATATTACAAATAAATCATTTTTATCTCAAAAAGATAATTTTTTTCTCAGTCCCATTCGTGTCCCGAATTTTTTTCCACGAGATATGATGAATTCTCTTCGTTTTCTCCCCCATAAACTGTTATTTTTTCTGTCGAAAAAAAAACATATTACCAAATTAACTATCTCGTATTTCAAGAATATCACCTACAAAAATATAAGGTCTCACCTCTGCGTAGTACACTTGAGTGAAAATCTCGATTTTTTTTTTTGCTTCGTAAAAATAAACGGAGAAAAGCGATGTTGATGTGGTCCATAATTTTCGTACGATACGCTCTGTTTTGACATAAATATTTCTGCAAATGACGACCCCTAATACAAATGGCAATAATCGTAATGATAATAGTAATAATAATAATAATAATAATAACTGTGGGGATGGACTTGGTTGTTATCGACATTGGGGCAAAATTTTCAACGACTTGGTTGGAATTAATGAAATATCAGTTTGGTCGATGGAAAGAAAAGTGCGTATGGATTATGAAACGTTTCATTACACTTGAGATTTTTAGGGACATTGCAGATATTGAGGATTTACCGGGTACACTATTTGGCACGGGGGTGGCTTTTATCTAATATTGAAACCCATAAATTATGAGTTTAATGCACGAAAATGAGATAAACGGCTAAACTGAATTGTTGTTTGGTGAAATGAAGAAAATGATGAGACTTATTTTATAAATATTTTTCGTGAACTTTGTATCACTTTTTATGAAAACAATAATCATGAAAGTCCGGTAAAAGCTAAGTAGGAATCCACTACAAATGAACAAACATTTTATGGCTAATTTTCGGAGAAAAAAACATTTTTTTTAAATATTTTGCTACCTGTTTTGGAATGTAAGAAATCATAGTATTTATTTATTTTCTCGTGAAAGCTTTTGAGAAAAAGCTTCATTACATTTCAATTGAAAAGATTGTATGGCTCGAGCAAAAAAAAATATAATATGAAATAACTAAAAAAAATTATTCAATCAAACTTTCTTGAGTTTGTTAAGAAGTTTTAAATTTTATTTATATTGACAACCTACAATAGAGAAAATATTGATATTTATCTGCGTCGGAGAGAATGTGTACGAGGCCAAACTCAAGCAAGGGATGATATCTTGGGCTATGAAAAGTTTTTTTTTTTTGCACCCCATCCATTCCATCCTCCCCCATTCTCTACTATATCTTCTCGACACAAATAATCAGAACTTTTATTCTGTAGGCTTATGAAAATATTTTCGTTTTGTTGAAAAGTTATAATTTGACTAAGTTGAAAATTGAGGCGAATATATATATTTCAAGCGGAACTGAAATGACAGATGAAATTATTTCTTTGTACGCGAAAAAAAAAATGAGTAATTGAAATTAAATTTCAGAGAAATTATTTTGTGCGCGGAATATAACTTTTGGGGGATTAGAATTTTTATTTTTTTCGTGCAAGAAATTGAAAAGTTTTTTAAACTATTTGCTTGTTATGAAATTGAATTTTTGAAGCTTTTGTAGGTTTGAAATTAGATTTATTTATTAAAGTATGTATCAAGTAAAGATTTTTCTGACTTTAGAGTAAATTAAAATTTAAAAATCGTGAAATATAGATCAAACAATGTTAACTATCGTCTTTAACGATATTTTATCATTTAGTTGAAAAATTAGCTGGGGAATTACTTCGTCATTATTTTTAAATTATGAGCTTTTATTAATGATTCTCCCCTTGCCTCCCACATAAAAATTATAAGCTTCAATAAAGAGATAAAATTGATGCAATGATAATGTGATATAAAACAATAAAAATTAGAAACAGATTTATGCAAATTTTTTTCGTTGACAATTTTAAAAACCCATGGGGTTCGATTAAATTCAGATTGAGAACCACTGGTCTAGACAGTAACCAAAGGATATAGTATGTGATGAAAAAAACTTAGTTATGATCTTTGATAATGCTCTTTTTTCGATTAAAAAATTAAAACTTTAATTTTAAAAGCTTGTACACTATAGTTATATATAATCGAAAACCTGAACTTTTAAAATACAAGAAAAGAGGTACCTGAAGAACTTTGATATAGCCTTTAATAGAACCACCATAGTAAGGGGATAATGGTGGTGATAACCCTTAACGTAAATAATTTTTTTCTCAGTACCTATTGAAGATATCTTCATAAAATTGGGACTATACATGACTGTCATAAACGTCATTAAAAAGCTATTTTTTTGGGGGTGGTTTTTTATACCTACCCCTAAAGTGATACCTACCAAAAAAATTTATCTTATTTCTTAATAAATTAGCTCTCACATGTTAAAATTACAAAATGATCGAATTGGTGGAATATAGTTTAAAAAAATTAAAATCAAAGTATGTGGTCATATTTAATAATGAATTATAGTTAATTCAAATATACGAAATATTAACATAATTACGAAAAGAAAAATTATATTGAATGTATCTAACCATCGTTGATGTTTTCTTCAACAGTAATTATCATATAAATCACATCAAACATGGAAATCAATATTTCAGCGGTCTTTATAATTACTGATTTATAACGATCATGTGATAAGTAGTAAATAACAGTCGCTACATAATTGCAACAATCTACTATTCGGTTCCCATTTACATAATCACAATTATATCTTCGAATTTCTTCATAGTTGTTCAAATTTAGTAAACCAATTATACGTTTTGTTATTAATAATTAATAATGTTCTTGGGAACTTGAACTCAAATAATAAGACGTTATTTTTCAAATTATCTCAACGTTTCGTTGGTATTTATTTCCAACTTCTTCAGGAGAATTTTTGATGTTAACATCTTCATTGTAAATCAAAAATTCTCCTGAAGAAGTTGGAAATAAATACCAACGAAACGTTGAGATAATTTGAAAAATAACTTCTTATTATTTAAATCCAAGTTCCCAAGAACATTATTGATAATTTACCACACCATGGATGAGAGCAACCAGGAATTTGCTATTAATATGCCTTGATTGTGGTCTTTATTGTAATATTTTCACGATATCTTAAAAATTCAAAGGTTAATTCGTTATCATTTAATATTTTAGCAAGATATCATAGTACTTTTGATAATTGATAAGTGGCAGTAAATAATATTTTAGTCAGTTTCCCTCCGGTCTGGAAAATGCATTATCCTAGTTGGAGATATATTCGTAAAAAGTGTTCTACTCCGATTAAAGTTCCTATTTTTCATCAATTCTTGCATTGCATTTCGCTGATTTTGATGCTCTTTTATGAAAGCAATAATAGTATCAGCAAGTTTGACATCAGAGTTCAATCTTTTGCCAAAAATGTTAACGAAAAATGCAGTAAAAGTGCCAGGAAATAATATTTTAGGGTCACTTTTCCTCAGTTCTAGAAAATGCATTATCCTAGTTGACGATAGTTTCGTAAAAAGTGTTCTACTGTGATTAAAGTTCTCATTTTTCACCAATTCTTGCATTGTATTCTGCTGATTTTCATGCTCCTTTATAAAGGCAAAAATAGTATCGAAAAGTTCGACATCAGAGTTCAATCTTCTACCAAAAGTGTTATTTAAAAATCCAGCAATTTGGCATAATAATTTTGCCACAGGTAGAAGCTAGTTGTCCAGAAAATTATTTAATTAATGGTATTTTTTATCAATAGTGATGTACAGCTTCAACAGCCCTGGATACTTTGGATACAAATCGTAATGCATTTGGTTCTTCAAATAAAATTCGTATAGTCCAATGACATCAAATTGCATATTATTTATTGTAGAAAGTGCATAGTTTATTAGTAGGTATACATATTTTGTCAACAATTACAAGTTTTAAGAACGTATTTATGGTGATAGATATAAAGAGAGTGCACATATTTTAATGCAGGTTTTGGTAAAAATTGATATAGGTATATGCAGTACTTATCATTTATTGATTTGTATTTTTTTTTTTTTTTAAACTATGTTCTACCAATTCGAGCATTTTATTATTTTAACACGTTATAGCCAGCAATTTAACGTATAAGATAAATTTTTTTGGTAGGTGTAACTTTGGGGGTTGGCATGAAAAAATACCCCCAAAAAATATGCTTCTTGTTTCTTACAGTTTTTAGTATTGCAGAAATTCTAAAAAATATCTATTATATTTGTGTATAGCCAAAGTTTTAATATCAGACCTCTAACACTTATAGTAATGGGAAAATGGGGTGACAACCCTCAACGTAAATATTTTTTTTCTCAGTACTTATTAAAGATGTCATCATGAAATTGAAACTATACATGACTAGTAATAAACCCAATATAATAGTCAAAATAAGATTTTTTCGCTGACTTGGAACAGTTATACTGTGTATGAAATATATAGGATATATTGCGGTCCAATTTATGTAGTATAATCTGATATAATAATATATATAAATCATACCATAAGCATAAATTTGAACACAAGTTCAAACAAAAATATTCGTGACATATTGCCCAGATACGTATTTCGATTGCCAAGCAATCTTCCTCAGTGGTCATCAAGTAGTTTGGATCACTCCGTAACTGCTTTGTGATGATTCACCACTGAAGAGAAGATTGCTTGGCAATCGAAATACGTATCTGGGCAATATGTCACGAATATTTTTGTTTGAACTTCTGTTCAAATTTATGTTTATGGTATGATTTTTATATATTATTATATCAGATTATACTACATAAATTGGACCGCAATATATCCTATATATTGCATACACAGTATAACTGTTCAAAGTCAGCGAAAAAATCTTATTTTGACTATTATATTTGGTTTATTACTAGTCATGTAAAGTTTCAATTTCATGATGATATCTTCAATAAGTATTGAGAAAAAAAATATTTACATTGAGGGTTGTGACCACCATTATTCCATTACTACAAGGGTTAGAGGTCTGATATTAAACTTTGGCTATCTTAGATGAATGTCAATAAAATATATTTAGAACTCTTCATTAAACGCGAGAGATTTCAAATGCTTAATCGGCTAGATCCTTTCCAAGTTTCAACAGTTTTCCCCCGTAATGTTAAATAATATGGAGGTACTCCAATAGGATCACATTAAATATTAGGGAATATACCTGGATCAACTTGGGCAAATTATATACAAGAAAAATTAAAGCAGCTTGACCAGAAATTCGGGAAGCTGTACTGATAGATCAATTGTAGATCACAGTTGACCAAAGAACAACTAATTAGTCCTTTACAAATCAATAAAAAAACAATTTAGATCTTCGGAGTGAAACTTTGGGGCACAGCTTTCAACAGTGAAAATAAATCAAAGATTCCAATCCAAAGTTTTGCAGATATCAATTGGTGTTCCGTTTATTTATTTAATTAAATGTTGAGTCCTATTTCACCTCTGTAGAAAATACTAATATATATAATAATTTTAAAAATTTATGCCATCTTTTCTCTAAGATAGCTAAAGGGTTAGTCCTAAGATTAGAAAATTTTACTATATTGGTAAAGGACTACTCAACTTTGGGAACCACTGATAAAGAAAGGTGCCAACTTTTTATATTCTTACCAATTTTTTCTATGTTAAAGAAGCTGATTAAACAGATATTAAGATTTTTTTGCGGTCCCTAAAAAAATCAAGCATTTAAATAATTTTTTTGCGATTTGATTGAAATTATCTGAATACACATTTGTAAGCTTTCCATTTCCAAAGTGAATTTGTTTAAAGTATATTATCGAATTCAATGGAAATACAAGCGTATAATATTAGCCTTTACAAAACCAATTTTGATCGTTTTCCCCCCGCACAATTCCTTCGTCTCGCTGCCCCACCATTTAAAATGGTTCAAATTGCCTGAAATTGGTTTCGGGTAAATGTGTAAGAGATTATTCCGCTCGAGCAGCATTGTTCCTCAATATATTTATTAATTGTAATGGAAACGTTTTAAGGCGATATGCGATCAAACGACAAACTTTATCGAACTGAATGAAAATTTAAATATTTTTCCAATGGTGAATTCGTTTGGTGGAATGAAGAGGGACGGGGAAGAGAGAAGAAATGACGACAACGACGGCGACGTCGTCGTATTTTATATGTATATATATTATTTCATTTGGTTTGGCCGTTTTATAAATGATGAGGCCTGAGTGATTTGACCATTCGATTTATCTCAATTTGATATTTGAATTTTTTTTGTCGTCTCGACTCAACGACGATATAAATCTGGATTCGATTTGAATAAAACTACGAAAATGATGATGATGAAAAAAAAATAACGAAGTCTATAAACTCGGCAAGACCTTTCTAGGTTTCTATGATTGTCTGAGTGCTTAATCAATCTTCAAACGTCAAACGTAAATGATGAATATTTAAATCGGATAATCTCTGATTTTTTCCTCATAATTCGAGAGATTTGAATGCTTTTTTTTCTTCACATAAGCCTCAAGATGATCATTGTACAACGGTAGTCCAAAAAAAAAGAAGCACTTGTGAAGACAAAGTAATGATCGTAATCCGTTTGAAGGCAAAGAAACGGTACATAATTGGGGAATTATCGTTTTAAAGTTTTTTATAAAGAAACTTAGTTAAAATCTCATTTTGATTGTTGCAAATTTGCTCTTCAAAAATTGACAATCATTGCAAAGATATTCCTTTAAAAAAGTTGCATAAATTACAAATAGTAAATGTAAATTTCTTCGATCAAATTTTGGTAACTAAAAATTTCAAGATTTAAGTTCCAAAGTTACATATTATCTATCTATTATTATAAAGAGGAAAGATTTGATTGTTTGTTTGCTTTGAATAGGCTCCGAAACTACTTGTCTGATTTGAAAAATTCTTTCACTGTTGAAAAGCTACACTATTTCCGGTGAACATAGGCTATATCAAATTTTCACAAAAATTAGGGATCCATACTAAAACTTCAATAATGTGTGAAAAAATTACCAAAAAAAATTCTTATATCGCCTGGCGATTTAACTAAAGAACGGAACAACCGAATTTAATGAAACTTTATATTAAGATACAACACAAGTACCCACACACGTTAGGCTACTTATCATTCCTTAAAAATAATAAGGGAATGTACCCCCTACGTAAAAACTGAGGGATGAAAAAAAAATTTACTTTAGATAGGCGAGTTATATATCACTGAAAAGGTATTTAAAAGTTAAAAAATGATTTGTATTAATATTTTAGTGGAAATAATAAAAAGCACAGTAATTAAATTTAAAGTACAAATTGCCATTTTGAAATATAAATGTTTTTATAGCTAATAATCTGAACGTATACTTTTTTTTACAAAATGTAAATTGTAAATATATCCTTAGAGTTGCTCAGTAAGGAAATATTAACGAAAAAAGTAATAGTAGTAGCAAAAAAAAAGTTATATTAATAAAGCTTAAAGTAAATACGTTTTTAAAACCGTGCATATATAAAATCGTGTATTTATATACCCCCTCTGACTGATGAAATTTTAATATTCGGTGTATTCCTTATAGGAAGTAGGCATGTGATAATTTTTTTTTTTCAAAATTCCTACCGGATTCAGGACAATATCACATAACGGACAAGGGCGGATTCAGGATTTTTTTCTTGGGGGGAGGCCCAATATCTTTTATTTGCAAGTGCGTGAAAGGGTTCACGAAAAAAATTCGTAATTCCAGCCAGAAATCATCATAATGATAAATAATAAATAATCATATCATCAAAATGATAAAGGAAATTTAAAATCCTCTTCCAGAGCAAAAGGCATACGCCAAATCGTGTATGGTGAATTCTTGCCTATCCAATATGGTTTAATTATATAGTTGAAATTCAGATATTTTAATAATAAGTTTATAGATACATAATGGTTGTACATGATTATGGAAGAACTGGGTTTCGTGCAATTGTACAAATTTCAATTGCACGGTTGTGTTGTACAATGCAAAAGTGTAATAGTTTTTGGAAAAAGTTTCATTCGGGAATCAAAACAGTGAGATGTGGTTATTTTGACGCGAGTATTTTGATAATTTTCGACTTTTTTTAGTCATAATTAAGACCGAATTTATTGCACTTGGCGATATTTTTTATTTATGTATAGATCCTGATTGATTTACAGATTATTTGGTTCACGGTAGGTATGCCTACTGTAATTATACGCAATTGAACGTACTCTTTTAAGATATTTATAAATATTTTTTGAAAATTAATTGATTATTACATAGAACTATTTTATTCTTTGCAACAGTTTATTAAATATGTCTTTTTCAAGAGTGTGAAGTGATTTTAAGTATGATTATATTTTTCGTAAAAGAAATGAGAAAAATAAAATACGTTACGCAGACGAAGTCGCGGGGATCAGCTAGATTGTAATAAAATCGGTGTCATTTCTTGCATTTCAAAAGCTCCATGAAAGTTAACTTCGTATAATATTTGCGCATTTTCTTGATTTTTATTTGATAAGGCCTCCGAGTTGGCCCGACGTCGAGACCCCAATCGAACCCTTTATCCTTTGGCACGTCCAAAAATCGAGTCTCGAGATAAACCCTTGATCATTGCGCACGGATCATCAAAATTACGCCCCGGGCGAATTACAAAGAAACTCCACGGAATGTTGGAACGTGAAACACGATAAGGTCGCTTGTTTGACTTTAGTTGATTTATGTTGCGTTAGGCAAATATATAATTCTGCTTACTGGCAAAACATTCAACCGTAATATTCGATTGTTCGTTCAAATAACGACCAAACCACCGACCGACCAACCAACGAAGCGATCGACCGTACGAACAAGTCCCTAAAGTTACCCGCAGGACAGCACAAGAACACGTACCCTCGATAAGATACTTCCAAGAAAAAATTAAGAAATCGCACAAATAAGAAACTAAAATTTTTAATGTTTTTTTTTTGTGTTCGGAAAAACATCCCGTTTCCCGTTTTGTAAGTATGAACTCGTATTTAATTCCCGATTGGGGATTTTGTATTCTTAACTTCCGGATCAGCACGGAATGGGAAACAAGAAATGAAAACGGAAAATCACACGAGGATAAAATGGGAGCAATAAGGGGGGGGGGGGTTGTAAGAAAAACGCGTCGAGCCGCGTCGAATTTAAATGATGTTTATCTGGAAAATGTCGCACGATCGTTTCGCATTTAAGAGCAATCAACATCACCCCGTCTCCACTCCCCAAACCACTCGCTAATCTCAACAAAGCCAACAACCACAAAAGATTTTCTTTCACAGCAAAATTTTCATATTTCAAACACGCCCTACTTTGCCTAATTTTTCGGGTTTTACAAATTCAATTTCTTCACCTAATATTTAATAGACTGGACCAAAAAAATATTGTTGAAGGTGACAAAAAAAAAAATATCAGGAAGGTTTGAGTCCTTAATATTAATATTAAGAAGTCTATCATCTTTAATTTCGATTTTTTATTTGTGCTTTCATTTTTGCGTCAATGCTGTCAAACTATCAAGGTAAAAAATCATTTGCACATATATTTATAGAAAAATAAATTCCCTACAAAAAACGTCTCTGAAAATTTTTTTCAGACACGCCGTTTCCGAATAATCAAGCTTTAAACATTGATATAACTTTTAGATTTATCTTCTTTATTTTGGAATTTAGTAACTAACAAACAAATAAATATATATAAAAATAAACAAGATTCTTGAAGGAAATTTAATGCTCTACAAAAAAGGTATCTTAACGTTTTTACATAAAATCACTTTTTCAAAAGTTATTCACAATTGAAGATGAAGGAAAAATTAAATTATTGTTTTTTTCGTTGTTGAACCAATTTTGAAAGAGTGATTTTATGTAAAAACGTTTCGAGACCTATTTTGTAGAGCATTAAATTCCCTTCAAGAATCTATATTGTTCATTTCTATATATTTATTTGTTCCTTAGTTACAAAATTCAAAAAAAAAGAAGATAAATCTAAAAATTATATCAATGTCTGAAGCCTGATTATTCAAAAACGGCGTGTCTGGCAAAAATTTTCAAAGAACCGTTTTTTGTAGGAAATTTAATTTTCTATCAATAATATATGTGCAGATGCATTTTTCTACTTTTATAGTTTAACAGCATTTTTGGAACAGTTTGCAGTTACATTTTATATAAGTAGCCAAATGTGTATACATAATTCATAAAATAAACAGTTAACTGTGTAAACATTAGACTGGGCCAAAAAAATTGATTATTTTTTTTGAAAAGTATATCAAACATATTGTTCAAGGTGATAAATAAAAAATATCGGGAAGGTTTTAGCTCTTAATATTAATACTAAGATGTCTATCATCTTTAATTTCGATTTTTTATTTGTGCTTTCATTTTTGCGTCAATGCTGCCAAACTATCAAGGTAAAAAAAATTATCTCCACATATATTTCTAGAAAATTATATTTCCTACAAAAAACTTATCTTTTAAAATTTTTGTCAGACACGCCATTTTCGAATAATCAAGCTTTAAACATTGATATAACTTTTAAAGTTATCTTCTTTACTTTGGAATTTTGTAACTAACGACCAAATAAATATATAAAAATAAACAATATTGATTCTTAAAGAAAATTTAATGCTCTACAAAAAAGAGTGATTAACGTTTTTACATAAAATCATTTTTTCAAAAGTTATTCACAATTAAAGTTGAAGGAAAATTGAATTATTGTTTTTTTTTTTTGTTTTTTTGTTGTTAATCCAATCTTGAAAGAGTGATTTTATGTGAAAACATTAAGAGACCTTTTTTGTAGAGCATTTTATTCCCTTCAAGAATCTTGTTCATTTCTATATATTTATTTTTTCGTTAGTTAAATATTCTAAAATAAAGAAGATAAATCTGAAAATTATACCAATATTTAAAGCTTGATTATTCGGAAACGGCGAGTCTAACAAAAATTTTCATAAAAACTTTTTTGGTAGGAAATTTAATTTTTTATAAATATATGTGTAAATTATTTTTTTATCTTGATAGTTGGACAGCATTGACGCAAAAATCAAAGCACAAATAAAAAATCGAAATTAATGATGATAGCCCTCTTAATATTAATATTAAGGACTCAAACCATCCTAATATATTTTTTTTGTCACTTTGAACAATATTTTCGGTATTCTTCTCAAAAAAAAAAAAGAGTCAATTTTTTTGGTCCAGTCTAATATTTAATATATAAAAATCCATTTTATTGATCACAATTTAATTGATCAACGCAAAAGTATTTTATTAAGGATAAACTCAAGAGTTTTAATTGGAGCTTTTAAACTTTTAACGAGATAAGAAGTGGAAAAATGGTTAGTGAGAAGCGGGCGTATGCATTGTTGAAAGCTCATCAACAACTTGAACTAGTGTTTGTCTAATTTGAAAGCTTAATAGGAAGAATTACAATCAAAAGCTTCATTTTTGTTGGTTCAAACAAAACGACAAGCTCTATGTATATGTATTCTGCCTGCAATGCTCTGGAAAATTGGTATTCTATTTAAGTTCAGTTTGCGTAAAATAAGGTTTAATGAATAATCGTATAGTTGATGATATGAATATGCGACATTGATGTGAATGGTGCACATGTATGTTTGCATCTGGTGCCAATTTCATGGCATTGTAATTTTGCAATCAATCCGACGAGAATTGGAGGAAATAAATATCTGGTGTTATCATCTTTCGAGTTCAATCGTTTAATTATGATTATTAGCGATTAAGCTTCGCTACTTTCCTAAATTCCGTTTTTCGTCTGTATTTTATTGGACTTCTATAAGAGTTAACGTTCACGTGTTGTTAAATTACGATCGTAAAAAAAATTCAAGTTTCCAAACGGAACTCATTCGTTTTCGAATTTACGTCGATTCGAGTTCGATAAATGTGGTTTGAATGGGCTAAGAAACGTGCTTCACTGGCAAAAATGATCGTCAAAAAAATCCTCAAAAGCTTTTATATATATATACGAAAATTCTAATTTCTATTATGGTCGAACAGTAAATTTTCGAGGGTTCGAGATTTGATGAAACGCTTCACGAAACTCATTGAAGCTTACATTTGGTTCTCGATATTAATGGAGAAGAGGCGTTTGTCGGGAACGAAATTCGGGATGACAGTCGGACAATTGAGGCAAATTCATGCGGAAGAGATAATCACATATTCACACACTTAGTAAATTTTCGATGGGAATTGTTTCAAAAATATTAGAGCGTCGTGCGATATGAGCTGGTGTGGGAAACATGTCGAAAATCTATTAAGCGAATTAATATTCATCATAACCGTAAATAATCGAGAACTGAAATTGCTGGGGAAATTCGCGAGATCATTGTCGAAAATCGCGCTGTGTACGTTCATAAAACGAACATGAAACTTCACGAAATTTATAGTCGAATTTTCAACATTAGTGTAAAAGTTTATGTCGGGAAACAATGAGCATGGATCCTGCAGGACGAGCAATTTATGGGCGCACGGTGTGTGTGTGAGACGAAGACCAAATTTATAAATCGTTTTATCGATAAAATTTTCGCAGTCGTTTCCAAACGACCATATATGCTTTCCAATGAATTTAGTTTCACAAAAAAATAATTAAAAATTAAAAAAAAATCTTAGACTTACACCTAGATAAAGTTCAATTAAATCGAAGAAATTTTAAATTAATTTATACGTCAACATTTTCCAATTTCTACCTATAATCTTTGATTGTTTCAATGAAAATTTAATCTTCATCCACCGTTTTACTATCCAGAACGTTTGTAGAATTTTATTTTGGCAAAACAAAAGTTCAATCTGCTAAAATTCTCAAGATTTATCAGAAAAAACAAAGAAAAAATTTCAATTTTTTTATTGCTATAGAATATTCCCGATATTACATTATTACAAACATCGCACACGCCTCATTACTTTGCATTTTGTGCTCTTATCTGTCTGATTGAATTTGTATTGATAGTTTTGATGTTTACGTTTCAGTTTAAAGATAATTTTTGATGAAAAATTTTTCTCAAATTTTTCTTTGAGCCTATCATTGAGTTTATATTCCTCCATGGAAAGGATACATATGTGTTCATTGAAATCAAGGTATACATAAATGGGGTTGAATATTTTGGGTTTGGGTTCGAAAAATTGTTGTGAACTTTTAAAAAAGATTATTATTAATAAAATTTGTTATAATTATAATTTTGTACACTGATTTTTGGTGGATTTAAGTAATGAAGCTCTAAGGTAATCATTTAAAAAATTATCCTTGTAAGTAAATTAAAAAATATGCTTAATTTTTACCTTTAAAGCTTCTGAAACGCTGGTTAACTAATCACAAATATAATGTCCATCAAATTTTATAATTCCCCAATGAAGATTTAGGCAATTTGGTTACTGATTGATCTCTAGAATACTAATGAAATTGTAGTTAAAATGGCTTGAAAAGATCAATGGCATAGACTATGAAGTCTATGGAAATCCTTGATGCACTAGAGATCTATTAAGGCATTATATTAAACATTATAATAAAGATAGAATATAACATTATAGCAACAGATGTATCAATGATAAAAGCTCATATCCCGGAGCTTTACAAAAATTCGACGATTATAGCTTACAAATACGCAATTAACTTAAGTCAATTAACTTCTTCAATGTTCTTGCAGATTTTGAAATCTTTTTTCACGGATTTTTTTTTTATTTTTGTTTAAAAGAAATTCAAAATCTAAGCTTAAAAATTTCGAATGAATAAAATAATCCTCTTGGACTCATCTGTCTACTTTGGCTAGATGGACGACTTCACAACGCCAAAGTTGGTCATTGGATTTTTTTTTCAAAAAAATGTTCTAGCAATAAATTTTTAATTGTTTTTTATAGTAGTATACTACACGTATTTGAATTTATTAATCATTTCATAGTTATGCAGTCAGTATTGAGACATTTTTGCTGTTTTTTTAATAAGGGTAAATTGTCCTGATAAAAATTAAGAGAATATATTCTTCTGAATATTTCTTCGAAAATTTTTTTGCTCAATATAAAGAGGAGCAATTAGAATTCAAGCCTTAAGGCTTCATAAAGCTCTATTTTTATGAGCAAAAACGATAATAAAGAATAGTTTCTCAGTGTATTTTAAACAATTGTTCAACAGATAACTCTAAACTTGATTATTGATATAATTTTCCGATTTCGACTATAAATCCTCTAAAAAGTAGCGATTTAATTTTAGCAATTCTGGTCAAACATTAGGTGATTTAAGGGATTGTTTTTTAACTTTTAAAATTTATTTTCTTCTATAAATACTTCAATGATAAATTCTTTCATATTTAAGAGAAACTACCCCAATTTCATGAATCAATAAGGCTAATTTTCAATTCTGAAATAAATATAAGAAATATTTAGTTTTCCGTCAATTTTTATAGATTAACAATTTGATTAACTTTGATGCATTGTGAAAACAAATTTTATGACTACCTTCTATAACTAAATGGAAATAATTGCATCTCAAGTTTGTAATTAATTTTTTTCGAGCTTTTGGCCTAAAGTGGCATTGTTACATGTCAAAGACAAAAAAGCTCTATCAAATAAACGAGAAACGGTAGAACAAGGACGAAAAATATTTTGAGAATATGTAAAAGCTTTTCAATTTTCATTTTCTTAATAATTCTTAAATAATTCAGAACAGCTAAGGAGTAGCAGCTAATTATATATTTTTTTATCGTCTTATAATTATGTACTAATGAAATATTTTTATGATTTCTTTCATAAGGATAAATTGGTTTGAGAGTTATTGAGAAAATATATTCTCCTGAATATTTCTACGAAAAAATTTTTGTTCGAATAAAGAGGATCAATTAAAATTCAACCTCTTAAGCTTCACAAAGCCCTATTTTCAGAAGCAAAAAGATTGTAAAGGACAGTTCCTTTGTATATTGTATCCATATATTGTTCAATAGATCACTCTAAACTTGAATATTGTTATAGTTCTCCGATTTTGGATATACATCCTTTAAAAAGAAGTATTTTAATTTCAATAATTCTGGTCAAAAATAGAGTGAATTAAGGGGCTTTTTTTAACTTGTAACGCCAATTTTCTTCTTTGAATATTTCTATGTTTTTTTCTGTCAAATTTAAAAGAAACTACCCTTCTTTAAAGTATCAAAATGGGTAGTTTTCAAATCTGAAATAAACATAAAAAATATTTTATTTTATGCCAATTCCATAGATAATTAATTTCGTTAACTATAATGCGGTGAAAACCCCAATTTTATGACTTCCGTCCTGAACTTTATACAAATAAGAGTTTTTCAAGCAGACTATCAAATTTTTTTCGAGCTTTTGGCCTAAATTGGCATAGTTACATGTCAAAAATTAAAAAGCTCTATTAAGTCAACTAGAAGCAGTAGGAAAATGACTTAATTATTAGTTAGCTTGAAAAAAATCTATAAAGTTATCCAATTTTTCAAATCGTCAGATCCAAAAGTAATTCATGAAAGTAACTGACTCCTTTGCTGTTCTAAATCATAAGGATTTTCGTTTAGTAAAGAATCGTACAAAACGATTTAGAAGAACAACCATAAAAAATTAATTAAAGCATACCCTTAAAAATTTGTCCATTATATTCAATGAAAATTTTATGTTAATTCTTATGAACAGATATGTTATCTTTAAAAAAATCCAAAAGGTTATCCAATTGTTCAAATTGCCAGAACCGAAAGTAATCCATAAAAGTAACTGCTACTCCTTAGTTGTTCCAAATCATAAGAATTTTCGTTTAGTAAAGAATTGTTCAAAACCATTGAAATATTCTCAAAAAAATTTTTATAAAAATCGTTATATTATTATCTAATATTTTGAGAATATGTCAATGGTTTTGAACGATTCTTTGCTAAACGAAAATTCTTAAGATTTAGAACAGCTAAGGAGTAGCCGTTACTTTTATGGATTACTTTTGGTTCTGGTAATTTGAAAAATTGGATAACCTTTTGGATTTTTTCAAGATAACATAATTGTTCACAGGAATTAACATAACATTTTTATTGAATATAATGGACAAATTTTTAAGGGTATGCTTTAATTAATTTTTTATGGTTGTTTTTCTAGCCCGTTTTTAAAAAATGCCATTTAAATGGAAAGACTTGCATTGCTAAATACCGGCTAGTACTGCTCAAATATGCAACCCATTTGGCTTAAAAATATGTACGATCCAACCGTTAGATCACCCCCTGTCCAATTAAATATTCAAAATAAGCGCCTCGACTCCCCGTATTTGATATTTTAATCATACAATTTAGATGTAAATAATTATTATCCTAATGGTGTGGATAGCCAAGTCTCGTCGGGACTTGATCGTGTGAGACTAAACTCGCTCGAATAATGATGATCATTTTGCACACAAATGAGGGAAATCCACAAACTGGTGGACTTGCAAAACCGACCAACATATGCCGACATTCTGCGCGGAAGGGTTGCAAGGGTGAGAAAACCGCCATCGATAATTCCGTTGTCTGATTTCATGAATTATAAACGATCTGTTCGCAAATTGGACTCAGATGGATTTAACTATAGTGTTATCAGGAATATAAACATTAATAACCGAAACCGCAACAGCGATTGGTGGCATGGTGCGGGAGCCAGTGAATAAGATGGCACATATATATATTTACGTAATTTTTATTGGGAATTTATTGAATTTTCTTGGAAGATTCTCGTTTGGACGGTTTAAATTAACAAAAACTGGGTTATGTCAAAAATAAACACGATAAATTACATGGTTACGTTCGAACGGAAACGATTTATTTTCAATAGAAAATAAATCGAGTGAACATCCAGGAGAACAGAGAATGGTGATGGCCGCACGGCGAAATAATGGAAATGACGATGATCGTGGTAGGTTATCGAATCATTTCGTCGGGGGAGGGGGGGGGGTAGATGGGGAGTCCAGCATCCAATGGTGATTCACCACGAATAATGAAATTCTATTTATTTGCTTTTCCAAATGTGATTCCTTTATCTTTTGGTCGAGATTATTCGCAAATCGGACGCGGAAAGACAGATTGCCGCCGATCTCCACGAAAGCTGGAACGACCGGGAACACCGACCATTCCTATGAACCTTTCGATCAATTTCAGGAACGTGAACAATACAGTACGTTTATTATACAACTTAAAATTGAGGAATTTCCTCGTTTGTGTAACTCAATCGTTTGATTTATGTCTGGGAAAATTAAAACGTAAATTTTATCGTTTTCAAGGAAAACTTCTATTCAATAAACATTTTTTTTTCGTAGAAATAATCATACTATCCCATAACAACCCCTAAAAATTTATTAAAACACCAAAAACAGTTCACTACAAAAAAAATTTATACAAAAAATTTCATAAATTTCCCAGATTTTCTTATAAGTGAAGACTAATAAAAGACCTGCGTTCAATAACGCTTCTTTTTTTTTCGGTGTAATAACTTAATTATTTTCAAAAAGGATACAAATACTACGATACTTATCAAATCCAGTAATTACCAATCTCACGTTGAAAAGCTACTCAAGAAAACGAACGATAACGCATCAATGATTTAATAATTAAATTGTTACATCAAATTCTATTCGATATTAATCTCTCGATCGTCCCCCGTTGTCCTGTCCACAAGAAATGTCGTCGAACGACAAAGCATTTTTTTCTCCCTTAATTACAAGTCAGATTATATCTTCATCTCAATAATTTTTCTCCCGAAAAGTTGCTCCGCAACAAGAATCTGACCATCCAAATTCCATCGAAGTAAATCTTTCCGTTTTCATGAAGTTCTTTTCAACTTCCAAATTGTTTGGGAACAAGCCGAAGGTTATCAGACCCTTTTTTTTTCGACTGTCCTTTACAAACTTACCATATTCGGTAAACGGGAAATGATCGATCTCTGTCGCATTAATTGTGGTTGAGTTTATTTGTTCGGGCGTTATTATTTTCGGCTTCAACACGTAATTGAAAATTGAAATTTAATCTGACGAATAAAATTTGATGGTCCAATCCGGAAGACTTAGAAATGCATGGAATGAATTGATGAACAAGTGCTACTTTAAATTGAATTAATCTCTATCATAAAAAAAAC
This sequence comes from Sisyra terminalis, assembly GCA_958496175.1. Lineage (NCBI taxonomy): Eukaryota > Metazoa > Arthropoda > Insecta > Neuroptera > Sisyridae > Sisyra > Sisyra terminalis. The sequence goes on along the minus strand of OY292278.1, from coordinate 49,698,585 downwards.
GGTTTTTTCTGTGAATGATCCCAAAAAGATTGACAGAGATTTATTTTAATTTTTGACTGATATTAAATTGATTTTTGTGAGATCATGAGGATTAGAAATCGGGAGATAAAACGTTAAATATTTGGAGCAAGCAAGTAGCTCTTAAACCAATAAAACAAGTCTACCATCTTAAAAAAATCCACTACTGTTTCTGGGTAAAAAATTTTCATCGAAATAACTGAAATTTTAAAATATTTTTCCTTCTTATAAGATTAAATTTCTTGAGGTCTTCTATGAACTTTTACCTACTAATCCCCACATTCATTGAAACATTTGAATTGTATACTATTTAGGCAAAAATTGGTTACAAAAGAATGAAAATACAGCTGATATTTACTAACAAATTAGGTTTCGAAAGACGGGCAATGAATTTTTATTATTGCACAATTGTTGAATAAGAATAAGACTTTGATATTGGTGAGATAATATGGAATCATAATTTGCCAATAAGTGGTGAAGGCAGCTAATAGAGGATCTGCCATGCTATTGAGGAAATTTTTTGTTTTGATATTGGTTAAAGTGTTAATTTCCTACGATTTCATCATTTTTAATAGCATTGAACATATTGAATTTATTTCGTACCCAAAAGTTATGATTCAAAGTCAATATTATTTTTTTTTACTCCAATTTAAACAAAAACTGCTACAGAATCGCATCAAATGCTTGTCAATGCTTACTTTGAGCATACTTTTAGGAAATCCCAGTGTTTTAAGAGGTTATAAAGATTTGAAAATGGTGATGAATGAAGACCACTGAAAAAATTTCAAGTCATCGAATAGTAAGAGTTGAAAATGGTAGCCAAGCGCATCAATAGCTTGCGATATAGTAAATTTGATCCAAGCTGTAGAGAAAAAAAATTGACCAGAATATCAAAATTAGCGATGCAAGATTTTGCAGCATGGTAATTCCCTTGACCACTCAGGAAAACGAGTGAAATACTTGAAAAAGTTGGAAATACTTTTGCATACGGCTTGATCTCCAAATTTGGTTCCTTCTAGGTCGTTTAGTGTCGCTGGAAAATGAGATAAACCGTTTTTTACACTTTAAAACTTAGCATCTTCCGCTTCCCGACTTCAGATCACTCGTAAATAATTTTTTCTTTTATTTTTGTTATGTTCTCTTTCTTTTCCAATGGGTTTCATCTTACTATTATTATTTTTTTTGGGTATCAAAAATTATCAACCCTTGCCTATTTCCAAACCCATGTTTCAAGGGCATCAATTCGTTGCCAATCTGCATGGATAGTTCAAGTCTCTGAAGCGTAGTAGAAAATAATAAAACCCAGTCTGTTATCTATTCTAATTTTAGTAGCTATTATTATGTTTCGATCTTCCCATGATTTGGATAGTTAAATCATGGCAGAAACCATTTTCAAAAGCTTCAGTTCTGGTTTAAAAAGAATATTGCAAATTTCAAGGCAAAGCTAGAAGAACAAATGATTTTTTTTTCAATAAAGTCAAGCCATTTCTAAATATTTTCTTTACTAAAGTATGGTCGATTCTTCGGATTTTTCGGACATATCGTTCCACGAGACCATGGAAGAGCTAATAGTACAGGATCGACTTAAAGAAAAAATAAAACATTTACAGGCTTTGACCTGTTGAATTGAAGTAATGGAATACCTCGAAAATTTGAGTTTCATGTCCAAATTACGACCTGTAAAAGAGTCTAATCGCTGAAGAAAAATCATCCGATGGGTCCAGAAAAATTTAGAATGCCTCGAGGAACAATTATATTAATTATCATACATCAACGACAATGTTAGGATTAGGAAGTTTCTTTGGTAAACTTTCGTGATGACAAAATGCCCCTTAAAAGCATGAGCTTTCTTTCAAAGTTTGTATAAAAATAATCTAACAGTCCTTCTTGGTCCATTTTTAGAAGATGGACCAACTTTTAACCAAAGTTTACCTTCTTAATTAAGAAAAAAAAAATATCCTTTTTTTCATCGATTAAAAAATGAATATTTTATTCAGTGTTGATTGAAATATTGTAATTAATTTGATCAGATTTTTTTTTCAAATTAATGACATCACAGAGAGAAAAAACGTTGATGCCATATTAAGTTTCAAATTATTTACAATTTTTATGAGGAAATTCAAGATTTTGAAATCCGAAGACAAGGCAATTCTAATAAATTACGTTAAAATCTCAAGATTTTAATTCTTGCAATGTATCCCTCGTTTATTTAGGGGCTCGTTTGTGTCTTTTATTTCAACGTTTGTTATTCGACACCCTAATTTCATCTAATTATTTTATTACAGCATCTGTCAACAGCTCTTCAGACTCATAGAATTGATGCAATTGACTTTGGAAATTAGATTTTTTTTTGGGTTGGTCTGAAAGAAATAGCCGGGACGAGGGTGCCTAATGAAATTTTTCATTTCTGATGGCAACGACCAGCATCTTTGCATATTAGGATGGAGGCGATCTCTAATGGACTTGCGAGCTTTTGATTGACATGTCTGACAATTTGAATTTCTCTATCGGCGTAAATAAATTATATGCCAAATCTTTCGACAGCGACGAAGGGAATGGAATGATGGGGAGAGTTTGAACGGTGGCGACAAGGAAATGCACGAATATTTTACGAGGAGGGATGACATTTTGAAACATGTGTCAAACAATCCGATAATTGCCCATAGACAGATAAACTTTTGGTTTTGAATTTCACAACTTCTCACGTTCCAATCGAAAGCCGACATATAACATGATGTATTCGATTCGATTTTTGAAATTTTTCTTGCATTTTTAAACTGGTTAATTCTTTATGATAGCATCAATACTGTGTATACAATATATAAAATATATTGCAGTCCAATATATGTAGTATAAATTAATAAAATAATAGATAAAAATCATACCACCAACATAAATTTGAACAGAAGTTCAAACCAGATACGTATTTCGATTGCCAAGCAATCTTCATCAGTGGCCATCAAGTAGTCTGGATCACTCCGTAACTGCTTTGTGATGATTCATCACAAAGCAGTTCTGAGGAAGATTGCTTGACAATCGAAATACGTATCTGGGCAATACGTCACGAATATTTTTGTTTGAATTTCTCTTCAAATTTATGTTGGTGGTATGATTTTTAAATATTATTTTATTAAATTATACTACATAAATTGGACTGCAATATAATTTATATATTGTATACACAGTATAACTGTTCAAAGTCAGCGAAAAAATCTTATTTTGATGATAGCATCAATAATTAAATTGAACTTTGAGCTTGAACGATAAGGCGATAATAACAACATCAATAAAAACAATTTTGCTCTAATTATTCAGTCGAGCTTTTCGCAAAGTTTAAGCCTTTTATGGCACATAAAACGAATTTCACCAAATGCAACTTTATACAAGATATTCATCCCTCTATCTCACCCTTATTTCTACGTTCAATCATTCGTTTATTATTAATAAAATACTTATCGTTTTAAAGTATGGTAATTTGGCACAAAGAAGCTTTTGAAGTAATGACACATTTTCGTGTAATGACATAATAAAATGAGCCTATAGTCGTCGTATAATCTGCCTATGTCCTGTCCTTGCTTTTTTGGGCTTTATAAAACTGAAGATAGGTATAATGTCGAGTGAATTAGGTTTTGTTACCAAAAATGACAGTCATCATTTTCTAATTAGGTAAAAGCATTGGTTTCTTGAGATATAATGATAGAGGGATGGATTTTTTTTTGGGGGGCTGAAAACTAAAACAGGGTTGAAATATTTGATGGGAGATGGGAGCGCTTTTTTTTGGTGGATGACTTGAGAATCGTAAGGGTTTTTTAGCGAGGGATAGTCAATGAAATGGATTTGATTTAGTTGAATAAATTGAATCCCTTACTTTATATTAATGAAGAGAAATTTTTGCACTTTGAAAATAACAATTTCTCTAATGTAACCAAATGAATTGGTCAAAATATTGCAACATATTTTAAAAGGAATTATTTTTTGTGGAAAATTATTTTTAAGAAAAAACGATTGCTAAAGATTTTCAAGCATTGAAAATTTTTAAACTATGATAAATTAATTGTTATCGAAATTTATGAGTTTATAAGATAGAATTTCGTAGATTAAGCGGAGTAAATAAGTCGTGCTTCATTTCAAATAGAATAAAAACCTTAAAATTTAAAATCACCCATATAAATTTTCCGTTTCACCCACGGAATTTTGTATCATCCCCAATTCCCACACCACCCGTACGTTCATCTTTGTACGTAATTTTGAATAATATCGTGTATTTATTTTCAACACTAGCGCTGGCATTGTTATAAGTAAATTTATACTTCACAACATCATCCCCATCCCGGTGGAGGTTCTCAGCAAACAATGGCACAATCAACACAATTCCACAACAGTACACAGTGCACAGGGTGTGGGAAAATCGGGAAAATCGGCGCGAGACTCGAAAACAAAAGAATTAATAACTAACTAAAATCTCGACTATTAACAAAATACAATTTTCATTTCTCTTATCTGGCAACAGGCAATAGACGATATAAAATACTTAAATCTCAAATAAACGCAATTGAAAATTCAGAGATGTGGCGACACTGTTGTAATTTTCCGATGGAAATTCCAATGAAAAACGATTAAATCTCTCACTGACTATTTAGCAAAACTATAAACGAGAAACGTTTTATTATATAGTTTTTCCATTCCAAAGTATTTAATACGTACAACTTTAATTTCAGCGAGCAGTCTAGAAAATTTCACTGATTATTTTTAACGGAATAAATTAGAAGTTATAGTTATAGGGAAAATTAGTTTTGGGAAATTAATATTTCAAATCTAAATTCGGCCACGAAAATTTAAAGGCTCATTTGAGTAATATATTCAATTAGTTGCGACAGAAATTTTGTGCAGTAATTAGGGCGATTAGAATTAGTTGATTCGTATAATTAGCGAATTATCGAAATTGCTCGTATTAATATATCCGAAATAATTTCAAACGAAATGGGATTAAGGTGGTTTTTAACAGAATTACCTTAAGTGGGACGAAAATTACCTTGGGGACTTGAAAGAAATTTTGCAAGAACGTTAATGTTTTTCGTTTAAAAATAAATAAATTATATGGGAAAATTTCTGGCAAGTTTCTTCTCAATTTTTTATTTTATATTGAGGAATTAGATTATTGAAGGAAAAATAAAAATCGAGATGAAGAGAATGTAACATAGATTTGTTTAAAAAGATAAATCTTTAACGGTAATCTCCTGGATTTTCCAGCAATTGAAAAATATTTGGCTCATAATGTGATTACTTGGCTCATAATTTGATCAAGTTCTAAACTGGTAACCAAGTTTATAATTTTCCTTAATTTTTCACCTGTTAATAATCGAAAATAATTACTCTGAAACTTCTTTGTAAAATGCATATATGTACTAGATAGTTTTGCGATCTTGATTGGCTTAAATCAGATAAAGTTTATAAAATATCTGTTCCAATTTGGGAAAAATTAACAATGCTGGAGCATTTTATCATACATCCGTGTTTTTGAACGTGAATATATGGAGACAATTCAAAAAACAAATAATAAAAAAATCAGGGGATAAAATTTGGTGTTAGAGCTCTGAAATCTATTATCTAGATCCAAATTATAATTAAACCCTATTGGATAGCTAAAGCTTTTATTTAATTTTCAATCGTCAGCTCTTATAAAAATCTTTTGATTGTAACTATTAAAATAAAATTTGAATAGTTAAACCAAAAAAAAAAAATATTAATATAAACAAACTTGCATAATGTCGACCAAAACGCGTCGAAAAGCCACATTCGAATACAGAAATAATCTTCGGTTAGAATGGGCTTCTCAGGAGCAATCGAATGGTACCAATAAAATACCATATGACCGAGTAAAGTAGTAGATCGAATACAGCCTAGTAAATCAGCGATGTTAATAATACACTTTTGGAATTTGTAAAAACTATGAAATATTTTGGTGTTTTTTGTCGAGGAATTCTGGGAAAAATATTTTAAACTTGCATATTTTTCATAAAAGCCCTATGCAATAAAATATAAATGATAAAATTCAGATCTCAGCTTTTTTTTTTTAAAATAAGAAGACAATTCAGGTTGTTTAAGATCGTTTTTTTTATTAAATATTTTTAATATTCAATTAGCTACGTTTCGTTACATATCGTAACTTCATTAGGCTTCTTGACTTTTTTTTTATTAAATTTAAATTGAAAATATTATATTTTTTGTGAATCAAAAAACCTGATGAAGTTACGATACCTAACGAAATGTAGCTAATTGAATATTAAAAATATTAAATAAAAAAAAAACCCTATGCAATGTTTAGTTGATGTTTAGAGCTTTTCCATATATATTAAGATTTGAATTTTTGCACCATTAATGGTGTTTTATGTCGTTCAAAAGTTTAGGGAGAAAAAATTTTGTCACCTGCATATTTTCTCGGTGAACGCCATTTAAAGAAAAAGCTCGATTTAGAGCTTTTTCAAATTATTAAAATGTTGTATTCTATTTTGCTTCATTAATTGGTGTTTTTGGAGTTCGAAAGTTGGAAAATAAAAAGCTTTTTTTGGGGTATTTCCCAAAAATTGATGCTTCAATTTTCTTTTTGCACCATTGATTAAAACTTTTCGTATTGTTTAAGAGTTCAGAATGAAAAAATGTATTTGCTCACGTATTTTGCGTGAAAACGCTGTTTAAAAAAGCTCAATTTGGAAAAAAATCGTATATAGAATTTTCCAAAGCTTTTATTTACCAAATAAGAAAACAATTCAGGTTGTTTAAGATCGTTTTTTTTTTATTTAATATTTTTTAATATTCAAATTAGCTACGTTTCGTTACGTATCGTAACTTCATCAGGCTTCTTGAATCACAAAAAATATTATATTTTTAATTGAAATTCAATAAATAAATAAAAAATTATATTTTTTGTGATTCAAGAAGCCTGATGAAGTTACGATATGTAACGAAACGTAGCTAAAACGAATATTTTCCTACAATCAGGAAAAGACTGCTAGAAGGTATTCTATATTCTTCAGTGAGATCTAGGCTATAAATATCGTATGTAAATCATCGAAAAATGATCAAAAGAATCGATCATCGATCATTTTTTCGGACTCACAAGCTTACCTGAAATTTCTTCTTGATGAGGGGAAAAAATGAAAAGAATGAAAGAAAAAATAGTGCTATTTTAGAGCTGAAAAATTAACCGATAAGCTTTGGACTAACAATTTTTAAATTACCCTTTATTTTGATTTCAAGGCACCAAGGAATAAGGGGCAACCAAAAAGCTGATAAGGAAGTAAAGGGACCAACAAACAATAAACAGAAACTGAGCTTAAAAGATACCATATTGATGATCCAAAATTTATCAATGCTGCAGTGGAATAATACTTGACTGGCAATTGATTAGGAAAACAATAATGGAAATCCCAAAATTTGGCGAACCAACCCGAAGACATGACGTAATTTTGAGTAGACTGCAAATTGGTCACACGAATCTGACACATCTCCATTTAATTATTGGGATAACCGATCGGTTCAAAGGTGAAAAACTTTTGGACTATTTTTTTTTTGGAAAGCAAAGGAATGGGGGGGCTGAATGATGAATATGCAGAAGATTTTTTTTTCCTGTGGAAAGTGTAGAGAAAACAACCTTAAACATTGGGATTTTTCAGGACTTATAAACCTTATGTGAGATGAGATATGATGTAAATGAGCTTTAAGAATGATAGCCGCTAATGAGCTTGATAAAAATGAACAATTGTAGTTTGCAGTAGGAAATTTTAATTTTCAAAGTAAATATATCTCTTTTTCTACATAAAAATCAGAAATTCAAACTTAGGCCTAGTGTAAGAAAAACCAATTTACCAAAAGGAAAGTTACTTTCATAAAGATTTTACAAGAAAAATCCTTTCCTTTTTTTCATTAAGAACCGAAAATATTTTTCTACGAGAAAACTATTGCATCTTGCACAATATGAATCTTTAATATCTGCAACCTCGCAAACACTGTGTGCTACACTTGTACTACATATTGCATTCTTAAAATAATCAAGTTGGCATTTAAATTGCACATTTTATGCAGAAAATTCGAGGTTATTTAGGAAGATTTGGCTCGGATATGCTTACAATTTCCACCTTTGTAATATGAAAAAGATTTCGTTTCGTTTGTTGTGTTTTTCCAAGAAAATAATATGAAAACGTCTTGCAAGGTTTATATAATTTCAAGGATATTTCTCTATTTAAATAGTTGTCTGTCTGTCTGTAACAAAGTTTATGTTATCAAAAGAAAAATTAAAGTTTTATCAGGCAAATTTAAGTCAAATTAAACATTATCATCTCGTATCTGAGGTGCCACTTAGATGTAACTTAGGTTTTCATCCCAAAAAAAGAAATATTTTTATTCAGATACAAGAGAACTGATAGAAAAAATTTATAGTACAAATTTTAAATCAAATAATTAATGCAACAAATTGACAAAGTTCATATCCTTAATAGAACTGCGAATTAATCACCTTCGGTTTAAATGTATGTCTGTCCGTAACAACGTAAGACTCATGAAAAGAGAAAATAAATTCGTATTTTATCTCCCTCATTTTTATTCGTCATCAGGAAAAACTAATTACTTTCATCGATAAAAATTAAATCATTAATCAACGTGGATAATTCAATTTTGCTGACACGACAGAATCTTTAATTGGCCCACACGGGAAGACAAGGAAATGGCTTCATAAGGGTTGCGACAACGTGGCATGGGGGGTGGGGTGGTGGTGGTAGAAATCTCCGTTTAGCTACACTGGCATGATATACACATTTCCATATATTTATCCAGCAGACAAACCAACTTTCAAGGAAAACCAAATCGGTTGCTTCACATCCCTCCCTCAATTGGCCCTCAATTTAAACACAATTCTATATGTACGAATATGTGCACATTTAGATAAACGTTCCGGCGAAATTTAGGGGATGAATGTTTGAATTTGATTTAACCCCGTTAATATTCATTAAATTCATACGCAAATAGTCACATATTGGAATCATTGTGGAAAATTTTGGTTAAATTTTCAGTGAAAATTCGCACCGTTTTCAATAATTTTCTTCGCCGTATTTGATGAATGAATGTTGTTGGTAGAATCTGTGAAGAAACGTCTTTCAATGGAAAAACCCTCCCTTGTAGTCTTACGAATAATTTACCGAAACACCTCTTTCAACTATGGCAAAAACAATCTTGAAAGATTTTTATCTCATCCCTTGAAGATAACATCTTGACGAAATAATTTTTAGAGTATCGGTGTACACACCTTTGTATTATATGTGAGTAGAATCGAAATAAGAGGTTTAGTTTTAAAGGAGTTGATGCGTAAGGGTTGGTCTCTCCAGGTGGTATTTTTAATTACTGCATACAACAACTTTGTTGAAGTTAAATTTTCAAGAAATTTATTCGAAACTTGTAATTTTTAAGTCTGAGATTTAAAATACGGATAAGTTTCAAATATTAATGGACCATTAATTTTAACAAGGATAAGGCGAAAGAAATGATCTAATATCCAGTAGCGATTATTAAAAAAAAAATAAAGATACATGAGTTATTAAATTAAATGTTGGAAAAAATCAGTGCTTTGATTTAAATCTTAATATGAAAAGATTTTTTTTTATGCGTAAGAATGACGACAGAAAATAATTATGTTATTAGTGGGAACTGGTAGATCTATTTCCCAAGAGAGTCAATTATTTTTTCGAATGAATGACTTCTGATTATTTTGTTTTATAGAAAAGTAAAAGAGTACGATCGATGTTTCCAAGTTTATATTTCGTATAAGGGATGAAGTGTTTAATTTTAAATCTGGTGCATTGGAATTCCAAGTTTTACACCACTGATTACATTCGAAAATGAGTTCCAGATCTACACCAACAATAATAACAATAATTTGAAAATAAATTGTAATGCGATGATTATTCAGTTCTGACCATGGCAGGTGTATTTCCACATTCTATCGGTGCGGTGACCGTGTTGATACCTATCGTCCTGTCCTCTTCAATGCACTGCCAGACCCAAATTTGTGGTTCTCTCGGTCTCGCCTCCGCGCGTCAGGGGAGCTTCTACCACCAGTTTTGGTTTTGTTCAAATGCACATCACCAGGTAAAACAACACACGAAACCACACCAACCCAAAACCCACTTCGGCAGGTGCATTAAAATAATAAAGAAAAAAATCCTCTGGCCTCGAAGATTATTCTTGGCCGTCCGTAGGTACGTCATTGATGGCCACGTCAAAGTGAATTACATGGAGGTGCAATCGGGTACAGGAAACTGTTGGACAGCTGTAGTACACGATTGATGTCTCAATTCGATCAGAGGACTTTTTAAAAATATTTCGTAATCGATCAGTATGAAATTGGAAAAAAGAAATAGAGTCAGGAAATAAATGATGTGACGAGGAAAAACGCTCCATTTCGAATATTTCAACGAGAAAAACGTAAAAAAACCCCGTCATCATCGCAAACTTTCCATCCATTCCCATCAAGTTTCGATAAAAATAACATTTTTACAAGAGCAATACATGGAAGATACGTGGGCCATTGCGCCACACCCGCCCCGTGCTCAACTAATACGTGGATTTCCGGCCACAGAGGGAAATGTTGACATTGCCACCCTTGTGTTCAAAAATGGGGCGAAGGTTGTGGCCCCATGTTCAAGACGATGGTGGTGGTGATGATGAAGTGTTAAGACCGTAAAAACCGGGAATATCACTGGGAAAAATGGGGTGCTGTGGCAACTTTGGCAGCGAGGCCACCGGGGGTGGTGCACCCTTGATGCTGTTTGATGATAGCAAAGACGGTCGAGACACGAGATGTTGCAAACTGCAATTTAAAATTCGATTGCAGTTTACCTGGTGCATAATATTTACATACATGTGTTCCGGAACGAGAGGAGACTGCGATGGATGGGGGGTGGGTGGGTGGAAAACTACGAGGATATGTCATGATACAGACGTACTTGAAAGTTTCGTCAACATTCCGGACACATTTTTGCATCAAAAAGATAACTAAATTGATGCACATTGCACATCAAATCGATAAAAATAAAAAAAAAAACATTTAACGTTTTCTTCGTGTACTCGTATTTTAGATTTTTTCAATTTACTTATTTTTTTACTGACGAAAAAAAAGGGATGTTTTCAGTGGTTGAACTTTTGAAAAAATAACATAAAAATTTCAAATAATAAATGAAATTTCGGTGTGACAATAACTCTTGAAGCAAAAGTTTAGTAATATGTTAAAAATATTTTTTTAACTTTTTTTCTTCTGTATGTTAAACAGTTTTTCAGAAAAATAGGAAAAAAATTTGTTTGAAGTTTGAAATTCAAAGAAAAAAAAATGGGGCTTGGGTAATGAGTAATATTTTCTATGAAATATAAAATACGCTATACAGAAATATACTACTTAAAGCACTAGGAAGTCCTTCAAGAGTCCAACTGGATTGTTGACAAAACCTCTCAGTAATATTAGTTGCCACCAAATATGTCCTCATAATCGATGATCGTGAAAAATCGATTCCTACACTATTCGGCGTCGATATAGAACCAATTTCACCAACCACTTGCATAATTGCAATCGCTCTAGTTGTAATTTCCCACAAGTTAACATTACACTTTTAGAATTCAGAAAAACTACCAAATATTTTGGAGCTTTTTTGTCGTTTAAAAGTTCTGGAAATATTTAAAGCTCATAAGCTTTTCAGAAAAATCTTTTGTTGAGCATTAAAATAAAATCCATAAAATCTCTCATCCATTCTGGCTATGAATTGTGTAGGCTCTAAATTGTAGTTCTGCATTTCTAGGAAAAGCTTTTGATACATCAGTGATAGTAATTTTTCCACTGAACACTTTTCTAGGAAAAAAATGATTTTAAGTACCCAGTGATTCCAAAAAAGGGTAGTTATAGTTTGAACCACCAATTCTTTAAGATATTCGAAAATTCGTACGTCTTCGCTTCCTATAGTTCTCTTGTGTTTCGATGATCGTTTTTATCCTCCTTGAATAGTGAGATAACTTTTCTATGGCTTTTACCCAAAACTTCAATGTTTAGTTTTTCCTTAAGAAAGAAAAAAAGCTTTCATGTACTTCTGCTAAAAAGCTATAAGTTGGACTTTTGCAAAAAACTTTGATTTCAAATCACTTTATCAAATTTTCTGCGTCTGCACCGTATATCATGGAGGCATGGTCTAACTTTGATAATACCACTGCATTTTTTGAATCTTCAAAATCACTCTTCAATCCCTTGATGCAATTATCTAGAGTACTGCAAATCATATGCAGTAATTTTTCAATTTTTAACAAATTTTTGGTTAGGTGTAATCCCAAAACTTTGGAAGGTTCAACTCTTTTGATTGGGGTCCCTTTTAAGATAAATGACGTTTTTGTTTTAGGTCACCTTGCCGAAAGCATGAAGTATTTGTACAAAAGTTTAAAATTTGGATATTCCACCTGTTCGGCTATATATTACAGTCTTTTTGCATTAGATTTGTTGTACATTTTTAATCAATTTTCCGATTTATTAAAATTAGATCATTGCCGTAAAGAAAGGTTTGATAGTTACTGGATTTTATAATCAAAAAAACAAAACGCTTTTCTTACATTTATTTTCTATAATAGAGCAAAAGTATTAATGAATTTTTTTGAGATCCTAAAGGTTAAAACTATGAAAAAAAAATGCTTAGTTACATCCTATTTTTTTTTATTTTCAAATAAATTTCACAATCTACATACGGTTGCAATAAATGCATTTAATCCATAGACAATCACATGTAAGCACTAGTCCCAGTTGATTAGTGCTGTATAAGTATAAAGATTTTTAACAATTAATAGCATCAATAACAATAATAGTAAATCCTAAAAATTAAAATTGTTTTCGTTAACATTTTATAGTTGAAAATACTTCAATAATTTCGGCTTAAATATTTGCTTCATTTCTGGAAAAAATTAATACTGTTTTTGATATTTTACTTGCTACAATCGATAATGAAGTTGTCAATAATTACGAAACGTTTCTTTTAACTTTTATTTTCAAGAATAAAAATTTCAAGTTTATGATTGAAAATTCTTTTGTTGAAGTACATTTTTAAGATTGATCTGAATTATAGGCTAATTAGAGGATCAAAAGAGTAATTAAACTCAATGTTTTGATACGATGAAAGAAAAGTATACGCGCTTGATCAGTTAAAAAATTCAATTTTCCCTTTGAAAGACGAAAAAAAATCGTTTCGTTTCTCCAAAGATGTGTGTTAATTAGGAAAATTCTCAAACGAATTTTCCTAAATGAATTAATTCGAGCTTGAATACTTGAATACATGTGTATAGGATAAATATTAGCGATGAAAATGTTGGAAGAGTTTTCAGAAAATCCAGCCGACGAAGAAGCGAAATTTTGTACACTCTCACATTGCGCAATGTTTGTCTGTGCTTAGAATTATTTAGAACATGACGAGTTTTCCACTTACTAATTAATAAGATACAAGACGGAAAACCAGAGTGAAGATATGGGAGAATGTGCGGGGAGAACGGGCATCGGTGGGTGGGACGGGATGTGTATGGAATAAGGGTGAAACACGTCACCATATGTCCCTAGTGTTTCGCGTTGAAAAATGAAAACTCGGGGAGATATGGCCTCATACGAGCGCGTCACAGCATTGTCTTTCGTCCAAAGAATTGGTGTACAAGCTGGGGAATTTTCCTTTGGAAAATATTAAATTATTTAATTATTCCATTCATATATAACATGTAATGTCAATAAATTTTGAACAAAGTCCTCGTCTCTGTGCTCCAATTGTTTAATCTCATAGAAACAAGGAAATTGTCATCACTAACTCGAAAGCAAAGCTTCAAGTTTGTGCTTGTTTTATCACCGTTTACACCTTCTAAGAAAAGAGTTTCCAGTTTTCGTAATTCTGCTGTTAAATAACTAAATATAGAGAGTTAACTTTATTTAATTCATTGTTAACTGCAACCATGAGACATTTAAAAATGTCTAAGTTAATTATAACTTTATCATTCAGAACTTTGAAAGTTTTCATGGGTTGTCAATTTATTTATATTAATATCCTGAATATCTTGATTTCTTCTATCAGAAAACCTAGAAAAATATTTAATTATGTTCTTGGGAACTTGGACTCAAATAATAAGACGTTAAATTTACAAACCATCTCAACGTTTCGTTGTTATTTATTTCCAACTTCTTCAGGAGAACTAAAACATAATAACAATGCATGTTGTTCAAAGACAAATTACACAAATAAATTAATTTTCACTGTTCAGTATAAAACTACTGATAACAGTGTTAAAAAATACATAAAAATAATAAACCTTAGTTTTTGAAAATTAATATCCTCGTTGTAAATACTGGCTCATTATACCGGGTCAAAAATTAAAACAAATATATGTTTTTGTTCTCCTGAAGAAGTTGGAAATAAATACTAACGAAACGTTGATTAGATTTGAAAATTGAACGTCTTATTATTTGATTCCAAGTTTCCAAGAACATTATTAAATATTTTTCTAGGTTCTCTGATAGAAGAAATCAAAATATTCAGGATATTAGTATAAAAAATAGAAGACAACCCACGAAAACTTTCCAAGTTTTGAATGATAAAGTTATGATTAACATAGAGATTTTTACACCATGGATGAGAGCAACCAGGATCAAGAAAAATATTTTAGGGAAAAAAAGGACTATTAATCTTTTCTATAGAACAACTATAACTACTCCTTATAACACAAACTACAGTTTGAAAATTCCAAAACATTAATTGTTTGATTCAAAAAGGCCCCAAACGTGAATCTTCTTTTCTTCAAATAATCATTTTGGAAGTTATATTATTGATGAAATCATCAGTTTTGTTTTTCCTCTAAACAACGCATGGTTAGAGTTAAATTTTTGGATCAACCAAAAATTATTAAAAGCTTGAAAAATTTTGTTTAAAAATAGATAACAATTCCATCGTTTCAGTAAAAGCAGTATAAGCTAATAGTAGCCCAGAAATTTAACCATTTTTAACTTGGTAAAAGTTTACTTAAAGTTGACCTTTTTTGTAGAACTTTATATTCTACAAAAATATTTTAAAGGCTTGAAAAAATTTGTTTAAAAATAAATAGCAATTTCATAATTTCAGTAAAAGCAGTATAAGCTAATAGTAGTCCAGAACTTTGACCATTTTTAACTTTGAAAAAGTCTACTTAAAGTTGACCTTTTTTGTAGAACTTTCTACAAAAATTTCGTCAAAAATTCCCACTGAATGCTTGAATTTTCCCAGACAAATTTCCATCGAATCTTTTGAACTTACATTCGAGATTTTTCTTCTTCCACTCTCATATATTCCTTTCTTTCTTTTTTTTGCCGCTTTTAATTTATATTTTATACATAAAAGAGTCTAATGAGAGTTCAATGGTGGAATGGAAAGAATTTATTCTGCCATTGTCTTTCGTAAGTGGAACTTGAAACGCGCGTCTTTAAGAAAGTAGAAAGATAAAAGATGCCACCCGCACAACCCTCGTGAGCGTGGCACTCTTGCATCCGCTTGTACCCCCCGCTCGCCGCCCCCCCCAGGGCCATCAACCACTTATATACGTTTTCTAGATAAAGTTAATTAAGAATCTCTGACTCTCATATTCACATCTTTAACTATTTCAATAACAAAAAGGAACGAATATAAAACATTTTTAAACTTATGTTTTTTTTTTCTTCATCACACGAACGGACGAGGAAAAATCGAAGTGAATCACTTTCAGGTCACTGGCTTTTCCTTAAATGAAAATTTCATTCCGTTGTCCGTATGAATATTTATTTTTACAATTTTCTCTTTTTTACAATTCCATTAACGTAATGCGAACAAGAAAGATGCAAAGAAGTGGAGGCGATCTTATTTTTTTTGTGCCGAGCTTTTTTTGATATTTGAGCTTTTAAATCTAACGAGAGGGGGGGAGAGAGAGAGGAAATATTTGAAAAAAAAAATAAAGAAAGAAAAATATTCATTTCATTAATTCTTTAATGTAAAAAAACATCCATTTTTTGGACAAAATTTGGTCCTTAAAATTAAGGTGTAGTTCAAGGTTTGTAAATTACACAGGTTGCTCCATTAGAAAAAAAAAATGACGTCATACGAATATATGTACGAATTTCTTCTGGATACGTCACGTAGCCACCATGAGGCCACCTGTGTATTTTATAAACCTTGAGTGTAGTTATTATTCCCTACATCCTAGTAACCAAATATTATTTGCTTATAATAAAAGTATAATAACAATTTATACATACTTCAAAATATGTATTTAAACTTTGAACTTTAACCTTTAGATTTTTGTACAAACAACCCTTATTTAAATTGCAGTTGCATTTTTTTTAGTTGTCCAAACTTTTCAAATACGTGCAGCATCACAAATTGATTGTAAAAAAAATATCTAAGGTTTAATTTAGTGAAACCATTCGGTATAAAATCAAATGAAATGGAAAAAAAAACATTCCTCCTCGTCACCCCTTTTTCTCTGCAAAAAAAAAAAGAAATACGGGGATGAAAATAACGAAGTAAATTGTCCTTTCTGCAACTCTATTTAATATTTATTTATTACAGAATGACTTCATTAAGACCGAGTGAATGACATCGACCGCCACAACGTCCAGGATAATATGAAACGTTAAACATCCCTCCAATCCTCCATTCTGTATATTTTTTTTTCAAACAGCTTTCCCTCATTATTTCCTCACCCACCCACCCCCATCCATCCCCATATTCACTTCATCAAGTGTACATCTATACAACTCTAATTGCATCCTCTGTGTTCGATTTAATTTGATTTATTTTAAATACAAAATTTATTTTATTCGAATGAATTTATCTCACAATTTGAATAATATTAAAGTTCACCGCTACGACTAGATCGTATATATGTGCATACATATACGCATCAACCCCTCCACCCACCACCCCTATGCAATAACACCTTTCCATTTTCTATATGTATATTGTATATGTTTTAAAACAGGACACAATTGCGTTGTTTTACATTTTAATTGTATTTATTATGATGGTTGCTAAACAAGGGGAAGGTGTACAGTGAATTGATTCAATAGAGACCTGTATAGGAATGCCATTATATTAGACAAAGTGCGAGGCAAATATCCATCCTCTGCCAAGTGGTGTAGTATTGACCAAATTTTGAATATAGAGAAATTTATGCGAAAGGGATTTGACAGAGCAATTGGGCAACGGGGCTAGGTAATAGATTTGCCAAGGGATGGTGGTTGGTTGGGTGGAATAAATTGGTGGTTAGTTTGTTAGATTAGATAATATTGTTTATAAATCGTTGGTTGGATTGAATTTAAATTTTGTCCCGATTGATTGATTGTAATTTGATAAAATATTCTAATGAGAGTTAACAGTAGAAACGGAACGGATATTGGCACAAGGGTGTGTGTGTGTTTTTTTTTTTTTGGTTTGTCATCATGGAAATACGTAATTAAAACACTCACATTGCCAATTAAATATCGCACAGAGCTTTTAATATTCAACTGAGCTTTTTTCAAAGATTGCCAGAATGAAAATTTACACAAATCGAAATCATTTGATTTCTTATATGTGAAAGTTTGCAGCCGGTTCACGTTAAGTGATCAGGGAGCATAACAAAGGTGGGGCAAGAGGGAGATGTTACTGAAGTACCAAAGCAAATTACAAATTCTAAATAAGCATTTGTATTGCTAATGGCAGAAGGTCCTAAACAAATTTCGTTCTAGTTTTCGAGTGTCTTGGCCGTAAATTAAATCAATGAGGGTTCAAGTTGATAAGACCACATTTATATGTGAAATATTCAAAAGCTTTTTTCCCGAAATGTACCAAGAAAAAGTCAAAATTCTTGAAAAACTACTTTGGTAAATTGAAAAACTTTCGGTTATTTATTCAATAAAATTAAGAATACCAAATCGAAAACTAAAAGAAAAACTAAAGTTTTAAACTCTTCTGAATGAAATGGGTTCAAATTTGGAGACCAATTTTTTTTAGCAAAGATACCTCAAATTAATCACAAATAAGATATGAAAACTTTTCTGACTCAAAAATTGTTATAATCTATTCCTATTATCAAATGTAAATTTCACGGAATCACAAAAGTTTACTTGAAAAGCCGCATGCGGCTTGGGCCCCAAAATTTGACGATTCTTCCCTAAAATTGATGATAGGCGATAATATTTTCAAGTCTCTAAGACTATCTCAGCGATGCCACACCATAGTTAAAAAGTTATAAAATTTTCAAATTTTTGGATTGGATTAAAAATAAATATATTTTAGCAGAAATCCTTCCTTGAAGCCAAAGCTTGTGTTAGAATAAAAGTGACGGTTTTGAAACCAAAATTAAAGCTTCAGAAAAAATCCAATTCGGTGAAAAACCGAAGTTTTCACCGAAGTTTTTATTGAATTTTAATAGAACCTATTTGAAACTTTGCATAACTTTACATAACTTTGGACAAGAACTATATCAATCCAATAAAGATTAAATACATATCTATGAAATATAAGGAAATTTGCCGGAAGCCCAATCCAAAGATGTCGGATTTGAAAGATCATTTTAGAACAGGCAAGTTGTTTTAGGATAAAGAAGATTATGGACTTAAGTACCAGAATATTGACACCAACAATGTTCACCCATTAAAGCAATTATTTAAACCAAAACCTATGGCTTTTAAATTTAAGTTTATGAGACATTATCGTTAGTTAATCATAGCCATTTAAAACACAACTTTTTATCAACTTTCTTAGAGAACTTTTCCTTGGTGGGGAAAAATTGAAAAAACTAAGATAGCCAATTTTCTATCTAATATTTCTATCAAAATTATAAATGCGATTTTCACAGGTAAAATAGATGATTGTCTTTTGATAACAAGTCCAAACTATATTATAGCCACCTTCACCATATTGCTACAACGCCTGCCAGGTCATCAAAGTCATATGACGTCTGGGGTTGTTCTGCTGAAATATTACACTTGTTCTACTGCTCAATTATGACTTCTGCAGATTAATTTCTGTTAAAGATTGGTGCAATTTTGGACAAAAGATATTTAAAATTTGCTTTTCATGCTCGTAAAATCTTTCACTTTATACCACTTTATCAGCCGTTAACCGTTAAAATTTTTAAATAATTTTTCTGTATAAGATCCCTTTGGATTTGTTACCATTTTCTAGAGTCTAAAAACTTTTGACTCTCTTACGTTAGCCATAGATTTGCAGATGGAAATTGGTTCAAATAGTTTTGAAATCAATGCTTGTAACTATGACAATTTTCCAGAATAACTTTTTCTTAATGGTGAAAAACTAAGGTAGTCAATTTTCAATCGAACATCTCCTTAATCCAGTTTTACACGATCAAGTGCGTTTTCCATGGATAAAACATATGGCAGTTTTTTGATATAAAATCCAAACTATAAGTTTGATGAATAAGAACAACCTTCACCATATTGCTGCAACGCTTGCCAGGTCATCAAAGTCAAGTGAAGTCTATGATTATTCTGAGGAAATATAATATTTCTACTGCTCAATTGTGACCTCTGCTGATTAATTTCAACTTAAAATCGGTGCAATTCTGAAAAAAAGATATTTAGTATTAGCATTTTATACACGTACCAAAATCTTTCAGATCGTTTATCATAGTGTGGCCACTATTTAGATTAATTTTCAATTATTTTTTTTGTATGGAAACCTATTGTACTTGTCACCATTTTTCTTAGAAAAAGTTTGATTCCGTTACTTTTGGCCAAAGATTTGCAGACTAAAATAATTTGGTCCAAATAGTTTTAGATCAACTCTTGTATCTAAGACAATTTCCCAAAAAAACTTTTCCTTATTGGTGAAAAACTAAAACAGCCAATTTAAATTATTTCTTGAGATCATTTTTACACGATCAAGAGCGTTTTCCATGGACAAAACAAATGACAGTCTTTTGATACCAAGTCCAAACTATAAATTGGATATATAAGAACCATCCTCCCCATACTGTTGCAACGCCTGCCAGGTCTTCAAAGTCAAATGAAGTCTAGGATTGTTCTATGGGAATTTAATATTTCTACTGCTCAATTGTGGCCTGTGCTGATTAATTTCTACTTAAAATTGGTGCAATTTTTTATAAAAGATATTTGGCATAAAATTTTATTTTTTGTAGAGCAATTCATGTACGCCATATACTTTTAGTCATTTCATATACCTACGTAGTAAAATTCATCAAATAGTTTATCCCATTTTGCTACAATTTGAACCATTGTATTAGCCATCAAGCATTGTAATTTTCAATTAATATTTTTCTATAGATTTTTTTGAAATCATTTGGTACAATTTTTCTACGAAAAAGTTTGATTCTTTGAAATTTTTGCAACTATGGCCGTTTTATTTTGATTATAATAAATATTTCATCGATATTTTCGTCAGTAGTCTCTAAGTTAGTCTCAGTTAGTCAGTCTCTAAGACTGGATTGCATTTTTGACAGCTAAATTGCCGGTACTGGTTAAGTGGAACTAAAACTACGCTAAATTGGCTCATAAAATATCAAGATCGTACATTTCTTTCATAGTTTCAGTCGCCGGACTTTCATTGATCCTTGGTGAAGGAAAATAAGAAAATTTATCTTATTTTTCTAAGATCTAGTTTTTAGTGGAGTTTCTGCACTATTAAATAAGTAAATTATTGCAATAATACTAAAAATGATAAGAAGAACAATTTTTCTTTCCAACGAATATAAATACAACCCTTTTGAAAAATAGCATATCAAGGATGAGCTAATTAAACTTTCTCCATAAAATAATGAAATACTTTTCCTTCAACCTAATATCTGTACCATCTTTGGTATTCAAACCAAAATTGACAATTTTTATGTAAATCCCTGATTGCCATTACTTTATCCAATGGCAGGCAATCATATACAATTGTCAGTTTCTCCAATTAATAATGAAAGATTCCAAAAATATGGAAATCAAATTCGTAAACTAAGCTTATAAAAATTTCAATATTCACAGAGAAAATTGATAAAAAATCTATTTTCATAGTTAACGATAGTTTTATGTTTGCACAAACCTAGCGAACATTCATCGAAAAATAATGAGAAGTATTCGAGCTCTTTGTCGTTTTTATTTTGTGAACAATGTTAAATCGACACCAATTTTCCCGTGGGGAAAATGGTCGTTGAGATAATATAGACCAGGCAGCGAATGTTGGGAAGATATGAGGCGGGGGGCGGGAGAGACTTTGGACCGGGATGGTTCCGTCCCCGGATTACACGAGAGCTTAGTGAGTGATAATAATGACATCTATTTGTTGGAACTGTATAAATTCTTATCTTTGAACGAACGACGTCAATCTATCACAACGTCAATCATGTGATTGGCTTTCGAAATAAATTACGTCAGATAAAAATTAACTTACCCCAGAAACTTGAGTGGGCAAAAATGATTGGGAATCGAATAAATTTCGTAATTTATTCGAGAAAAATTTCGGTAATTTGTTTTCGGTAGGAAATGGTGCGGGGGTGGCTCATTTACATAATGATATTAATAATAGTATTATCATTTTATTCTAAGGACGATCGTAATGAAATTTGGACCGAATGGGAAGTTGGGGTGGTTTTCAAGCCCGTTAAAGGGGTTAAATTCCGAGCATTACCTAACTCTAATATCATACTTTGTAGGTTAATCCTTTTGTGTGGATATGCACGTGTAAAAGTTAAACACCCTCAATTTTCACATTCAGCATCCCCCAATTTTCGTTCCTCGTTTTCACTCATTGTTAATGCTTTTCGTGCCATTGTTAAAATTTTAACTTCCTCATCCATTTGTTCATGAAACAATCGTAAAATATCTCTTCACATGCAATTCAATTGCACTTCTTTAAAAGTTCATTAGACAAAAATTATACTTTTTAATTTGGATTATCCTTTTTTTTACAGAATTTGAATGCTGTTCTACTAACCTAACTGGTCTTCTATTTATCAAGGTAAGTCCTTAAAATATAAAACCATATAATTGGAATTACCTAAGTTTACATTAGGACCTAAAAATGAAATGGAATAAAATAACTTTACCCAATAGATGCACTGGAAATGCAAAACATAAATTAATCATTTCAAAAAAAAAATAATAAAACTACTCTTGGAGATTATCTTAAACTTTGCATCAATTTCGATTAAATTTCAATCTTTTTCTCCACTGAACGAAAGCCACGCAAACTCCAAATCAATTTTAAGAAAACTTCAATTGTAACAATTACTGAAATTATTTCATTTCATTGTTATGAGATTATGGGAATTATCTTTTCAATCAATCCTTTTCAAAAGTGGAAAATTAAAATGATTACTTTTACGTTTGATTATATACAATTATTTGTTGTTGTTGTTGTTTTTTTTTCACCCCAAAATAATATAATAAATCACAAATCAATTTTGTTGGGTGTTTTACGAAAATTTAATACATGGGAAAAAGGCAAGCTGCAATCTATCAAATGACGACCGATTGTTTTCTTTGAATAAATAACATTCGATTTTATTTTGATTTATGAAAATTAAATGTAAATAAATATATTTGGGTTTGTGAAGGGAAATAATTGGATGTTATTATTAATTATGATTTTTTATTTTCCCCTATTTTTCTTATTTGAGGATAATTACAGTCTTTTGGGATCTTTATTGTACATTTTTTTAAATCAATTTTTTTAAAGAAATTTTCTCTAATATCTAAAATGTATTTCTAAATTAAAAATTAATTTTTTGTTATATACTTAACGGCTTAAGTCTTTAGTGACTCCTAAGTGACTCCTAGAGTCTTTAGTGATTTCCTACAAAAAAGGTCCTGCAGACCAAATCGCTAAGATCAATATTAAACGAGATATTAAGCCTTGAATTGATTTTTCTGTGAAATTTTTGCCGATCATTGATTTAAACTTTAAATCTTAAAAATTTCACAGAAAAATCAATTCAAGGCTTAATATCTCGTTTAATATTGATCTTAGTGATTTGGTCTATAGGATCTTTTTTGTAGGAAATCAAATTCTCTACAAGTTTTTTTATTTATAATTTTTCCGTAGCTCTTGTTATTTACGAGATAAATGCAAAAAAACGCGAATTTTATGGAAAAATCAGGTTCAGTGGCCCGTACTACCTCACCGGTGTGAGTTACGACTTTGTCGCAATAGGCACTTTTGTAGAGCGTTTGATTCTGAGAAAAAACCATCTTCGGTAAAAGCGATCCCATGAAATGCCGCTGAGATATAGAAATTTAAAAATGAAAAATCAGAATTTCCGTGTATTTTCAATGGGAAATCTTTACACGTCTTGGTCGAGGACTTAAAATTTATATTAAGGGCTCAAACTTTCAGAGAATTTTTTTTTTTGTATTTCCTACAAAATTTCACAATGGGACCAAAGAAAAAAAAATCAAAACAAAAATCACCCTAATAAAGATATAAGCAATTTTATCCTCTATCGGACAGAATACGCATTTTGGAGGGTCCAATAAAACCCCACAGTACGAAAATACATTCTTAGGCTACCAATGACCAACTATATCTCTCACCAAATTAGCTTTAAACCTACGTAAATTCAATATTTCAGTATAAATTTTGAGGATTTATCATCACTTTTTTACTACATTTTGGCCCCTTGGAGTTGCTCCATAAGAAACAATAATTAAAAACAATGATTAGCCTTTATAAGGGATGTTTTCTTACTATTGAATTTTAAAAACCGAACACTGGTTTTCAGCCCCAAATCAGTAACCATAAATCAAGAATTATGACAATATAAACTTATAAACCAGAAAAACGACTAGATTTTGGTTTTGATTTTGGTAATTGATATTTCTTTATATAACTCTTACCATGATACCATTAACTTGAATCCATTTTTATAGTTAATCATGGCTAAATTTCTGACGAAAATGATTCCAAAAATGCCCTGTTTTGATAGCTCTAATGATTTCAATTTTTGGTTTTAAGTTTTTAAAAGTTTCCCTTGAAAAAGTCTATCAATTAGGTTGAGGAATTTAGGAAAATTTAAATGAGCTTTCACTTGGTTCTCAGGTTTCATCTAACAATGAGCTTTACAAAGTTTGTTGCAAAGCTCAAGTTTGATACTTGTCGCCATCATTTGCAGGTTCATTTCGAAATTTAATTTGATTTTGTCAAAGCAAAAACTAAAGAATGTTTAATCGAACATAGATCAAATCTTTTGGGGAGGGGGGGGGGGGTGTTGTCGGAGAAAAAGTTATGACAAACGTTGGTCGTAATGGAAATTTAAACGGTAGGAAAGCTGAATTGATTTTCGTTTTAAATTCGTAAGGAAACGAGAAATTTAAATCTTTGATAAAATTGGACTTTTTTTTCAAAAATTTTGGTTTCTTTCTTTTCTAGTATTTTGCCTGCTAATTAAATGAAGACCCTATTTTTCTCTCTCTTCAATTTAAAAGTCCTTAAATATTTTTATTTTAATTTAAACCCAACTATGATTCCTTAAAAAGTTCCTAAAAAGTTCATAGTTTAAATTTAAGTCTCAATATTAACTCTTAAAAAATGCTCCCCCATTCTTTTTGCATTTTGTTATTTTAAATGGAAAAGCCAAATAAATATATTGCCAAGATTTATTTATTTTATTTTTTCCAATTTCCTCTCCTGGCGTCATTCGTCGCCAGCCATATCGTTCGTATAATAAACGATAAAAAAAAATCATTCAATTACAGTTGCGGGATTTATTTAAATTCATAATTAATAAATGTAATGGGAAAAACGGGAAAATTAATCGAATATAATTATAAATGTAAATAAAATGGAGGTGCACAAAACAAAACGGGGGAATGAAACAGGGAAGAAATATTTATTTATTTTATTAATTACATCGATTTCAATTTCGACGAAAAATTTATTCAATTTATTGTTGAAAATCGTCAACGTTATATGCGATAAAAACGCGCGAATACATTCAATTAGTGAGGAAATTCGATTGGAAAACAGACGGAAGGAATAAATTTTCTGGAAGAATTAAAACAGAAAGAAAACGTTGGAAATATCGAGGCGTGACGTACCGTTTTTAATTTATCTTGATTTGAAAAAAAAAAAAACATTTTTTTTCCCCACACAAAAAATTCCAATGTTTTTTTGGTTGGGTCGTATGAAATAGCGAGGGATGAAATTTTCATCGAGCCAACCACTTTTCACATAAAACTGATAAATGCCATTAGGACTGGTTGTTTTCGGAATATACTATATATATATATATGGGGGTTGAAAGGGTGAGAATTTATGAAATTAACGTCGACAAAACTTTTCGTTTGTAAAACATTGTTCATTACATTCTGTAATTGATATCCATTTGACCTACATTAGCCGTCATTAAAATGATCTATGAGATTCATCATATAACCATCAACTCACCCCCCCTGTCCCGCACGCAAATCATCCCCATCACAATTCCCACCTGATTCATGCTTTCATAACACTAATTTCTGTCAAATTCAACGATTTTATCACAACGCCAATAGCTCACATTTCATTTCAATTAAACAAATACCAAATTAGGCATACCCCCCACAACCCTTATCCCAAAAAAAAAAATATAATAGTAAATTTTCATCTCTTACTCCGCAATAATATCGTTAAAAACTTCCAATTTACAGACGAAAATTTCCCGAAACCTTTTAGCACTTGTTATATACACTCAACTCGGATATGGCCAGCCAAAAGTTTATGCAACCCTCTTCATTTTTAAAGGGGGATGAAATCTCGGTCGGCCCAGTTGGCTGCGTTACAAACTCATATCGAAAAGGGTTGGATCTAAATGGCAAATTAAGGAAATTGTTAGGTGTTTGTCTAACTAGGTTAATGGCGAAAACAATTTAAAAGCTCATTATAAAAAAGCTTCAACGAGCTTTTGTGGCCACCAATTAAAATGTTTCGAATGTGATTTTATTAGCCATTGCAATTGTTGTCTCAACCATCGCTAATTCCCATATTTTAAAACGGTAAATTCCCCCCCCCCCCCCCGGGAGTTATTAATAGTGAAATTGAATTGTGAATGTTTTTTTTCTTCTTAAATTATTGTCATTGTTATTTTAATGTCTTATGGGAAAATTGATGGCCAAAACAAAACGCGTTCTAAGGAGTTAACTCTCTCATAAATTCGGTCATAAATCATCGCTGAAATCCTCGCCCTGACGTCCATTTCCTTTTCAAAAAGCTGGTTTGATTTTTTGGGGAGCTGAACGCCACCCTGTGGCGTCGTTAACAGCCCTCGTGACATTTTTGTATTTATATATGGTTATCATTATAACAATTGAATCGTTTATGGGACTTAAAAACGCGAAAACCAAACCCCCAACTGTCTCATTTTATGTGGAATTGATGCATGTTGTACACTAGTTTAAGACATGCCGTTTCTTATCGCTATCTCGTTTGTTTCCCGATGGATAAATAGGACAAATAGAACGAGACGTTTCTCAACAATCGAAACTTTTGGAAGCGTACCAAACCTCAACTCGTCGACGAAAATGTTTAATAGACTCAGCTTGGCTTTGGTGGTCCAGAGGTTGTGTTCTTTCTCCCCGGATTCCAAGATAAAAAATCGGACAAACTTTTTTCGGCAAATAAAGTTATTAAAGTAATTTAATTTTCGTTTAAAAGCCAAACTGGAACACTGGGAATTTTTATCGCTCCAATTACTTTTGTGTATATAGTGCGGTGGTTCACCCCCCACCCCCCCAACTGCCGTGTGGGGGATTAAATTTTTCCCAAATGGAGCCAAATCGATAATTTTCAAACAAATCTTTTCGGTAAACTTTAATGATCCACCTCTTCAACTCGGGGTGATTTATGGGCCTCATGAGTACAAGGGTTGTTTGCATAATTTAAGGGTTGAACGATTGTTTGCGATACTTGAAAAACCCACCACCTGTAGTTGAATCTACAACGGAACGTTACATCGATGGGTTAAGGGAGGTTTTAGGGAGGAAATTTGTTGTGGTTTTCTGGAAGAATTTTTTTTTTAATTTAAATAGGCAAATAAATGATTTATGACACCGAGTAAATTCTTTTTTTTTAAGCTAAACATCCTTAGAGGAATAGCATGTAGAAAACCATCCTTTCTTTCGTATTTCTCGGCATTTTTTTTCGTCTCGTTTTGTTTTTAAATAGAAGATAAATTATCTCACTCTTTCCACGTGAGGCACGAGTTCAAATCCCTGAACGGGATTTAAAGATAAATCCTTACCGGTTCAACTAAGATAAACATACATAAATCATAAATATATTTCATATTTATTTTGGATGGAAAAAAGGAAATTATTATTTATATGTAATAATAAATATCGATTAAGATTGAAAGCATTTTTATTACTAAGATTTAAAATTATGAAATATTACACCAATTATTTGATAATAAAATGTTCGAATCGGACAATTAATTTCTCCGTATTTTCTTCATCCCTTATTTCGAAATAACCAACAATATTTAATTTTTTTCCTTTTAAATTATGGGGTTGGAGGAATGAAAGAATAGAGTAATTCCATGACGGCTTTTGTTCAGACTCTAACGCCCTTCTTTCAATGATAAATAAGTAGTTTGAAATTATAGGTTTTTCGATGGGATTATCGACCTAAATTTAAAATTTTATCAATGTGAGAACCAGTTGTTTCAATAAAAATTATTCCAACTTCTAAAAAAATAAATTTTGTAGTGAAGTTCATTTTGAATACTTTAAACGAAAATTTTTGTGATATTAGAAAATAATTTTTTGGTTGTTAAGATTGCATTTTATATATATATACCAGCTGATCTCGCGACTTCACCTGCGTAACCCTTTCTTATTATATATCTGGATCGTATAAGAAAAACACTTTTCAAATTTCATCGACACAAATATGCATTTATATTGTAAAATACAATGTAAAACGAAAAAAAATTATCACCTTTATTTTGATTATCATGACTAAAAAGCAATTCGATATCGCACATTTTGACGTTGTACATACAAAATTGTTGGAAATAGATAGAAAGCGTGGAAGGAAATTCGAATATTTTATTTATTTTCAATAGCAATAATTGATTTTCAAGTTTTTCTAAATACCGAAGAAAAGTTGGTTTGGAAGATTTTAATTTTTGATTGATAATGAAATATATGACAAAAAATTGATCCCTTAATGTTAAATAATTGCTCCAGGTCACAATCATTGGTTCATAAAAATTAGATTTTAGAAAAATTGATTGTTGGAAAACAAACAAAAATTAAAAACTGCCTCCTAGGTATTTGGTATAAGTACCTACTACCTAAACTTTCATACTAATTAAGTGAAATGACGTTATTAAAAATGCTGTAGTTAAAATGATATAACAAAAACAGAAACTTATTATTAATTAATTATTTATTTATTAATTCCACTTATTAAATTCAAAATTTAGATTGTTGATTCATTCTACATTTTCTCATACAAACTTAGTTACCCCTTTTACTCTTTTAGGGTAGGAATTTTCAAAAAAAAATTCTTATCAGATGTTTACTTCTTATAAGGAATACATCGAATATTAAAATTTCATTAGTCAGAGGAAATATATAAATACAGGATTTTATGTATGCACGGTTTTAGAAACGTATTTACTTAAAGTTTTATTACTATTATTATTATTACTACTACTACCATTACATTTTTCATTAATATTTCCTTATTGAGCAACTTTAAGGGTCTATTTACAACAATTTTGTAAAAAAAAAATACTGTAAGATTTGAACCCACGTCTTTATAATTAGGAGTATCTGAATGTTAGATACGTAAGCCATTACGCTATTAACATCAACTATGTGTTTTATATATATAAAGGCTGATATTTCAAGGAGGCTAGTTTTTAAAATTTAAATTGAATTTACTGTGCTTTTTATCAGTTCAACTAAAAACGTTTTTACAAATTATTTTCTAACTTTTAATTATCTCTCCAATGATATATAACTCACCTGTCTAAAGTAAAAAAAATTGTTTTCATCCCAAGGGAATACCTTCCCTTATTATTTTTTTGGAATGATAAGTAGCCTATAGTCTGTGGAAAATTGTGTTGTATCTTAATACCAAATTTCATTAAATTCGGTTGTTCCGTTCTTTAGTTAAATCGGAACACACAGACAGACAGATAGACAAAAATTTTAAAAATGTTAAATTTGGAATAAGGGTCTCTTGAAACAAATATTTACCCTAAAATTGGGTTTAAAATCGAAATGTACAGACTAGGGTGTTTTTTTTTTTTTTGGGACTATTATTTTTTTTTTGCTCCCATGCCGAAATTTTGTTGGAAATACTTCAAAAAAAAATCCCTGAAAGTTTGAGCTCTTAATATTAATATTAAATACTCGCTCACAGCGTGTGAATATTTTCCATTTAAAATACACGTAAACTTTGTTTTTTTTACAATTGTATGCTCTACAAAAGTGCCTATTGCGGCAAAATCGTAATTTACACGGGCGAGGTAGTACGGGTCACTAAGCTTTGATTTTTCATAGATTTCTCGTTTTTCCCTCAGTTACTCATGAATTATAAGACCTGCAGAAAAAATGTAAATATCAAATTTATAGGAAATTTAATTTCCTACAAAAAAGTTCCATAAAACCAAATTGCTAAGATCGATATTTCTCGAGTTATTGAGCCTTGAATTTCTCTTACTATAAAATTTTTACGGATTATTGAGTAAAATTTAAGAAAATATTGATTTTTTATTCCTTATCAAAAATTATTAAAGATAGGCGCTTTTGTAGAGCATAAAATTATAAAAAAATCTCGATTTGAGCGAGGCGATACCATAAAATGTCGCTGAGCTATAAAAATTTTAAAAAAAAATCAAAGTTTACGTGTATTTTAAATGGAAAATATTCACACGCTGTAAGCGAGTACTTAATATTAATATTAAGAGCTCAAACTTTCAGGGATTTTTTTTTGAAGTATTTCCCACAAAATTTCGGCATGGGAGCAAAAAAAAATGATAGTCCCAAAAAAAAAAAACACCCTAGTACAGACAGACGTAAGAATTTTATACATTAGTATAGATATTTCTAGTAATATATTCTGGAAATTTTGCATCGTTGCAATCCAATACCACTACATTTGGATGGAGTTTTATAAGAAAAGTGAGCTAGCCTTAGGCTCCTATCACACATAAAAGACATTCATTATTCAAAAAGACGAGGGAGGAAAATTCGAGGAAATCGAGACGAAGTCTCGACTTCATACGTTCGCTCATATATTCAAATTCCCATCCCCAAGGATATGGCCCACCGTGTCGCCTAATATTCCAATATCATCCCGTTTAGTATTTCCTTTTCAAAACGAAACCCACGGTTCCCATTCCCATTCGTCTGGCACCAGATCATCATCACCCTGCCATCTCCATCGCCCATCCCTTGCCAGTGGAAAGCGACTAACGATAATCTCGACAGACGATGACCCATGTAAACCACTATTTGACCGGGACGCGTCTTTTTTCACCCGTCATATTTTATCCGAAACATTTTTTCCTCAATTTCAAGCCGGCTGATATTTTTCGGTGAGAATCTCTTAAATTTTTGCCATTATTAATATGCGAATCGGGAGATGCTCTCGATTTTTTGCTGTGATTTCTTGGTTTTATGAATTTCTTATGAACCTCGGGGTTTTTTTGTGTATGTGGAAATATTTCACCGATAGAACCGTTTTTTTTTTGCCTTGTTTTTTTGCGCTGGAAAAAGAAATTCGAATGTATTTTTATGAACTACAATGAATTGTGGGTAAAAACATGTTTAGAAATCAAGACAGGATGAAATATGTGAGACATGATAAACGACTGGGCGAAATTAACCCTTAAAGAAGCGGTATATCAAGTTTTTGACTCAAAGCATAAGGGTGGAAAATACCGAAAGATTTTGATCACACATCACTTAGAATATATATATAGTGTTATATATTTTACAAACTTGAAAAATTTGGTTTAAACAATAAAAATTCAAATTGAACGCCAAAATGAATTGATTCATATCTTATTTTAACTTTAAAAAAAAGGGATTGCATTTTAAAGACGATTTTTTTTTCTGTTATCTTCTTACCAGCATCCATAAACAGGATCGATAAAATCTTTAGTGGTTCTTTTTCAAAATTTTTGAGGGACCAAAATAATTTATCAAAACTTATACCTTCCTTGTCGTACAAATTAATACTACATAGGATTTCCCAATAAGGAATCTATGAATTATAATTTTATGTTTCTTAAGAAAAATCGTAAAACTTTAAGAGTATTTTTTATTTCTTACAAGCTGTTTTCCTGCCAGCCTATAGTTGGGAAATAATTAGTAAATAAATAAATTGAATTTAGGAAGAAAAGCTTATAAATTATCAGAATCACCTCCTTTATCAATCCGCAGCATCCCTTGCTGTACCAACTATAATTTACCTTCAAAATATACATTTATTAATTAGTTTTTGAGAAAATTTGCTCTACTTCTAAAAATCACTGCATGATCAAAAAAATTGATCATAAGTAATGGC
This sequence comes from Sisyra terminalis, assembly GCA_958496175.1. Lineage (NCBI taxonomy): Eukaryota > Metazoa > Arthropoda > Insecta > Neuroptera > Sisyridae > Sisyra > Sisyra terminalis. Next base: position 49,667,011 of record OY292278.1, on the reverse strand, counting down.
AGTTAATGGCTATTGTATTGATCGTTGAAAAAGCCGTTTTCTTGCGATCTCAAGTATGTTACTGACGTAATAAAACGATAAAAACAATTTTTAGAGCGGATTGTATATCGTGATAAAATTTGAACAAAATCGATGCAAATCTTTTTGAATTTTCGAAATCTACCCAAATCAATATAGCAATTTTATATATGTAGATAAAAGAGAGATTATTTATTGTTTATTTAAATCAGAGGTTGTCAAAGGTGGTCAACCCGTGGACCGCAAAAAGCACACCTTAAAAAATTTTTCGACCCTCGAAATGAACCAGACCTATATAAAATATATACATTTTTTTATAAGGACCAAAGAAAAACCAATACATATTAAAAATGTTTACAGTGTATCCAAATTTAGTTTGGAGAATTTGAGATATAACTTCAAAGGTGACCCGCGGAGTTATGATGCATTTCCGAAATGGCCCGCAATATAATTTGGGTTCCACCCCCGATTTTTGGTGAATTTTTGATATCCTAAAAAATAACATAGATATTTAATTAAAGGATCCAATTTATATCCAACTGATGGGTGTCCATTTATTAATTTTAATCGGTCTTCTTTTGAATGCTACTTTTATTAGTAATAATTAAATATAAATAGGCAACCTTTTCTTCCAAAGAAAAATTAGTTGAACTTGATTAAAAATTTCTGGTAAATTAATAAAACTGTCGTTAAATTGAAACCATTAGTGAAATCAGGATCAAATATTGGTACAACTATTTAGATTAGACTAGTTTGTGACCTTAATAATTTTTAAGAAGTACCTGAAATCAAAATACTATTGAAATTGATTAACCTGTTATTGAAATGTACGATAGAATCCAGGTAGAAATTTACGTTAAATTTTATCTACTTGTGTTCCTTATTGCTCAATTTTGTGAACAAAACCGGTTTAATTCCAAAATGGTGGTGAATTGTAAACAATTACTTTCAACTGGTGATATGAAATAATATAGTAATTTTTGAAGACCGAAATGTGAGAAAAAGACTGGTTCAAAAGTTTTATTTATGGATTTGGAAACAATTGTAAATATAACTACAATTGTCAACTAATAATAAATACCTCAACCTGCTTCCAAATTCTTGAACTATATATTTAAACCTGTCATTTTCTTGTACACATTTTGGTCTTCAAGCTTTTACTATGTTATTTCATTTTGAATTTATAAATAAAGCTCCCAAAACTGCAGATGCAATTCTGTATGTTTACTAAATAGTAGAGTGTTCCTCGTGGAATCCAAAGTGGTGGCTTGGGATAAGGTTTTATTTTTCCCATCATAAATTTGAGCTTTTGAGGAAGTCTTTCAAACAACTACAAAATGGTAGGCCTATATGATGCAATATGATGTCCCAATTTTCAGGGTTTGGAAATCATTATTATTTTACCATTTCCAATGAATAGATTAAACAATGGCGTGACGAAAGTAATTGCATTAAATAATATTAAGTAAAAGTTGTTAATACATTGAAACTTTTCAACGAGAATTGTCGCAAAAAATTCCCTTTATTCTTATGCTTGCGCTTTTCAACCGAACAATAAGTTACCAATACTTTAATAAAAACCTAAAATTCTTGTAAAATTTACGTCTGCAATCAGTTATAAAAAAAAAAAAATAATTTCACCATTCAATTTTTAATGAAGCCATAGAAAATTCAATTTTCTTTTTTTACGAACCGAAAATATTTGATTCGTTTCTTTGTTCGAAACATAAAATTGGATTTATAGGCTTTAGCTTCAAGACTGGAACGAAAAAAAAAAATCGAAAAAATTTCAAGATCAAACACACAAAAGCCAATAAATAAAGTCTTGTTAGAAGGAAAAAAAGCTCATTAAACCTAAAATATTGAAGCAGCTTTAAAAGTTCAATAAAGCTTAAATTCATTAGAGGTTCGCCGCGTAAATTATTCGACATTCGGTGCTTATTTTTTTCTTCTTTTTTTTTTTGTAATGGGGCTCGACTTGGGTTGCAGGAATTTTATTTACTTGTCAAAATTTCTTTCGGTGTACGGCAACCAACTCCCCAATGCGAAACAGGAATAAAATCTTATTGGAACGGGACGTCACCGCAATGACAATGATAACGATATGTGTCTATGTGTATTGTGTCGTCGAATCAGAAATAGAAAAGCCCCCCCGGTTCGCACGAAAAACGGGACGACACGAAATAAAACGGGACGCCAGGAAAAAACCCCCATTGCATCCCGAATGACGGAGCGATAGGAGTGAGAGAGAGAGAGAGAGATGGTGGGGTTGTGGGGCTTTATAGTACCTCGTATCAGGGATGATGGTATTATATAGTGTAGTGTCGTTCTCAGCAACGCCTTTGGGATCAGATACAAAGCAATATATCAAAAAGGACTTCTTCAAGAACCCATTTGAAGCCCGGCGTGGATACATTTATCACTTCTTTCTCGGGGTGTCCTTAATCCTTTCAGTGTTGTAGATGTCGCTGCAAATTCTCAACGTGTGAGAATACAAATGCACGAAACAGGGATGGAGAATTGGACGATGCAAGAGAGGCTCTTTGAAACCAAATTATTTCAATTATTCCCAAAGAAAAATGTCAAAAAAAAAATACTTTAATAATGTCCAGCGCAACACAACGTATATAACAAACGTAGACCACCCAAGTGGACTTTTAAAAAATCATTTGAGTTTAAGATTTTTTTCTTGATTCATGTTTTTTAGTGTCTAATATAAAGAATATGGTGCAAGTTTATTTTTTTATCCATCCAAAAAATTTAAAAATAAATTCTCTTATTAAAAATCTATAAGCTAAATATTTGTATCAAAAAAAAAATAAAAATATTATCCAAATTTTTGAACTAATTTTGCCTACCAATTGTGCAGTTCAATTTGGAATCATTAGTAATCCAATAATATCAAATGTCTTATGACTTAATTTCTTCATTATTACGACACATATCAACAGTTTTTGGCTGTCATCATCAGGTAATGATTATTTTTGTCAGTTGTCAAAAAATTTCATATTGGTTGTTTGTTTTATATATTTTGTCGTTCAGAATGTTATTTGGATTTATTTTGTAGATTTTGTATATTTCATATTCTTCTAAAATGTTCATATGTGATCCTTTATTGCAAATTTGTAGTAGCTTAATCATAATCCAACTCCGAACTTCACCAAAACTTTATAAGAGACCATAAATGAAAACGACTATCTTATTGAAAACAAATTTTCAAAAAGAATCCTCAAGTCAATAACACCTCAAGCTCCAATACTTCATAGTTTACCCAAAATCCATCCACAAACTTGCTCCCAAATATTGGTTAGCCAAAAAACTAGTACAAACTATCAAATCAGGCATCATATTGAAAAAAAATTATTCATTAAAAAACACTTATGAATTTATGAATAATACTCAAAACATAAAACTACCACAGAACATCAAAATCGAATCACTTGACATTGTCAACTTATACACAAATGTCCCTGTTGAAGAAACAATACAAAATTGTGGAATATTATCTAATGATATCCAAAATATATAACTACATGGAATTCAACGATACAATGGACTTGTTAACCATTATCTATTTCATTTTCAATCAGAAATTTTACCACCAAAAGGAAGGCTTGGGCATGGGTTCCCCTTTATCAGGACTACTAGCCGACATTTACATGAATCACTTTGAAAATAAATATATTACGAACAATACCAACAAAAATAAAATATTATTTAATGGAAGATATATAGACGATACACTTATATTATTTAATGAAACTACCCGATAGATTGACAATATGGTTTCGGATCTGAACAAAATTAACCAGAAAATTAAATTCACTTCAGAACATGAACTAAATGGAACAATCAACTCTTTAGACACAACAATCACCAATGAAAATGGAAAGTTGTCATACACTATAAAGAAAAAACCAACAACAATGGCCATAACCATCCATAACACATCATTTCACCCAAGAAACCAAAAAATGCCAGCTTACAACAGTCGATCAAGTTCCCTTTTAGCACCAAAGCTCGTGAAGAATATATTAAGATAATTAAACATATAGCCATTACTACTGGATACAACAGACAAAATATTATCGAAATTTACTAAAAAAATCCATTCTTCCAACTCCACCGAAAGAAAACAAAAAAAATATATAAAATCAAACTTCAATATTGTAATATTTAGTTTTACAGTCGCCAACTTCCTAAAGAAAAATAACTTCAATATCGCATTTTAAACAAACAACAATATGATGAAAAATCTTAAACCATTAGAGAACAACCAAATTACAATGAAAAATAAAACCGGAATATATAAAATTAAATACGGTTCCTGGGAAAAATTCTCTATTGGCCAAACTGGTAAATCTTTACAAAATATAAGGAATATACATCCAAGAATCATGTCATTGGTTAAAATCTATAAAGTTTTAGTAACAAATTCACTGATTGGTCGAATTAAAGATTGAGCTATGTACGGTGTGTTATGATTGGCCCGTGCATTCTGCGCCATAACTACAGTGTCTTGATTTGTACAAAGTAAGCTTAGGATTTCTCGTTTAAAGTGACTTTTAAGTACAGAACATTTGGAACGGAATTTCTTTCGATTTATAATTCATATATCGCAAAGAAAATTATTGTTATTTAAATAATTTGTCTACATAACTTTTAATTATAATCCGGAGTTAATAATTTTCAGTTTAAAATTAACTTTTGAGGATGAAAATCGTTGATTTTGTAAGAGTTATTTTTCTTCGCACAATTAAGACCTTCGGTCTTAATAAAGATTCATAAACTGAGAACCACAAAAAAAAAATTCTCATAATATTTTGGCAAATTATTTTCTTATTCTAATTTTGATCATTATTGTTTTTAAAGCGAAATTGTGACTAATGATTTGAAGTCTTTGAATGAAGTCAAATAATTTTCTTTCACGGTTCGCATTTATGATTGTATCGTCTACAAATCAAAGGTTGGAAAATTGCTTTCCACCATTTTTAATTCTAATATTTGACTCCTCTAAAGTGAGTTCCAGTATAATTTTTTCTACAACAACTTGACATTTTACAAAACTCCTTTAAGACGAAAATCATCAATGCTTAAATTTTAAGCCTCTACATATTTGCAAGAAAGGATCACATATAATCACCCTGGAAGAATATGAAATTAGATCCAAATAACATCCTTAACGACAAATTATTTAAAACAAACAACCTATATGATTTTTTTTACAACTGACAAAATAATCCTTACCTGATGATGACAGCCAAAAGAAATGACAGAAATTGAGTCCTAGGACATACATTATTCATTAATTTAGTAATTGTGACTAGAAAATAAATAAAATATTTATCAATTTCAAAAATCCAAGTTCTATTCGAAAGCTCATTTTCTCAATTGTATTTATAACGATAAGCTTTTTGAACGATCGCACAATTTGCGAAGCGAAAATGTAAATTTAATATAAATAATTGAACTTGAGGTTGATTTTTTTCCAAACGATAGTTTATTATCTGTGGAAAATCATAATTTATTGTCTTGTTTTTCTAGGTCTGGTCGAGTAAAAAGTTGCTCTTTTAAAACTTTTCAAATTTGAAAGCTTAGAATATTAAAAAACTATTTTTTGTTAGGTGGTACAAACGAAAAATGGAAAACGTCTAGGCTTTGTCTCCCATTCCATTGGCTTTAAACGGTACTGTTGACCTCACTCAATTTTTCCTAAGTGAATTGGAAAATTTATTGCAAATATCAGTTGGAGAATGTGATGTTTTTTTTTTGGTACTATTTTCTGTTTTTTTTTAAGTAAAATTTGCTTAAGCAAATATAATTAAGTCTTAGTCAATATTAAAGTCAGAAATTGAAGGCGGACAAGAACGGGGGGGGGAATAAATAAATAATGATTTTCTCGTTACCAACTTCTCTTTTTTCTCGGATTCATTATAAGTTAAAGTTTTCCCATTTTTTTTTTACGTTCTCTTGTCGGTCGCTCGTGTTTCCATTCCCTTTTTTGTACAAATCGAGTTTTATTTAATTTTTCACTCGCAAATTATTTCTCTCGTGTATCCCCATCACCTCCACCCCTTCTACTCCGTCCACCACTCGGGGTGGATAAATTATAAATAGTTTTTTTTCTTTCTTTCCCCCCGTAGATATTTAAAAATTTATCACTTGCCCCGCTGCGCTCTGTGCGCGGAAAATCAAACAGAGAAAATGCGAAAACAGAGTGCATTGTGCAACTTTCTGAGAAATTGTCGAGATCAAAGTGGAAAAATGTTTAATTTGTTTCAGTTTCATTTTTCTGCAGGTTTTTTAATCAAAATTTTTTCCCTAACGAAAGTGGAGAGTAAAAGCGTGAATGTTTGGATGAGAGATGCATTGGACTTATATTTTTTTTTTTTTGCTTTTATGGCTCTAAGGCTTTTTATTTTACAAACGAAATTATTTATACAGGCTCGATGCCTTATGTAAGAATGGCCGTGACGTTTTACGAACATATACATAATTCTTTTACACGGTGAGGCTCGATTTTCATCCCTTAGAGCAAACCAACCACGCCTCATATTAACCATAACCGAAAGAACTGTAATAAATATTAATTTTACAATCTCTTAATTACGGTTTTTAACTTCGAAATCTGTCTGCCATGAAAATATACACCTTTTACATAATCGGATTTACTTCAAAGAATTAATTTTTCAACTAATAAATCCAAAAACATACCACATAGTTCTGGAGTCTTTTTTTTATATAAATATTATTACTTCCTATTCAAAAGTCTAGTACAATAAACAATATGTGCACAAAATTTAATAAAATAAATCAGTTTCTTTAGTGTGGAGTGATGAATCACTTAGGATCAACCGAATTTGAAATTTGTTGAGAAAAATCAATCAAAATTGGAACTCTATTATTTAATTAGTTAATATCGCAGCCATTGGCGTTTTAATCGATGTGGAAGGTTATTTATATGGGAGAAGAAGAAAGAATTTCAGCATTGAGATTTGGAGGATAAAGAAAATTTTAAGATTGTTATGTATGACTTTATTTTAAGGTGGTAGCATTTAGGATACGATGAAAAGTTTTGATTAGAAAAATTGGATTCGTTGGATATTTGAGTACTTAAAAAAACCTCACAGTTCCATTTTCTTAGTCCAAATTGGTCGAATTAAGACTTCAAATATTGCTAATTTCTCTTTAATGTTAAATTTAGGATCTAATAATCTGCATAACAATCCATCTATTTATGTAGTTCCTATTTTTTATGTGTCGTCTAGGTAAGATGATAGTCTATGTGGAAACATGGATATCGTACGTTTTTTGAATTTAATATTAGATTATCGTCTATGTATATTGTTGGGTTTATTTGTCGTTTTATTTTTCTTGATTCTTAACTTTTGACACCATTTCGGGATGAGGTCAAGATTATGCTGTATTATGGTATTTTTTTAAGAGGTTTAACGGTGGAGGTTTTTGTTTATTTCTTAATTAAATTGAGAAATGAGAATAGATTGAGATATCAGTAGAGAATTATAAAGGATAGACTAAAGGATACTTCCCTGAAGGACACCAGAATGTATGGAGAAGAGAGGAAAATACTTAAAGCTATATCTCACTCTGAAGCTAAGATTTGACAGGTAAACCTGGAGAATAAGGAAACATTGAGTAGGGAGTATTGATTTTAGTTTGAACAAAAACCCCCGGATTTCAAATTCGATCAAATGTTAGGGGTAAATCTAAAATGGTTCCCAGGTAAAACATTTTCGTTTTCCGGGCCACAAAAATTGTTTCGGCAACTTCGAGGCACAATGGGCGATTAAATATGAAGAACAAAATTCAAGCTAGGGAAATGAGATATTGTTCTTAGATTCCAATAGAGGAAGGATTTTTTTAAGCTGGAATTGTGGAAATTTTTTGGATAGGAAGGAAAATAGACTATTAGATTTGTACGAAGTTGGAGAAGTGGTAGGCTTATTAGGATTTAAGGATTAAGAAAATAAAGAAGTAGGTCCATTTCATGGGATTGTAGGTCGTATGAAGAATAGAGTGGTAAATTATGATTATATATATTTTTGGGAAAGATGTCGAAGAATTGTCGCAGGTATTAAATCATTATCAGGTGATTTTTTTATGGGAGCTCGATTTATGAATGAAAATTCTGTCTTCTGAAGGATTAAAAGCTTATTCAGGGAGTTCCATGGAATGGAAATGAGGTCCTAAATATGAAAACTCTTTAAGATATGAACAATATGATTTCTGGATTTTTCTTTTCCACCAAACTTTACTCCTTTAAAATTTTGGGATAAGACTTTGAGAATTTCATATGAAGAATAGGGTGGTAAATTAAGACTATATATATATTTTTGGGAAAGATGTCGAAGAATTGTTGGTGGTATTAAATCATTCCCTGGTGATTTTTTTATGGGAGCACGATTTATTTGAGAAGTCTGACTTCTGAATGATTAAAAGCTTATTCAGGGAGTTCCATGGAATGGAAACGAGTTTCTAAATATAATTTTTTTTAAGATATGAACAAAATGTTTCCTGGATTTTACTTTCCCACCAAACTTTACTCCTTTGAAATTTTGGGTTAGAACTTTGAGAATTTCATAATTTTAAGCTTCAAATCATCAAATTTTTTAAGTCATCTATCTGGGTTTTATGTTCATGAAATTTAGGAATCATTCCTATAACAAAATTGGTTTAAACTTAGATTAAGATCATTGCAACAAATTTCTTATCCTGGATCAACTTTAATAATGAAACATAGACATAAAATCAGCGCTAAATCCACGTCTATCAAATTAGCACCACACTCTTGGAGTTTGGAAAAAATAACGATTAAACATTTCAATTTTATAAGTCCAAACTTGAGAAGACTATCCGATCTTATATCTCCGATAATAACTAAATAAATGGCAAATCGATCCTTTGGGATAAACGTTTGAGAATTTCATATTTTAAGCTTCAAATCATCAAATTTTTGAAGTCATCTATTTGGGTTTTATGCTCATGAAATTAGGGAATCCTTCCTGCAACAAAATTGGTTTAAGCATAGATTAATATTATTTAAACAAATTGTTTATCCTGGATCAACTTTAATAATGGAACATAGACATAAAATCAGCGCTAAATCCACGTCTATCAACTTAGCACTACACTCTTGGAATTTGGAACAAATAACGATGAAACTTTTGAGTCTTATCAGGCCAAACTTAGGAAGAAATATCCGATCTAAAATCTCCGGTAATAATTTAATAAATGGCAAATCGATCTTAAATTCTTTATTGATTAAACTGATAGAATTTTTCTAACTTTCGAACCTGAAATCTAAATTTGGTCCTTATTTAATATGAAAATTTGCATTTTTTTTTTAATCTTTATGCTACAATAGTTGTAAACCCTCTCAATATAATACATAAAGTGTAAGTACCCCCATTTATAATTATAATCCTTAATAAATATTGTATTTTCCATTTTTATTATGGCAAATTCCTAATTTTAAAATTGCGTTTTTTTTATTATGTAAATGAGGTAAATTAAGTGTTGTAAGTGCCTGATATAATTAGGGTTAAATACTCATTTGTTGGATACAACTAAACAGGAATTATTTTCTGTACTATCTGTACCTTTGAGATCTTGATTTTGTCGAAATTATATGGCTGAATGGCTGGGTGGTCTTGAGGATCGTACGAATGATTGTAATATATTTTAATAATTTCTTTTATATTTATTTATCATCAATCAAAATTTGGTCGTAGAAATGTTCCTGGTTCACTACGCGTCTAATTATGTAATTTTTTTTCCAAGACAATTAGTGGAGGATCACGCGAGTTAAGAAACGAATTCCTGCCGAAAAAAAAAAAATAAAAACGTAAACGAAAATAAACTTGGTTTATTAATTAGTTCTTGTACTTGAACAATCTTTATGACGAGGACCAAAGACCACACACGACGACCGTTTCGTATCGAAATTAAGTGTTGATCGAGAATTTGAATTCGAGACCGATTGTATCGAAACGGGATGAAGAAATACGTTTTGATGGACTATTTTTAAGGAGTGTTGACAAATTTTTCTTTTCTCCACCAAGTTCTCACCTGCGTATGTATCTTCATTGGTCGGTCGCTGGGATTTATCGAGGCCGATATCCTTGGCTGTGATTATTTTCGTTTCACCTGGACCTCAATTTTTCAATAGAGATTTCGGAGCGACTTGAAAACCATTGGCGTTAACGACTTTACACATGTCCCTGCCCCATGCTGAGTCGACCGTTTGATAAATTTGGACATCTCGCATCGGTCGCACAAATCTTCGGGGGTCGTTTTTAAGGCCCTTTTACGCGTCGAGGATTTCTAACGACTCGATTTTCGATAGCCCAAAGGGCAGCTGAAACTGAAAGAGAAAAAAAAATAACCACCCTTATTATCGAGCCTCTTTCATGTGAAATATGATTTAATGAAGCTGATGATTTCGTCTCTTTTTGGTCAGTTTATGGTCCATTTGGTACCTTTTTTCAAAGGACCTCACTTTTTTTTTGAATAGGAAATAATTGATGAGGGCTCACAATACATTGATTTATTAAGTTTTTTCTTTCGAATTAATATATATTTAGGCTTCCTTTAACAATTACAGCAAGAAGTTTTTTGCCATGAAAAGATTTTCAAAAGAAATTCCCAATAAAACCAATAAGTGGAACGAACGTTCCACATACGATTTCCAAACATTGGACAAGTCCAATTTTTCTCCACACAACAAAATACGTAGTATATCCTTCTCTCGGTTGTTTGGTCAACCCGTTTACAACAAACGTAAAAGCCGAGCAGGGAACAATCACATTTTACCACCCACCCCCCCGAAACCCCGTTTTGGTGGCACTCCCGACCGTTTGTGTCATCCTGTTTCATATGTGGCCAAGTACCGAATGTAATTGTAACAAAATTGTTGGAAACGAAAATTGGAAAACTTCAACTTTTTTTTTTTGTGTATTTCTCTCCCATAAAATTATTCGGTTATGAGCTTCTCGTTGGTACTGTGTATGATCCGGTGACCTAATTCAAATAGTTTGTTGAGGAAAATTTATGTTTTCGAACCAATTGCTTTGCTTTTATTGCAAGTTTTATACGTAGGTTTTATATATATATTTATGGAAAATATCAAATTTAATTAAGCTCATACCATTTCTCACCTTTCATATAAGAGTGGTGAAGTCGGGAAAAACCTGGAAATTTTTATTGTTTGAACTAATTTCAATGACTTGAGGTCGTTTTTTCTCGAAACTTTCAACCGTACCACCACAATTAATGTCCGAAATTGTAATCCAACAAGTTGGAAAAATGTTTTTTCCAAAATTGGTAAAATTAACATGCAAAAATCAGGGAATTGCCAAAACAATAATCATAAACTTTAGATTGGAAATTAAAAATTACCTTGGCCTAAAATTTTGTTCAATTTTATGTAATTTTCGACCGACAAAAATATTATTTATAAATTACAAAAAGGGATCACATTTTAACTATGTGTAAGATAATCAACTTTATATTAAAAATCTTATTAAAATTTAAACTAAAATGTTGTTAAAATATTTATCACCGACCTAAAGCATAAGTTAATTTTCTTTTTTCTAAAATTTAAGGCTTTAATCATAATTTTTACTACAAAAAATACGGCATAGGATATTTATATAGTTGAAAATCATAGAACTCATCGCAGAAAAATCGATAGACAACAATTTATAATTTATTGAGTTATTCGAAAAAAAACTGTTTTTTGTATTTTGGGGAAATAAAATATGATTTTCTTATAATAAATATACAGGTATGTGAAGTCGTAATATGAGATCGGATTTTTCTTTTCTAAAAGTTATTTTTTACATGGTAATAGCAAATCAATGCTTCTTGCAAATTATACTTTTAAGGCACTAAATTTGACATCTTTGATGCTATTAAAAAATGATGATATCGTGAGAAATTTACATTTTTACTAATTGAAAATCTTTTTCTAATATCAAAACCGAATAATTGTCTTTATTGCATGGTTTAGCAGAGCCTCTATTAGCAACCAGCACTCCTTATATTAATATTTTTTTGAATGATTTTCCATTCTGGCCCAAATTTTTCACCATCTTTCTGGTAGAAGCTTTATTTCACGAAAGCAAAACTTTTGTTCTTTAATCGCAAGGAATTGATCCAGAAGATTTATGACTTTTTTAAGGTTTTGCCGTTTAAAAAATCTCATGCAAACTTGGTAACGGATCAAAAGCTTTTGAAGCTTTAATAAGATGTAATACCATACCTATCATATTCTTCAGATTTGGTACCTCCGTATTATTATTGGTTCCGGTCTCTACAAAAATTGTTCGACGACAAAACGGTTTGGTTTAATGAGAAGGTCAAAAATCATCTGAATGATTATTATATAAAAAATCAGTTTTAATATCAAAAAACCAGAAGTCTTTGAACGTGAAATTATGCTACTTTCTGAAAAATCATTATTATTATATAGTATTGTTAAAATTATTTTATGACTTTACAAACAACCCATACTTTTCCTTTATATCATATTTTTAATCCCAAGTATTAAAACAATTATATTTTATCTTTCTTTAACAAAATCGATTCTCCGAGTTCCATTTTCAAAGAAAAGCTTTCAGTAGTGGTCAATTAAACTTTCAAATCATTTTTCTCCACTAAAACAGTAAAAATAAAAAAAAAATACTATTTTTTTTTTAATGAAATAGTGCAAAAAGAAAATTGTTGTAAAAAATTACAAACATCGCACACGATCCAGTTATCGATTTTAATTGTCTCCGACAAAAGTTTTTGCTATGATCATCTATTAAATATCACTCTTGTGATACAATAGAATTTACTTTTCACAAAATTTTTACTATCCTTGTACATTTAAGGATTCTATAGCAATTATTTGAAACCAATTAAAAAAAATAATTTGATTCAAAGTTCCCAATTTCAGATTTAACGCCAACAAAATAAATTTTTCGATGTAACAACAAAATTTAAACGTTTGTCAGTCATTGCAAATCGTTAATTAATATTATTGCTTCGTAGAAGATAATTTTTAATACCCCCCCCCCTTTTCCTGATTTCATAAATCTATGCACAAAATGCAATTTTGAATGAAAGCAAGTTTTTACTTATTGGAAATGAAATCCTTTCATTTTACTTCTGTCTCCAAATTTTTCACTCTGCCCACCCCCCCCCCCCGCCCCCCCTATTTACTTTCCCTTATTTTTATAAGAGCTATCTGTATATAATTTTAAAATTTAGATTCATTTTATATTTGAACTTTAAACCTTTGAACTATGGGTAAAGATAGGAGCAAAAAAATACCAATTTATTTACTTTTTCAAGTAGGTTACTATATTTACTATGTAATTTTTGTATAAATTTAGTATTTTTTAGGTATTATGAACAGGTGTAATGCACCTCAATGATATAGAAAAATCATCAGAAGTAAAATAAATGAAATTAAAAAATAATCCCTAGCCCAGCGTTTCTGAGCCTTTTTAGTTCATGAACCACTAAGAAAATAAAACCCAATTTTAAGGAACTTTTGAAAAGAAAGCTCAAAATAATTTGATCCATTTATTTTAGCACTTAAAATACAAAAAAATATATATTTTTCATATATTTATTATTGATTCCGATTCAATAGTATATCTTCAATATGTTTAAGTTCCAAGGATTTGAGGATCTTTTCATTTTTAAATAAATTATACTTTATTTGTTTAATTTTTACAACGTTTCGTAATTTATTACTGCTTTTTCAAGTGATTATAAGTAACAGTTTAAATTTAAAAGAAGTTAGATTTAAAAATTGTCATTTATCCGAAGATTTGAGGAGCTTTTTTATTTTCTAAATAATTTACAATTTATTTTTTGATTTTTTGCAACGTCTTGCAATTTATTACTGCTTTTTCAATCGATTATAAATAACAGTTTGAATTTATAAGGAATAAGTTTTACCAAAACGTCATTTAAGTTGATATAATATTAAAAAAAAATTATGAAACTTTTGACCCCCAAATAAAAAATATTTAGTCCACCGTTATAGAAACAATTAACCCAGACTAAACTCTAAGAAAATCAAGCACAATTTTAAAGATTTTTTTTAAAAAAAAAAAAGCTAAAAATATTTCGATCCATTTATTTTAGCACTCAAAATACAAAAATATATTTAAATTTTTCGTAAAAACTTTTCGTTTATATTTATTATTGATTCCAATCCTGCAGTTTATCTTCAATTTGTAGTAGTACCAAAGATTTGAGGAGCTTTTTTATTTTTAAATAATTTACTTTTTGTTTTTTAATTTTTTGCAACGTTTCGTAAATTATTACTGCTTTTTCAAGTGTTTATAATTAACAGTTTAAATTTATAAGGAAAAAGTTTTAACAAATTGTCATTCATGTAGATAAAATATTTAATTACTATTAGTTCTAAGGATTTGAAGATCTTTTTCATTTTTAAAATAATTTTTACTTTGTTTGTTTATTTTTTGCAACGTTTCGCAATTAATTACTGCTTTTTCAAGTGATTATAAATAACAGTATAAATGTATAAGGAATACGTATTAAAAAAATGTCATTTATGTTGATATAATACTAAATTACTATTAAATAAAAAAATTGGGAACTTTTGATCTCCAAATAAAAATTATCTACTCCACTGTTAAGGAAAAAATTAATCTAGACTAAACTTAACTTATTATTTTTTATCTTTCAGGTCGGCAGAGAGTCCAACGAGCCACTAATTTGGTAAGTAATTCAAAAAAAAATAGCTTTTATTAAATCGATTTTATTCTGATGAGATAAAGCTCCTATTCAATCATCCACTATTTATTAAGAGCCATCAGAGATTTAGAAAAGTAGTAGAAATGAGCTTTACCTTTTCGTCCTTCTCCAATACTTTATTTCCGTAATTATTCCTAATAATTAAATCCCCATTATTGTCCCCATATAGGTTTTTGAATTGATTAATTTTCCGAGCCTGTTGAGCCGTTATTTTGGGGACCAGTGGCTGTTACACCACCTAATTGATTTAATTTTTCCAATTACCGAAGAGCTTTAAAGCCAGTTTCATACGCAAACATGGCTCCATTGAAAGGTTAATTATACAATATGCCGAAGCGAAACTAATAATTATAAGTAAAGCACGCTCGTTCAATTTCATTTAACTCTCTTATTCATTCCTACAAATATATATGCATCCATCCTAATTATTATTGGCAAATGCGAGAGGGACGTTCAATTAATGTCGCCCGTTGATTAGTGGCTGATAGACAACTAATTATTGGACGATAGATGGGGTGGTGGATGCAATTGAGATGGAATGACAACACTTGGAGGTGGGTGTGGTAAATGGAAATGTGTTGGAAGCTGTTTCATTGACACATCATAATATTCAAACCCTGGACCCTTTCTCGTCTCTCGTCTCGTCATTCCGTTACCCACCACTTCGCCTCAAACTCCCAATTCTCGCCTAGAACTATCTATCAGGCCAAGCGTTGCTCTCGTTGTTCACAGAATCAGCATTAATAATAATTATCTCATCATTTCAACCCTGTGGGCTGTCCGTTTGTCTGTCGATGTGTCAGTCTGGAGGCAACCCATCTATCCCTTTTCCATCTCAAATCACTCCCGGACAACTCAATCACATTTATACGAAAATAAATATCAATTAATTATTAATGCCATCGTACATAATTGGCATTTCTGTGTAATTAACATTAAAAAACTAACATTTTCAAATATTCAATTACAATACAAGTTTTTCGACTATTTGATTTTCTTTTCTACACTAAAAAGTGAACATTTTCTTGAAGATTTGAAAATTTTTTCTTGAAAATCATATTTCATTTTCACTAAGCACATAAAGTCAAGCTTAAAACTATAAGCTTTACAACTATAGTTAGGCAGCCAACTTTTGGGTTTAAGGTTAAAGGGTCGTCTAAGTCCTTTGCGTAGAAGTTGAAATGGGCTTTAAATATTTGATACTTTGGTCATAAATGTGTGATTATTGCTTGAATTATTTACGTGCAAAAGAAAAATTTCGACTAACAAATGTTTCGAGTTTGACCCAAACTAGTGACGAACTTATACTAAGAAAAAAAAATTTTTTGGCATAAATTTAACAGTGGTTTTATCACGATATTTAGCATCAAAGAAAATCAATTCCTGTAGAATTTAAGCTTCACACCCTTGTAAATCCAATAAAAGGGATATATCAATTTTTTCTCATCCATTATTTATGCGACACGAAGTTAAAAGTCAAATTTGAATTTCCACTTTCCTGTTTTCAGATATTCTATAATACTATATGTAACTACTTGTTATTCCCATCCAACCACTACGTTTCCCTCCCCATGCAACTGTCGTTGATTTCATACTTGCCTCGACCCATTTAGTCCCTGCTTTCCTGTTTCAAATATATATATTTGTAATACGATGAATGTTGTTGGTGGAGGCGCTGGGAAGACATTTCACAGCTTACTTGCATTCGGTTTGGCGGTGGCATATAGAACGTGGTCGGCTTAAGGGTGATGGAAACGTGAGGGAAAGTAGCGAAATTGCACTTGTGCATTAGATGCACTTACAATTGCGGTTCTTCTTGCATATGTTGTGTCGTTCGTTGTAGTTGTCGTCAAACCAACAATACAAAACTGAAGGACGCTTTTCACGTTTCTTTCAAAAGCGAAATCTTTCATCCCTCATATTACACGCGACCACCAGAATATAGGGAACTAGGGGCAAGCGGGCGGCCAGGTGGAGTCTTAGCCAGGTAGAGCTTTTGTAGCCACTTTAGTCGTCTAATACTTGAAATGCTTGGGATACTCGGAAAATGTTAAACACATCATTACGTCGGGTGACATTTTCCACTATAATTCCACTTTTTGGCTTGAAAGAAAATGCTTTTATAACAAGCTTTTTACGTTGAAAAACCTTAAACATTTTCTTGCCGTATAAAGACGCCACTTTGTACGAGACGACATTTTCGAGAGTTGAAAGTTTGATGGCCATTTGAAATATAATAAAATTAGCTTTTAATGTTTGGGATGGCAAGTGATCAAAAGCTCAAAATTTCATGGAACTTCGACAGCTAAATATCTTAATATAGAAGTTAATAGAAAACAATATTAGATTTTTCTAAAAATTAATGTTTGAAAAAAAAAACGGTGTTATGTTAGAACTTATATTTATTTTTCGTAATTAAAAAAATGTTTTTATTCCTCTGCCATAGCATCCAGGAGTGCCCAATAGGGCACATCCGTTATTAGTAGTTAGTGATAATTAAAGTGTGATATAATAGGCCAGATTTTTCTGTTAATATCAATATAATAGACAAATGATTGTATGGCAGCAAAGACAGGAAACAAAGAATATATACACTAGAGTGTCCGTTATTTCCCAAATTGATTTTTTTACAGCGATCGCCCCCTGAATTTTTAGTTTAGGATACAAAAAAAAATATCCAATACAATTAAGCTCTTAATTTCTTGATTAAACCGTGCCGGAATCATGTTACTTTTACCATTTAAATAACATGGGATCATTTTTTAATTTTTTCTTTTAATTTTTTTTCTGAGAAAAAAATGGATGAAAAGATTTAAAATTACATTATTCTGACGTAAAATTTATCGTTCTACAAAAAAGGTTTCTTATGAATTTTCGAATAAATCAATAGTATCAACTGAAAAATTGTCCCCAGGATGTGGTAGTAGAGGTGAAGGCCAGTGAATTTATAATCACATACATTAGAAACAAGGAAGATAGTTTAAGTTTAAAACACTATAGAAAAAATAGCATTTGTGTTCTTGTAAGTACATCTTATATTATATAAAACCTAATTTTTGTTATAATAAGATGTACATGATTTTGTACAAGTCGTTTCAACATTAGGGTGATCCTTAATAAGGCTGTTTTCAATTTTGTTTGCTCTCAGGAGCTAAAATGCTTCCAAATTGATAAAAAAAGATCCCTGAAAATTTGAGCTCTTAATACTAACTTTAAGATAGCCCGCTTTCCAACTTAAGTTTCTTATGGAAATAACGTGGAAAAAATTTAATTTGTTCTTTAGAATTCCATAACTCAGCGACAAATAAATCAAAAGTTACTATTCGTCTCATGTTTATTGTAAATTTAACGCTCTACAAAAAAGAGCTTTTATGATTTCTTGCTAAATATATTGGCTTAAGAATGAAGAACGGCACTAATGATCAATGAAAATATAATGCATTTTTTAACTGAGCAACAAAAAGATGGTAGAATTGAATACATAGCCAATATTAAATCTAATTACAATGAACTACATCGTAAAAAATCGCAAGAAAAATATTGTATTTGCTTCTTTTTGATCATAAATACAAATTTTGCAAGGGAAATTTGATATATTTCGTAAAAATAAGTATTTACTTAAAAATTATAGTTGTTAATATTAATAATTATATAATAAAAAAACTTTGAGCTCGAATAACTCTTAAGCCGATAGATTTAGCGAAAAATTATAAAAGCTCTTTTTTATAGAGCGTTAAATTTAGATTAAACCTGGCGTAATTAGTTACTTTCAATTTGTCGCTAAGTTATGGAATTCTTAAGAAATTCTAAAGAAAAAATTCGATTTTCCCACGTTATTTCCATAAGAAACTTAAGTTGAAAAGCGGACTATCTTAAAGTTAATATTTAGAGCTCAAATTTTCAGGGATCTTTTTTTATTAATTTGGAAGCATTTGAGCCTCTGGGAGCAAAGAAAATCGAAAACACCCCCATTAAGGACCACCCTATTCAACACAAATCACTCTTTCTGGTAACATCGCATTCTCTACTTTGTTTTTTTCAAATATTTGCAAACTTTTCCATTCGCGAATTCGTTAATAAATTAATTTTAGCTAATAATTTATCTTTTGTCGCTACATATTAATTACATTGAATTAAGAATAGAATAGAAAATGATACGTGGAATATGTACAAAAGTTACTTGTAGCCATGCTCTTATAAAATATTGTCTTCTTTCTTCCCAATTATGCTTTACATCTTTAGATTTTATACATTTGGTCATTATTCAATTCGCTAATACGTTAACTATAACAAATTTTGAGTGCTTTTTGTAAAAAAAAGTACTGATATATCTTCTTTTGCCTTCGTAAATTTTTAGACAATCTTTTGATTGATTATATCAAGATATATTTAACATTATATTATAGTTTATCAACTACAGCTAAAAATATTTATAAATAAGTATGGTATCGAATTGACGACGAGTCCAGTTTTGAGATAAAACTATCACTTGTCGATTCACATCATTCATATTCATCCTATCGTTGATCAAATTTCATAGATTATGAACTCCTATACTGATAATTAATGAAGTTATAACGCTGTTTTGAAAATTGCCTTGACTTGTTTTTTTTTTTGTACTACCAAATTGCCCCCAAAAATCAGCTAGATGTCATTCTTTATTTCATTTTTTTTTTCATAACGCTGGTTAAGAAATACAACTTCCAAAAAAACTATAAACTGAAGAAGTTAATACCTTAGAAATTCTTTTACATAAACTTTGGCTGTTAAAAGCTCAAAGAAAATTGTATTTATTAAATGTTTGACTATTTTTTTTTCCTTTTTGGAAAATAAATTCTCAAGAGTGAAAAAAAAATATTAAAACGTATCTTCACAATTGTGAATTTGTGGGATAACTGCACGTTTATATATGACATTTGCTGTGTGCCATTGGTGGGGTGGGTGGATGATGGGGGTTGAAAATTGTTGGAGGTCGTTGTAAATATATTTGAATTACTTGACCATTTGTGTCACATAAGAACGGGGACAGCGCCAATTTATTTCCACCGTAATTTGAAAAGCTCTGTTGTAAATGTGCCAAAACAACATCAAAACATTTTATTCGTTCGTATACAATTTGTGTCGTCCACGTTTTCCGTAACCTCGAAAACGTATTTTAAAGAGACAAGGAAAAAATTTAGGGGGTTGACGGGGGTGGGGGGTTGGTTGGGTGTAAACCGAGTGAAAATCGGTTCGGCACGGACAATTTAGAAACGATTTAGAAAAATAGGATTTTAGAAAGAAATGTTTTTTTTTGAGGATTGCAACGGAAAATCAGGGCAAGTAGCCAGAAAATTTTCTCGTCAACCACCATGGGTCATTTTGATGAGAAAAAAAAATAAACAATGCACACACGAGATGCACAAATCTCGGGATCACTCAAATAAAACGAATTTTCCTGGATTTTTTCCCTTTTTTTTTGTTTTTTTGGTGTAGAGAAATGACGGAAAACTCCCATTCTTTTTCCAAGCTCGTTTCGAACGATATGTACGAAGAGAACATATTGTAAATGCAGATGTTTGCCTGCTAGTGCATATATGGACGAATGCTTGTTTGGTCGTCTATAACGAGTACGTCTGTACCATTCGCTGATATTACGTGAGATACAAAATGCAAGGAGTGAATGGCTTCTTAACATATTTTATTTACCACAAATTCCGCCTCTTAACTTTCCATCATTTTTCGCTGCAATCGAAATATTGCAATTCACAAGACCACTTCAATTATGTACAGGAAGCATTGTATAAAAATAAGGTTTTTTCTATGGAAATCTGATAAAAACTACCACATTTTCTCATCTTTTATTGATGATTAATTCAATATCTGCTTAAACTAATACACCAAATTAGACTTATGGATTCTGAGAATAGTTTAGACACTAAGAAAAATAAGGTAAACTTTTATGTTAGAATTTAATAGCTCAAAGATGACCTTAAAGAATTTCTTTACTTACACAAAGTATTATAAAACTTATGATGAGATAAAGTATAAATAATAGACGGTCAAAAAAATCGACTACTTTTATTTTGAAAAGTATATCGAAAATATTGTTCAAGGTGGCAAAAAAAATCGGGAAGGTTTGGGCCCTTAATATTAATATTAAGAGGTCTATCATCTTCAATTTCGATTTTTTATTTGTGCTTTCATTTTTGCGTCAATGCTGTCAAACTATCAAAATAAAAAAAATCATCTGCACATATAATTATGGAAAATTAAATTTCCTACAAAAAAAGTATTTTTAAAAATTTTCACCAGACACGCCGTTTCCAAATAATCAAGCTTTAAACATTGATATAATTCTTGGATTTATCTTCTTTATTTTGGAATTTTGTAACTAACGAACAAATAAATATACAGAAATGATCAATATAGATTCTTGAAGGAAATTTTATGTTCTACAAAAAAGGTGTCTTTAGATTTTTACATAAAATCACTTTTTCAAAAATTATTCACACTTAAGTTTGAAGGAAAATTTAAATTATTGTTTTTTTCGTTGTTGAGCCAATTTTGAAAAAGTGATTTTATGTAAAAACCTTAAGAGACCTTTTTTGTAGGGCATTAAATTCCCATCAAGAATCTATGTTGCTCATTTCTATATATTTATTTGTTCGTTAGTTACAAAATGCCAAAATAAATAAGATAAATGTAAAAATTATATCAATGTTTAAAGCTTGATTATTCGGAAACGGCGTGCCAGGCAAAATATTTTAAAGACACATTTTTTGTAAGGAATTTAATTTTCTATAAATTTATATGCGGAGAACTTTTTTTTACCTTGATAGTTTGACAGCATTGACGCAAAAATTAAAGCACATATAAAAAATCGAGAGTAAAGTTGATAGACCTCTTAATATTAAAGCATGGTTATTTGGAAACGGCGTGTCTGGTGAACATTTTTAAAGAAACTTTTTTTGTACGGAGTTTAATTATCTATAAATATATGTGCAGATGAATTTTTTTACCTTGATAGTTGGACAGCATTGACGTAAAAACGAAAGCACATATAAAAATCGAAATTAAAGATGATAGACCTCTTAATATTAATATTTAGGGCTCAAACCGTCCCGATATTTTTTTTGCTACCTTGAACAATATTTTCGATATACTTTTCAAAAGAAAATAATCGCTTTTTTTAGCCCAGTCTAATTAACAAGATAATTTCGAGTGGTTTCTTCAAGTTAAAAATTCTCCACAATTCATTCGAGTGTCTCGTTTTATGTTCAAATGAATTATCTGTACGAAACAAAGAAGTGACATAATTACAGTTGTATCCACCCCAGTTCACTTGTCCACATTTCCATCCCCCAACACTCCATTCCCGGATGGTCCGAGTGTTTTTTTTCTTTTGCCAAGGGTTGGTGGTCGCACACATCCCATCGTATAATTTACCAAAAACTGAATGTAGCAAAGTGTCAGTAAACTAATGCACGGGCTCGGTCCAGATTAATGTTACATCCGAACCCCCAAGTGGTATGGGTTGGGACTTGTATGGTCGTATGCATTCCCCAAAGGTTTTACTTTTAGATTCGAGCTCAGGGTGAAAAAGTGACCTCTGATGAATGACTTTCGAAACAAACACAAAACACCAACCAAACGCTCCAACAAACCAACAAAAATTTAATTGGCACAAAAAACAATTTCATCAAATCAAGCTTGAAAGCTGGCCCGATTGCCTTCCAAAAGGTAATCCAATATTAAGGTTTAATATTAAGTTCATTTCATGGCTTCTTTGTCTGCTCTTGAGAAATCATCAATTTCTCGAGTCTTGAAAGCTTTACAATTACAACAAATATATTTATCGATTTGGAAAAAAAGTAGTTGCTAAGTGATACGTTTTTATTAAATCAACGTTTTTTTTTTCGCCAGTTGATTTATACTGAGTCGTAAACGGTTCATTTGTCTCAAATTTTGTGTCAGATCAAAGCTCGTTTTTATAATCGCATAAGTTCAATTACAATTGCCAATTGTTGAAGCTTTTTACACGGTACCAAGGCGATCAATCCTCCAATAGTTAATTTACCCTTTTTGCGTTTGGGTTTTATCCTTGAGCTTTTCAACGACTTGCCTTGTATTGAGATTTTTAAATGGTTGCTTGTTATTAGAAAATTTTCCTTCGTCTTACTAAAACAAAAAAAACGACTTTAATTTTTCAAATCAAAAATAATGCTTTTTTCTTACTTATATTTTACTTTGAAATTTTTATGATTCAAAATGAGCTTTAGTCTCAAAATAATTTTAAGATAATCTTTGCCAAACTGTTGACTTTCGTCGGTGCAAAACTTTATTTGTCAAACTTCTGGAATTTTCTGTCATACGTGTAAGTTGATTAAAGTCATAAATCATTAATAACGCAATTAAAACTACATATACTCATAAAACATTTTAATTATATTCCGATACGAAATATTAACGACTTGTTTAGATAAACCTGAAATCAAGTCTCTTTCAATTCAAAAAAATAAACTTTTCTTCTCGAATTTAAATGGTGGCACTTAAATTTTATCGATGAAAAAATATGTTTTTGGGGGCATAAAAATGATGACGTAATGGCATATTTTTGGTTTATTTCTTTTCGTTTCTGGTGAGCTTTTGTTGGGCCTTGAGGAGCAAAGCTCCATTCTACAAACGTTATATCACGGAAAGTGTATAAATATTTATTTTCCACGTCTTTCTATTGCTTCTTTATGCTCTTTGTATTCGAAAATTATGATGGTAATGACAATATTATATGGAACTCGTTTGCGAGGCACATTATTTCGAAAGGTCCATCAAACGAAATGGGAACTTAAAAATTACGTGGGATTATTTACAGATTTTTTTCTGTACTTATATGAACAACGATTTGGTACCAAAAGGATAAGGTTGATAGAATATTTAGGATTTTCGACAGGAAAATATAAATTTATTTTTTTTTGGCTGAGGAAAATTTTGAGAAAATATTAATGTTTATAAGGGTTAATGATTGTTGTTTCGTGCAAAATTCGATCATATCAACGTTGTTGTCTTTAAATGGGAAATTTAAGAATTAAAATAAATCCGGGCAAAAAGACAGCAGGATTTTTGTTTATCTGATATTCTTATTAGAAGAAAAGAGATAGTAACGTGAGATTATAAAAAGAAAGGTATTTATAAAGTTACCCCAAAACTTCATACATTATTGATAAATTTGAAGTAGTACTTTTGTAACCAAAAATTTTTCTTCTTACTTAAGTAATTAATTTTATAAAATATCAGCTTATATTCCTTAAAACGCTCTTTATTAAGCCCTGGAAAAATTAACGATTATAGCTTGTTTAAGAATAAAAAAAATGTTTTTTTCTAGAGGACCAATAAGCTTCCAGGTCTCAGTTCTATCGAATTAATCACTTATTATCCCAAAAAAAAATATTTAAATAAGTTCAATTATCCAAAAGCTAATCGAATTTATAGTCTCTAAATTTTGACCCTATAAAATAAGGGAAGTGCAAATTTTTTTTTGGTACCAAAGCTTTGAAACTTAAGGATTAAACTTTAGGTAATAAGTTTACTAATTTGTGAAAATTAATTCATTTGTAAAACATTTAAAAAAATATATTTAACTTTGGTTGAAGCCAAGATAAAAAAGTTCATAATATTATAAAGAAGATAAACAATTTTTCTAGCAAAAATAGTCATCAAAATAATTGAATTTTCTTTAACTTTCCATTGTTGTTATTGTACAGGTTTGCAATAAAATTATTACCTATATTCTTTAGATTTTTTTGAAACATTTGTATGCCAAAAAAAAATATTTTAAATAAGTTCAACTGCCCAACTAGTCGAAATTATAGTCTATTAATTTTGAACCAGTTAAGGGAAGTGCGGATTTTTTTTTATACAAAAGCTTTGAAACTTTAAGACTAAACTTGCGGTAATAAGATTATTAAGGCGTGAAAATTAATTCATTTGTAAAACATAAAAAAATATATACTTAACTTTGGTCGAAGTCATGATCGAAAAGCTCACAATATTTTAAAGAAAATAATCAATTTTCTAAGTGAAAATAGTCATTAAATTGGTTGAAATTTCCTACACTTTTCATTGTTGTTAAAATACAGGATTGCAAAAAAATTACTATCTATATTCTTTAGATTTTTTTTGAAACAGTTGTATCTCAAAAAAAAATATTTTAAATAAGTTCAATTGCCCAAAAGCTAATCGAATTTAAAGTCTCTAAATTTTGCATCTGTAAAATGAGGAAAGTACAATTTTTTTTTATACAAAAGCTTTGAAACTTTAGGACTTAACTCTATATAATAAGGCTACTAATGCGTGAAAATTAATTCATTTGTAAAACATAAAAAGAAATATATTTTAATTGGATCAAAGTTAAGATCGAAAAGCTCACAATATTTTAAAGAAAATAAAACATTTTCTCAACGAATTAATTCATTTGTAAAACATAAAAAGAAATATATTTAACTTTGGTTGAAGTTAAGATCGAAAAGGTCATAATATTATAATGAAAATGAACAATTTTTGCAGCAAAAATAGTCATTAATATAATTGAATTTTCCTTAACTTTCAATTGTTGTTAATATACAGGATTGCAATAAAATTACTACCTATATTCTTTAGATTTTTTTGAAACATTTGTATCCCAAAAAAAAAATATTTTAAATAAGTTCAATTTCCCAAAAGCTAGTCGAGTTTATAGTCTTTAAATTTTAAAGCAGTTAAGGGAAGTGTAGATTTGTTTTTTTTACAAAAGCTTTGAAATTCTAGGACTAAACTCTAAATAATAATGCTACTAATGAGTGAAAATTATTTCATTTGTAAAACATAAAAAAAAAAATATATTTAACTTTGATCGAAGTCATGATCAAAAAGCTCATAATATTTTAAAGAAAATAAACAATTTTTCCAGTAAAAATATTCATTAAATAATTTGAATTTTCCTTAACTTTTCATTCTTGTTAATATACAGGATTGTAAAAAAATTACTACCTATATTCTTAAGATTTTTTTGAAGCATTTGCTATTGTATTATGCGTAAAATGTAGCATTATATAGATCCGAAATGTAGAGGATTGAGAATATTGATGGAGGAAGAAAATGAAGAAAATAAATTAGCAAATTGGACCTCAAACATTAAAACATTGACAATGGTCAATGATGAAAGAATTATTTTCAATTAAAGCTAAATAAATTAGCCTCATTTTTGTGGAGAAAAATTCATTTCTTATGTTATAGAAAACAAACTTCTCATAAAAAAACGAAGAAGATTAATTAAAATTCTGGATTTTTTGAAAAGGGGAATAGACAACCCCGATTTAAAGATCTTTTCTAGGGAAAGACGATCTATGCAAATATTTGGAAGAATAATTGAAATATTTTTTTTCTCTTGATACTCAATGTTTTTTTTTTTGGTAAAGTTTCATATAAAGAATTAATACTATTCAAGAATTATCCATGAATTAAAGTCAAAGAAAAATAATCATTAAATTTAATTTTGTAATTTTAACCCAAACTTTAATTCAATTTAAAACTTTAATTTTCAAATGCAACTTCTTCTACTAGTTTGTAAAGTATTGATCCCGTTAAGCAGTAAAACTTTTTTTTGTTCAAAAGCTCATTTAAAGCTCAACATTTCCAAAATGGCATCATTTACAATTTTATTTCTATCCACTGTCATTTAAATAAACATTTTACGTCTCTGGAACATTTTTATTTTAATAATAAAAGCCAAAGTTTTTATCATTATTTTAATCAAAATCTATTTAGTAGTTTAAAAGTTTCCAGATTCAACCTTAAGTGAATAGATAAACTGTGAAACAGACGCGATCTTTTAATACCCTCAACGTTGAAAGAATATTTAATTTTGCCTTTCCCTCAAACGACACAACCACAAGACATTTTTTTTTCCCCCATTCTCCATTCCTTTGCCCCGCACAAAAGGGTTCGATCGACCGAAAACCGAAAAGAGAATAAATTTTTTTTCCTACTTGCCAAGAATATTAATCTGAGTTTGTTGTTATCATAGAGAAAAAGGAAGAGTTCTTGGAAATGTTTAACGTTTTTAAATAGTCAAAATTTAAAGTTAGATGTATGTTTCCTCTGATATATGGCACGGGGTGGTTCTCATCCCTTGTTGTCGAGCTCATGAACATCACGTTTCACATATCGCATGCTTTGACAACGAATAAACACAACCTGGTCGGTAATACGTCAGTTACTTAGTCACAATGATGTTAATCTTAAGATTATATACAATATATACATCAAAGTTAGCATTACTGCCAAGAAATATTCTCATCATTCACGCTCTTCCCGCAACAACATCACAGGAATAATTCCCTGTTTAGAGCCATATAATTATTATTATTACTATTACCAAATGCCAACATGAACATTAATTGTCTTCAGAAATGAAAACATTCAAAACGGAAATAACGCCAACCATCCTCTACTCACCCGTTTCCATTTCATTAATTTTCTTCCTCATTTATCGCAACTTTAATTATAAATAAATTTTCCCTGAAGGAATTAATCAGAAAATGTACCCAAAAAAAAAAAACCGGTTGTCCAAACATAGGGATTTATCAATTTAATCATCAGTAACGGCAACTTTATATTTTAGTTTACGCATTGCTTGCGATTGGAAAAAAATTATGAAAAAAAAAGTTTAACAACGTTTGTATTTTCGCATGAATGGACTAAATATTTCGCGCTCATTTTTCGCCTCGATGCATTTTCTTTTATTCGCCAATTGATTTGTAAGGTTTTTACAGGGAAAATTATTTTTTTTTTAGTGTGCTACACGTATAGGGGCGATGGTTTGCGGGATGGAGCTTTAGGGTGGTGGTTCAACCATTTAGTGCACGCATGGTTCAACTATGCACTGATAATTTCGTTTGGGAAAGATTTTTCCTTGAGTTTTCAAGGATTAGTTCTTTTCGGTACTAAAATGCATTTTATAGCGTATTGATTTAATTTTATATCATTTCTTGCTCTTATGACCACAAAACTAAGCTGTTTTCTGCAGTAAAAAAGTATTCAAAGTCGGAATACAATTGGTCTTTGGTTTTACAGGCTTGAATGCACTTTTGAGAAAAATGTTTTAAAGTCTAATAATCTGATAAAACAAATCTTTTAACGATGGGTGAAACTCATTTATTATTATACAAGTAACCTCTATATTTTACCTCTTAAACCCCTAAAAATCTGTATTTAAAATTGATAGATATATCATTTAGTTTTACTCTTAATATCATTTATTACTCTTATTATCATTTAGCTAACCCTTTACTAGAGCTGATAGATTTAGATCAGGCAAGGATAAGTGTCTACCAATTGTAGATGAACTTAATATGGAAATATTGTGCTTAAAAAAATCAAAGATCCTACTTTCAA
Organism: Sisyra terminalis; assembly: GCA_958496175.1. Classification (NCBI taxonomy): domain Eukaryota; kingdom Metazoa; phylum Arthropoda; class Insecta; order Neuroptera; family Sisyridae; genus Sisyra; species Sisyra terminalis. The sequence continues at coordinate 49,638,784 of OY292278.1, read as the reverse complement.
AATGATGCACAACTTTTGTTTGACCCTCCCTTCTCAGGGATGATAGATAGATCAAAGAAGAAATGAAAAGAATATTAAGGAAAATAATGTCACATGTCATTGTCGTGAATACGAACGGCTCTGGGACCAAAAATAGCTCAGGTGCTGGTATTTATGGGACAGACTTTGGATATGAATCATCCATACATGTAGTACTTAAACAGTAGGACTTAGGCCTTAAGACTTAAAACTTGTAGGACTTAAACAGTGGAAAACACCTAATATATCGGTTACTGAGATTTTCCCAGCTTCTTGAACTTAACTTAATAAAATAGAGACCCAAGAAGCACAACAAATCCCGAGATTAAGGTTTTGAGACTCAATTAACCTCATACAAGAAATTCTAACTTAATAAAAAAAAATATTTAATTTGAAAAAGGTAAATCATTAGGATTTTTTTTATAAAACCCTTTATTGCCTTCTATATAAAATAGACTGGGCCAAACAAATCGACTATTTTTTTTTGAAAAGTTCATCGAAAATTTTGTTCAAGGTGACAAAAAAAAATAATCATCCTTAATTTCGATTTTTTATTTGTGCTTTCATTTTTCCGTCCATGCTGTCCAACTATCGCGGTAAAAAAATTTATCTGCACATATATTTATAGAAAATTAAATTCCCTAGAAAAAACGTTTCTTTGAAAAAATTTTGCCAGACACGCCGTTTCCGAATAATCAAGCTTTAACCATTGATATAATTTTTTGATTTATCTTCTTGATTTTGGAATTTTGTAACTAACGAACAAATAAATATATATAAACAATCAACATAGATTCTTAAAGTGAATTTAATGTTCTACAAAAAGGACCTCTTAACGTTTTTACATAAAATTACTTTTTCAAAAGTTATTCACAATTAAAGTTGAAGGAAAAATTAAATTATGGTTTTTTTCGTTGTTGAGCCAATTTTAAAAGAGTGATTTTATGTAAAAACGTTAAAAGACCTTTTTTGTAGAGCATTAAATTATATTCAAGAATCTATATTGTTCATTTCTATATATTTATTTGTTTGTTAGTTACAAAATTCTAAAATAAAGAAGATAAATCTACAAATTATATCAATGTTTAAAGCTTAATTATTCAGAAACGTCGTATCTGGCGAAAATTTTTATAGAAAGGTTTTTTGTAGGGAATTTAATATTCTATAAAAATTTGTGCAGATAATTTTTTTTTACCTTGATAGTTTGACATCATTGACGCAAAAATGAAAGCACAAATAAAAAATCGAAATTAAATAAATAAATTGAAATAAATTGATCGACCCCTTAACATTAATATTAAGGGCTCAAACCTACCCGAAATTTTTTTTTGTCACCTTCAACAATATTTTCAGTATCCTTTTCAAAAAAAAATAGTCAATTTTTTTGGCCCAGTCTAATATACAATTTATTTATACTACGTATAATATGCAATGTGTTAACAAATAATTCCTTAAATAAGATTGAAAGTTTATGGGGTTTTTCCTAGTTTAGAACCGTAACTTTCAGGAAATTTTAGCGATATTAGTGTAAACCTTGATTGGAAAGTTTAATTCACTTTCAAGCAGAAAGAAGTTCAATATCGTTTTTGGTTTTTCCAACTTGTGGGCTTTAAATTTTGGATATTTCCCCAATATTTTAGAAGATCAAAGTTTTTTAGGTTCTTGGTTTTTCCGATTGCCTACAATAACGTTTTAATACAACTTTTCTACAACAATGATACCGCTTTTCACCCTTACCTACTTACTTTAACGGCCAGGAAGAAGTCATTGCACCTCTTGCACCCTATAGCAACCCCGTCATCGTATTTATTTTATTATTATTAGTTACATGAGTTTCTATGCACGGTATTTTTTGATTAATAGCGTCTCGTTTGTGATAAACGTGCACCGATATTTTTCGTCGTCTTATTACCGAATAAAAAGCGAAAATGCCACGTTATCGTCACGAACCACGTTTACGATCCCTGGATTTCATACGTTGCCCTCTCGCCTGTGTGAAAATCATCCGAAAATCCTTGAACGTTTTGGAAAGTTCTCAAAAACTCCAAAGAAAGAAAAAAAGCTTGCGGGGGCTAGGGGGTGTCAAGTGAGTGCACAAATTGCAAACACTTGCAAAAATATTAACGTCCATACCAACTATCTGCAATTGGTGAGGTGAGAACAAAATGGGGTGGTGAAATTGGAACATGCGACCTATCATACCAGTTGGCGTTTTGTGCTGTGGGAATAAGCGGGTTAAGGGTGGTTTTCTTTTTTCCGCGCTGTCTGTCAAGTCAAGCTTGACTGCTGGGATCGTTTCCTGGCTAAGACAGGGGATGAGATTGTGATTGTATCGTAGCAGCCGTCCCATTAAATGCCAACGAACGTTTTCTGCAGAATTTTCATTACACGAATGTACTTTTCATCTAATAATAACGGAGTGAAACGGAAAAATGATAGATTACATTTTTTTTTTTTTTTTTTTGGTGTAAATGTGGATGAAAAAGTAAATAAAATTCCGAATTAATTCCCATTGAAACTAAACACTTAAAAAAAATATAGAAAAATAAACGAGCATTTTTTGCTGTCGACTTAATTTTACTACCCTCTGGACTTTTAAACAATTTAATTTCTAGGGGTTGATTTTTTATTTGTCTCTTTGTTACTTTATTATCATTTCAATTACGTTAATTAAACAGCTGGACTCGAACTCGGAGTCGTCACAATTTCTTTGCATCGTATTCCATGTGGAAAATGATTTCAATTTCAGGGGGTGGAATTCGTTTATGTGTATTTATTTTTTTTAAATTTTTAAATTACTCCATAATTAAGTCGAATGAGTCTTTGTTGAAATTTTTCTCGACCCACATACGCTTGTCATTGACGTTTAAACTCACATTCTTCAAACATATGCCATTGTCAATATCACTTTATAAGATCAAACGAAAACGATGGCTAATAGCTTCAAATAAGGGTTGTGTTTGAAACTTTTCTCGCACAAATAAATCCTTCAAACTTTGTGCATCTTATTACCATCTAATTTTCCGTCTTAGTATTCCAATTTTGGGATTAATTCCCCGGTTGAAAACTTAAGACACTTAACCCTCGATTCAAACGTTCACAAGTTCGAAAAACCGCAAGCGTTTGCATTAAACATTCGTTGCGATTTTTTATTTATAACGGGAATAATCTCCGATTACTTGTATAAGTGCGAAAATCAATCCCTCAATCCTCGAGAAACATGGGATCAAAGGAGGTGGGATTTATAATCGAAACTTAAACTTGGTAAATTATTTATGGGAGAGGCGTGAAAAAAGTTGGGAACTTTTGAAAGTTTCATCGGTAATTTTGGCTATTTTCTTCGTACATAATTCTATAAGTCAATTTTGATATAAATTATTCCTGTTTCGATTATTCGTTTCGGAGAATAACAGCTTTTATTGTTCTCATAAAAAATTTACAATTGCCATAAAAAATTACGACCCCAACTTTTGGTGTGGAAGTTTCGTTTCAATATTAATCAGTAATGATTTTTTTAACAAAAATTTTCTATAGATTAAGAGTTTTTTTGTTGAATAAAGTTGATTTTTTAAATTAAACATTGCTGTTCTTCTTTTTAAAAAAGTGCAATTTTTGTTTGAAGAAATTTGGAATCCATAACTCAGGTTTTCGTCAAGAAAGATGAACCATCTTCAAAAAAACATTTTTGACCATCAATTACTTGATTATTGGAGGCCATAGTTCCACAAAATTTTTGCTATAATTTTGTTCAAAACTTGTTTTAAAAATTAAAAAGCAAATCAATGGATTTTGACAAACTAAAACTCCTTTTTCTTTCGGTAATTTACCTGTAATTCATTAGTTGGTTTACTGATTTTCCAAGTTGTTCCATGTTGTTTAAGTCCTTGTCTTTTTAAATATAATAATTAAATTGTGCACATTAAGGACGAGGTTTCTTGTGGAATATTATTTATTTTATCGCAAACGTTTCGTCAGTCATTCCTGACTTATTTATTTATAATTTTATTATAAATTTATATTTATACTAGCTGATCCCCGCGACTTCGTCTGCGTAACGTTAGTGTTGATTGTTTTCTTTTTAGGTTTGCTCCTTGTAGTAGTAGTATGTGGAAATTTTTATTTTTCTTATTTCTTTTACGAAAAAAACATAATCATACTTAAATACACTATTTTGTCGAATTTAATTTATTAATTTTCAAAAAATATTTATTAATATCTAAAAATAGTATGTCTATTGCGTATAGCTACAATAGGTTTACCTACCATGGACCAAATAATCCGTAAATCAATCAGCATCTATACATAAATAAAGTCGATCTTAATTATGACTAAAAAGAGTCGAAACTTATCAAAATAACAGCAATTTAGAGTCTGGATTTTAAATATTAGTAGGAATCTTTATTAACATCGCTGTTAACATCAACTATGTGTCTTATAAATATAAAGGTTTATAATTCAAAAGGCAATTTTTTAAACTTTAAATTGAATTTACTGTGCTTTTTATCAGCTCAACTAAAAATATTTTTACAGATTATTTTCTAACTTTTAATTACCTTTCCAATGACAAATAACTCACCTATCTTAAGTTAAAATTTTTTGTTTCATCCCTTGGGAATACCTTCCCTTATTTTTTTTTTGAATGATAAGTAGCCTATAGCATGCGGAAAATTGTGTTTTATCTTGATACCAAATTTAATTAAATTCGGTTGTTCCGTTCTTTAGTTAAATCGGGACACACAGACAGACAGACAAAAATTTTAAAAATGTTAAATTTGGAATAAAGGCCTCTGGAAACAAATATTTACCGTAAAATTGAGTTCAAAATCGAAATGTACAGACAGACGTAAGAATTTTATATATTCGTATAGATATGTAATTTATTTATTTATAATTTTGACAATAATGTAGCCCTGAAGAAGTCAGGAATGACTAACGAAACGTTGGCGATAAAATAAATAATATTTCACAAGAAATTTCGTCCTTAATGCCCACAATTTAATTATTATATTACTGTTCTTCTTTTAAGGGGGTATTCTACTCTAGAGGCCCGAATTTCGAGCGTTTTTTGGCAATTGATAAAAAAAAGCAATTGATATTTTTACGGTCCATTTTTTTATCATTTGTTTATTTATATTTAACGATTACACAAAATAAATTAAAAAAAAAAAAAAATCCTTTAAGTTATGTGTCTTTGAAGTAGAGGGGGAAAAAAAAAGGCCGTGTCCTCGTATCCATAATTTCTACCCTTATGGTCATCTGAAAAATAAAACAATGGGGTAAGAAATTAGTACGAATGTCGTTATCGTAAGAAGCGGCAAAACTGAAAAAAAAAAAAAAATCATAAAATGGCGCCTACTGAAAATAAAGATCGTTTTTTTCACCAATTTTTTAACTTTATCAATTTTTTTAAAAATATTACAAATTTCAAATTTTCATTTTTTGTCGCTTCATACGATAAAAAGATATTGAAAGAATATTCATGCCAAATTTCAATTAAATCGGTTCATTAGAACTTGAGATATTGTGGACACTGCATCGAAAAAAGTAGTTTCGAGAAAAACGTTAAGTTTTACGTTAAGTTTCAGGCAGCGTAATTGATAGAATTGTATGTATTACTTACATTCTCTTAATCAGCCATCCCAGCTTCATACAAACCCACTATAACTTCGGAAATAATTTGAATTTTGAAAAATCCTTTTCGGAGGATATTTTTGAATATCTAAACTATCGGATTATGGAAAAAAATTTTTTTTGATTTTTTCAAAAAGAAGTGTATTTATTGTTTGAAGAAATTTGGAATCCATAACTCAGGGTTTCATCAACAAAGTTGAAGCATCTTCAAGAAAACATTTTTGGTCATCAAATCCTTGATTAATGGAGACAATAGTTTTATAAAGAAAATTTTCTTTAAACTTGTTTAAAAAATTTCAAAGCAAATCGATGAATTTTGGCAAACTAAAGCTCCCCTTTCTTTCGTTTTCTTTCGGTATTTTACCTGGTATTGCTTAATTGATCTCCTAAATTGTCTATCATCTTGCTTTACTGTATTAAATAAATATTATTTCTTACCAGATTTGTTGCAAATCCTTATCCTTATTTATTAAAATTATTCTTTAAAAAATAGTACAAATTTATTGGAGTAACGACAAATTTTTTTGTCGGTTACAAGTGCCAGATGCAGCCTCATTTTTTTTTTTAAATTTATTCATCCAAAACTCAGAACAATTTCAAATATAAAATCGTAAATGAAAAATGGAATTAGAAATCAAAACATTCAAACACTGCATCCACCTATCAGTTTAATCTAAGCTAGATAATAACGGATGAAATATTGGTATGTTTACCAAAAAAATTACACACTAATTCATATTTATCGCCATAAAACACATAAAATAAATCGTTCGAAACATTCATTCAAACGTTCCATTGAATTGTTAAAACTAATTGTTTGTATCTCACGACCATTACTCCCCAAATATGTGACTTAATCATTGAAAAAAATGTTTGTATATTTTGAATAAATTTCCAATAAATTTAAATAGTAATTGACTAAAGGCGCGAAGCGTATAATTGGCTCATTAACTGCACTCTGGTGTGTTTCAATTGAACTTTTCATGTGGGTGGAATAACTGGCTATCATTTATCAAAATTACCAAAAAAACAAAACCGTGATTAGGACACCCTAGTTATGAATGAAGTGAAAAATAAACGGTGAGAAAATATTATGTTCTTTTCCATATTCCAATCGCATTTAAACCCCCTGCACTGACCAAACCACAGAAGAGCTTGTTAATGCAACTAACACTTTTATTGATTGAGTAAAACGCGGCGGGAGTTTTAAGCATGTGAAAAGAGAATAGTAAGTCCTTGGCACGTTTGTCTTCTCTAGTCTCAAACATTTCAAACTTCTTGGTTCAATGTTCAATGATACAATCTTTTATCGCTTATACAAAACGTACGGGCGCATCCCAACCACCAAAAAAAAAAAAAAAAAAAATACGAAGAAAAAAAGAAATATGGTAGCCACGTAAATGAGGGATGATAACACTGTCTAAACGACCCCATTTCAGTGTCTCGGACGCACAATAACGACACAATTCTCGAGTCGGAAATGAGCCGGGGGAAAAAATTTGACGAATAATTTGAACAATGAAACTGCTGGCCGGACTTGAAGTTTTGAGCTTTGTCAATTGGCGATTTCAACTTAGTTGAACAATCGGTTGGAATCCTTAATGGAACTTGTCCGGAATGATGATCTAAACGACCGGAATTCGGTGTCTGGATTCGTAAAATATCTGCTCAATCGTAAGATACGAGACGAAAATAAGTTTCGTTGGTTTTATTGATTAAACGCTTGTTTAACGTTTCTTGATTTGGAATAAATAAATAGTAAAATTATTTGAGCCTCAAGTTTAGTAAAAAAGTTGGTTAAATTAATAAATAAAATAATTATGAAAGATGCAAGCATTATACTTGAAAATTAAGTCCAATGTATTGACATTATTTTTGAATTCTGTAAAAAAAATCGAATTTTTAACTAAAATACAAAATCTTAGATTTCAATTGGTACAGTGATTCTGGAATCCGCTAGGAATGAGCTTTTTAGTATGTCACTTCGATATGATCACATTTTAATACTTTGATCTATTTTTCTTCTTTAAAAAATCAACAAGTACAATAACTTTTGTCTAAAATTTTAGAGAATATCTTAGGAATACCAAAAAAGTTTAGGAACCTTACTTTTATATAAATCCATTTTGCTAGTAAATTAATTCTCGAACGTTTTATGAATTGCTCATATATCCGTTTTAATTTCCACATACCTTTTCAACTAAAAAGCTTCTGGTTCTATATAATAAATGATAAAATTCAGATCTCAGCTTTTATTTTTTTAAATAAGAACAAAATTCAGGTTGTATAAGATTATTTTTTTATTTTTAATATTTTTACTATTTAATTAGCTACGTTTCGTTACGTATTGTAACTTTTTCAGGCTTCTTTTCTGCTAATTTTGGTGGTCATTATTATGGAATTATTACTGATAATTTCAATTATGTTTCAATGTTTAATGATGACAAAATATTTAAGCAATATTATGAGAATAAATAATTATAAATCTTGGCTTTGTTAATATTAGGATCACAAGATGTTTAATCCACTGAAAAATTGCAATCCTTTGACAAAAAAATACTTTATTCGTGTTAATTTTAAGACCAAAATCAAAACTTACTTCAAAACTTTTGAATGAATTGCAGCAGATCTATTCCACAATTTTCTGTTCTAATTCTTGATTAATAATTGTTCAAAATTTTCAAGTTTTATAGATAAAGAGTTGTAAATTTAATAAAGAACCATCATTATTATTTTCAATACTGCAATGATTCTGACCAAAATAGTAACCAGAAAATTGATAACTTGGGGCAGGAAAACAGTTAAGTAAAATAAAAGAAAAATTTTATTTCTTATTCATGGTTTTCAGAAGCTTTTCTCGAGCAGAAAAAGAGCTTTAATTCTACGACTACCTCTTTCGTTTCTGAAACTGCAAAATTTTGGCTAAAAAAAAATTGATATCAGAAGTTGGAAGGAAATCTTACTTTTGATGTAAATCCATTTTACTAACAAATTAATTCTCGCACATTTTATGAGTTGTTTATATGTCCTTTTTTATTTCCACGTACCTTTCAACTAAAAAGCTTCTAATTTTATATAATTTACATTATTTTGATACTTTAATTCTGGCAAATCTAATGTATGCAGTATCGAGCTTAGATAAACAAATATATCTACAACTAAAAAAAAGCCAATTCTTTTCTGCTAATTTTGGTGGTCATTATTTTAGAATTATTACTGATAATTTCAATTATGCTTCAATGTTTAATGATGACAAAATATTGAAGCAATATTAGAAGAATTAGTAATTATAAATTTTGGCTATGTTAATTTGAGGATCACAAGAGATTTAATCCACTGAAAAATTGCAATCCTTTGACAAAAAATACTTTATTGGTGTTAATTTTTAGACCAAAATCTAGACTTACAACTTCGAAGCTTTAGAATGAATTCCAGCAGATTTACTCAAAGTTTTCAGTTCTAATTCTTGATAAATAATTGTTCCAGATTTGAAAGTTTTTTTTTAAATTCACCCAAATTTTTCTGAACCGTACCTGAAACAATAAAGAGCTGTAAATTTGATAAAAAACCCTCATTGTTATTTTCGATAATGCAGTAATTCTGACCGAAATAGTAATCTGAAAATTAACAACTTGAAGCTTTTTTCAAAAGCTTTTCTCGAGTAGAAAAAGAGCTTTTATTCTACGACTATCCCATTTATTTCTGAAACTGCAAAATTTTGACTAAAAAAAGCAGATATCAGAAGTGTGAAGGAATATTGGGCTCAAATTTGATTGTAGAAAAAAACGGGATTCAATTTTGAAAATTAGATATATTTTACATTCTTTTTGTGGTAGATTTCGGTAGTTACTGCTTAATTTGATGATTTGCATTGATAGTCAAATTTGTTTGGTCCTTTAATAGAAAAAGAAATTTTAAAGTTTCCATAAAAAAAATTTCGCCCAATTTTCCTGAATCGCACCTGAAACGATAAGGAGCTGTAAATTTGATAAAGAACCATCATTTTTATTTTTGATAGTAACCAGAAAATTGTCAACTTGAAGCAGGAAATAATTAAGTAAAATAAAAAAGAAATTTAAAAGCTTATTCATGGTTTTTCAGAAGCTTTTCTGGAGTAGAAAAAAAACTTTAAATCTACGACTATTCCTTTCGTTTCCGAAACTGCAAAACTATTGGCTAAAAAAAAGTAAATATAAGAAATTAGAAGAAATGTTGGGCGCTTGGGCTCGAATTTGATTGTAGAAAAAAAAAAGCGGGATTCAATTTTGAAAATTAGATATCCTTTATATTCTTTTTGATGGTATATTTCGGTAGTTACTGCTTAATTTGATGGCTTACTTTGATAGTCAAATTTCCTTGGTCCGTTATCAGGAAAAGAAGAAATTATTCCGTGATTTTCCGAATTGTTTACAATTCGATAACTTTTTCTATTTGATGTTCTTTCATTACTTCATAACTAACAAAAATCGGTAAATTTGTTAAGTCCATATTTCACATAACATTATTTATTTTTTAGCAGGAAAGTGGACTTAAAGAATGTAAATCCATATATTAATAACTAATTCAGCCACGTTTCAGGCTTCTTAATATAAAGTACTTTACATCCTATAAGTCCACTTTCCTACTAACAAATAAATAATACTAACAAAAATATTTGTTAATCAGTTTTTTATTCAAGGTAGCAACCTGTAATATATGTTCACCCTTATTCAAAATATTGTATTCTATGGAAAAATTATTTTTAAATTATTAAAATGAAAAGTTATTTTCTCCTCACTGTCACAAATAATAATCCAATCAAAAGCTTCCGTCTTCACTCCAATTATTATTTCATTAAGCTCTAATATTTTTCTTATAAACAATATAAGCTCAAAAGCTTTAAAATTATTATAATGACTTCATTCCAAAGCTAATTTTGCAGTAGTATTACACAATAAATTGTACTTTGATTTGAACTGTTTCGTGTTGGTTGAAACGTTTTTTTTTTTTTTTAAATCGTTGATAAAGTAGTAGAAAGATGTAAATACTTGAGGTAATTTGGTCGCAAAAAAAAAAAAAGAGTACAAAAGTTTTATATCTGGTGCACAAATACGGGAGAGGAAAGTTGGCGGGGTTAAAGCTGGGTTAATGTAACTTTAAAGACATGATATTATCGCAACTAAAACTACATTAGCTTATGCATTTTGAATGCTTTGTTTTTGTAGTGCGCTTTAATTATTTGCGAGCAAATCGTAATGGAGCACATGAACATGTATGTAGTTGGACAGAAATGATTAATTATGTCGCGTCCATTTCGGGTGAATTATATGCAAAAATTAATTAGTTGCATTAATGAAATTGTAATGCTGGAAGGTCTGAAGGAAAGGGAATCCACTTTCTAAATGTTAAACTTTTTTCTCGTATATCCTTTTTTTTAGAATGGATAGATGTCCTTTTAGGTATACTTTTTTATCTTCATGAAAATGGGAAAATTGTAATGCTGTAAGGTCTGAAGGAAAAGGAAAAATTAAAAATTTTTAACAGTTTCTACTTTAAAAGGGAATCCACTTTCTAAATGTTTAACTTTTTCTCGTACATCCTTTTTTTTTTGGAACAGATTGATGTTCTTTTCGGTATACTTTTTTAAAATTTTTATCCTTATGAAAATGGGAAAATTGTTGGCAAACTCTTTGATTCGACAAGCCGTGTTTAATACGTGGGGTGTGAGTTTTGAGGTTGGTGTACCGACCGAAAATTCATGCATAAATTATGCTGTAAGTGGTCTCGACCAGAAGGGAGTTTTCGTTCAACACACACAACCCCTTCATGCATCCCTGCGGGTGCTGGCCGCCAAACTTCGACCCTGTCGACCTCACTCTCCATATTCAATCCAATTCACACATCTCTCTATGGAACTTGAGCCGTTTGTGTGCACGGACAAGAACACAAAATTAGACTTGTAAAGTGGGGACAAAAAGGGGATTTCAAAAACAGGGTGAAGGCTTTGAGTCTTCAATACCCCCGACAAGGGTGGTTTATTTATATCATTTTTTTTTCCCCAAGTAGTCAACCAAACCATTTTCCAGACGCTCTACGAAACCTTGCCAGCCTTTGCCCGTATCGTATTTTTCTTGTGTCGTTTGTTGTAACGTAAGACTTCATCGTTTGAATCGAAATTGCTAAATTTATTATTTGAACGTTTTATTTATTTATGTTAAATCGATTTAGTTTGTTTTCTCTTGTGTTTGTAGTGTGTACGCGGCGCGGGTCTTGAGATCTTTGAATAAAGGATGTTGACGATTTTTTGATACTTTATACGGTGAAAAGCTTTATGTAAAAGAAAGTATATGAAGCGAAACAAAGCTTCTAAGTAAACAGATTTTAAACATAAGGTAATATACAGTACAAATGCGCATCTCGTCTGTCACTTCAAACAATTTCAATTTCCTTAAAAACTCAAAGAGACAATTTATTTACTCTCCATATAAATTAATAACCAAAATAAAACATCCACATTTTACTGTTGCAACTATGCAATTTTTGCCAAGGAAATTTATAGTTTTTAGCAAAGTATAATATAAGATATACATTTAAAAATTGAAATAGTCAATAAACTAATTTATTCTACCAAAATGTGATTTTAAAAGCTCCATCGCGAGTACAAGCATATATAAAGCAACAACCGAAGGACTAACCCCATAACCAATTTTCAACACGGTGGGGAACTTGGCAGAAAGCTCTATTATTTTATTCCGAAAATTTCAAGACCATAAAAGAAATAGTTGGTAATATTGACAGACCAAATTCCAATGCATTTAATTCAAGCCAACTGGCATTTGAGGATCATGAATATCATGAGGAACATTCCTCTGTACAAATCCTTGGAAATATTAGAAAATCAAGTTCCCAATCGCAATAGGTTCGAGACAAATTAAATGCAGTACACCTATCCCCCGATTTACACGATTTCGCTTTTACACGATTCATAAACTAATAAAATTCGAAAAATTTCTAAAAATGTATTTTTGGTTACATAATCATATCCCCAATACATATGTTGAAATTATTTTTGAGTTTCTTTCATTTGGCAACACTGATTGCAATAACAAGGGATTTTCCCCTTTCTAATAGTTTCTCGAAGTGATGGCGAATAAATTTCCAACATACCTGAATTTGTTAAGTTTCAGCAGGTACTTTTTGAAAATTTTTTCGTTTCTATTTTTGTTTTCATTTTTAGAATAATTTAACTACGACATCACGCCATTTTTTGGACAAACTATACCTAGTTTAAAGTTTCTGGATATGTTTTACTCTTGTTTCATTTGAATAAATGACTTAATTACGCAGTTTTTTTCGTATTACACGGTTTTATATAGGAAAAACAAAGATTTCATTTTACACGGATTTGTCTGGAACCTATCTTCAGTGTAAATCAGGGGATAGGTGTATTGTATGAAAATCTCGGTCTTGAAGGAATAAAGAAAATTGATGCATTTATCAACGACATTAGGCAAACTTTGCCTGAAGAAAATTGCTCTGAAAATTTCATTGAGATTCAAGTTTTGTTCGGTAACGTCAGTTGACGTCAGAAGATCATTTTCAGATTTTCACTTTTTTCATCTACATGGCCCAATTGTGAATCTAAACCATCCAGAATCCCACTTAAATACACTCCGAAAATTTCTAGTGATTAAATCCAGTGGTTTAGGAAGAGTTCAATTTTGTACAAACGTACAAAAAAAATATATATATAAGACTGGGCCAAAAAAATCAACTATTTTTTTTTCTAAAGTATATCAAAAATATTGGTCAAGGTGACCAAAAAAAAAATATGGGGAAGGTTTGGGCCCTTAATATTAATATTAAGAGGTCTATCATCTATAATTTCAATTTTTTAAATGAGCTTTCATTTTTGTGTCAATGCTGTCAAACTATCAAGGTAAAAAAACTTATCTGCAGAAATATTTATAAAAAATTAGATTTCCTACAAAAAACGTCTCTGTGAAATTTTTTGCCAGACACGCCGTTTCCGAATAATCAAGCTTTAAACACTGAAATAATTCTTAGATTTATTTGAAATCTTCTTTATTTTGGAATTTTGTAACTAACGAACAAATAAATATTATAGTGATTCTTGAAGGGAATTGAATGTTCTACAAAAAAAGTTTCTAAACATTTTTACATAAAATCACTCTTTCAAAAGTTATTCACAATTCACAATTAAAGTTGAAGGAAAAATTAAATTATTGTTTTTTTCATTGTTGAACTAATTTTTTTTCATTCAGTGGTACAAATTGATATTTTACATGATCGATAAGATTGATAAAATGATAATTTTTTATGATGTAAAATATCAATTTGTCCCACTGAGTGAAAGAAAACTGGTTCAAAATCGATAAAAACAATAATTTAATATTTCATTCAGCTTAAATTGTGAATAACTTTTGAAAAAATGGTTTTATATAAAAACGTTAAGACACCTTTTTTGTAGAGCATTAAATTATCTTCAGGAATCTATATCATTCATTTCTATATATTTATTTTTTCGTTAGTTAGAAAATTCCAAAATAAAGAAGTTAAATCAAAAAATTATATCAATGTTTAAAGCTTGATTATTAGGAAACGGTGTATGTGGCGAAAATTTTTAAAGAGAGTTTTTTTGTAGGAAATTTAATTTTTTATAAATATATGTGCAAATGATTTTTTTACTTTGATAGTTTGACAGTATTGACGCAAAAAATGAAAGCACAAATAAAAAATCGAAATTGAAGATAATAGACCTCTTAATATTAAAATTAAGGGCTCAAACCTTCACGATATTTTTTTTGCCACCTTGAACAATATTTTCGATATTCTTTTCAAAAAAAAAAAATAAAGTAGTCGATTTTTTTGGTCCAGTCTAATATATATTGATAAATATGATGTGAAAATTTACATAAGTTCTGATAGTAATAGTAGTTTGACTGAATATTTCGCCTATTTTTAAAGCATATTTTGCATTTTGATAGTGCATATAATTGGATGTCTAATTATGAGTGTATCAAGAAACCACTATAAGTTATTGAATCTTATCTAAAAGAAAAGATTTTTCAAATCAAGTAGGGGATGATTTGAAATGGATAAGAACCAGTGTTTTCAAGGAGGTATTCTTGGACCTCTGTTGTATATCGTATACATGGTTTACCTTCCAAGTATTGAAGCAGTAATCACAGTTACATACGTTGGCAACACTGCACTGATGGTGTTAAAAGATAAACCAGATGGTAGAAATGCCTTTTATTGGAAATTTTTAGTCGTGTCCAATGACACAACTAACCCACGAATGTTAAACATTTGATACATTACGAATATTACCAAAAGGTATATGATGCAAAAAGGAGTTATCACGGCTACATACGCTGATGACACTGCACTGACGATGGCAAGAAATGAACCAAATGGTAAAGGTGCCTCTTACTGAATATTGCCAATTGTGTCATTGGACACAACTACAACTAACCCACGATTTTTGAACAAATGATGCATAGCAATTATTGAAAAATTTCTTTTAAATAAATCCAGCTAATCAATAAACCACCTGTTTTTTTTTATCAGGGAGATGACCATTATTTTTCTTCTGTTTCAGATTAAGGGGTGATGCGTTGGATTGTTTCATAAAAACGACGTGACTCACTTACGACAAGAAAAATGGTAAGAGCCAGTTAATACAGTGAAAGCTTAATTGATAGTTGAAAAAGTTTTAAGTTAATTTTTTCCCCATTATTTTTAAAACGAAACAATTCAAACTTTATCGTGTGATGACCGAGATCGAGAATCGCCCCCCCCTCCCACTCCCCCTTAATTTTCACCCTCGAGTACATCCCATCTTGCTGCTATACCACTAGCTAGTGTGGCGACGCTCTTTGCCCCATGTTTTCCCCCAAAAGCTTTTGGGATGCCGTGGTAACACCATTTTATATACATATATAACAAAATGAGCTTTAACTTTGCACACAAAAGTTTAATATTCCACTCTACGTATAAATGGAGCAGAAAATTTTCGACATGCTAATTAGTTTTAACTACTTTTTAACAAAGCTATATCGTCATTATCTTTTGAAAATTGCTCGCGAATAATCCAATAATAAATTCGTTTTCGTCCTCCCCGGAACGTTTTTTTTTTTGTTTTGCGCTGGTAAAAACGGCGGCGAAAAAGAGTTGAGTCATCAAGCGTGTGCCACTTTTTAAGCATACGTTTTATGGACAGGAAAAATAAAACGTTAAATTCGATTAGCAACTTTTCGAATGGAAAATTATATGTGGAAATTTATCCGTGGTGTGGAGCCAACGACTCGACTCAACATATCCACATGAAAAACATGCATTCAAATCCCTTTTCTCGACGTCATTTTCGCCGTCACGGCTCGATGGCACATCCAGCATCTACATTTCTGTCATTCCGACCATTTTCTTTACACAGATAAGTGAATTAAAATGGTGTTTTGAACTAATTTTCCCGTCTTGAAACTTATCAAAATTAATTTTCCCTCACAGTAGACGAGCGTTAGCTTAAAGTCTTAATAGAGTTAAAGCACAACGTCAAGGAAACCAACCCCCATCCCTTACGTGTGAGACACACAAAAAAAAAACTACTGTGCAAAGCTGCGATTATAACAGGAAACACAAAAGGGGAGTCATTAAAATGATGTTCTCAAGTAGTTGTCGCCCGTTCTGATTTACAAAAGAGACGAAAACTTTTTCGGTTTAGAAAATAAATTACACGTAAATGTGCCCTCTGTTGTAAATGGTTCACGCGGGAAAGACTGCGAAAAGCGCCAGTGAAAATGTGTTTGTGTTTTCCAAGGAAAATTCAAAAAGTTTAAAAACAACGAGCCACGAGAGGCGAATTGAGAGTCGGCGAAGAAAAATTCCCGTTCAAAAAATTATCCAACTTCCAATTAATTTAAAACTCACAAAATTTGATACATACACAAGATAACATTCCTGCCCCGCTTTCGTATCCAACACGCATAATGTAATTTCTTCCAAGTCAAATTTCAACCCTTCATCCTATCCGCACTAATTGCCTACGTATTATATTGGTCTCGTACTGGCTCAATTTAGCAAATATATATGGCATAATGCGATTTGCATTATCTTATTGGAGTTTTTGGAAAGTTTTAATTAAAAACAGTTTAATAATTTAATTAGTATGGAGAACTTTTTTACATTTGCAATTAAAAACTTCCTGATAGACACAAGTTGAACTTTTGGAAGTTTTTAAATGAAAACACTTGTTGAATTTTTTTTTCGGAGTAAAAATTTTTCATCTTATTTTGGCATCAACACAAAAAAAATAGGTTGCACTCAATTCCAAGTTTAGAAGCTCCACATTGAGCTTTGTTACTCTATACAAACGAATTGTTGCATTTGAGTGCATACTTTTAAAGGGACAAATATAATCTCTATTTAGCCATAAAAAATTAACAAAATTGGTCAAATTTAATATTTTTTGGGGTTTTGAATCGTTAATCACGAATATTAAATCAATTGAGGTTCGTGATGCACCTGGAGGTACAGGAAAAGCACTATGGTATATGAAGTTCTTTCATAATTTTTATAGTAATGAGAGTTTTTCCTACATAATAGAACTTTTGAGATCACTGATTCGGGAAATAAAAGTGTAAACATCCTCGATGAAGCTAAAGATTGATAAGAATCTCATTCCCTAGAGATTTATTAAAAATTGTATGCAAGTTGCATTCCAATCACATACAGCAAGATTTTTCTAATCATATATTATAAATGTCCAGAAATAATGTTCCTCAAATACTTAAGCGTTTCGTGGAAACATGGAACTCATCTGATTTCCAAAATTTGGTAAAATGAATATGAAAAACATCTAGCAATTTTTCAGTGTTACTGATTAGGAAAAAAAGA
Organism: Sisyra terminalis; assembly: GCA_958496175.1. Taxonomy (NCBI): domain Eukaryota; kingdom Metazoa; phylum Arthropoda; class Insecta; order Neuroptera; family Sisyridae; genus Sisyra; species Sisyra terminalis. Next base: position 49,621,237 of record OY292278.1, on the reverse strand, counting down.
TCTATGAGATTTACCAAAGTTTCTCTGGATTAGGTAATTGAGATTTATTCTTTTTTTAAGAACAAAATCGGCTCGAAAATTTTAATTCAAACAATTCGTAGCAAATTTTTAAGCAAAATTTGTTTGGAATTAAAAATCGAAAACTTTAGAAGATTGATTTATGTTTAGCCTCAGTAAATCCAAAAATCCTTTCGCCTGTATTTTGATCCTCTTTTTAGCCAAAATCTCAAGCAAAATTCAAAGAGATGTGATCCAGATCAATCTTAATGAGAAAATATAAATAATTTAAGATCTTTTAAAAAAAAATCTTTTTAAATTACGAGGAAGAAGTACTGGAATCTACAGATACACGAAAAATTTTCCGAAGTAACGAAGTATAACTTTTTTTGTTTAATATTTGTTAGTTTTTTTCTAGTACTTTTTTTTATATACTTTTGGTCTCTATACAAAAAAAAACACTCAATCTTAAGTTTAGAAGCTTTTTGGAAGAGTAAATCTAACACAAATTTTCTAAAAAAACATTTAACAAAATTTAACGAGTTGATCTATACAAAGAAGTGGTTGCATATCTGCAACCCAAAGCTGTAATTTTTAAGAGCATACTTTTTAGGGGACAAATGAAATTTCCATTCTGTAATAAAGAGGTCCAGAATCGCTAATCACGAATACTAAGTTTCTGGATGCATCTTAGGGTTCAACAAATGCATAAACTGAATATTATTCAGAATTCAGTCAGTTAATGTCCATTATAAGTTAATTTAGTGAAGTCTTTACAAAAAAAAAAAAAATCTGTAGAAACTCCGGAAAAAAAATTCCTGAACCGTTAGAACCGCTAGTGGGAAACCCCCCAAGTAACAAAATTGGGCAATTTGGCATACTGTTGAAATTTCAGGGCAAAAAATAAAAATATAAAACTTACAATCCCCAAATTATCCGCTAAAAAGTATATCCCTTTATCTTGACGTGGAATCTTATATTGCATCTCTTATTTTTTGAAGCTTATAGCAACTCTTTTTTTATTAATAATGAAGTGAATAAGATTTTAATTACCTTTGGTTTATAAAGAAAATTATTTTATTAAAACCACCAAAATAGGGACATTAAATAGATATAGGATTCCCAAATGTTCAGGTAGAGCTAGGCCAGAGATATTATTGGGTCCTATGGTCTTGTTCGTGTTAATTTGGTTAATTTTTTTGGCAAAATTTCGGGTAGGTTTAGTTTAAGAAAGTCTCAGGTGGTTTAAGATCCAAATGAAACATTTTTGTGATCCAAAACATCTGATGAATTTGCAATAGGAAACGAAACATCGCCAATTTGGAAAATTGAAAAGCAGCTAATAATAACAGCGGATCTAAAACATCTTGAGTTTTCTTTTTTAATTTAATAAGAAGCTGAGATCTGAGAACTATCATCTATCATGGTAGATTTAATATTATCTATTTTTTTTTTTGTTCAAGGCGATTTTAAGTAAGTGCTGGATGATCCAGAAATGAGGTTGTTGTCTATGCATTTTCAGGATTATTAACGAATTCCTCACATTTTTCATTATTTTCAATCATTTATTGTCCTTTGCTACTTTGGTTAAAGGTTTTAGATTGATTTTTGTTCATCTAGAAAGTGCATAGGTTTGGTAACTGGATACTGCTGTTTTGAGCTTTTCCAAGCTTTTTTATTAAGAAAATTTGAGATTTGTTTAAGATCCCAATTGTTTCATATATACTAAATTTGGAGCCTTGAAAAGTTATAAGATTTCAAAAAATATGGTATCAGTAAAGCCAGCGAAACAGGGTTGTAATTAGAGTTAAGGTAGGGCACTAGTGGTTAAAGAGGGGAAAGCAAAAATTACTAGATCTCTTCTAGAGAATTAATTCCTGGTTGCTCTCATCCATGCTGTGGTAAATAATTAATCATGTTCTTGGGAACTTGGATTTAAATAATAAGACGTTATTTTTCAAATTATCTCAACGTTTTGTTGGTATTCATTCCAACTTCTTCAGGATAATTTTTTTTAATTTTCTCCTGAAAAAGTTGGAAATAAATACTAACGAAACGTTAAGATAATTTGAAAAATAACGTCTTTTTATTTAAATCCAAGTTCCCAAGAACATTATTAATGATCTAGAGAATTAATTTTTATCATAGTTTCGAGTATTGATTAATGAGGTAATAATTTATTTGCACAAGAGGAAAAAAGATAAACATAGCTATCCTATATCCAGATTTAATTTTACTTTTGTTAAGACCCAATTTATTGGGAATATAAACTTTTTCTAGTAAAGCATTGGCATTCTAAGATACTAGATTTACCCCACTATGTTTTATCTAGCTACAACCCCGCAAAGAAAATACAGACACCAATTTCTGGGGATACAACTCTAATTTTAAACAGTTTTTTATAACAAATATTAGGTAAATTTTACCACTAATAAAATATGTATTTCTTGGAAACATATCCTTTATTTTCAATTCCAAATGTTTGTTTTACCGTTTGCAATATCGTCTGCAAACTTTTCATCGTCAAAGACAATTTTTCTCCAAATAACTTAAATGCACAACCAAACCATTTACCAAACGGCTTCAAAGTTTCAGACAAGTGTAAATGTACTGCAAAGCTTTTAAAAAGGCATTAAATTATCCTTAGCGTTAGATCAAAAGCTCGTTTTTCTAAATTTTTGCTCCGCTGTAAACGATCCTCATATTTTCTTGGGCGGGGGGGGGGAGAAGGATAGCAAAACGCGAGATTCGAATTTTTCAAATCCATCAAAATGGCCGTCACGCTCCTATCACGACAGATAAAATATACATTAAGGGTGCAACGGCATTTTTCATTTCAACCTTTACAATTTTCCCCCGTTTCGATCATGCACGCCACCAGGCCAGGTTGCGTTTTTCACATTTTCGATCCAACGCCAACAGCCTATAGCGCCGCGCCGATAGAGAAAACTTGTCAAGTAATTTAAAACTCACGCAAACGATATAAAATTATCATCAAATCCACCCTTGAACCTTCCGACCCGATCCCTTTTCTTTGCACAGGAGAAAAAAAAATCATTTCTTCTTTCATCCCCCTCGCCATGTCGTGTGTATAGTAGGTCTTGAAAGACCGCTTGAATTATTTCTAATTGACTAAAGGAAGTTCACCGACATTGATTTACCCTTAATTTTTTTTCTTTTATTTTATTTTTGGGATGTCATTTTTTTTTACGTTTTCTTGATGAATACAAATATCGTGTCCGTTCGTAAACGGAAGTCAGTGCTCATGCAACGTTTCAATAATGAGAAAAAGAACGAAAGGGGGATGAAGGAGAACTCACACCTTCATTTTTTTTTTTTAATAAAAGCATACGAGCCCATTTACATCCCTTGTGTTTTTCAGCCTTGTCACGACATTTTTTTTTTTCCCCATTCAAAAATCAATGAAAGACTGCGTAACAGAAATTTCCGTGCTATCGTTTAAACATTACCGCCCTTTTAGCACACATGAGTAATTTTTTTGAAAAATTAGGGGTTGAATATAATGAAAAAAATAGCTTTGTCATTCCGGTGGTTGGATTTAACTAATGATAGAAGACGCGAGACGTCAAATATCGACCCTGAGGTGCGGCCCGACGCGTCGCGACGCATACACCACCTGTTCGTGTATGCATCCCCATGACACACCCAATTTTCGCAACTTTCCGGAAAAGAAAGCTTGGATAGACCAAAAAAATACAACCCCCCAAAAAAAAAGTGGTTAATAATCACTAAGTTTAATTTTCGCAAGTTTATGCTCCATTTTTTTGGACGTTAACTTTAATCGAGCAAAGAAGAAAGCTTTGATTTTTTTTTATCACTTCTCATCCCTTAAATGGAGTGATACCACTCTTCCCTCTTAGCAAATCGTTGTATCAAATATCACGAAACATAAAGAGGTTAAGATAAAGGGGTTAATGATGGAAACGAGAGTAGTTGAAGAACATCAAATACGGACCACCCAAACACTGAATCATTATTGTAATAATAATTTTCAATTTAGTGAAAAGCGTGGGAGACGACGGGGGTTTATTGAGCAACGGGGGCGGTAAATCTTAGATGAGTAAAGAAAAAAAAGTTTAAGTATAATCAAACGCGTCGTAGAGGAGTGGAAAGGATTATTTTTATAGTCTACGGGGTGGATATAAAGAATTTTTTATTGAACATAACACTGAAAACGACCAAAATCTTCCTACAATAATAGACCATATAAGACAAATCGCAGCATCCCTTATTTTTTTTGTTTAATGAGTGCCAACAAATTCCGATAAAAGCAAAAGTCAAAAAAAGAATTTAATACGAGGATAATTTTTCTTTTGTGAAGTTTTAACTTGGTGTTTCAACCCTTTGGCCATTGACCTTTAAAACGCTAGTCCAGTGGCCTTAGAAAAATATGCTTGAAGACCGAAGACCACCAACGACGATCCGAACGTAAGTCTACAATTAACTTCAACGTTTTATCTCACTATCTAATTTCCACCCTTGGACAAGACGAAAACAAAAAAAAAAATAAAGATTACACCATTGGATTTTCTTCGTTGGGATTTATTCCTTCTTTCGTACTCATTAGAGTCTATTTTTGTGTTTTATAAGCCCCTAATGGACTATTTACGTTTGTGAATGTGAGGCTATTAGCCGGGGCGCGGACCTAAATATAAAATTCCTAGTCAAAACATTGTACTGACATAGGTGCAGGAATTTTAAAAAGAAAAATCCATTTGAACCGAAAAATAAAAACAGTCATAGTCATCCCTTAAAATGTGGCAGACGGAATGAAAATGTTACATGACGTATTTTATTTAAATGAGTGGGAATTTTAATTTTTTTTTTCGCTTTCAAAAGCACAGCTTACATGAGAAGGAGATGGGAAAATATTTTTTTTTTAGTTTTATGTAAAAATTTATACATTTAAACTAATTTTTTTAATGATGAAAGAGTTAACGATGGGTTTTTAAATTTATACCATAGTTGGAGCTAAAACTTTAGGGGGGAGGAATTGGGAAAAACGTTAATCTAAAACATGCAAAACCTGTATTATTTTGATTACTTTTAATGAGATATATTGATTGTACAATATTCAAGAAAATTTTCAAAAAAATTATGGATAAGGTAATTTTTTTCGAATTTTTTCCGAACTAATATGAGTCAAATAAAGTGGGAAAAGAAATTATTTTTTAAAAACAAAAATGGTCTTTTAGGCTATACAATCTGTTCTGCTATAATTGGACTAAATAATTGTCATCTACATCTAATTGTTATGGTTGTTTCTTATGCTAAACTTCTTGGAAAAATAAGGCAAGGATATGTTTTATTCCCATGCTTTTAAATCCATTTCGGTCCTATTTTAATTGTCATTTGACATTTTTTACTTCATCAGTTAATCATCAAAATACAAGCAATCAAATTGTTTGGCTTTAGATAGTGATTTTTGGACACTAAATAGAAAAATTGAATAAAAATTAGACGAGCTTCCACATACGATAAGGTACAAAGACTAAATAAAATTGATCATTTCTTTTATGTCAACCCACAAGGGAAGCAGAAATATTACCTAATTCTAGGTAATCTTTATCTAGGTAATCTAAATCTAGGTACTCCCATCAAAGATTCCAAGAGGTAGGAAAAAAACGTGGGCAGAAGTAGGCAAAAGCTCGACTAATCCATCAGCCAATGTTTTCATCGATATCATACATAAACAAAAAAAAAAGCTGAGTAAAGAAAATTTTCGACAGTGACTAACTTCAAAGCTTCAGTGCCTTGAAACTATAGCCACCATGCAAGGGAAGATTTTAAGGAAAAGAAGCATAGAACGTTGAAAAATTTCCTGGCTAAAAAATATACAAGAATTATAAGAATGATTCCGCATTGCAGTCTCAAAAATGAAATTCGCAGTTATAATTTCCAATCTCCTGAAAGGATGAAGGACAAAAAGGAGAACAAAAAATATATTCTTCTTATAATGATGCCTGACTTCAAAGAGGTTCTGCAAATCCTAAATTTATTTTTATCTCTAAAAGAATTGAGTTTTAATTATTTCTTTCGTTGAAATCTTTCATTTTTTGTCTAGATTCTAAGATATGGTAAACAAAACATTTTTTACATAAAATTAGATTTTATTTTCTCATTTATATTGTGGTATCATATAATTTTAAATATATTTTTAAAATTAATTATCAATATTAAAGTCATATTTAACAGGACAATTGAAAAGTCCCCGGTCTACCATAGTACAACACATTTTTTTGGCAAAATTCGATTTTATTATTCAACATAGTTGCTTTCGAAAGCGATATAGCGATTATAGCGATCTTCCAACTTTTCGATACCATTTTTGAAGAATAATTTTTCTTTTGCTTCAAAATAGGCTTCAGTTTCGGCCATTACTTCTTCATTGGCGCTAATTTTCTTTCCAGCGAACATTCTTTTGAGGTCTGAGAAAATTATTTTCTAAACTTTTTTGATTTTTTCGTCGGTGATAGCCTCTTTTGGGCGTCCTCTGCGTTCGCCGTCTTCGGTGGTCATTTCACCACGTTTAAACTTAGCATACTATGATGGTTGATTTTCCTGGTGCAGACCCCGGCAACTCTTCATCTAGCCAAGATTTTGCTTCAACTGTATTTTTTCCCTTCAAAAAGCAGTATTTCAGCAGCACACGAAATTCTTTTTTTCCATCTTTTTCAAATAACAAAAGTAGCTACACTCACAACGCAATATCTCACAAACTAATAATTGGACTGCTGTCAAATTTCGGAACGTATCGCTTAAAGATTGGTACTAACTAAAAATCATATGGATTTTATACTAGCACCGCCATTTGTGTGTCAGACCGGGGACTTTTCAATTGGCCTAATATGTAACATAATTTACAAAGAAAAACTATAAACAAACAAATGTATTATATGGCGTATTGCCCAGATACTTATTTCGATTGCCAAGCAATCTTCCTCAGTGATCATCGAGTAGTATTGGATCACTCCATAATTGTTATGTGATAAATCACAAATTATTATTTTTTTTTTGAATAGAAGTAAGTTGGGAAAATTGTGCTGAATTGTTATGCGAGCAGCAGCTCTTTTGACTTCCAAACTTTTCATCTTTTAGCAAAAAATAATATAATTTGGAATTTGATCAGGAAAATATATAATGGCATACCTAGAAAAATCCAGGAATTTTATTTTCCCAACTCTTTGGCTTCCATATTGAATGAAATTCAAACGAAAAAATCCATTTTACTTTAGTTTTACCTTTATTTATTTTTTAATCGAAAATCAATCGTAAACAATTTTCAATTAATTACCTCGTCTGATTAAAAATGAAAAAAGATAACTTTTTTTTTTTTTTTGAATTTGGAATGTGTTTTAAATTAAAACATTATACAATTTGTATTCCGTGGTTAATAAATTTTCCTGTCGGCGCGCTCTGTTTTAATTAGCACAAGGTAGAGGGTTGATTTTTATACGATAGAAATACTAAAATAATATTTGCATAAAACACTCAAGAACCACATTAAAATTAGATTCAAAAAAAAAAATAAAGAGGAAACACTAAGGGATGAAAAATTTTTATCTTTCAATCTAGATTTCTGTGTTTCGCTTTGGTTAATATGCTCGTTTTAGTTGGTGGATTTTGTTTAGTGTTTCAACAAGGGTTGTAAATGTAAGCAATCTTATGTGTAAGTCTTTAAAAGTCTTTTTTTTGTATTTTTTTTTTTTTTTTTGGAAAAGTTTTCATTCCCTAAAAACGGATAATAGAATAAGAGAGAAAAACATCAAAGACACAAGTAGGATGATTTCATCCCCTCGTTTATCATCCCATCTCGTGTATATTATTATTTATCCACCCGCCATTCCACGTGTATAAAGCAAAAAAAAAAAACGTAACTGTAAAAAATTTTCCTTCAACAGTTGAATAAAACTTCCGGCCGTTCTCATCCTACACGGCAATATACATTTTTTCAACCCCTTGAAAAAGAAAGCTCTAAGAGTTTGATTCATATATATATATATATATATATCTACACATCACTGTCGTTTCTGGGTATATTAAAATATTTACATAGAAACTTTTCTTTTTTAATCTCTGTATCTTTTATTTATTCGGAAAATACATTCGAAAATCTAGGGCAAATATTAGAATTATGTGATTTTCATCAATTAGAATTTGGTGGAAAATTGAAGAAATATTTGATTTCACTTATGGAATCGGGGATTTGATTTATTAGTCTTGCATTCAACGCGGGAATGTATTCGTACGTACATTTATTATCATTAATTACAAATTGATCATTCCGGAATTTATATTCTTCCGAATGGGATTTAGCGTAACGGGACGGTCCTGGTTTTTTTTTTATGAATTATATGCGTTTTTTGTTGAATTACGAGACGACAGGATGAAAACATTTGCTCTCTTAAAATGCTAAAGACGGAGTAATTGAAAAGGGAAATTGAATTGCTTTTTTTTGTTCGAGAGTGTTCCGGATGGACAGGGAATTAAAACAGGGTAGGTATATAAACCCGGAAGAAGAAATCCCATAAAGTGCACTTAAATGTATGATAATTGTTTAACATCCTGTTGATGTGCAGTTTACAGGAATTTTTGTGTTAATGTGCATTTCCGTATGGAGCTTGAAGATTATAGGAAAATGGTGATTTGGAAACAAAAATATTTTTACCGGAATATGAAATGTTGAGTTTCTGTACTGTTATTTGTAAATCCATTTTGGTAGGGGTTGCAAGAGAAATAAAGAAAAATACAGTGTAAATGTAGGAACTTTACAATTGGCAAATATTTAAATTTTATTTCCTTACAAATATTTTTTCAAAATTGTCTCAATTTTAGTTCCACAGTTTGATGTTTGTCTTCTTATTTTTATATTGCGACAATGTGCTGTGATTTATTGATTTCACACTAAGAAAATCGTTCTAAACCAAGATTGTATAACAAAGCACCGAATAAAAGCAGTAACGATATCGCTGATTCAATTTTTAGGGGATGAAACATTCAAGCCAAAAAATTCACCATTTTCTAAACATTTTTCTTATGTTCCCGAAAAAATACGCCTTTCTGTTGTCTCATAATATGCTAATTAGATACCCAAAGAACTCTCCAGTGTCTCCAGTGTCAACACCCCCCAGAACAAAGAGATTTGTTGATATATTTACCCTTTTACACACAATGCACATTACTGCCACTTTCTTTTCGATAAAAGCCGCGCTTGTCCGTAAAAAAATTGACTTGTTATGCACCGATATCGTTCACTGCCAAGAGTACCAGGATATTGCAATGATGGCAACGTGGGAATGGGGGTTGTAAAATTTTTATATCTTTATGAAATTCACGTGTCATAAATTTTTTTCCGTTCTGTTTGTTTTAGTGTTAACTTAGCGAGTAGAATGTCAATTGCAGAAAGACTACGGCGCATTATTTCCACCCCTGGATTTTCACTGAAAATTCATTCACCCTTCGTTTTTGAGACATATGTGCAAGATGCGTTCCATAATATATGAAATGATAAGATTTTTTAACATCCCCATCACATGTTCTATAATGGCTTATAGACGAATATGTAATATATCTCGTACGCAAGGGTGGTTTTAGAATAGGTATTATGCTTAAAAAAAACGTGGTAATCTCGTATTTGTAATTAATTTCTTGGAAAAAAATTAATGAATTTTTTATTTTTATATGTTGAACCTATTGTAAGATAATTAAAGCTTAAGGATTCTATTTTGTAAAGTCATAAGCTTCTTGCTTTTATTGGACAAATTGGTATAGAAATTTTTTTTTTCTAATCTCCCTAAAAAATTTAAGGAAAGAAATAATATCTTAAAGAGTCTAGCAGGATCCATATGGCGAATTGGCCCCCAAATAGGAACCTATGTCAAAACTTATGTTAAAATATCGGCTTAATATACAAACACATTTTATATACTTTTCGCGTCCAAATTCCTCGTTGACCTGGAAATATGGGCAAAAATGTCCCCCAGCATGACTATTTTTCAAAGTTATATCTCAAAAAAATCTCAAAAACTAATTAAGCTAGAGAAGTGAAACCAACGCGAGACTTTAGATTATTTTACAGAGTATATCATATATTATTTTGAAATTTTTAGAAAAAAAATTATACAAAAAAAACCAAAAAACAAATGAAATAATTTTTTTTATGTGTTCTCTGAAAATGACAATCACGAAAAAAATATATTTTATGAGTCTACATGAGCACTATAACTCATAAAAATTGCGTGAAAAATTAGTAGGTGCAACATCTTGAAAAAAAATGAAATGTGATTTACGCCTAATAGTATATCTCGGTTTCATTTTTTTTCGAATTGTTTCACCAACTTTTTTTTCACAAAACCATAAAAAAAATAGGCCAAATATAGGAGCAAAACATATATTATTTTCATAATTGTAAGTCTAAGGAAACATAAAAAAAAAAAAAAATTAATAGTTTTTTCGTTTTTCTATATTTACTCCTAAGATGATTACTTTCAAGATCAAAATAATTGATCCCCAAAAGAAAAAAAAAAAAAAATAATCGTCACTGCTATAATTTATTACAACTAGAATATTATGAACCTAAAATAATTTAGTTAGTATCTCGTAGGACGCAGAATTCTGGATAATTATTGTTCATATGAAAAATAACAAATAAAAGCTGTTGCATGAGAACAATATCCCACTGTAAAGTTTCTATTGTAGAATCCCAGGAATAACGGAAAATATTTTTGCAATCTTTATCATTCGAAATATAATCATTGTATATACGACCGACTTTGCTATTTATACATATGCCTTGATTTGACTTCTACCCTAATGATGTTAGGTGCTTATTTTACACATTGTTTTAAAATATTATTTGATTGTTCATTTATTCGCCTACTTTAAATAGAACCTATAAAAATTTTGGTATGGGTCAGTGAATAATATCCTAAGCTAAACGAAGAAAACCAAGTAATTCAGATGCCGTCAATATGTACCCATAATTAATTGGAGACGCATAGTATTCCAATTGTAATAAGTTATAACAGTGACAATAATTTTTTTTTATTCTTTTTTTGAATAAAAATTGAACACTTGTTGTTTTTTTTCTTTTGGGATACTTATTTTGATCTTGAAAGTAATAATTTTAAGAGTAAATATAGAAAAACAAAAAAACTAATAATATTTTTTTTATATTTCCTTAGACTTACAATTATGAAATTAATATATGTTTTGCTCCTATATGTGGACTATTTTTATTCCAGTTTTGTGAAAAAAAAGTTGGTGGAACACTTCGAAAAAAAATAAAAACGAGGTATACTATTAGGCGTACATCACATTTCATTTTTTTTCAAGGTGTTGCACCAATTATTTTTTCACGCAATTTTTATGAGTTATAGTGCTCATGTAGAAGCATAAAATATATTTTTTTCGTGATTGTCATTTTCAAAGAACACATAAACAAAAATATTTCATTTGTTTTTTGGATTTTTTTTGCATAATTTTTTTTTCTAAAAATTTCAAAAAAATATATGATATACTATGCAAAATAATCTACAGCCTCGCGTTGGTTTCACTTCTCTAGCTAAATTAGTTTTGGAGATATACAACTTTGTAAAATAGCCATGCGGGGGACATTTTTGCCCATATCTCCAGGTTAAAGAGGAATTTGGTCGCGAAATGTATATAAAATGTGTTATTATATGAAGCCGATATTTGAACATAAGTTTCGACATAGGTTCCTATTTGGGGACCAATTCACCATGTGGATCCTGCTAGACCCTTTCATAGAAATTTTTCTTCTTTAATTATTTGTAATGGACGCAACTTTGGGGTTTGGAATTTTGGTCTCAAAAAAATTTTTTTTTGAAATGTCTCTTTAACAAAGAAAAGCTTTATTCATACTTTTCTAAACAAAAACATATCAAAATTGTACTATTTTAAATTACAAAATTCTCTGCTTTATTTTGGAAAATTACTTTTTTTTGCTCTTAAATTTAGATGGTTTGTCTCAAAATAGGGTAACTTAAAGAAAAAAATTAAAAAAGCTGATTTTTTATCACATTCAGCACATAAACATATAAATTTTATAATCATATTAATTTTAAAAGCTTTGGATTTTTGTATTTTAAAGCACAAACTTTAGTGTCAAGAATCCATGAAAGTTGAAGGCTTCGTAGGAATTTATTAGACAACACAATTATGATATGAACGAAATTTAAAATATTTATTTTCTTTTTGGAATTTTTTCAAATTTCTTTGAAAAACATCCATAAATTTCACAGTGCAAATTCAAGACACTTTAGGGGTAAAGTAAACATCATTTTTTTTTCTTTTCCATTAACTTTTATGTATTTTGTTTATTTAACATCCTCTTACTTTTGACGACCAAAAAAATGCTTCGAGCAGTAAAAATAAATAAACATGTTTACTATAAATAGACTGAAGTAAATTACAACCCTTGTGAAGGGTTGAACTAGCAAGGTTAACAACCTTAAACAGATTTCATTTAACCGAATGAATTACAACCACGTTTTATTTACTAAGTAATAATGAGTGAAGTAAAAAAAAAAAATAATCAATTTACACAAATTTCAAATTAAGGGATGAAATAAATAATAATCACGCCGTGTCGTTTTCAAATTACGCGTTTATGACGGAAAACATAACGGAAATTAAATCCATACGATTCAATTGTTTTAGACATTAATTAAAGGGTGGGCAATTGGGGAGATTGGAAAAGTAACATTTGGACGTCGGAATATATATTCCTTTCGAAAATTACATCATTGTCAAATATGGTGAACGGGGGTGGTTGACGGGGATGGAATTCGTAATTTACAGTGAAGTGTGGGGGAAGCTAATCGAAAACAAGATTTTAGTACGACTCATTCTCATTATCATCCCTATTTAAAATACGTGTACATATTTAATGGCGTGTAAGGGGTAGTTTTAATGCAACACGCAATTTTCTATTTACAATAAATTATTATACCCTCGTTGTCCTCGTATATGTCTTTTTGTAAATGTATGCTTTGATATAAACACATATGATAGGCATATATGGCTTAAGGGTTGAGGGCTGATTTCGTGCTTTAAGAGTTAACTCCCATGAGCTCGTTATGGAATGCATAAGTAAGACTAATGAAAAATGAATGTGATATTTTTAATTATTGTTTACGCAAAGGGTATGAAATGGTTGGGTGTAAAAAACACACTTTTTTAAGGGGGTGAGAAAAAGAAATGTTTTTTTTATGAAGTGATTTTGAAAAATTGCCACCGAAATACGATTGAAACAAAAAACTTATTTTAATATCATAATTAAACATTAATAGCGCGAGCTTTTAATGAGCTTTAACGCATAAAAAACTTCAATAATATGATATTATCATTAAAATTTCGGAAACTTTGAGGATTATTAGAGCTTTTGATTATTTTTAAATGTTTTATGAACCAAAATTTAAGGCTGTAATCCATATTTTACAAAAAAAAATAATACTTTTTTGAATATAAACTTACAAACTACACGTTTTATATAATCAAAAAAAATTTGAGTTTAAAATTGAAGTAATTATCACCTTAAAATGTTTTATTTTGGGAATCATATCAGATAAAGCTAACGAAAGCTCTGAATAACAAAAAATATAAGACTTACGTTAGAAATTAAGTTTTTCTTATTCTTAGGATAAAATCTAACGAAATGTGACGAAGAAAATTTTTGACTTTTAAAGCATTGACTTCCATTATTAATTAAGCTATAACTATTTGATTTTAAAAGAGCTTTTAAGCTCAAAAAATATGAATAAATACGTGATATGAGTTTTTCTAGGTATAAATTTTTCCAGTTGAAGCTAATTAAAAACAATTTTCCGAAAATTTCTACACCAAAAATCAACTTTTGTGCTTTGAAATCTAAGAAACCCTTCTGGCTATTAGTTTGTCAGGTAAATTTTCAACGTTTAAGAGTTACAACCCTTATTTTACAAATCATTGATTTAAGCTATAGATATTCTAAATAATTCTTAGTTTGAATTTTTTTTGGTACTCATAGTTGCCATTAAGAGATTTTTTAGTTTACAGTAACGAAAAAGTTCTCAAAAGCTTTGGTTAGCGATCATTATTCACATCCAAAGTAAGATTTATTTCTTAAAAAAAATTGGATATGGTATATCAGCCATAGACCTTAAACGGGAATCTTTTGGTAAAATAAATATTTTAATTTTAAAACAGTGGCTTCTCAACTGTTAAAGGGATGAAAAAATATGTTTTTTATGAATCTAAGAAACCCTTCAAACTATTAGTTTGTCTGTTAAAATTTCAACGTTTAAGAGTAACAACCCTTATTTTACAAATCATTGATTTAAGCTATAGATATTCTAAATAATTCTTAGTTTGAAATATTTTTGCTACTCATGCTGGCCATTAAGAGAAACTTTAAGTTGCAGTATCAAAAAAGTTCCCAAAAGCTCTGGTTAGCAATCATTTTTCAAAGTACATATCTAAGGTTAGTTTGACGTCTTAAAAAAAATAGGATTCGGTATATTGGTCATAGTCATAAAAAGGGGAAAATTTTGGTAAAATGAATGTTTTAATTTTAAAGCAGTGGGTTATTTTCAACTCTTAAGGGGATGAAAAAAAATAATTTGTATGAAATTTTTTTTGAAAAATTGCCACAAAAATGATAGAAACGAAAAACTTATTTTAATATTATATTTAATCATTAACAAAGCGAGCTTCTTTTGAGCTTTACGGTACAAAAAAAAAATAAGCAAAATTGTTGTCCCGCCCTTTTTTATTACTAATACGATATTATTCTTAACATTTCGGGAATTTTTTAGATATAGAAATTTTTTTATATAACTAAATGCTTTACAGACCCAAAATGTAGAGAATTTAGGGTGGCAACCCTAGTTTTTTGCGAAACTTTCTTCCAAGCGACAGATAATTTAAAAATTCTTTCAAAAAAAAATTTTTTTAGAAATTACAAATGGTACATTTTTATAGTCAAAGTTTCTTAAATTAAAAAATGCAGTCATCTCAAAAATTTGTTGGCTTTGCTTTGTTCATTAAATCAGTTAAGCTGTACAAAAGCTCTGAATAACAAAAGATAGATAAAGTTTACATTCTGAATTACGATTTTAAGTTTACAGGAATAAAGGAATAAAATCTGATAACAGAAATTTTTGAGTCTTAAAGCAATAGCTTTTGTCTTGGCATAAGAAATAATCACTTGATTTTAAGTGAGCTTTTAAGCTCAAATAAATTTATGAGTTCTTCAAGGTATCATTTTTTTCGGATACAGCTAATCAAAAACAAATTTGTTAACAGTTTTACATCAAAAACTAATTTTTGTGCTTTGGAATCTTTGTAACCCTCAAGATATTAGTTTTCCTGGTAAATTTTTAACATTAGAAATTACAACCTTTATTTTCCAAACCATTGTTTAAAACTATGAAAAATCCAAATAACTCTTTTTCAAAAAAAATTTTTGCGTCGTAGAATTATCAATATCCATATAATTCAAACTCCATCACTTTAAGAGAAGCTTTTGTTTACGGTATCCAAAGCTCTGGTTAGCGACCGTTTTTCAAAGCTCATATCCGGAGCTAAATTTTGTTCAAAGAAAAAATGAGGATGAGGAAAAAATTTAGAGGCCATTGAAATAAATCGAGGGTATTTGGATAAAATTAATGTTTGAATTTTAAAGCAGTGGCCACCAACAGTTTAAAATAAGTACAGGTGCCACAAAAATTGGTATAGAAATTCGTCTCTGTATTACTTCCATCAACCTAAGCGAAACTTTTGTTTAAGGTATCGAAAAAAAATATCAAAAGCTCCGGTTAGCGACCATTTTTTAAAGCTCATATCCAAAGATAAATTCTGTTTTAAGAAAAAATTAGGATATGATTTAGAGGTCATAGAAAATAAAACATAGATATTTTGAAAAATTTAATGCTTGAATTTTAAAGCAGTGACTCTTCACAGTTCATTATAAGTTCAGGTGCCACAAAACTTGGTAATCAACCAAAACCTTCCACTGATATTTTCCCTTCATATTTTTTTCCTATCCTATTGAGTTGGTTGTCATGTAATTTAAAATATAATAGAAATCTGCGTAGCACGTAAGTCATCGGGACTCGATAATGAATCGGGAAGAAACAGGAACGTCAGTCATCGATTTTCTCGAATAGAAAACCGAGAATGGGCGACAGTTTCGCACTTAGATGCATCTCAGGTTCAATTGACACGTTGGTAAGTGGAAATATAGACACTGTTGATGGCCTGGGAAAGAGATACGAGGCAAAAAACCCGAGAGACGATGGAAACCCGGGACGAAAGGGCAAAGGGTGTGAGCATTAAAAAAATGGAAGACGGGAAAAATTCGAGGTGGAAATTTTATTATTTCATTTGTCGTAATTCATTTTAATACGTTCAAACAAAACGTTTTCTTTTTTAACCTAAGAATTTTCATCGTAGTTCCATCGTTTTCTGATTCCCTTTATGTCGTATACTTTGTTCACCCCGTGTACATCTTTTTCTTGCGTTTTCCCATCGTACAATCGCGAGAAATGTAATTCACTTTGGCCGTGTCGTCTTCTCATTAGTGTTTAACATTCATCATCTGATTTTTTTTCAATTCTATTTTTCCACATTTATTTCAAATAGCGCAAATTTATTTATTTTTATTGTACAACGGTGTATTTAAGAAGAGAGGAACATTTCTTTTTTTGAGCGCTAATTTTTTTCTTTCCTGATTTATTTTCTCGTATTTATTTAAATGACGGCGGAAATGTAATCAAACTCATCGAGATTGAAGGTTTTTTTGCGACAAAAGGACAACAGGCAAAAAAAAAATAGGATTTGTCGTTGCTGAATGGAAAAATGAAAATTTATTAATGGAAACAGGTGGTTTCATCACTGTATACACATTTCAATTATTTTTTTTTCGATATAATAATAAAATTCTTCTTACAAATAAATTTAGTATCTCAAACCCGGAAAATTGAGCTTTTTTTTTGGGTGCAACAATAAAACAGGGAAAATTAAATTAAATTTCAAAAAGAAATTAAACTTTTCAACAAGGAATTTAAAGCAATGCAATAAAGGACAAAAACAGGTCTAAGATACTCTTTTGAGGTGAAAAATTATAAAGCTTTGAAAGTTGGTAAAAAAACGTGTTAAAACACGAAATCATGGAGGAAATCACAAACACACGGAGTAATGTTGGAACAATCAAATATACGTCACCAAAAGAATAGTTATTCTACTATTCAGAGCGAAGACGAATCTAACAATTCATATATCATCAAAATCGGTCCAGTCATTTTTTTAAGCTCTAATTGGTCTACCTACCCCTACTTTGTTTTTTATATTGAAGAAATATGATTTGACAAACTTCGTATGTCATTATAATGGCAAGGTGGTTCAATGGAAAGAATCAATCCGAGGGCAACGCATGAACCCAAATACACAGCTTCAATAAAGCAAATCGTCAGCCTAAATTCTCAATCTGCTAAGTTCACTTTTAATTTTTTTTGTTCCAATAGGAAGGAATAAAAAATTCTACTAAATGATAAACTGATAAATCTATTTAAATATGAAAATTTCTTAATATGCAAAATGAATCGGAAATCTGCTTTATGTAGTAATTTATGCAGCTTATATTTACTTTTTTTCCTTTCCCTGAAAACACTGTTAAAAAGAATTTAGCAGCGTAACACTTTAGGCCGACGAAATGTGTTGGTTGACTTGCAATTGAAATAACTGATTTCTTTTAATATAATTTTTATTTTCTTTTTATATATTTATTATTCTAATGAAGTATTGAACTTAATTTTGTTCATTTTATTATTGATAATTTAAACTAAGTGTAACTAACATATTCATTTATAAAACACTTCGTTCATTGCATGCTAGGCAGTACGAAGTTTGCTGGGTCAGCTAGTTACTTATATTTTAATGTTTCACATTATTATTAGCATTGATATTGTTATTATAGACTATTATTATTATTCTTATTGTTACTGTTGATTGTTGTTATTGCTCTAAGAATTACTTTTATTGTTATTGTTATTTTTGATTGTTAAAAATCTATTTTGTTTTTAAACAGCACTAATCTACTGGGACTAGTGCTTACATGTGATTGTCTATGGATTGAATGCACTTATTGCAACCCTATGCAGATTGTGCATTTTATTTGAAAATAAATAAAAAAACAAGAAATGAAACAGCCAGACATTAAAAGATTATGTGCAACAAAAAGGGAGAAAATATAAAACAAACATTTACTTCAAAAGATTTTTAAGCTCCCCCTTTCTTTTGGTTAATGTTTTAAACCTAATTTACGAACTTATTCAATAGTAAATTCGTTCGTCTTTTCACAAAACACACGTGGATGATAAAAATAGTGGTAAAAAATCAACTCATGCAGTTCGATAAATTTTCATTCTGGAGACAGTTCCGGGACAGTTATGGAACCATAAACTAACCCGTATTATGTATCCATTCACTGCCAGAACCTGAGAGTCTTAAATAACTCCCCGTTCCCTTCGACTGCATCCCGTACCCAACTCAACTCCCGACCAGTTGTTTCCTCAGCTCCGATCAACCACCGTCCATTCTCGAGTACGTTTATGCGGAAAAGCCGCCAGTGGAGCCAATGTGGAAGAATTCTGGACTCCGACCACGGGTGAAATAAGAACAGGGAAAATGTGACGTGTCTATAGCATAATAGGGAATCGGGCGAGTAGGGAAATAGGGACTCCAGAATGGAGTCGCAACGATAGTTTTCAATATTTCATTAGATGAGCGTCTAGACGGCGTGTTGGAACGGCGAGGCCTTCCCGAAGGCGTTGTTCGCCCAATACCCATGGAATATCCCCGCGTTTATACATATCTTATTTCATGTTGATATTCCACGTCCTGTTTTGCGTCCCACAGGACACCGCAAATGCAAACGTGGCGTCCAAATTTTTTTCTTTAAAAAATCTGGAAAGTTCACGTTTTACACGTGATCAATGCATATACGTCCACGCTATGTGTCAATGAACCGGGAATTTCCGCCCCAATATCTTCAATAAATAATGCTAATTTATAGTAAAAATTTCGCTCAAATTTCGGATGAATAAATAATTTCCGTCAAGCTGCCAAATAATGAGTGATCCGTGATTTGCCAAAGCGCATTTTATTTTCATAAAGATAAATAATGACGTGTGAATGTAAATTTGTGTGTTCAACCCTTAAAATTGGTGAATTTTTCATTAGGCTGGATAATTTTCAATCATCCATTAAATGCATTATTTCATAGATCCATTTTGGAATATTTAATTATTTACAAATGCACAAGCTACCATCAAATAAAAAAAAGCATCCCTTTTGTTAAATGGGGTTCAAACTTAAATTTCCCCAAAAAAATTTTAAAGTACTCAAACTAGTAGTCCAAAAGTAAAAGTATATAGAAGTAATGACTTCATTAAAATGTAAAAACTACCCTTAAAATAAGTCAATAAATTAAAAAAATATAAGATTTTATCAAGCCTAAATTTATGTTATAAAATCACCCTTATATCTTGCATAAATTCAACTATCATTTGATTGTTGAAAACAACCCCAAAGTCGTCCATAACGTAATTTTCGTCCAATCAGATAACTACGAATGACGGCAAACACATGCAATCATCCACCTTGTAATTAAGACAGCTGTAATTTTAAACAATTGCATCGCCCTGATAGAAGATTCACCCCCTCATTCAAAAAACTATATAAATCCCAACGAATTACATTCGAAAAACGTCATAAATTAAAAGCATTATTCCCATTATTTTTTTTTCGTTTTTTACTTTTCAAACTCCACAAATGGAAAGTATATCAAATAAATCCGGAAATAAGGGGTGGAAGTTGTTAAGTATATTATGACTAAGTAGTAAAGTCAGCCAAAAACGGGGGTAGCATGGCGTAATTAGGTTGGATATTTAATTTTTATTGGCCATTGCGATTTGATGATATGGAAAAGTAGTACTGTATAAGGGTCGATAATTGAGGGTAGTTAAGATTTTTTTGTTTTGGTGTGTGCGCTAAAAGAAGTTATTTTCCAGGCGTGTATGGAAATTTTTTTCGCCCTCTTTATCCTACTCTATATTTATGTAAATTTACACGGTTTCTGATAGTACGAAGGGGGTAGCCAGTTGGGGGGTATGCTTGCAAATTACAAGGTTTATTCCTGGTTTCATGTGAGGATATATTTAAGGCAGTATGATATGGTGAGGAAATTATATTACTTGGTGGTGTAAAGAAGCAAAAAAATAGAGGGTTTTATCTTTTCTTTTTTTTTATTAAGGGATGAGTTTTCATCAATAAATACTTTGTAATTAAATAATTACGGCTTTGATGTTTTGTAAGTAGATTTATATCTATTAATTGCTAAAACCATTAAGTTATTAAAGTCATTTTTTTCAAGCTTGGGGGAGAAACTATTAAATAGAAAAACGTTGTTTACTATCACCTACGCTAAATAACTAAATAAGTAAAAATATATATTAGAAAGAGCCAAAAAAACGAATATTTTTTTTTAAAAGTATATCGAACACATTGTTCAAGATTACAAAAAAAAATATTGGGGAAGTTTGAGCCTTTAATATTAATATTAGGAGGTCTATCATCTTTAATTTCGATTTTTTATTTGTGCTTTCATTTTTGCGTCAATGCTATCAAACTATCAACGTAAAAAAATAATTTGCACATATAATTATAGAAAATTAAATTTGTTACAAAAAACGTCTTTTGAAAAATTTTTGACAGTAACGCTGTTTCCGAATAATAAAGCTTTAACCATTGATATAATTTTTAGATTTATCTTCTTTATTTTGGAGTTTTGTAACTGACGAACAAATAAATATATAGAACTGAACAAGATAGGTTTTTGAAGGGAATTTAATGTTTTACGAAAAAGGTCTCTTAACGTTCTTACATAAAATCACTTTTTCAAAATTGGTTCAACAACGATAAAAACCAAAATTTAATTTGTCCTTCAAATATAATTGTGAATAACTTTTGAAAAAGTGATTTTATGTAAAAACGTTACGAAACCTTTTCTGTAGAGCATTAAATTTTTTTCAAGAACTATATTGTTCATTTCTATATATTTATTTGTTCGTTAGTTACAAAATTTCAAAATAAAGAAAATTAATCCAAAAATTATATAAATGTTTAAAGCTTAATTATTCGGAAACGGCGTCTCTGGCAAAAATTTCCACTAAGACTTTTTTGTAGGGAATTTAATTTTCTATTAATATATGTGAAGATATTTTTTTTTACCTTGACAGTTTGACAACATTGACGCAAAAATGAAAGCACAAATAAAAAATCGAAATTTAAGATGATAGACCTCTTAATATTAATATTAAGGGCTCAAACCTACCCGATATTTTTTTTGTCACCTTGAACAATATTTTCGATATACTTTTCAAAAAAATTATATTTCCTTGCAGAAGGTATGGCATGGTTGGAGTCGATTCCTTGAATTTGAGTCGAAAAAGCCGCGGGGGTAGTTTTCCTATGGAAACCCTGCTATACCCTTAACAATTTCAAGGAATATTTTCAATCATTTTATTTTATTTTTTATTTGTGCTATAATTTTGCGTCAATGCTGTCAATCTATCAAGGTAAAAAAAATCATCTACACTTATATTTATAGAAAATAAAATTCCCTACAAAAAACTATTCTTTAAAAATTTTTGCCTGGCACGCCGTTTCTGAATAATCAAGCATCAAACATTGATATAATTTTTATCTCTTTTATTTTGGAATTTTGTAACTAACGATCAAATAAACGTATAGAAATGAACAATATAGATTCTCAAAGAATATTTAATGCTCTACAAAAAAGGTCTTCAAATGTTTTTACATAAATTCACATTTCAAAAGTATTTCACAATTAAAGTTGAAGAAAAAATGAAATTATTTTTGTTTTCGTTGTTGGACCAATTTTGAAAGAGTGATTTTATTTAATAACCTTAAAAGACTTTTTTTGTAGAACATTAAATTTCCTTCAAAGATTTATATTGTTTATGTCTATATATTTATTTGTTCGTTAGTTACAAAATTCCGAATTAAAAAAGATAAATCTAAAATTATATCAATGTTTGAAGTTTGATTATTCGGAAACGGCGTCTCTAGCAAAAATTTTTAAAAGAACCTTTTTTGTAGGGAGTTTAATTTTCTATAAATATATGTGCAGATGAATTTTTTTACTTTGATAGTTTAACAGCATTGACGCAAAAATTAAAGCACAAATAAAAACTCGAAATTAAAGATGATAGACCTCTTAATATTAATATTAAAGGCTTAAACCTTCCCGATATATTTTTTTGTCATCTTGAACAATATTTTCAATATACTTTTCAAAAAAAAAAAGTTGAATTAATAGTCGAGCCCAAAAGGCCGCGGGGTAGTTTTCCCATGGAAACCTTTCTATACCCTTGAAAATTTCAAGGAATATTTCCAACCATTTTATTTCCTTTTTAAGGCTACAAATTCACATCAAATCCTCCATTTTAAGGCAATACTTTAGCTAATAAATTTTCATATAACTAATGTTTTATTTTTGGTAAAAAGATATAAAAAATAATCACAATTCTAGCGACAATTAGTTGAAGAAATTTTCACTAGTTTCCTACTAATTTTAGTCTTTGTCGCTAAATAATTAAAAAAATGTATATTTCCTTGTACAGGTTAAAGCAGGGTTTGTATGGAAAAACTACCCCTTCGGCTTTTTCGACTCAAACTTTTTCAAACACAAACTTTTTCCCATAGAAATCCTGCTATATTTTTTTACAATTTAAGGAATATTTTCAACCATTTAATTTCCTTTTTTTGGGCTACAGATACATAGTAAATCCTTTATTTTAAAGCAATACTTTTGTTTATAAATTTTCATATAACCAACGTTTTATTTTTGGTAAAAAAATTTAAAAATCATTCACAATTCTAGCAACAATTAGATGAAGAAATTTTCACTAGTTTTTCACTAATTTCAATCTTTGTTCCTTTCAGAATCGTTCGAGAATTTCTTTCGTGGATCAAAAAGTAAGTTTTTTTTCATACATCTTTTTCTTAAAATCTTTCCGTTTTACTTTACGAGGACAGATGGATTTTGTCGTCAAGAGTTCACTTCCGTTCGGGTGCTAAAATCGGGCGTTCAGATTCCCTTGTAATCCCATTCCAACACTTCCCACCTTCCTTCATCCCTCAACCACTTAGTTCCCAAAAAAAAAAAAAAAAAATCTTTCAAGCAAAAAAAACCTACAAAATGTTTGTTTTCTTTAGAAACGCAAACAATTTGGTCCTTTTCTCTCGGCGCTGTATTGTCAGTGTTGTGTGGACAAAAGGACCTTAAACATTCATTATTGGTGAAGGGATTTGAACGTCAGTGTCGTTCAAAAGGCTTCCACGATCGTCATATTGAAATGTATTTAAAATTATAAATGAAAAGGTTGAACTATATATACATCTTTATGTAAAGACTGATTCCCCGATTCGTTGGCAGGTAAATTTCTCGAGAATTGAAAGGAAAAAAAAAACCTTCCTTTCATTTCGTTCAAATCAAATGTTATGGTTTATTTGTGTTTAATACAAAAGGATATTTAACTACATAATAAAAATAGAGCGAAGCTGGAACATCAGCATATAAATACGTAAATGGATGTGCTAAGGACTAATGTTCAAGTCCTTCGGGACTCGGTGATTTTCCGCCTCATTTTATCACATTAAATTGGTCAATTCAACGACGAAGATGGCGATTTTTACATTTTACTCGAACAAAAAAAAAATATATATATATATTAGCTGAAAAAAGCCTCTTGCCATCTCACAACACAGATACAAATATCATCCCCAATTTCACAGGTGACCAAGCTTGTTTTCAGGTTCAATGAAAAACTGTCGATTGTACAAACGCATTGGTCGATTGTAAAATTTTATGTTTGATGTTACATTTGTGATTTTTTTCTCTCCAAATATTAAGGGATTTCCACGACCCAGAGAGAAGAAACTAAGTCCAAGACGCTAAGATAAAAATATATGAAATTCGTATATTTTTTTTTTGTAAAAAGCATTTCTATAATCGAAACCCTCCAGCCATTTACAGGTAGACAGGTGAATTTGAAGAGGAAGAAAAAATACGTTCGCGATTGGGCATTAAAAAGCAAATAAAACAAAAGACGATGACGAGGGAAATTTAAACTTGAAAAAATTACACACACACACATACATAAAGGTACAAAAGAAACTGGTTTCAATTTTGTCTTTAGATCTTTTCGGAGAATTAAATTATATTCTGCGCAATGGATACTTATGAGCTCCCGTGAAACTCGAGTGGGTGAGACAGGAAGACTCCCATAATTAAAGCAGATGCTGTAAATTAATATATCCTGTTGAAACTCACGGCATCAACATCATCAATTTCAAGAAATTGTTAAGTAACAAAGTCACAAAGTTGACGAGATGATGGAATCATAAACATGAAAAAAAAAATCAGTTAAATGAACAACCACTTGCCACCTACAGCAAATTAGCGGTGCGTAGGCAAAAAATTTACAAGTCTACAGGCCTTAAATTGAATTTCGCTTTTTACATATTGATTATAACAAAATTTTTGCATTGTATGGATATCAATCATTTGCGATTAAATCGAATAATCTGCCATCAATCTGTTATGATTTATTTCTAACGTTATTTTATCGTTTTGGTTCATTTTGAAAATTTTACAACATCAGTTTTAAGGAAAACAAATCGCACATTTAATCCGGTACTAATTCAATCAAAACCATTTACATTTGTACGGGGATTAAGAATCGTATTGCAAATCACAGGAAATATATTTACATTGATAAATATCGTTGTTTTCTCGTAATATATTAATTAAATGATAACATCAATCGGGATTTTTAAATTTAAAAAAAAAAATATTTTTTATATCAATTTATTTTTCTAGTTGTAGGTTGAAATTTTTAGTGCTTTTATATATTGTTAACCAAAATAGAAATTTATAAAACATGAGGCCTTTTTATAGTAATAAAAATAAGTACTTTATGTGCTTAAGTTCTGTAGGCTTAATTCTAAATATAGTCTCAGGGGATTCCTGGATTCCTGGTTAACTACTAAATTATTAGGATAGTCTTTGAGATTCTCCATATATTTTCTATTGTAATTTTGAATTTCCTGCTTTTCTGTTGATATATTTAGGTCATACAAATTTTGCTCCAAAAATTATCCTAGTTTTTCAAAAGTAACTTTCATTTATTGCTTCAAGGCATCAATTTTCTTTGAATGATTTGCACAATACTAATCCTTAACAGTTCTTCTTACAAAATGGTGAAACTAGGTTTAAATTACAACTTATTGGTGGTCAAATGGTTTCAGAATTTCAACTGATGCTGGAATTTTTTAAAATAGTGCCAAAAAGTTTATTTTCTTTAGCTATATGGCAATTTTTTTCAATCTGTTAAAACCAATTGTTGGTAAAGTCATACTCCTAACTATTTGGAAAAAAATTATAAAGAAATGTTAACCATTGATGGCAACGGTAGCTTTTTGCTGATTTTCAAAGAAAATTGGTATTTTTTGATGCATTTTAAAAACTATTCCGAACTGTAACTTTTTGTGGGTACATTAGCTTTTCAATGGTTACGTGCGAGCTTTTCGAGACCCAAATGCAACAAATGCAACGATCTTCAGCCTATTGGGTAAAAATGCATTGGATAGTCATACGGCTTCAATTCATAGACTGATTGAATATTGAATTTTCTAAATCTTTACACCTGTAAAGTACGAACAATTTCAAGGAATGATGAGGAAGTTAGAGTTAGAGGATATTCTTGCACATTCTAAACAACAGTAGCAATGTTTTTAGGTATGTAACCCAAAAGAAAGCGGAAATGGATTTCATTCTTCTAGTCGCATTTTCCTCTGGAAGTGTTTAATGCATTTTCTTGAAAATATATAACAAATTAGAGATTGAATTGACCTCAACAATTAGACAAAATTACCGAAATTTATTGGCCAAAAATTTATACGGTAGTTGTGACTTGTGTAAGAAAAATTGAATGAATTATAGCCCATTAATCATCAAATTAGATTGTTTTATTGATTTTGCATAGTTCTACTATTTTTTCAACAAATAAAATACATTGTGGTCTTATTTATATAATTTACAAAAGTATACTATAAACATAAATTTGAACCAAAGTTCAAACTAATGAATTACTGACGTATTATCATACGTTTTTCGATTGCCATGCAGTTTTCATTAGTGGTCAGCAAGTGAGGAAGATTGCTTGGCAATCGAAATACATATCAGGGCAATACGTCAAAAATATATTTATTTGAACTTTTGTTCAGATTTTTGTTTAAGGTTTATTTTTGTAAATTATATTTCTTAAATATGACCACAATTTATTTTACACATTGAATAAATACATAAATCATATAAGGAATTCTGGACATAAAACCTCTAGAAGTTTTAACCAAAATAAAATAGTAACTTTATACATTCAGGTTAGATTTTGTATCCTATCATTGAAGCATTTCTTCATTTATAAATTGGGTAAATTTTCTTTATATTAAACAAGAAATAAGGGATGAAATTGATCTTAATATTATCAGAAAATTATAAAATAAATTATATCTGGTTAAGGCTCAGTTTTTTGAATTTTTTTATGATTTCTATCTCGTCAAAATTTCTTCTGTAATATGTTGGTAAATTTTTCTTGAATTAAGCAAGATAGAAAGAATGAAATCGACCATTAAAATAACAAAAAAAAATCTTAATTTCAGTTGCAAAAAAATAGTACTTCTATATTTTTGTTCAAGAAATACTATATGGTTGATAGTTCTTTAGTGTCACTGGAATTTAAGTCAAGAAAAAGGTTTGAATTTAAAATCAAAATGTTTGTCATAATAATCGCGTTAAAAAGGATTCAATTTGTTTTTTGAAAATTGAAAAATTTTAAGGGTTGTTTTTCAGAGCATTTCTCTTTATTAACAAAGAACAGTTAATTTTCCGGCCAACCCGCTAGAAATAAGGGATGAAATCTGCCTAGTTCTTGGACTCTAATGATTTGTTAAAACTTCTTATATAATTTCTCTCAAATTTGGTTCTTTTGTCAATGATTCAAATTTGATTCCCTGAATGAAAATTAAGAAATTAAATTTTCAATCTGGGCTAGTAATAAATTTCATTTTATAATTTATAATTTTCTCCACAATTTTTATTGAAAATTTTATAGTATACTGAACAATAGGAACCCTAGCTTTGTTTAAAAAATGTTATATGACTTATAGTTCTTTAGTGTTATTCGAATCTAATTCAAGAAAAAAGTTTGAAGTTGAATCACGTTAAAAAAGATTCAATTTTTTTTGAAAGTTGAAAAATTTTAAGGGTTGTTTTTCAAAGTATTTCTCTTTAAATGTTCTTTGTTAATTTCCGGCCAACCCGCTAGAAATAAGGGATGAAATCTGCCTAATTCTTGGACTCGAATGATTTGTTAAAACTTCTTATATAATTTTTCTCAAATTTGGTTCTTATCTCACTGGTTCAAATTTGATTCCCTGAATGAAAATTAAGAATTTAAATTTTCAATCTAAGATATTATAAGATTTCTATTTATTTTCTCTATAATTTTTATTGAAAATTTAATAGTTTATTGAACAATTTAAAACCTAGCTATTTTCTTAAGAAAAATCCCTTAAAATATCCAATCTTACACAATTCAAACCACTCTTTTCATTCCTATATCCTCAAGACTTCAAGAGCCCAGATAGGCATGTACTTTCCATATATTTTTTTCTGCATAACTCAAAAGTAATCTTCGATAAACTCGCCATAAAATCCACAGTTTATGATTCCACTTGATATTCCATCTATTCATTCGAAAGAGTCCGCAATTTTAAAATTGAAAAGGCGAAGAAAGACAAATCCAATATTGGAATCATAAAAGCAAATTTCTTGCGACAATCGTACACAAACCCTAACCCACAGTCTGCAAAATTTCAAAACCATATGACCGAAATGGCAATTTTTGGCAATTCAAATTTTAAAACCTCAATTAATTCGAAAAACGTAGTTGCTAAGAGGACGCAATAAACTAGCAAATTTATTGTACCACATGCCTTAAATGGATTTTAAGATTTGCAATTTTAAAAGGCAAAACTTTGGTGACATTAATGTGTTTTGCTTTGGTTGCACTAATTTGCATCAATTAGGATCTTTGAAAAGTAATAAATTTTATAAATTATTGCAACTTAAGGATAAGGTTTGACTCTGAAGTAAAAACCTTAGACAATACTTCAAAATGAGGTATTAGTTGAAGTATAAAATATTTAATTATTATTTGTAAAGAAGATATAAAAGCTTTGGCTTTTTACTGGAAAATACTGAGGATTTTTTTTCATTTACTACAAAAAAAAAAAAAAAATTTCTGCTTTGTTTATCATCCAAAGTCTTAATACTCTCTAAAATTGAATGCACCCCTCAGACTGGTCTCGTAATCTCCCCTTATTTGAATTAGACGATAAAACAATGCGATCTCGTAATAAATACATCAACCGTACAAATACTTCCTCCTTTTCATTTCAAACATAATTTCTGTAAGTCAAAAGAAGAGAGCCGAAAAAAATTACTCATCTCATTATAATATTTAATAACCCCGAACAAATGATTCCCTCCAAATGTTTCCTCTAATGTTTGGTCATTTTGTGTATATATTTTTCCCTTGTCAGATAAAAATGTAACCGTGACATGAGACGGAAAAAAAATGTTTATATTGCCTATGTATATGAAAATTTTCATCCCTCAACGTCCACCCAACCCCTTGTCACTTTCGAATGCTCAACGCCATTTGTTTCACATTTTCCCCGTGTATGTGTGTGTGTGGGGGGAAAAATGCGTGATGATGTCCAATATTTTTTCGAAACATCCCTTAATGAAATAATTTAAGTGAAATACAACGAATGGTCAGGATTTGGTTGTAATGCGTCTGGGTTTAAATGAAGTAATTTCAGCTAATAGATTCGTTATGGCGTGCTTGTAAATTTATTGACCTGGAGGCAAAAACCGAAGGTTTTTGTACTGCATGTAATAAAAATGGAAGTGAGGCAGGCATATGAAATGTGAAACAACAAATATTTAATTTCTAGAAGCTTTGGTTTTTGTTCGACTAAAAAATATAATCTTCAAAACTTGAACAAAAATCGTCCTCTATTTTTTCTTCCTTTGAAGACGATTTGATTTTCTAAAGGGTCTAGCAGGATCCACATGGCGAATTGGCCCCCAAATAGGAACCTATGTCGAAACTTATGTTAAAATGTTAAAATATCGGCTTGATATACAAACACATTATATATACTTTTCGCGACCAAATTCCTCTTTGCTCTTGAGATATGGGCACAAATTTCCCCCCGCATGGCTATTTTTCAAAGTTATATATCTCAAAAACTAATTAAGCTAGAGAAGTGAAACCAACGCGAGGCTTTAGATTATTTTACAGAGTAGATCATATATTTTTTTGAAATTTTTAGAAAAAAAATTATACAAACAAAAAACCAAAAAACAAATGAAATAATTTTTTTTATGTGATCTCTGAAAATGACAATCACGAAAAAAATATATTTTATGCTTCTTCATGAGTAATATAACTCATAAAAATTGCGTGAAAAAATAGTTGGTGCAACATCTTGAAAAAAAATGAAATGTGATTTACGCCTAATAGTATTCCTCGGTTTTATTTTTTTTCGAAGTGTTTCACCAACTTTTTTTTCACAAAATTTCAATAAAAATAGGCCACATATAGGAGCCAAACATATATTATTTTCATAATTGTAAGCCTAAGGAAACAAAAAAAAATATTAGTTTTTTTGTTTTTCTATATTTACTCTTAAGGGTGGATCACCGTCAGAAAAAAAAAACGATTTTTTTTTCCATAGATGTCTTCTTATAACATTCAAGAATAACGTGTTAAAAGGATTGGAATAGCTGACAAATGTAATTACACTAATAAAAATTGAATAAATTGATATTAAAATAAAAAAATATCTTAAAAAAACTTTAAATGCGTTTTTCTCGAAACCAAATTTTTAAAACTGGGAGACAAGATTTCTCAGAAACTATCCGACGGATTGACTTGAAACTAGAAATTGTTATAGTTCAACACGTCTTCTTGATACTGAACCTCTAAAATTGGCCAAACCTTCCCCTCCCTCAAAGTGGGAGAGGAGGAAAGGTCCAAAAAAGGTCGTTTTTTTTAACTTTTTTTTCAAAGTCGCGCCATTTTGTGAATTTTCAACTTTATTCAAATTTTCAAGGTTCAGTACCAAGAAGACGCATTACCAAAACCTACATTCTTTGGAAAATCATGATCCGACTTCCGGTTTCCGAGAAAACTTGTCTCCCGTTTGCCTCCTCATTTTTGAGGACCCTTTTTCAAAGCGCTGTAAAAGGGGGAGGGGGGACATATCGGGGCAAATAAAAAAAATTAGTTCAAAACTTCAGCTTTTACATGCCGAAGACCGTTTTTTAATATTTCTAAAAAAAAAATGGCAGCAGTTTTAAAAAAGTCATTTTTTTTTACGTTCTGACGGTGATCCACCCTTAAAATGATTACTTTCAAGATCAAAATAATTAATCCCAAAAGAAAAAAAAGCAACTAGTATTCAATTTTTATTAAAATAAGAATAAAAAAATATGGTCACTGCTATAATTTATTACAATTGGAATATTAAGAACCTAAAATAATATTGTTGATGTAGATCCTGCTAGACCCTTTAAATGAAATCATCTTCAATGTATTTTTCGTCTGACCAAAAAAAATTTCTATGAAAAATTCTTCATGGTTATTGCTCCAACTCTATAATAAATTCTGTCAATATCATCTATCCCGCAGTTTTGCCGACCACTGTATAAAGATACATCCATCGCAAAAAAAGCATAGCGAAAAGTTTATTTCATTGCAAATCTGTTTGGCTTTGATTATCGAGACAATAAACCCAATTCTTCTCTGCCTACCACTAACCAAAAGAAGAAAATCTAACGGAATAATTCACCGATAAATTACGACCGAACATTAAGACGATATCAAGAGATCATTAATATTCATACCATACGAATGGTGAATTGGAAGTCGCTTGCAATTATTGGCGTTTGTTTACGTTTTTCTTCCATTTTGCGGTACAAATCCATAAATTCAATTTTTACGATTACGATCTGGTTGGACTGCTGCGTTCATGTTGGGCAGATGAAGCAATAAGGAAATGCTAACGATTCCAGCAAAAATATTTCTCCGATTTGAACAGCACACGTGTCGCAGCCTCCACTCTCATTTCATGCAGATCTCTCAAAGATTTTTCACGGTCATGATGAGATGAACAAATCGAAGAAAGGCGTAACCGAAGACTTAATAACGGCGCACGACCGATACATTGCTGTTGATCTTGAAATTGCGTTTGTCTTCCATCTAAATTTTATGAATTTGCGAAACACCTCGCATCCTTCATAATAATCTAGTCATTTGAATAATTGGCATTATGCCAAAATAAAATCGTCATCAATTTGGTCCTCGTTCGACAAATAGCTAATTTGCTGTTATTTCACTTCAACCGAATGATATTTTTTTCCCCTGTACAAATGAATTATGATTTATTTATATTTATCATCACAAATGTCTTTCATTGAATTTAACATGCGAGAAATTAAAATAATAAATCTTAGAGATTTCAATAGATTATTCAACGAGAGATTATTCAACTCTTGTCAGACGGGAAAAAAATTAATTGATCTGATATGTTATTCTAATAAAGAGAATAAATCCAACTCATAGACTTGTGATATAAATAACTTCTTTGTGTTATTGGAAGGAAATATTAGATAATCTCAAAGTTTAAAATATATATACTTAATGGTTGCCTTCAATTTGTATGATTTCTTTGGCTTTAAAACATACTAAAGAGAAATCGTTTCACCAATGCAAATTTCATTATTAAATTCAATTAAAAAACGAAGATTAAATCTATTTCTTCAACCAAAAAAATTTTTTGGATTAACTCAAAGAAAATCAATAATTCTACTTACAATTTAGAACCAAATATTATTATAAAGTATGATCTATCTCTTCCATTTTCTTGTTTTCCATCAATCAAATAGATTCGATACCTTTATTCAAAACATAAGAAAATTTTCATCAAACTTAAAAAAATTTGTTTAAATTATTTGCTCTAAACAAAAATTGATTTTATTACTTGAAAAATTGGAGAAACTAGTTACTTTTTAAATGGCTTAGGAAAGTGTGATAAGAACTTAAGATTTGGTATGAAAACGAACCCAAAACTTTGGTTTTAGACTGAATTTTCTGGTCAAAGTCTCTTCTTTTACCAAGTGTATAACTATAAATATAATTTTGATTTTATTTTATCTCTTAATATGCCTTTTTATTCAAAGCCTTTGTGTCAAATATGTGAACATAGATTAAATAGAAATCATTCCACCAATGCAGATTTCTTTATTAAATTCAATTAAAAAGACGAATATTAGTTCTTCAATTTTAACCAACTAAAATATTTTGGATTATTACTAACAAAATCGGTAATTCTGCATAGAATGTAAGATCAAATATTATTAAGAAGTATGATCTATAGACTGGGTCAGAAAAAAATGAATGTTTTTTTTGAAAAGTAAATCGAAAATATTATTCAAGGTGGCAAAAAAAAAATATCGGGAATGTTTGAGCCCTTAATATTAATATTAAGAGGTCTATAATCTTTAATTTCGATTTTTTATTTGTGCTTTCATTTTTGCGTCAGTGCTGTCAAACTATCTAAGTAAAAAAATTTATGTGCACAAATATTTATAGAAAATTAAAATCCCTACAAAAAATGTCTCTTTAAAAATTTTTGCCAGACACACCGTTTCAGTTTAATCAAGCTTTTAACGTTGATAACATTTTTAGATTTATCTTCTTTATTTTGGAATTTTTGTAACTAACGAACAAATAAATCTATAGAAATGAACAATATAGATTCTTAAAGGGAATGTAAAGTTCTACAAAAATGTCTCTTAACGTTTTTATATAAAATCACTCTATCAAAATTGGTTCAGCAACGAAAAAAACATTAATCTAATTTTTCCTGCAACTTTAATTGTGTATAACTTTTGAAAAAGTAATTTTGTGTAAAAACGTTAAGAGACCTTTTTTGTAGAACATTATATTTCCTTTAAAAATCCAATATAAATATAATATAAAAAAATATTTTTAGAGGAAAAGGAAAGGCAAAGGACAAAAAGGATCAAAGAAACAAAGATAACGAATAACTTTAAGCGTGGGCTTCTTTAAACGATAGATGGATTACTTTGGTCTTGTTCAAATCCTATACTCTAGACTGGGCCCAGAAAATTGACTATTTTTTTTAAAAGTATATCGAAGAAAATAAAAAATATCGAGAAGGTTTAAGCCCTTAATATTAATATTAAGAGGTCTATCATCTTTAATTTCGATTTTTTATTTGTGCTTTCATTTTTGCGTCAATGCTGTCAAACTATCAAGAAAAAAAATTCATTTGCACATATGTTTATAGAAAATTAAATTACCTACAAAAACCGTATCTTTAAAAATTTTCCAGACATGCCGTTTCCGAATAATCTAGCTTTAAACATTGATATAATTTTTAGATTTATCTTTTTTATTTTGGAATTTTGTAACTAACAAAGAAATAAGTATATAGAAATGAAAAATAATTATTCTTGAAGGGAATTTAATGTTCTACAAAAAAGGTCTTATAACGTTTTTACATAAAATCACTTTTTCAAAATTGGTTCAACAACCAAAAAAGCAATTATTTTTTCTTCAACTTTAATTATGAATAACTTTTGAAAAATTGATTTTATGTAAAAATATTAAGATACCTTTTTTATAGAACATTAAATTCCCTTTAAGAATCTATATTGTTCATTTCTATATATTTATTTCTTTGTTTGTTACAAAATTCAAAAATAAAGAAGATAAATCTAAAAATTATATCAATGTTTAAAGCTTGATTATTCAGAAACGGCGTGTCTGGCAAAAATTTTCAAACAAACATTTTTTGTAGGGAATTTAATTTTCTATAGATATATGGGCAGATGGGTTTTTTTACCTTGATAGTTTGACAGCATTGACGCAAGAATGAAAGCACAAATAAAAACTCGAAATTAAAGATGATAGACCTTTTAATATCATATTAAGGGCTCAAACCTTCCCGATATTTTTTTTCGTCACCTTGAACAATAATTTTGATATACTTTTCAAAAAAAAGTAGTCAATTTTTTAGGGCCTAGTCTAATGATCTATCTCAGTAAATTTTTCACTAAGAAATTGAAAAGTCCATCTTGAACTCTTGAATTCAAAAGTGAACTTTTTTCGAATTTTAGGACTCATCATTTTAAAGGAGGTGGCTCCGTTTTGAATATTAAAGGTTCAGTGCCTGTAGAAAATAAAAATTTATTAAAAGTTTCAAGGTCTATCAAAATTAGTAGGATATGGTTGAATTCTTTTGCGTGTTTAATATAAATGAGCTTTTAATTATTAACTTCGTCATAATTCTTAGAAAATAATTTGTAAATTAGTAATTCAAATTTTTCATTTGAATATTTGAATCTTTAGTGATAAAATTGTTAAAGCAGATAATAGAGAAGGGATGTGAGTTATTTAAATAAAATCATTGTTTTTTTTTTGATTGTGAAATATGAAAGCTTATTGAATGGCGGCATAGTTAAAAGAGTCGACTTTACATGGTAAAAGGAAAAGGACGAGGAAAGCATTTTGATTTCTTTATTGGTCACATGAATGGCACTTATTTTTCCTATTGTTTCGAGACAAAAACGAAAAGAAAAAAAAATTATCATTAGCGATGAATATATTTGATTTGGAAAAAGGCACGCGCCGTTTGTGGTCTTTACATGTGATATAGAGAGTTTAAGTTTCCGGTTCGAGAAATATTTCTTTCAGTTTTGGAGTTATTAAATGTGCCGGACTGTTCCGGCCTTTGATATAACGACAATTTGAATAAATTGTGATTTTTTCTTTGGTCTTTATGAAGACAAAGTTGTTTTGTGTTTCTTTCCATTCTCTCATGTGTAACTCTAGTGCGGTACCAAATAGCATGTGGAACAACAAGCTCTAAATATAAAAATAAAACACGCAACCTGAATAGAAAAATAAATATTTGTCGACATTTCGCCCTCGTTGTCATTCTCCGACGAGACCTTTCCCCATTCGATTCGGAACGATTCAAAGCCAAAGTGTTTGGACATCCTTTTTTTGTATGAATGTGAAAAAATTTCGTGTCTTTTTTCAAGTCTAGCACGTTTAGTGTGTCCCCCGGGGGTGGCACCGAGCGTATATACCCTTAGGTAGAAATATTTCTATAACAAGATCAAGTTACCTATATAACAAGAGGGATGAAATCCAAACCGGAGTTATGTCTATTAGGTCGGTCCAATGTATTTGAACGGCACACGGTGAAATGTGAGCGAAATTCCCAAGCAAATTTTCCAAACAAACTTGGGGAAAGAGAGATATTTGAAACTTTTTGCGGCTGGAAAGCCCAAAAAAAAAATATGAAAGTAGCGTTTGTGATGTTTGTAACAAAGTGACACTTGTTAATTGAACGAGTGAAGGCAATTTGCTGAGAAAAACAATTCAATTAACACGTGGGTTATCAAATTAACACGTGTGTCACTTGAAATGGAATTAATTTCTAATGGATTTTTCCGTGGAAATAAATCACGAAAGACTTGGTACAAATCTCAAGTGCTAATTGCGCGAGCAGAGGATTATTCGCGTTTATTTTTAATTAACACTAATTGTGCAATTAATTTCAGTCACCGCAAATACGCTTCTTTTTTTTTCGTCTTATTCGCAACGATTAATCAAAAATTAACATCGAACCAAGGAAAAATCAATTCTTTCATTCGACAATTCTATTAACTTGCCATTTTCATTGGAAAAATAACCAAAGCGGATATTTAAATGATCCATAGTTTATATTTTATCATTTCATGAGATTGTCCAAAGATTTATGCTTTTAAAAACCCAAATCAATTTCGGCTTTGTTTTTAATGCTTTTATGATTTAATTTTGGTAATAATTATTCGATTAAAAAGCTTCGCTTTTTGGGAAAATTCCCCAATAGTAAGTTTTTTATTCAGATAGTTTTCGATGAACAAAACCTATTAATAACACAAAAAAGAAAAAATATTTTTTGTCATTACATTTACGATTTGGATTCCAACAATGAGTGTCGTGTGAATTATTTTACTACTAAAGTATTTAAAATAAAATTTACCAAAAAAAAAAAAAAAATGTTTCCTAATTCTAATTAAGACATAAGTCATTCACGGGTGAGCAACCACCCATAATTGTCATATTTTCAAATTAAGTAGAATCTATTTATAAAATTCAAGGGGCCCATCCCTGGCCCCGAATCGGCCGCTCTAACCCCCTTCAGTCCAACCAAGGACCATCCCTCGGACCCATAAATTATTCCGAAGACAAAGGGCCCACTGACTCGCGCGTTCTCTTTAATTTAACAATGGATTCATGACGAAAATTATAGACGTTACACACACGCAGCAACCTCTTTTATTTTCCGGATATATTTCTTTCCCGTCCCAACTGAAAACCATCCCCCATACTCCAGCAACCCCTCTCTGTTTATTATATTATTATTTTTATTGTCTATTGATTTCGAGAGTGGTATGTGTTCAATCAATACTCGGAAATAATTGGGTTTGAATGGAAAAAAATTCACAAGAAAATTGTTTAAAGTCATCCCAAAGAAAATCGGGAGGGGTTGGTTATCCCGGCCAAGCCCTTTGGCTGGATGGATACCTATCATTATTTTTTCGAATTCAATAAATTTTTAAATGAAAGCCATTCAATCAATTAAGTAGAGTAGTATTCAAAGGAAACGAAAACGGGGTTTATGGACGAAAAAATTTCGTTTTCCTTTTAAGAAAACATAATTTAATGATTTAAGCCTTTTATTAACGAGAGAAAAAAACTTTTCACTTTTTTCTTCATATAATAGGCACTAAACAGTTCCTGGAATGAAAGCCGAAATGCTTCAAAAAGCTCACGTAAAAATGAAAAATTAATAAGATAAGAAAATTACAATTTTTCTCTTTGAAAATAGGAAAGATTTGCCTTGTTTGTATCCTAAATTAATCGAGAATGATTTTCCAATAGATTTCTGGTCAAAAATGTTTTTTTTTCGTTCTGGAAAATGGTTTATCATCGTATCTTTTCTTTTCGACCCTTTGACATAGATGTAAACAGGAAGTATCCTGTTTAGAAATTACAAGAGATAACGGTGGTTACCAACTTGTTTGATTATTATAAACATTCATATAAAAAATCATTTTAAAATTATTTTGTGCTCTATATAATTAAGGACTTTTTAGCCAATTATTTTTAAGTAGGACTTTATGTTTAATTGTATGACTTATTTATTGAATAAAATATTTTTTAGTCCTTCCTGAATTCTCGATTACATAGATATAATAGTTTTCCCTGAAAATATTTTCTATGGAGCTTAAATATAAATGTGGAAAAAAATATTGAAATTATAGTAAATTATCATCGTTTATATGTCCATCTTCGAAAAACTGTAGAATATCTTTGGTGGTGGATATTGATAGTCTGAGATTTTCCTGGACAAAACCCCATTCCTCTCAACCAATACATATTTTACTTCCAGGACTTGGGCTCTAATAAATGGAACATATTTTTGGTTCCTCATCTCTCAAAATCCAATCATAAGTCTCCATAAATCGGCAACAATCGATGAAATTACCCAAATCTTTAAGGCGAATAAATCGCCAGGATATGACTTTATCATAGCAAATCTTTAAAAAAACCACGAAGAAAGGACATTGTAAATAAATTGAGTATCTGAAATGCTAGAGCTGGGAAAAGTGGCTCAGATAATAGTGATCTAAAATCCAGAAAAACCACCTTAAGAAGTAAGCTCGTACAGGCCCATTACTCTACCACCAATTCTGAGCAAAGTGTATTAAAGAATCTTTCTGAATAGAATATATTCCATTCTCAAAAAAAATTTGGTCATTACTAAGCATCACTTTGGATTTAGACCTAAATATTCAGCTCTGCAGCAGATCCATGAATTTGCCTAAATCATCTGAGATCCGAAAGAAAAAAACACTGCTGCTGAATTGCGATCTTAGATATTTCTCTGGCGTTTGATAAAGTGTGGAATCAAGATCTCCTACAAGGGCGGATTCAGGACTTTGGGGGGGGCACAATATTATCTTTCATTTGCAAGAGTGTGAAAGGGATCACGAAAAAAACTCGCAAGTCCAGCCAGAAATAGACTCGAGTTTCACTAATGTTTTTTTCTATTACTTTATTCATATATTTTCACAACTTTATTAATTTGATTTGCTTCTAAGTATGTACTGCTATGGAATCTCCACAGTACCCAAAAATACCCTGGGTCACGTGCCCCCCATGCCCTCCCTAAATCCACCCTTGGTCTCCTATTCAAAGACATGAAGGATATCCCGGATTAATTGAAAACATTATCGTCCTATCTGAAGGATAGTTTTTATCAGACAAAACGTTACGACCTACTTATGTCCTGTTAGGGTGAATATTTTCCAGGGTAGCGTATAGAGTCTTTTACCTAATATACTCTTACTCCTCTTATACTCTTATGCCTAAAATAAACGGCTGATATCCCGATGAATGGCGAAGTATTTACAGCCTTATTTGTGGAGAACATTGCAATTGTAGCAACGGCAGAAATACCAGAAGCTCCAGAGTTACATGGAGCAAGCTCAATGGCCCAATGGAGAAGGACATGGCGAATATTTCTAAGCATCAATTTGGATTCAGACGCAAATATTCAGCTCTGGACCAGATACATAAAATTGCCTAAATCATCAGAGATCCGCAAGAAAAAAAAACACTGCTGTTCAATTGCAATCTTGAATGTTTCTCTGACGTTTATTAAAGGGTTGAATCTAGGTTTCCTATATAAAGACATGAAGAATATCCTGGATTATCTGAAAATATTAACATCCTATCTGAAGGATAATTTTTTATCAGACAAAAATAAAGAACGTTAGATCAGCTTCTGTCTTGTTAGGGTGGGTATTTTCTAGGGTAGCGTATAGGATCTTTTACCTAATATACTCTTATTCCTCTTACACTCTTATGCCTAAAATAAACGGCTGATATCCCAATGCATAGCGAAGTATTTACAGCCTTATTTGTGGAGAACATTGCAATTGTAGCAACGGCAGAAATACCACAAGAAACTAACGAAAAGCTCCAGAATTGCATAGAGCAAGCTCAATGACTCAATGGAGAAGGAAATGGCAAATAAAAATCAATCCAGCAAATCCGCTCATACTGCATTTACAACCCGTTAAGGAACTTGTTTTCCTGTAGTGATAAGTGGTGCAAAATTGTCACAAAAAGACATAATTAATTCGACCAATAAAAAAATTAAAAACTGCTAAATTTAAAATACAGAATTTTGAATTGGTGATGGTGAAATCATCTTCATTGTCAGTAAAAATCAAGTTCCTGATCTACATGGTTATACTGAAGTCCATCGGATCTATGATATCCAACTCTAGAACGCTGCATCCAATTCTAACGTTATTATTATAATTCTAGCATATAATTAATGCTCCCTGGTATATAATAAACAGCCAAATTCCTAATGATCTATATATGCCAATAGTGAAACAGAAAATTCAAAAACTAAGCAGGAAGTACCTGTAAAAGCTCAACGGCCATCCTAAGAATTAAGCCGTAAATCTTTTAGATAGTAGAAAAACCACAAGGTGACTTCAAAGATGGGGCCCAACAGATTTCCTTGACAGATTTCAGGACCAAAAAAAAAAAAGCTGGAGGAATCCATTGGAACTGCTTCTTCTTATAATAATAAGCTTTTGTCATATCTCACTTCTTTTCCCAATTATTGTTATTACTCTTTTATTGTCATTAAGTTCATCGTCGATGTTTAATGTCCTTTCTAGAAAGATGACTTGTTTAGATTTGGTAATTTTATTGAGAAAAAAATTTTGTTGGTGGTAATGTAAATTTGATGGTTTAGATCAGTGGTTCTTAATCTTGCTCAAGTTACTGACTTTCATCAGTTTTCTAAGCACATTCATCAAACCCTTTTTAAATGGAAAAAGAATATTTTTTTTCAAATTCAAATCATAAGTTCTTATTTATTCATTGACGCACAAAATGAACAAAACAATTAAATGAAATATCCACCGAACCCTCAAGATTGATTTTTCGAACCCAAGTTAAGAACCACTGGCTTAGATAATGGGATAGGCTTCTAGCTATAATGTTATATTTAAATGAAATTGGCGACGTTTATAGATCGATTTAATTCCATTAACTTTTTTATTAAAACCTTTTAAAATCCTCAAATACACAATACAGAAACTTACAACAATGTATAATAATTATTAATTTTTTTTTATCAAACAAATTTAAATATGAAAAAATCCTTCTTTCACGTCACGCTTATTGAGCTTTTCAAAGCTTTTTTATTTGACTAATCGAACTTTTATCATTACTTGACAATAAAAAAATGAATTTATATTGTATTTGATTTAATAAAATCTGCTCTCGATTGCAAAATTAACAAAGAATTTTTTTTCCCCATTTTTATAAATTTCAAGAGTTTCGACGAGTGATTTTTTATTTGCGACAAAAATTCAATTTGTGCCACTCTTATTGAATTTAAAAATCGTTTAATTGCTATTACCCTGCATTCATATATATATATATGTATATACATTCCACAAACCCCCTTCGTTCGCGGTATATATATACGCGACTCATATATATATATAACAAATGTGGACTTTAATTATTTTTCCCAACAAGAGAAATTTGTTCCATTCGAATTTAATAAATGATTTTTTAAATTAAATCATCACAAGTACGTCGGCAACAAAGAAAAAATTAATTACCATAAAATAATCAGCGGAAAAAACATACTTAACTCTTTGAAATAATTACGTCGGTCGTTTAATTACAAAAATAATTTGCTACAAATTTCGTACTATATAACTGGAGGCCAATTTACAAAGAGTATTGAATTTTCTGGAAAGAGGATAAAGAGTTTGCAAGATTTGAAAATTAAATTTTGCGATCTTTTTATGGCAGTTCTATATGATATGAGTAAAGTTTTGTCTTTGAGGC
Organism: Sisyra terminalis; assembly: GCA_958496175.1. Classification (NCBI taxonomy): domain Eukaryota; kingdom Metazoa; phylum Arthropoda; class Insecta; order Neuroptera; family Sisyridae; genus Sisyra; species Sisyra terminalis. The sequence goes on along the minus strand of OY292278.1, from coordinate 49,579,964 downwards.
AAATAATACGGTTAAGTGTATTAAGTTATTGAACATCAAATTTTCGGGCAGACCAATTTGAAAATGATAAAAGGATATTTTAATGGAAATAATAATTTCATTTTATTTCATGTTTGCTTTACGATGATATTCGGATGGAGAGAGTATTTGATTGAACTTTTAAATGATTTTTTTTTTGGTATTAAAAAGCTTATACTTTCATTGGTGAATCAATAAAACATATCAAAATATTTGCTTTTTCTTCTGATGCACCATAGCCATTTTTTAAATGCATAGTTTGAATACAATAATCCAAAGGTACCATGAAGTTACAATACGTAACGAAACGTAGCTAATTTGAATATTAAAAAATATTAAATAAAAAAAAAACTGATCTTAAACAACTTGAATTGTCTTCTCATTTAATAAAAGCTGAGATCTGAATTTTATCATCTATAATCAAAAGTTTTAGCAACAATTACGCTTCTTAAGTTCCTCTTTCTTATCAAGCAAATTTTGGTATGAAAATCGCTTGTCTTTCCCCTGAATTATTTTTTCAATCAATTTAAAATCTCTTCATTTTTTAACAGCGTTTTTTTTATAGAATTGTCGCTCAGTAGGAGATTTTTGAAGATTAGATTTTCGAGGGTTGAAAAAAAATATTACAAGGCCCTCATCTGTCATTTAATGGTTACGAAATAATAATAGTTATAGTAATAAGACCGAATGTCTCATTTTATTTATTTCATACCCCATCCGGTGTCGCTTTTATTATGTTTTTTTTTCCTATCAATAATTCATAAACATAACCACACCAAATTTTTAACACACGTCCAAAATAAACCCTTAACATAGAGAAGTTCCAGGTAAATCAAAACCTGTAGATTTCAATCTAATACCAACGCAGGGGTTGACAGATTCAAATTTGAAATTTGGCCTGAAAAATGATGATAAAATCTCTTTTGTCGCCCGAATTAATACAAATTGATTTTTTGCCTAATCCGGTCCCGGGTCTCGAACGCAAAAAAAAAATGGTGTTTATCCCGCACGAAAATAGGGAGTGTAAAGGATTACAATAACGATATGGCGTTTTTAACACCCAAGGGTTGATTTTTTTTTGTGTCTCCCTCGTTTTTAATTGAACTCTTTCATTAAATTGATTCATTTTTAATATTCGAATAGTAGCCATCTGGTTGGGAAATTATCACAGTGACAATATGCCTCGTTATACGACCCGAAAAATAATCATCCCCTAATCCCGCGCATTATTTGCCTTTTGCATCTTAAAACAAAAGTGCGACGGAAAAAAAAGAGCTGCACTGGACTAGTGACGTGATAATAATTGGTTTGGAAAATGGTAACAGAAATCCTTTGGACTTTTTGGAATAAAGCTTAGAGCTTTAGTGCTTTAGCGTCTCCCGCAATCCCACAACCGACATCAGTCCCTTGTCTATGTGCACAATATAATATATTAATTGTGGTTGTGTTTTGTGTGGATTAGTCGAGTATATGTGAGATTCGTAAAGAAGCTGGTCGAGGGTTGAAAAGATGGTCGTGGCTTGAGGTCTCGAGAAATTGGAGCTTGGGGCTGGGACGGGGGTGGGTGTATGTATCTGTGAATGTAATTGCTTTCTACAATGTCAATACGAGCGAAGACAAAACAACTTTGTGTTGGAGCTCGATTGCTTGGCCTGGACATGTCGTTTGTCTAAACAGAATCGTCTGGATTCACGGCAACATTTTCCAGGATAAAGGGGTTGATACGGAGGGGTAGGGGGTGAATGTGAGAAGTGATTGAAACAAACTAAAGGTATATTGGCGAAGAACAGAAGCTCAATTTTGTTTTATTTACAAAATTCGTACAAAGTATTGGACTCAAAAGAAATAAATACAAATTCGTAGTTTACAGAGAACAATTACAAATTTAACTGCATCATTCAAACAATTAAAGCTCGACAAAAGCTCAACTTAAAACTGGAACTTCAAAAATTGCAATGCACTGAAATATTTTTTATTTAAAATGGCATTAAAACTGTTTCGTTTTTTTTTTTATGGAACACTGGAACAAAAGTACCGGATATCAATTGAAAAAAAAAAACACCCCAATTTTTGCCAGTTTACCCTCCGATTTCCTTTACATTTTTTTTCCGAATTCCCTTCCTATTGTTGGTTTTAATAGAAAGAAAAAATAACAAACATTGTAATAGCCTTGTTTGCCATTTAAAAATCACAAATTTATTCCACAAAAAATTTCATTTATTCACAAAATTCATTCTTAGCTTGGGACAAGTTAAGGGTTGTAGCCAAGATATTGGCCGGCCAATTAAGTCATAAGTTTCCTTTACAAAAGTCTTCGACAAGTTAAACCAATAAAGTTTATGTTTGTGACTTTATTAGTTAAAGGATAATTTACGAAAAACGTGTCAAAGTCATTTTTTTTTCGTTGAACGAAAAAAAAAGGTAAATGTGCAATAAAACAAAGTGTCATAATTTTATGGTAGAGGGTTGGAAATATTTTTTTGGAAAAAAATAGAACACATGAGTACTTTCTTTTTCAATTGGGCCGTAAAATAAATTTGTGATTTTTGCCTGGATGGCACACCTGGTGCAGTCCTGCAACTCAAACCGGCTAGACTCGGTCGGGAAGTGTGGGGTGGGAATAAAATTGAGATACGATCCATCGTTGTATACCTGTAACAGAATGTGTTGAATCTGGACCCGAATCGACCAGAGGGGTGAGTTTGAAATGGATGCGGACTTAGGGGGTTGAAATGCCCGAGAAAGAAGGATAACTAACGAGCGAGATATGATATGAAACGAAACCGAAAAATAAAGCCAGGTTGGATTTGGTCATAGAGTTTAGACTTTACACCCCATATACCTCTATCTTATGACTGCCATTATTACAGTGATACAAACCTCGTTTACACGCCCCTGTGGGCCACAAAAGCCTCGTATTCTTAAGGATTTTCTGCACACCAAATAGAGTTGGTCCCGGCGAAAAATCGGATACTGAACGGGATGGACAATGGATCACACATTTTATTGTTAGTGGCAAAAGTTTTGTAGAAAAGGATATCGTAAATTTTACGATTTTTTTTTATATATTTCATCCCTTTTTGCTTCGCAAAAAAAAAATCGACAAATTTCACAAATAAATCCCAAAGTTTATCGTTGTACCGAGGAAAAAATGAAATATTTACTTTCCGTTTATTGCGCACATCTTTGATTGAAAAAATTGAGAAAAATCGAAGTTTGTTTTAATAAAACTATTGATTTTCTCCAAAAAATTCATGGGCTATCCCCTGAAAATCTTTTTTTTCAGTTAATTTCTTAAAAAAGTCAATTTTTTCCATTTCATCAACAAAATAATTTGGTGCTTCACTTGCTCAGGGTGAATTTGCATATTTTGAATTTAAAATTAATCTCTGACTCATCATTTTTATTATTCAAAATTCCTGTAAAAGGCATTAAATGTATCATCCCCATTAATTAACTTTTTATGGTATCCAAATACTTGTTTCATTTATATCTATTTTATCGTTGTTTTTCGTGGAATTTTATAAGGAATTTTGATTTTTCTGCGTTGATAAATTTGGTTTGGGTTATAGTTTACAAGTTGCAATCCCTCATCCCTTGGGTGAAGCGAATTTTATGGGTATCAAGAAGCTTCTGCTTCTTGATATCAGTTCTACATAATATAATGGTTTTGTCTTACGACTGCGATAATACTCCATCTCTTTTACTACCATTTTCGGCACACACATTCGCATAGACACTTCGACAAACTACCCTTAAATTCATCCCTTCTTCATCCGCACACACACACTCATATATATTTCTACTTAGAGATCTATAGTAAATTCACCCTTATCCATTAAATGCGAACAGAGTGAACATCACAGGGGATAAAGCAGCGACACATGGGGTGGTTTTTCGACTCGTTCCTGAAAATGAGGTCGAGGAACAACAGGGAGTAGAGCTACGAGCTTCAAGTTCTGTCCTTATTTCATTTCGCCTGTCTCATTTTCGGGAATAAATGTTAAATGGAGAATATTTCTCCGACGGCCGCAAGGGCTGTCTGCGTTATGCCCGATCAAGGGTTTGCAACTTACGCACATGAAAACTACCCCCTGATTGCCAGCCACCTACATCTATAACGAGACCACTAGTTTGCACCCTCTCGGCTCGTATAACCCTAATAGTTTTGGCATGCGATGAAAACTGTTAACTTCGCCAACAACAAAAAAAAGTTCAACAAAAAAATTTTGACAAGATTTTCAATATTATGCCTTTAGAGCTTTCAAAGCTTTATCAATTATAGAGTAGATTGACAGAAAATTTAAATATCAAAAAAAATCTACTAACTTCTAAGCTTTTGCAAGCTTTTTTTAAGTGTCAACGATTTAAAAACAACCAGAGATTTCCATCAAAATGTTTAAAAGAAAAAATTTTTAGAAGAAATCTACTTATAGCTATTTTAAATTTTTTATCCCCTAAATTATTCGTTTCATATAATTTTTTTTGGAAAACAATAACAAGGTTTTCCGACTTTGAATGTTTGCAAGAAATTTTGGTAAAGCAACCCTTAATTTTTGTTTAGTTTTCATCGGGAAAAGTTTCCGAAAAACCACTTCATTTTACTATTTCAATCGGCAAAAGGGTTGAAATTCTAATGAAAAGAAACGCAGATATCTAAAAATAGAAGCGAAAACCGCAACATTAGTTTGTGAAACCTTCTTCCCATTCGTCTTTTTCGCGCGGGATTTTCTGACACTACGATCTATAATGGAAGGTGAGACAGGTGGTTGAGGCACGGGATAAATGTTCATCTCGCAAAAGAACACCCCCTCCCCCACAAACATTCCCTGTAACTTTATTTCACGACCATGAGTCCTTGAATGGGAAGTCCAGGATATCAAAGAACATTTCTGGGTTTTTTTTCGTTTTCCTCGACTGGCGTCGTTATATATTTCTCACATTGACAGCATCATCGTCATCATCAACATCTTGCGTGGATTTTTTCCCTTATTCCCTTATTTATTCTCAGGGATTGTATTCTATTTTTTTGCTTGCTTTGTTTTTTATATGCTTATATGTACTTGGAGTTTTGTAAATCCATACGTCAGATCCGCTGTCAGATATATCGTCGTATATTTCCTATTTTTCGAATATTGAAAAGCTCTGAACGATTTTATTTTGTTAACGAAAAAAATGCATTCAATGTTTTCAATAAGACTTCATCAAATCCTTTTCGCCTCTCGGAATATATAGTTGGAGAAATAGCGGCTCAATCCACGAAAAAAACCTGGTAAATGTATCAAGAAAAATAAACATTTTTTCTTCAACTTATCCTTGAAAATTTGTTTATAGAATCCTATATTTTAAAAAGCTTATGTCCCTAACTTTAGAACTATATTAAAAAGCTTCTCAAATCAATATTCTAATTAATACTACATATTTTTAAGGTTCTTTTCCATAGTTTAATAGTTATTTATTAGACTGTACCAAAAAAATCGACTATTTTTTTTTTTTGAAAAGTATATCAAAAATATTGTTCAAGGTGACAAAAAAAAATATCGGGAAGGTTTGAACCCTTAATATCAGTATTAAGAGGTCTATCATCTTTAATTTGGATTTTTCATTTGTACTTTAATTTTAGCGTCAATACTGTCAAACTATCAAAGTAAAAAAATCATCTGCACATACGATATATTTATAGAAAATTAAATTCCCTACAAAAGAGGTCTCTTTAAAAATTTTTGTAAGACACGCCGTTTCCAAATAATCAAGCTTTAAACATTGATTGAATTTTTAGATTTATCTTTTTTAATTTGGAATTTTGTAACTAACGAACCAATAAATATAAAGAAATGAACAATATAGATTCTTGAAGAGAATTTAATGTAATGTTCTACAAAAAAGGTATGTTAACGTTTTTACATTAAATCACTTTTTCAAAAGTTATTCACAATTAAAGTTGAAGGAAAAATTAGAATTATTGGTTTTTTTCGCTGATGAACCAATTTTTTTTCATTCTGGGGGACAAATTGATATTTTACATGATCGAAAATCATGACCGATAAGATTGATAAAATGATAAGTTTCGATGATGTAAAATATCAATTTGTCCCACTGAGTGAAAGAAAACTGGTTCAAAAACGAAAAAAACAATAATTTAATTTTTCTTCAAGTTTAATTGAGAATAATTTTTGAAAACGTATTATTATGTAAAAATGTTAAGAGACCTTTTTTGTAGAACAATAAATTCCCTTCAAGAATCTATGTTGCTCATTTCTAAATATTTATTTGTTCGTTAGTTACAAAATTCCAAAATAAAGAAGATAAATCTAAAATTTATATCAATGTTTAAAGCTTGATTATTCGAAAATGGTGTGCCTGGCAAAAATTTGCAATGAGACGTTTTTTCTAAGGAATTTAATTTTCTAAATATATATATGCAGATTTTGAAAATTTTTGCCAGAAACGCTGATTTCGAATAATCAAAAAATTTATGTAATTTTTAGATTTATCTTCTTTATTTTGGAATTTTTTAACTAACGAACAAATAAATATAAAGAAATGAACAATATAGATTATTGAAGAAAATTTAATGCTCTACAAAAAAGGTCTCTTAACGTTTTTACATAAAATCACTAATTTTCAAAAATAAATTTTAAAAATTATTTTTCCTTCAACTATAATTATGAATAACTTTTGAAAAAGTTTTTTTATGTAAAAACGTTAGGAAATCTTTTTTGTAGAGCATTAAATTTCTTTCAAGAATCTATATTGTTTATTTCTATATATTTATTTATTCGTTAGTTACAAAATTCCAAAATAAAGAAGATAAATCTAAAAATTATATCAATGTTTAAAGCTTGATTATTCGCAAGCGTGCCTGGAAAATTTTTTAAAGAAAAATTTTTTGTAGGGAATTTAATTTCCTATAAATATATGTGCAGACAATTTATTTTACTTTGATAGTTTGACAGCATTGATGCAAAAATGAAAGCACAAAAAAAATCGAAAATAAAGATAATAGATCTCTGAATATTAATATGGAAGGCTCAAACCATCCCGATATTTTTCTATTGTCACCTTGAACAATATTTTCGATATACTTTTCAAAAAAAAAAAAGTTGACTTTTTTGGCCCAGTCTAATATATATATATTTATTTTATGTACGTTTGCACAGGACTGAACTCTTCCTAAACCACTTGACTTAATCTGTAGAAATTTTCGGAGTGTATTTAAGTGGAATTCTGGATGAAAAGCTGAAAATGAATTTTTGACGTCAATTAACGTTACTGAACAAAACTTTAAATTCAATGGATTTTCAGAGTTTTCTTCAGGCAAAGTTTACCTGGTGTTATTGATAAATGTATCAATTTTCTTTATTCCTTAAAGACCAGGATTTTAACACAAGACTCCATTTAATTTGCCCCGAATTTTTTTGTCACCTTGAACAATATTTTCGATGTACTTTTCAAAAAAAAAAAAAAAAATAGTTGATTTTTTGGCGCAGCCTAATTTATATTGCCTTCTTTAAGGATCATCAAAAATTATGGTTCTTTATAAGACAAACAACTGTTATAAAGAATTATTTTAATACCTGAAGAAGTCGAGAAAACGATGAAACTTGTTGTACAAAAATAAAAATAAAATTAACAATTAAAACTACATATTTTTGTATTAATCAAGAAAAACCATTTTCTTAAAATCCCAAAACAATCTATTAATACCAGAATAAGGTAAAAAGCTCCTTTTGATGATCCTCCATACCAATTACTCCCCCCTTCTTACCCAAATAGAAAAGCATTTTATTCGAGAAAAGCATTTTTTTCTTCGTCGCAAAAACGAATGCAAATTTAATAAAGTTGAAAATTATTTAAAATTCGCTTCGAAAGTCGTCAGAAAAAATTAACAGCTCACCCTCAGGCGCTTTAGGGAAACCATTGTGCCCACATTCAATTTTCATCCCCTTGCATTCACGTTCCTTTAAACCATTAACGACTTAGGGAAGTTACATGTGTTTTACAAAGATCGCACACAGAAGGGACGATTGTCAAAGGCCTACAAATCCAAATTGATTTTCAATCAAATTATTGTTACTTGAAAATTTATGTCTAATAGGTTTAATGACATCTTTTTCTCGGTCCGTAATTGGGCTAAATTGAAACAACAAAAGATATATTTTAACACTCATTATGAATAATTATATGTTAGGTGCATTTAAATGCAGCGGTTGAAGGTATTTCCGGTATGCGTAGCAAAAAGGAAAGAGATAGTGGTTTTAGAGTATAGATGGAGTGTGAGTTTATCTTTGTCGGGTTAAGCCACCTATGATTTATAGAGAGTTATACGGAGGTGTAAAGCTGGTTGCATTTGGAAAAGTTGCAAGGCGTAGACGATGGTCGGAAAATTGTTCGGTGGAAATCGTCGTGCCAGGTGTGTGATTAAGTTAAATGCGAGGTTTCGTCTTGTTTTGGTGTTGTGTGTACTGAAAAGATATACGTAGATTATAATATTGGTATTATAAAGTTTGTGTAAAGTGTTCTTTGACGGAATATTGGTTCGGACTGGCATGGATATTTGTTGAAAATGCCGGAGTGGGGAGACGAATTTGAGAGTAGAGTTTTCAAAGTGGTTGAAGTGGGGATAGGCGAAGGTGCCCGAAGTGGGGACTCGGTGGGACCGAGCGTTAGTGTGTTGTTTTCCAATCTAGAGAGTAGCAGAATGAACTGAGATTTAGTCGTGCACAAATGGCGTTAGTGGTAAGGTTGGCGCGTTGAATTTTTCGCGAAGTGTTATTTTCTTTTTTCACGTACGAAGTGTATTTTACGAAAATTATCATGTGGAAATTTTTGTAAAGACCTGACATATACGTGGCCCATTGTTGTGTGAAAAGCAAATATTTTCCTCACCCTAGTGAAGTTTGGCAAAGATTTTTTTCTAGTGTGGAATTTCCCCGTTTTTTATTTTCAACTATGAAAAATTGTGCAACTAATTCAGTGATTGAATAAAATTGGAAATTCAGTGCAGTGCTAGCAGTGCCTTGTTGATTAGTTTTCTGTGATTTTTCTGCCGCCACCCCCCCAAAAAAAGAAAATTCAATGGAAGAAATTTCAACTAAACTACGAAAAAATTACATTAATGTAAGCGAAAATTTCTATTCACTTCTCTCCCATTGCGTGCTTGAAACATTGAACTTTTCATTTTTTCGTTCAATAGAGAAAAACGAAACGAACAAAGCGACTGCCAACGATTATAACATAACGGTATCGTTAACTTATCGTTTCACAACAAGGGGAGAATCAAATTTTTTTCTAATTAAAACGAAAACACTGTCTATTCCTATACCAATGCTTGGCAAAAGGAAAAAAAAAACAACCTAGAAACAAAGGACCTTTCAATCCCCAAAGGCTTCACTGAACTTTCCCTTTCACACTTTTCTTTTTGTGCTGTTTTTAATTCATATAGTACTTCCCTGTTGTTGATCGTGACAACATTTTTCTTACGTCTGCCGGTATAAATAGCGTTATTTAACGCTTCAGTGATGCTTTTAATGAGTCGATAACTATTTTCAAGCGATACATGGCCGGCTAATGGAACGTTAACCAAAAAACCGACAATTTCGTTTCAACTTCTCGGGAAAATCGACTCGCAAATTGGCATTGATTTGGCAACTAATCGAATTTCAAAAGTTTGTTTTGGCAATTTCGTCTTGGAAAAAACCCTGTAATTAAGCTTTTTTGCGAGAAAAACCAATCGAAAAAGTAATTAACAGTGAAATTAAACTAAAACTTTTCGTAAACTGTAAACGATATCTGGAAATGCTTTGTAATTTTCAAACAAAAAATTTTCGTTTTTTTAACTAAAAATATCTAATGACAATTCAATTTTGGTCTAACAACATTCATTGCAACGAAATTCAATTCCATATTTGTTGTCCTGATGAAAGCTCATAAGAGCTTTCAGCAATTGTCACTTGTTTACTAATTCTGGTACACAAACTTAAGAAGATTTAGTTATAATTTTCAAAGTCGTTTACATAAAATATTTTTTCGTTTAAAATAATTTCTTTCAACGAAACCCACAGCTTTTTATTGGTTTTGATCACTTTCAAAACTCGTAAAAGCTCTTTTTTGTAGTATGTAATGTATAAACTTTTATTTTTTCAAGTTTTTTTTATTAAATGAATGTTGATCCAAAAATATTTGATTCTCTTTTGACTTTATTTGTCTATAAAAACTTTAAACTTTTATTGGAAAAGCTCGTATGAGCTTTCATTGATTACTAAAGATTTATTTACACAATAAAAGTTTAGAATGATTGAATTATTTTCTTCAATCAATTACCGAAATGAATACTTCTCTTTTTCTTTAATTAATTTGGTACTTAATTCAAATATTCATTAGAATAAAATGAAGCCTTAAACAATTCAAATTTTGAAAGCTCGTTACACTGCAAGCCACTAAAAATCAATTTCTTTAACTAGAGAAAATTAATAACCAACTTTTAAAATTATTTAAGCAAAAATTTTTTTTTTTCAGTGTGCTATCGCTTCTGATCTTTTCTGAAACTTGATGAGCTTTTCCTGGAATATTTTATCTTAAACGTATAAACTTAAGTTTTGCTAAGAACTATTTCCTTTTGTCAATCTCTATTGCTTTATTTGACAACGAAAATCTTAGATATTTCCCTGAAAAAGCTCCGGGGAGCTTTTATTGATTACTGATCGGTTTGTTATAGAATCAAAGTTAAAAATAATTCCTTTTTTTACCTTGAAACTACTGAATTAATATATTTAATTCTTCAATCAATTACTTGAAATAAAATTTGGTTTTTTCTGTCAAAAATGTATTGGTTGGGACCTCAATCACTCGAAAATCGAAAGATTTATTGAATTCTAAAAAATGTATGTTTCAAAAGCTACTAAGAGCTTTCAGTGGCTGTAAGCCACTAAAAATCAATTAAATCAATCGAAGAAGATTTATTAAAGTTTTGTCAACGAAACATATAGTTTACTATTACTTCTGGTCTCATTTGAAGCTTGAAAAAGCTTTCGCTGGTAAACATAGTCTTAAACGAATAACTTAAATTCTTTCAAGGATTGTTTTCTTTTAGAAATCATTATTGTTCTTAATCGACTATAGAAACTTTTAATATTTCATCGTAAAAGAACATAAAAGCTTTCATTGATTACTGATCATTTTTTTTGTACTATCATAATTACAAATATGTTCTTTTAATCTTAAGACAAATAAATTTAACTCTTTAATCAATAACTTGAATGGAAATATAGATATTTCTTCCAAAAATTCAATTGTTGGTATCTCAATTATTGTATCCAAATATTCATTAGCATTAAACAAACTTTTAAAAATGAATTCAAGTTTGGAAAGCTCCTAAGCGCTTTCAGTGGCTTTGAGCCACTTAAAAATCAATTATACCAATTGAAGAAGATTTATATAAGTTTTGTCGATGAAACGTATAGTTTAATATTGCTTCTGATCTTTCTTTAAGCTTGAAAAAGCTTTTACCGAAAAATTAGTCTAAAATGAATTAACTTAAATTTTGCCAAGGTTTTTTTTAAGTTTCTTTAGAGCAATTTTGTCTTTATTTGACTATGAAAACTTTAAATAATTCCTTGAAAAAGCTCGTGCGAGCTTTCATTGATTACTGATCACTTATTTGTACAATCAAAGTAAAAAATACCTTTTTTTAATCTTGAAACAACCATGTTTTTATTTTGTTCTTTTCTCAAAAAAATTTTTACCAAAAAAGTCCTTAATTTTGCAATTTGATTCGAAGGAATTTTGGTGTCAATTGTTTAAATGTTAGTTTCCTTTGAAAGCATTAAGTTTTGAAAAAAATATCCTTTTAAACTAAGATTGATTAAACCATTTCAATAGTAATTGAATTGTAAAAAGATTATCTCAAATTTTGGTTTTTATTTTATTTAACGATTAAAAGCTCTAACCTTATAACTTTAATTGAAAAATTTCGAAAGAGCTTTCACAGAAGATTTATTGTATTTAAAGTTATGAGTTGGAAATATAATAACTTTCCTTTCAATTTTTTCTTGATAAAAAATCGTATGAAAGAAAATTAATATCAAAAATTTAGATTTCTTTAGTTTTACATTAAAAGTGGTCAAGATAGGTTGAAAAGCTGATTCCCCAAACCTTATTTCAAGAATTACGTTATTTTTTAATTACTATTATTAAAAAAATGATTCAAATTTCAACTAAAAACGTTTCAGGGTTTCTTCTAAAGAAAAATAAGTAGGTACCACATTACTCATTCAATTTCAACGATTTCAGTTGAACTTTTACTATAATATATTCATATTAAATAATAAAATAAGTCATTTGCAATAGCTGATTTATATACACAGCTATATCTATGAAAGTTGTGGTACTTTTTTTTCTTAAATCTAATCCAATTTCAGCAAATTTCAATTGATAAAACATAAAACTATTAGATAGTAACTGATACTTTTTTAAAGGGTAACCAAACAACGAACCGGAAAGCCATAAATCGTTAAAATTTACGACGAAAAAAAGAAAAATTTATTTGAGTATTTAACGCATTTTATGTCTCCAATAATTTTCCAACGACTAGTCATAAATATTTCTTGAAAATTTTCGACAAAAAATTCACTTTTTGAAAATTCTTGACAAAATTTATTGTCACTTGTACATGGAATTGAAATGAAAAACAAACGTTCTTCTATAGTAACTTCTTCGGTTTTTCGTTCTTCAGTAAAATAAAAAAATGTTGTCCAATTCAAATTTTATAGATTTTGTGATTACTCAATGTATTTAAATGCGTGGAACATCTCAATTTCTTGTCATTAAATCGTAAAATATGCTCATTTGGATGTGTTAATAGGAACTACAGTAGATACTTGAGGTTAATATGTTTTAAGGTTTTACTTCAGAAACTTATTCCTTGACTTTATTCAACCGTCTGAAGTTATAAAAATGATATTTTTTGTCTCTTCATTAAGGTCTTCTTCAGGTTTCTTATCACGGAAACGGCTATAAATATAAATGTAATAAAAGAAAATTAAATGTAATTTTATCTTATCGAAGCAAGTTGTCGTCTCGTTTTTTTCCTCTCTTCCTCTCCCTCACACTATCGTAATATTGGTGTGTAAAGATTGTTACTCTTTTTAATATTCCCAGCATTGAAAACGATGCGATTTATAGTCACAAAAATTTTGAAATCTTAACCTCGTTGCGTTAAAAGTTCTGTGTTTAGATTCGTTCCGTTGGGAATTGAAAAAATTAAGTGAATTTTAAATAAGCACGTACTGAATTAATTGTGAACAAAGACGGCCACATATTGGCTGCAATTGAACAGAGATAGTGCGCTTTTAAATTAATCAAATATTTTCCGTTTTCTATTAGTTAAATATTTATTGTTCTTTAATAGTCGTGATACGAAATGGTTTTGAAACCGGTCAGTGCGGGGGGAGGATTGGAATGGAAAAGTTTAATCGGTGGTTTTAAAATGCTGTTTGAAAAATTGGGTCAAAAATGCAGATATGTCGAGGAGATTGTTGAGAAAAGTATTTTTTCTTGTCTTACTTTTATAAGCACTTAGGGAAACCAGAACGTTGGTACTTAAATGGGGATTTTTGAAGAAATTCCTCACTAACTTTTGATTTTGAAAATTTATCGTAATGTATCCAAGTACCGACCGATTAGTCCTACGGATTAGCCAATAAAGCTCTAATTTTTGGAAGACTGAAGATCGATTTTTTTAAGGACTTAGGGAAACAAGAACGTTGGTACTTAAATGGGGATTTTTGAAGAAATTTCCTCACGAACTTATGATTTTGAAAATTTATTTTAATGTATCCAAGTACCGATCGATTGGTCCAGATTAACCAATAAAGTTTAATTTTTTTGAAGTCTGAAGATTGATTTTTTTTACTCAATAACCAAAGTGGCAAAGTCAAAACCAAATTTCAATTCAATTAAGTATGCAATTAATTTCCTGGGACTTAGTCCGGGTATGAGATGGAACTAAATTGGAATTTAGATCTCGTGTATTAGATTGGAGAAAGGACATGTATAGATCTCATTGAAGACCAAAATCTTTATCAATTAACACTAATAAGATTTATCCTTTTGAACATTACAATTTGTAAAGAAATCTTTCAATAGATTTTGCTTTTCGGTTTTGTGTTGAACTACTAAAATATTTTTATTTTAAGACTGAATTTTTTTTATCTTTAACGAAGACTTAGATATGTTACCACTTTATGCACTTTGAAAACATTAAAAATAAAATTTTTCTTAGAAAACTCTTGAAAAGTTTTGGAAGTGGAAAATTCATAATTTTATGGAAATGATTAGCAATAATAATAAATTAAATAAATGCATTTTTTTGAAAATGAATACGTCTTTTATAAGCCCAGGTGGGAAACAAAAATCATTGCTCCAGAAAAATTATGATTCAAAAAAAAAATGCTTAACAAAGAAACATCCAAATCTCAACTCAATAAAATTTTAAAATTGTAGTACTCAACGCTCTTATACTTACATACAATTTAGCTGAAAGGAAAATGTTCACAACATTTCAGAGTTATCTACAAAAGAATTTTTTTTCTTACTTTTAAATTATCTGAGAAATGTCTGCAATGAAATTCGAAAAGAGTAAGCCGATAGATAAAATGCAATTTAAACTTATAAAAAGATTTTCAAATGTACTACTTATATTTAATGATTGGGGAGGAGTTGAAGCGACTTTTAAACTAGGCAAAAACTTCTTCCACACACATACATAAAGCCGCTCATTGAATTCCCCAGCTATAATAAAGCCCATTCATTCCTAGCGGCAAAAAAAAAACGGGAATAATAATATCCCAAATGAATCTTGAAAAATATTTCTTATCAAATCAAAAGCGGAATATTTATTATTCGAATTAAAATAGTCTCCATGGCTGTTTTTGTATATTTATATTTTCATTTTGTTAGAGCATTAAATCAAGTGCTATATATTCATACGACGATAATATTAAGTGATGACTTTTTCCCGCTATCGAAACCCCGAACTCCCGCGCTTCATACATCCAGACATTGTGCCATTGTTCCCGAAAACGTAAACAATCATCTTGTGATATCATATTTAATAATATGTGTGGAAGAAACGTATCTAAATGATTATAAATGATCCTGGAGGCGCGGATGACGAGCTCTCCCGCATATCCCGCGACATTCTAAATAAATTCACATTCAAATTGGAAGCAGGATAAATGAACGGGATGAATAGGGAATTATTCTCATCTCATTTTGCCGCTTGCTCGTGCATTGTCGCTTTTTATTCGGTGTCGTCAAAATTGAATGTTTTCGAAAATAATAAGGAAAATTTAGATTAATCTTCATTCATGTGACGGACAAGTTCCGGTTTTTTCGTCGAATCGATTGGGGTTTTCAATTGTAAAAGTCTTTGTTTTCAATTTAACTGTATATATGTAATGACAATAATTGGAAGAATGGGCAGGTGATTTGGTCATATACGTGCGATTATTGGTCGTAATTTTCGATAATCGGTGGTTGGCGAATGAACAAGTTTATGTATTCGGGGCAAAAAGGACAACAAGCGGAAATTATAAACGAGTGAACCATCTGTTGCTCGTGTCAGGGGAAAAAAAATTTATGAAAGAATTGTTTTTGGATCGTTTTTTTTACACTAAATTATGGGTGCAATGGGTGCGCGTATTTAGCACGTGGTGCACTTGATTTATGGATATAAAAAAGTTTGGGTCGAATGTCAAGAGTTTTGTCTTGGAAATTCCAATGCAATTTATTGCATTGGATTGCAGTTTCCCTTTCTTTTGCATATTTATTTTCGTACAAAAAGCTCGGTAACATTTAGAGAGAAAAAAATAATTTATACTTATTTAATTTCCACGTATTAAATGACGGACATTGCTGCATTCCTGAAATTGACTTTTGATTAGTAAATTTCCTGTTGATAATTATTCATTCAGAACAATTTATTGCGTTAGTCTATTTCGATAAAATTTGAAATATTTTAAATACCATAACGGTAGTTTTCTACGCTAAAGTTATTAGCACAATTTAGGGTAATTTGCAACAATTAACTAGCTATTCACATTGATAATTCAACGATTAAGAAATTTCATTGCCAAAATCTTATAAAGAGGGAAAATTAAAAATTTTGGTTCAAAATTTTTTTGGATATATTAAATTTGGCTCTTGGAATATCTTAGCGGACAATAATTCCCAAAAACCACCTCCATCTCCGGAAAATAATTCCTTTATTAACCACCTGTGTAAACGGAAAGCTTTTCTTAAGAGATTTTTTCTTTTGCTAAACTTTTGATGGTAAAACGCTTTGAACTAGGATAGATGAATTGCATTTGTCCAAAGAAAGTTCCTAGAACACAAAAGTTACCAATTTAACTATCAAAAATTGTTTAAGTTGAGGGTTTCTTTTGTTTTACCCTAAAAAAGTGCATAAATTAATAAATGATGCATCAGCCGTTTTTCGATTTCTAATCTCAACAATTTCTCTTCCATTACTTTTGTATTCATCAAAAATGTTTTTTTCTTTTCATACTTTGATCTTGGAAGCAGTGATTCTCAAAATTTGGTAGAGGAAATAATAATTATTAGCACAGAAAAATATTGGATAAAAATAGAAAAAATGTTGTAACGTAAGCTCGACTTCTGTTATGGTATAATTTTTGGTGTGCAAAACCGCTGATATTGGGGCACATAATGCTAGAATATATTGATTGTTAGGCTATCAAAAAATTTTCAGAACTTCTGCCCTTAAGAAGGGCCAAAGATTTTGAAATTTGTAAGCTATTTTCGGATAAAAAATCTAAATTAATTTGATTTTTTTCAAGGGCCATTTCCCAACACTAAAAGATTGTTTTCTGACACTATTTCTTTAAAAAAAAGGTAATGAAATTATAAAATACAATTTTTTTTTGTTAATTTCCATTATTGCCAACCCAAATCTATACCTATAGTTTCTTTAAATCAGTCTCCAAATCATTTCGTTGATGTGCTTTTCCTTGGTTTGAAAATGTCGTTGAAAAACTTTGAATTAAAGCTTATTACTAGAAAAAGTATATTATTTATTTAGAAAATTTACATCGTTTCTCCTCCCCCAAAGCTTTCGATACACCCGATCAAAAATGTTTGAGTTCCTCTATCCTTAAGTACTCTAAACATTGTTGAAATTTGTAAACCATTTTAGAAAAAACAATCTTAATTAATTTGGTTTTTTAAAGTGCCACTTCCCCACTCAAAAAAGTCCTTTTTAGAAACTATTTGTTTAAAAAAGGTGGCGAAAATATAAAATACAAATTTTTGGTTAATTTTCATTGTTGCCACCCAAATCTATACCTACAGTTTTATTAAATCAGACCCCAAACCGTTCCGTTAATATGTTTTCCTTTTGGTTGAAAATTTGTTAAAAAGCTCTGTATAGAAGCTCTTTTTATTATAAATATTTTAAATTTAGAAATTTGACTTCCTCTTTCGAAGTTTTTGATAAACCAGGAGTTCAGAAGAAGAAACGCACGCTGGTATAGACTAAAATGAAAAATTATAACATTTTCCACCCCCAATTTCGCTTTTTAAGAACTTAAAAAAAGATTTTTTGTTAGACAAAGCCACACAAATGAAGTTGAAGGTATCAGCCAAATGAAAATAAAGATAATTGGTACAAATAATTCAACAAATAGTAGCAAACCATGGCAACAATCCACCAAGTGATGCATACTATAATATTCAATAATTCCGTTGATCTACGATCCCTTTGATTGAAAAGCTCTTAAAAAAGCTCGTTACAACTGGAATAATATAACTAATTTTGAAATTTACTTTCCTATATCCTCGCAATTTTTGCATGCATAATTAGGGGTAAAATTAAACGTTAAATTTCAACATTTTCCACCCCAATTTTTCCTTTTTAGAATTCAAGGAACAAATTTTATACAGCAATGTCACGCAAATGAAGTTGAGGGGGTCAGATAGTTGATAATAACAATAATAAGTACTATTAATTCAACAAATGATAGTACAACGAGGTTATAATCCACAAAATTCTGCACAATATGCAACAATTATTTTAAAGATTTGCAAATGATAATTATGATTTAAAAACACTTTAATTATCCCTTTAAAATTTATGATCTTTGGCTTGTATCCTCCCTCTTTAACCTGACCCACGAGTTTATAAAAGCACCACAAAGAAAATTACGATTTTTATTAAAAATTTATTTCTTGGAACAATTTTAATTTTTTGATGCAAATTCAATAATTTAAGAGCTAAAATTTGTTGTTACGGCTCTGTATTGTGAAGTATGTACTTGAAAAATATGGAAAAATATCAAATAAAAAATTATCTTTCTTTGTTGAAACTGTTCAATTAAATTGGATTTTTGACCTAATTTGAACTCAACATTCAAAGTTGTTCCACTTATCATATAATTTGAGCCAAATTAAACGTTTATCTATAATTATTTCTAAAGCTGTTCCCCAAAAATTTATGCCAACTGCACATGTAATGGCAAAACTAAACGTTTCTCTCCTCGTATTATTACGGAAAAAAAAAATTGAGATTAACTATTTGAAATGTAATCGTATTATTAATATCCCATGACGTAATGAAATAATAAAGCTGGGTGATAAGCATTTTTTTTCATCTTATCAAAGGTAAACATATGTGATAACAAAACGAACGTAAAGTAAAAATGTAATATAATTTTTCTTCGACCAAAAATGAAAGATTTCTGCAAAAATTTAGGCGTTGTGCCTCCAAAAAAGGATCTTGCAAAAATCTAAATAAAAATTCACTTTATTAGAAAGTGTAAACATAATTTACGGACGTAACTTCCGTGTTGGTAAACTTTCAAAATTTGACCATAAAATCCGCCAACTTATCGGCCATTAGAAAAAACGACCACTCTGCAATGATTGTGGGCAATAAAGTATTTACTTTTCAATTTATTTATTTTTTTCAAGGCAAAATTTTGCCCGATTCCATCGCTTTTGCATGGGCAATGTTTTGCACGAAATTTACGCCGAAAAAAAAAACCCCGACGTTCATATTTACTATTTATCTTGCAATGTTGATTTATCGATTAGAGAGGCCCGAGAAAAAAACCGCATTAACTTATTTGTTCAATACTTATATGCGCCTCGAGTCGCTCATCAATTCGTTTGCCACATAAAAATCTCTACTAAAAGTTGAAATTCCAAGGTTTTTCTCGGCTCTTTGTTAATTTTTCTTGCATTAATTGCTCACCTTTCTGACTCATAGAAATAATTCAAATACAAAAAACATGTACTCAAGATTATAAAATCGCTAATCTCCGATAATTACTTTCATGATTCATATGTGTGTGTTTTTTTCTTAAAACTCATCTCGCCAATTGTTTGCTGACTTAGTCAATTGCATATCGAAAGAAAAAAAAATTCAAAATTCACCGATTTCATATCAATAAATCTTTCAAATTCATATCCTGTCGCCTGTCTATTTCACCACGTCCATCAATCATCATATAAAACAGCGTAAACATGAAAAGAATTCTACGCTTAATATAAATTCATCAATTTCAATTTTTAAACATTTCAAATCGAAAAAAATAAATATTTTCTTTTCTTCAATCATTTTTAAACACACGTATCTATTTATTTAGATCATCAAATCAAATGTGTTATTCCGTTTTTAATTTCAATAGGAAAAATTAACCTTCACTTTTATTATTTGTTTTGAAATGTATATAATAAAATTATAAATGCGACCTTTATTCTTGGGAAGTTTAAACAAAAATAAGACAATAATTGTCTTATTTGCTTAAGTTAATATGGTCGAGCCTTGTTTGCCTATGATTTAATAATCAATTTTGTGTTATAAATGGGCTTCCTAGTACCTCTCAATTGAGAGGCCAGATTCTAGGCTAAAATTTGTCAAAATTTTAAATGTTTCCTGAATATTTTTCAGGGGTAAAATTAAATAATTTTTCGGTGGTGTTTCCTTGATAAAAAATGGTGCAATAAAACTATTGAATAAAGTTGTTATCTCAAAATTTTATTGCTTCAATGATTGTATAGTTTGACCAGGCGGAAATTATTTCCATATAATTCTTGGGAAAATAAAAAGACATGGAATTTTATGAAAAATATTTTTCCTGGAATTGATATAAAAAAATCTATCGCAACTGAATTCGGTCTCTTTGAATGATTCTGAAATTTATATGAATAATTTATTTGGATTTAAAATCCTAAATGAATTCCTATGTAGCCGACATTTTTCTTTGATAGTTACTTCACCAACGCTTTCACAAGTTTAGGAAATAATTTTAAATTTTTGATTTCAACTTTAAAACTACATTAAACTGATTCAAAAAAAATGATGAATTTTTTTTCTTAATTATATCAAAAATATTGTTGGAAATGACAAAAAAAAAGTCCTTTGAAAGTTTAAGCTCTTAATATTAATATTAAGAGGTGCCCCATCGCAAATATCGATTTTCCATTTAAATAACATGGGAACAATATTCTCTTGCACTTTGGAATTTTATAGCTCACGTTGGTGACAATATTTCGGAATGACCAAGGTATATTCTTGTAGAAAATTAAACGATCAAATATCAAAACTTTTATAGAAATAAGTTATAGAAAAAAAAGTGCTCTACAAAAAATGTCCTATAAATTTTTTTCATAAAATTGATGGTTGCGTCAAAAAATTGAAAAAAATATTTAAATTTCTCTTTAGTTCAACTTTGATCTCGAATAACTTTTGAAGGAATAAATATATCAAAAACTTGTACGATACTTTTTTGGTAGATCGTTTAATTTTCTACAAGAATATACCTTGGTTGGTCATTCCGAAATATTGTCACGAACGTGAGCTATAAAATTCCAAAATGCAAGAGAATATTGTTCCCATGTTATTTAAATGGAAAATCGAAATTTGCGATGCGGCACCTCTTAATATTAAAAGCTTAAACTTTCACAAGATTTTTTTTGTCATTCCCAACAATATTTTCGATATAATTAAGAAAAAAAAATTCATCATTTTTTTTGAATTAGTCTACTGCCTACATAAGATAAATAGATCGAAAATTTGTCCTTCATCATTGTCAAAATTCCAATTTACAAACACATCCATTTATTCGTAACTTTCGTTTATTCTTTCTTCCCAAAACCACAATGATACCGAACGATATTTGAGCCCTAAAAAAAACCACCCCCAATCCAAGGATCATTTACTAAATCGCTTTTGTACACCGAACCTTAACATTTTGTGGCTTCACAGCCTCCAAAGTCTAAAATTTCAATTCACAAACACAATAAATTGAAATTCTTTTATTATGGACAAAATCCGAAACGAAAAAAAAAGAACCAAAAAATTATTGTATTCAAATTTAAAACACTAAAAATAAAATTTTATCATTATTCTGACGATGCACTAGTAAAATTATGCTAAAAAAGGATTTCGAAGAAAAAATTTTGCATAAAATACAATGGATGTTACAATTTATTTGACAGGAAAGAAAATAATGGGATGCAACTATAATTTATTTTGACTGAAATTTAGTGCTACTGGTAATTTTTGATGAGAATTTCAAACAAAAAATTTGCTGAAAAAAAAACGTTTGTTTATTTGATTCGTAAATGTATCCCCAAGGCGTACATCTGATTACTTCATCAACCAAAGGTGATGAAAGTTTGAGTTACTGCACCATTCAGCTCAATAGACTTGGAAATAACAAATAAAATAGCAGACGCAAAAAGTGAATTTTCTTCATTGCATTTTTTTATAATTTATAATTTCATACTTTGAAAGAAACGCACAATTGTCGTGGGTTGAATAGTCTTTGGGTTTTTTTTACTTTTGAAAACATTTGCATGTAATTTTATACAAACAGGTGATTATTATCTTGGAATAACTTGAAACAGAAGAACACTAAAACACCTGCTTTGAAGACATTCACCATAAAAACGACAAATAAGTCGATTTCAATGGCAATTAAAGTTCAACTAAAAGAAAACTTTACACGTTTTTTTATTGACCAATGAAAAGTGTTACGAAAGAAAGAATTTTACCTATGCACAGTTACTCATCTTTAATTGATTTTTCTTGACCCATAGTATATAAATTTTAATGAATATTGACGATATCTTAAACATTCTGTCGTTTCACAACCATTTATCAAAAATCTCTTTGAAAAAGTCAAATTTTCCTTTGTAGGTCTTAAACGATTTTGCCATCCTATGAGATGTTTGAGTGATCTTATCCATAAGAGATAAATAATAACACTGTTGCACACCTATATGTAGGTACCATCTATATAGGTATGTAGTTATTAAAACTAGTCAAACCAGCTTCTGAATCATATTAAAAATAACATACAAGAAATTAAAATGAAAGAAAAAAATTGCCCGACCCAAAAGAATTTTCGATGAAAGATTTCAACGAAAAAAAAAAGTTAAAATAAAATAAGAAACAACAGTCAAACGAGTTGTCGAACGCCTTTTTGGCAGGTGGAACGTTGCGTTTCGTTCGCTTTCATCGAATATTCAAATTGAGTTTAAAGCCTAATTTAATATCAATTATTTTGAGACTTAAAAGAGGAATATTTTGTGATCACTTTTTGGTGATGATAATTTTTAAACTTTCGGATTTATTCACATGAAATTTTTATATTTTTTCCCCAAATAAATTTTTAAAAAAATGGAAAACTTCCTAAAAGCTTTAACTTGAAAAAACTTGATAAGTCAATTCTCTAATTTTTTTAAGTTTCACAGTTATTTTAGTATTTTTATTTTCGAAGAAAAATTTCCATTTTTTTTTTGTTAGTTTCCTCTACTTGATGATTCCAATTTTATTAACTTTGGGTCGAGTAAGACTATTATTAGCTAAATTCTATGATACAAAGTAGCTAAAAAGTTACAATAATTTGATTTCGATAAAATAGCAACACATCGTTTATTTTTATATAAAATATTTGTAGCTCATATTGATAACCATTTTCAATTTTCATATTTATTCAATAAAAATTACATAGTGAATAATTGATGTAGATTGCAAGCCGATGAATCTGAAGAGCTTCTTGTACTCCGGAGTATGGTTTCTTGAATAATCTGTTGTAGGTCAGTTCCAGAGCATCTCTTAACAAAGATTAGTATAAATCCACAAGCATATAAGGCCTGATGGAATTTTTCTCCATGCTCCACAATAAAAGCTCCACAAGTTTGAGGAAAGAAACCTTGATAAAAGCGAAAAAAATTTTAGAGATATTATTTCCAAATTTATGATTTTTACTGTAGTGTTTTACTGGCTGAATGTATTACCTCTTTTGTCCCTAAGAACCCATGAATGATCCCTAAAAAGCCTTCCAAGCTTCTTTTTTCTCCTGAAGAATTTTGGCGTTTTCCTAGATTTTCAAAGCCAGTGTTCTTTACAATATTCCGAATTTATGACCCAACTGAAGAACAAAAGAATAAATAAAGGTGATTTGTAAAATTTGAAGTTGTAAAAAGAAAGATTATACTGGAACTCAATTTGGAAGAGTAAAATAGTGGAATTAAAATTGGTGGTAAACGATTTTCCAACCTTCGATTTGTAAACGATACAATCATAAATCCGAACAGTGAAAAAAAGTTATTGGACTTCATTCGAAGACTTCAAATCGTAAATCAAAATTTGGCTTTAAAAACAATAAAACCAATGACCGTTGATCGCGAAAATTATTAAAATTTGAATAAGAAAATTAGTTTCCAAAATATGATAAGAAATTTTTTTTTATTGTTCTCAGTTTACGGATCTTTATTAAGACCGAAGGTCTTAATTGTACGAAGAAAAATAACCCTTACAAAATCAACGATCTTCACCGTCAAAAGTAAATTTTAAATTGAAAAATATTAATTACGGATTATAATTAAGACTTGTATAGAAAAATTATTTAAATAACAATAATTTTCTTTGCGAAATATGAATTATAAATCGAAAGAAATACCGTTCCAAATGTTCTGTACTTAAAAGTCACTTTAAACGAGAAATCCTAAGCTTACTTTGTACAAATCAAGGCACTGTAGTTATGGCGCACAATGCATGGGCCAATCATAACACACCATACAAAACTCAATCTTTAATTCGACCAATCAGTGAATTTTTTACTAAAACTTTATAGATTTTAACCAATGGCATGATTTTTTGGTGTATGTTCCTTATATTTTGTAAAGATCTCCAGTTTGGTCAATGTAGAATTCTTCACAGGATCCCCATTTAATTTTATGTATTCCGTTTTTTTTTTCGTTGTAATTTGATTGTTCTCCAATGGCTTAAGAACTTTCATCATATTATTATTTGTTGAAAATGCGATATTGATGTTATTTTTCTTTAGGAAATTGGCAATTGTAAAACTAAATACTCATTAAACTTAGAAATCTAAGAAAATTATAAAGCTTAAGATGAATTTTAAAAAAAATAAATGAACTCAGAAATTGTCAATTTTTTTCGATTATATTTGCCCTCTTGAAATGTTTGAATAGAAAATAATTTCTGTGGACATCTAGAAGATTTTTATTAGAAGATTTTCATCATTTTAAATGGTATAGATGGAGAGATCGAAAAATTTATAGTGAATCCTTGGAATATGTCTATGAAATAATGCATTTCTTATGAATACCTGAGAAAAATTTTGGACATTACAAAGAATTTCTGGAATATAATATTCCGAAAGGTTGGGTTTAAATAGCAATTTTCAGGTGAAAATTGGTACGAATCTTTATTGCGTTTTCGTTGTTTGCACTGATATTTTTTAAGACTTTTATAAAGAAAAGTTTCCGAAGATTTTTTCAACGACTTACAATAATGAAAACTGTGTTTAATATTGTAGCTTTTTCACTACGAGGATATGTTATTTTTTTGTCGGAGAAATTAGCAGGATCGTTTAGGAATTACAAGGAAAACTTTTGGAAAATATGGGAAAAAATAGTTTCATTTTCAAGAAGTATTTTAAGAATATTTACTCTATTTTTCTAGCAAAGATTGTAAGTAATATATTGTCATAATCTATGAAAAATTGAAAACGAATTTTTAGGTTGTTCATTGTTAATCAAAATATCGGAAAAGCAGCGAATTTTAGGTAAAATGTCAGAAAATTTTCTACTTAAAAGTCTATGACATCTTTTGATTGGAATCTATCTTTATTTTTATCAATTATTTGAAAAATATCCACTTATTTTGAATAATAAAAATAATTTTAGACCTTACAAAAGAGCACTGCAAAATCAAAATCCAAAATTATCTACATTTCTTTTATTACTTCAATTCATAGGAATTTTTTTTGTAGTTTTGTCTTCACAAAAATTGTACGCCCTTATAGTAAAATCCAAACGTTTAAAATAACAATTCTGCAATTCCTTGATTTCCAATAAATTTCAATGCAACTAAATTTAAGAACAAATTTAAGACAAAACTAGCCTGGATTAAATTTATTCTTCTTATTTCCTCAGGTAAACTCACAAAAGTATCAAATAAATATCGGTATTTCTTTGAATTCGTTTGATTCCAATCTGTAAACTTTTAAAAATCATGATTCAATGTCCTCAAAAAGTTTCAACTAAAAACACTAACTTTATATTAAGTTTTTGCGTTATTCTTCTAACATTATTTTCCAGTTGCTAATATTAAACCGACAGAATTTTCCATATAGTTTCCATAAAATACCCAACTATTATTCGACTCCCCACCAACGACCTTCTTCGCAAGCTTTTAATTACCAGAAGCACAAATTTTTCCCGCAAAATATAAAATTCTCCAGACCACTCGCAAATTTATTTGATCCTCTTTTTTTCTTGCAATTTTTGTGTTTCCTGTCGAAGCAAAAATTCTCAATTCTCCCGCGCTTAACGATGTCGTTAAAATACAAAATGTAATTAGCGATGGCTGTAAAATTTTTAATAACGCCACTAAAGATTTTATGTAGAAATAAATATGAACGAAGAAACGGAGATTTGGGCGCATGGCGCAGCTCCGGGAATCCGGCAACTATAGTCCAAATGATCAAAAAAAAAAATTTCTAATTAAAAAATTGGTGAAATTTCTATTTTGGAATGGCTGAAATATTTATTCCATATGTTGGATCGGTATTGTTTTTTTTTTTGTTGTGGATGTATCAACGCATAAAACACGGGCAATTTGTGTGGGGGAGTATGAGGTGCAGAGTTTACATATGTATTTATTTATATATCCGTTTCCTGTGAAATTCAAATTTAAATTCGTAATTAAAAGAAAATTTAAAAGTCATTCTTGTGTTATGATGTTATATGTTCATTCGAAATTCAAAAATAAAACTTTATTTATTCAACATTTCAACGTCGAAACGTTTCAAATAATTGTTTTATTAAATTTCAGACAAACAAACGAAAACATTAGGTACATGTAAAACGTAAAAACTCCAGTGGTGGGGGGATAACAAAGGGTTGTAAAGAATTTCCACGGATATTACACCAACTTCTCCAACCCTCTGTCCCAACCATCAAACATAAAACCAGTCGATTGTTTTAAAAAATATTTCTTTAATTACTAATAGAATTTTTTTTCTCTCACCCAAAAAAAAGGACATCTGGCAAATGCCAGAGCGAATAATTGCCAGTGTTTAAAATTAGTCTAAATTCAGCTGTTGGAAATTAATTTGGCTCATATGTTTGCATTTGTAGGTTTTTTTTCTATTCAAAGTGCAAAAGATGTCTCTAAATTTGGTAAGGTAATACCAACTTTTTGGATCAGTTTAATGACCTTTTATTCAAAGATATTCCTTTTACACTGTAGAGAGTTGTATTAATCTTTTAGAGAAGTAAAAAGAAAAAAAATTTGGGTCTATTGAAGAATATTATCCTTCGGAAAAAAAGTATAAAAATCCTGTGTATACAATGTATAGAATATATTGAGGTCCAATTTATGTAGTATTTATAATATATAAAAATCATACCATAAACATAAATTTGAACAGAAGTTCAAACAAAAATATTCGTGACGTATTGCCCAGATACGTAATCCGATTGCCAAGCAATCTTCCTCAGTAGTTTGGATCACTCCGTAACTGCTTTGTGATGATTCACTTTGTTTTTTTTGTGAACAATCCAAACTACTTGATGACCCCTGAGGAATCGATGCCACTTGGCAATCGAAATACGTATCTGTTCAATACGTCACGAATATTTTTGCTTGAACTTCTGTTCAAATTTATGTTTATGGTATGATTTTATATATTATTATATTAAATTATACTACACTAGCTGATCCCCGCGACTTCATCTGCGTAACGTATTTTATTTTTCTTATTTCTTTTACGGAAAACATACTTAAAACACTTCACACTCTTGAAAAAGACACATTTAATAAACTGTTGCAAAGAATAAAATAGTTCTATGTAATAATTAATGAATTTTCAAAAAATATTTATAAATATCTAAAAAGAGTATGTTCAATTGCGTATACCTACGGTAGGTATACCTACCATGAACCAAATAATCCGTAAATCAATCAGCACCTATATATAAACAAAAAATATCGCCAAGTTCAATAAATTCGGTCTTAATTATGACTAAAAAAAGTCGAAAGTTATCAAAATACTCGCGTCAAAATAACCCCATCTCACTGTTTCGATTCCCGAATGAAACTTTTTCCAAAAACTATTGTACTATTGCATTGTATATGTACTATTGCACTGTACAACACAACCGCGAAATTGCAATTTGTACAATTGCACGAAACTCAGTTCTACCATAATCATGTATAATCATTATGTATCCTTAAACTTATTATTGAGATATCTGAATTTCAACTATATAGTTTAACCATATTGGATAGTCCAGAGTTCACCATACACGATTTGGCGTATGCCTTTTGCTCTGGAAGAGGATTTCAATTTTCTTTTATCATTATGATGATATGATTATTTATTATTTTTCATTATGATGATTTCGAACTGAAATTGCGAATTTTTTACGTGATCCCTTTCACGCACTTGCAAATAAAAGATATTGTGCCCCTCCCCCTCCAAGAAAAAAATCCTGAATCCGCCCTTGTCTGTTAGGGTAGGAATTTTCAACAAAAAAAATGTTATCACATGCCTACTTCCTATAAGGAATACATCGAATATTAAAATTTTATCAGTCAAAGGGGATATATAAATACACGATTTTAAAAACGTATTTATTTTAAGCTTTATTACTATTATTTTTATCATTACTATTACATTTTTTTCGTTAATATTTCTTTAGTGAGCAACCCTAAGGATCTTTTTACAACAATTTTGTAAAAAAAAAGTTTACTGTAAGATTATTATCTATAAACATTTATATTTGAAAAAGGCAATGTTTTGTTCTTTAAATTAAATTCCTGTGCTTTTTAATAGTTCAACTAAAAATATTAATGCAGATCATTTTTTAACTTTTAAATACCTTTCCAATGATATATAACTCGTCTATCTAAAGTATTTTTTTTTCATCTCTCAGTTTTTACGTAGGGGGTACATTCCCTTATTATTTTTAAGGACTGATAAGTAACGTAACGTGTGTAGGTAATTGTGTTGTATCTTATTATAAAGTTTCATTAAATTCGGTTGTTCCGTTCTTTAGTTAAGTCACCAGCGCACGCGATGTAAGAAAGTTTTTTAGTAAGTTTTGCACTCATTATTGGAGTTTTAGTATGGATTCCTAATTTTTTTGAAAATTTATTATAGCCTATGTTCACCGGAAATAGTGTAGTTTCGTAACAGGGTAAGAATTTTTCAAATCGGTCAAGTAGTTTCGGAGCCTATTACAAGCAAACAAACAAACAAATATTTCCTCTTTATAATAATAGATAGATAAATTGGACCGCAATATATTCTATATATTGTATACACAGTATAACTGTTCAAAGTTAGGGAAAAAATCTTATTTTGATTATAAAAATCCAGAAAATCTTTTAAGAATACTATGTTAATCCTTTGTGATTTACATATTTCGAATATTTGATGAGGTTTAATTATGGGAAAAAATTAATTAAACGTTAGTGAACGTCGGTGATAGGAATTTATTGTGTGGAAATCTTTTGCCATTGAGGTTTAAGCGGATCCCGCCAAACGCTTTATTAGACGTCTTTTTGAGTAAATATTCCTGGCAAATGCCACACAATCGAATGGGTTTCCTGTTGTTATCCATTTTCCATTTCTGTTAGTTCCATTCATTGCCGTTTTGCACCCTTTGTCTTTTTCACTTTCAACCCTTTGGGTATATGGCTCGACTATTTACAATATTTGAATAAATAGCTGTATGGAAATCGAAGCCGCGCACCAACCGCATGCAAATGCATTAAATCACAATTTTAACATTCCAAATCTCATCCACCCTCCACCATCATCCCGTTTTAAAAATATATTCTTCATCCCCATGTGCCAAACGTTTCTCTCTCGACTTTATCGAGAACCAATGCTCGATTACGAAAACTTTTCCTTACGTACGTATTTCATTGCTTCGCTTCGTTTCTCAATCGTTAGATTCATGAAATTGTGAGCTTTATTATTCTAAGCTTTACTAGGAGAACCACTCCGGGTGCCCCGTTCCAGCCGATGCTTTACCGTAAGCCGGTGCTTTTGTCTTAATAAATATTTATGGGGGGATGTGTTCTTTGGAGCGATTGTTCGCGTTAGTGATGAGTTTAAAGGGAATTTTAAGGGAGAAACGAGATTAATTTAGCAAAAAAAAAAAAGTTACTTCTTGGCTGGCTGTTTTTTTTTTTTTTTTTTTGGTTTTATTATAGTTTTGTTCGGTTTTATCACCGACGGTTTTTATCTTTTCCAATTTCGCGGTGATTTTCACTCGAACGTCGTCACGTTCATCAATTAGAAAATTCTTCGTCTATCGCACGTCGCACATGCATTGAGCTTCAACTTTCCAACGATGTGAATTTAAGGGATGGGGGGGTGGGTTTTTCGGTGGCTGGTGAGTGGATGGTATGAGCCGTGTAGGGATTATGCGTTAAATCAAACCGAATTAGGACGGATTTGGATGGTGATATTCGAGTGGAAAACTCGTTTAATATTGAATGCACTGTATAATGCAGTTTTACTGCAGTTGATGCACCGTAAACTTGGATTTGGAGAGATGTTTGTGAGACATCCGTTTGGATGGTGGAGGGTGGTAATCGAAATGGTGGATGATGCCGTTTTTGTTGATGGACTTATCCTTTTATGATATGCACTGCCATTCACATTATATGGCAAATTTGGGGGATTTATTTTCGTGTTTATTTCTCAATTGCCACCAAAGTTTTATTTCTTCAACTAGTCATGGTTTTATCGTCACAAAATTATCCTTAACTCTCCTGTAAAAATTTCTACTATCTAAATCGTCCTAAAACTATCCAAGTTTGTGTGTTACGGGTGGATCACCGTCAGAACGTAAAAAAAATGACTTTTTTAAAACTGCTGCCATTTTTTTTTTTAGAGATATTACAAAACGGTCTTCGGCATGTAAAAGTTGAAGTTTTGAACTATTTTTTTTATTTGCCCCGATATGTCCCCCCCTCCCCCTTTTACAGCGCTTTGAAAACGGGTCCTCAAAAATGAGGTGGCAAACGGGAGACAAGTTTTCTCGGAAACCGGAAGTCGGATCATGATTTTCCAAAGAATGTAGGTTTTGGTAATGCGTCTTCTTGGTACTGAACCTCGAAAATCCGAAAAAAATTGAAAATTCACAAAATGGCGCGACTTTGAAAAAAAGTTTAAAAAAACGACCTTTTTGTGGATCTTTCCCCCTATCTCACTTTGAGGGAGGGGGAGTTTTGGCCAATTTCAGAGGTTCAGTACCAAGAAGACGTGTTGAACTATAACACTCTCCAGTTTCAAGTCAATCCGTCGGATAGTTTCTGAGAAATCTTGTCTCCCAGCTTTAAAAAGTTGATTTCGAGAAAAACGCATTTAATGTTTTTTTAAGATATTTTTTTATGTTATTATCAATTTATTCAATTTTTATGTTTATATGTATATATAGGTCTATAACTCGAAATATTTCGAATATCGACAAATCCTTTTAACACGTTATTCTTGAATGTTATAAGAAGACATTTATGGAAAAAAAAATCGAAATTTTTTTTTTCTGACGGTGATCCACCCTTAATATAAGATGCACTTTTTTACACTTTTATTTCTGTAACTGATGGTTTTATCGTCACAAAATTATTCTTAATTTTTCCAGGACCTTACTCGCTTGTAAAATTTTCTGCTATATAAATCGTCCTAAAACTATCTAAGCTTGTGTGTTAATGTAAGATGCTTTTTTTACACTTTTTCATCCTGCAATTATTGCAGTTCTGTTGGAATCATCCAATTGGCGTAAAACCTAAACTCCTATGGCCGCTTGCGGCTAAAAAGAGACAAGTTTCTTTATAATTCAAATAGCGAAAAGTTGTAAACTTGTCAAAAACGAAAAACAAGCGCCAGGAATCGTGAAACGAAACGCTTCTCGCACTGCACTACCCTTAACCAGGAAACCGGGAATGTTGGGGGGTTGGTTGTTGTGTATAGTTGGTGTTTACGTTTTTTTTTTCCACCTCATTTTTCTCTCCTCGTCATATTTCCTGTTGCAGTAATAAGTCAGCGGGGAGATAGACGACAAGTGTGAGCTTTCCGGGGGGAAAATTACCAACGGTTTAAAGCTACTTTGCTTGTGATGTTTGTATAAGCACGCGGGCTTTTCAACCCCCCTGACCGACCGGTCGTTGCAAACGTTCCCGTCTTGTTTGGCCCCGCTTTTGATTCATAATTGCAAATTGAATTTTTTGCTGTTGATATTTTATTCATTCGAAAATATATTTTATTTTTGCTGGATGGTATGTGAGGTAGACGAGAATTGCATGCATTTTGGTGCATGTTTGCACTAGTGTTTCACCTGGAAAATATTTCCGTGAAATTTAATTCGAATTTATGATATTTTACAAATGCATATTTGTCAATGGTGAAAGAGGGATCCATGGACAAACATTTAACAAATACCAAACGGACTTATCGGATATTGACCCAAATAGCCGTAGGTCAACAACGGCGCACATATATGCACTAATATGTTGTATTTGTTTAGCCTCATATCGCTGCATAATCCTCCATTAAAACCCAAACGAGTCTCTCGGATGTTATCAAACGAAAGATTTCACATTTTAAAAAGCGACCAAAGAAGATTATTTTTATCGTTTTAATTCTCCAGCGTTTTTTTTTCCCCGAAACGATTTTCTAAATGTTTTCAAGAAAATTCCAATAGATTAGACCTCAATTTTTTTGGTTTTGTATCATTTTATAGACAAACTTTTTCTTTTAACAATGGGCACTTTGCAATAAATTTTCAAACGAATGTCGGAAAATTGCATTTAATGCACACGTTTCACGGGAAATAAACCAGAAAAGATTTTCGTCGACATCCCACCAGATGATAAAATATGTAAACAGTGGCAAAAAGACAATAAATTTTAAACAGAAATTACTGCAAGCAAATGGCCACAAAGAAAATGAATTATACGATAGATGCATATACACCACTGTGCAAAACACAACCACATCTCTCCCCCACCCCCCAAAAACCCAAGGTAAAAACAACTCTGGAAAATTCCACCAGGGTACAAAAAAAAAAAAAAACACGAAAAAAATAAACCGAAAAATATGGCAATAATTAAATGAAAATGGCACACAGCCAAAATGTCCAGACAAGGCAGAACGCTGGAAAATCGCACACGAGTCAAAGATCTCCATCAATCTCAATAGTGTAATTAATTTTTCCAACCATTTACATTTCTTCTACATCGTTTCGATTGCATGTTTTGTAAGACATGCAAATCGTCGTCGTTTTTTATTTTCGGCATCCCTAAAATTAGCGTTGGGAATTTATTTCTCCTGTCCAAACGGGCAAAAAAAAATGCAGTAAAACAAATGACTGTCCAATAAACAAGTGAATTTCGAATGCACGAAGCCGAAAAAAAAAATTGAGACTACTAAAATTCCATTTAAAAATTAAACTTTCCACTGGATTTTCACCTTTGAACAATTCAGCAACTCTAGAATTTCAATTCTTCTTCTTCCTTTTTTCTTTTGATCTAGAAATTCCTGTATGGGTCACATGTTTGGAAAATACTTATTGAAAATATTTACCATATAGAAGTAGATTGATGCCATAAAATATCATGTACAGATAAACAATCCTAAATAGCAACGTCCTAAAAATCATATTAGTACAATAGTAATTTTATTATATTTACCTTCTTATATCTATGAATTGAAACTAATTTTTAATTCAAACATAGAAAAATATAATGTAAGATTATGAAGGGTAGAGTGGGGCTTAAAGGTCCACGGATATAAAGGTCCACCGTGAGTATCTAAAATACTAATGACGTATTAGTCTATTTAACTATTTAACTATAATGGTAGAGATGAGGAAGTGTAAGAAGTATTTCGAGGCCACCCTGGTAGTTAAACTACATTGCAGATAGGACATTTACGATGGAATCTCGATATTTTTACGAAAGTAATTTTTTTAATTATTATTCTTTTTGGTTTCCAGCAGTAATATTACTTTGACTGGACTAAAACATAATTTAATAGTATGAGATTTAGTGGTATTTCAGGATTTATTATTAGCTTTGAGCTAATTTAAACAGTAAACTAGTTATAACCAAATAAAAAAACTTAAACGTAAATGGGGTAAAAAGGTCCACGTGGATCTTTTTCTTACCCAGCCACGTGAAGGTTGGATTCAACCCAATCTTTGCAACAATGGGCCCATGAAAACTGAATTTCTATCCGAGGGTTCCTTTACTTCGTTTGTTATTTAGGAAACGATGAATTTGATTAAGTTATGATAAAGATATAAAAAATATTACTTATGTTACAACTGATGTCAATATTATTATAAAAAAAGAAGAGTTTTATGTTATGTTTACAATGACAGTAATAAAATTTTCCAAATGAAAATCCAGAAATATTTCATTGATTTAAATACTGTTATTAATTTATAACACCTGTCAGATACTTAAAATAAATACAGGACCTTTTTGGTCCTTAGTCGTCCCTTTTTGCCCCTACTAATGGGCAAAAAGAGACAGATGACAAGGTCTAGAAAAAAATGTAAAATGACAAACTTCTATATGGATGATTTCATTAACAATTAAATTAAACATGGCCAGATATTTGTTTGTTTGGTTAGTATTATACGTTTCAAATTAAAAGGGGTGGTTTTTATAATATAATACGGAATAGAAAAATTGGACCTTTAAACCCCACCTTTCCCTATCAATCGACTTTCCTTACATAATTTTAATTACTGCATTGAATAATTTCAAAAAAAAAATTATTTTAAATGCAATTTAAGGATGTTATGGAGGTATGTGAAAATGTTACTAGACAACTAAAAATTTAGGAAAATGTTTCCTAATCAATGCTTAAGAACCTGTGAAAAATTTAAAGCAATTCATCAAGTCGTTAAAAAGCAAATGCAATTTAAAAGTACTATATTCAGTACTATATACATTAGACTGGGCCAAAAAAATCGACTTTTCTTTTTTTCTTTTTTGAAAAGTATACCGAAAATATGGTTCAAGTGGACAAAAAAAAATATCGGAAAGGTTTGAGTCCTTAATATTAATATTAAGAGGTCTATCATCTTTAATTTTGATTTTTTATTTGTGCTTTCATTTTTGCGTCAATGCTGCCAAACTATCAAGGTAAAAGAATTCATCTGCACATATATTTATAGAAAATTAAATCCCCTACAAAAAACGTGTCTTTAAAAATTTTTGCCAGACACGCCATTTCCAAATAATCAAGCTTCAGACATTGATATAATTTTTAGATTTATCTTCTTTATTTTGGAATTTTTTTAACTAACGAACAAATAAATATATGTTAATAAACAATATTGATTATTAAAGGGAATTTAATGCTCTACAAAAAAGGTTTCTAAACGTTTTTACATAAAATCAATTTTTCAAAAGTTATTCACAATTAAAGTTGAAGGAAAAATTGAATTATTGTTGTTTTCGGTGTTGAACCAATTTTGAAAGAAAGATTTTATGTAAAAACGTTAAAAGACCTTTTTTGTAGAGCATTAAATTCTCTTCAAGAATCTATATTGTTCATTTCTATATATTTATTTGTTCGTTAGTTACAAAATTCCAAAATAAAGAAGATAAATCTAAAAATTATATCAGTGTTTGAAGCTTGATTATTCGGAAACGGCATCTGGCTAAAATTTTTAAAAATACATTTTTTGTAGGGAATTTAATTTTCTATAAATATATGTGCAGATGATTTTTTTTACCTTGATAGTTTGACAGCATTGACGCAAAAATGAAAGGACAAATAAAAAATCGAAATTAAAGATGATAGACCTCTAAATATTAATATTAAGGGCTCAAACCTTCCTGATTTTTTTTTGTCACCTTGAATAATATTTTTGAAATACTTTTCAAATACAAAATAGTCGAGTTTTTTGACCCAGTTTAATATACATAATTCAGTCCCAAAAGGAAGTTAAAAATTTTCTATGTTTTTCGGTTTTTTCTTATTTTGTTTAAATTTTTTTGTAAATACTTTAATTTTCTATTAAACTTTATACAGTTTTTTAAGTATCGACCTATTTAGTCGTCTCATGGTATGTTATACGACGTAATTATTCCCAAATTTTATGTAGGTACTCTTGTTTCCGATTGTGCCTTCATAACATCCTTAAATCTCTTAAAAATAATAGGCAAACTTTTTTAATATGCATGCATATATGTCGTAAAGACTAAGAACAAATATTGTAAACCCATACGTGTGAGTGGAAATTTATTATAAATTTTTTAAACAATTTATCAAAAATTCAGTTTGATCATTTTTTTTTTCATAAGGTCACTAAATAAATGATAATTTTCTTGCTTCATTTAGTTCATAAAAAATAATTTACCATCGTCTTCTAATCTCCAAATGAAATCTAAAAGTTTATGTAAAATTGCGTATTGCTTACCACTTTACCCAATCCAAGCGGATCCGTTATGGCAACAGCAAATTAATTCTTTTAGATTCGATCAAGAATTACCAAATATTTTCGTCAGACTCGTTGACTTTTTAATTAAACCGTCTTGCAACCGGACCTCTCACGATCATGTTATGAATATAAACACATAATTGAAATTCCCCAAGTCCCTCTAATCCCATCAATTTTCCTCTGAATTTCTTCGTTATTTTCAACGCAAAAACTCTTCAGATCTCAAGTCGTATCACATTTTCCATTAACTCGCATACGACCATCAACATAATCCTTCAACTCTTCAACTTTCCCCATTAATTTTTTCCAGCACTTTCGAATATTTATCTATAAATTGTTGTGTATTATTTTTTTAACAAAAA
The DNA here is from genome assembly GCA_958496175.1 of Sisyra terminalis. NCBI lineage: Eukaryota > Metazoa > Arthropoda > Insecta > Neuroptera > Sisyridae > Sisyra > Sisyra terminalis. The sequence continues at coordinate 49,543,548 of OY292278.1, read as the reverse complement.
AAAAAAACATTTAATTGATGCAAGAAAATTACGTCATTCACCTATGTGTTTTTCTTTTAAAATATGTAAACGATTGCATAAGACTTATAAATTGTACTTGGTACCCAAGTGAGTGGATATTATCAAGCCTGATTGGTTGAAGTAGGAAAAAAATAAGTCATGACATTTATTTATTATTGTTTAATAGTAATAACTCTTGTTATTTACGAGGCATACACTAGAAAAGTTAATATTTGAACTTAAAGCACGTACAATTAAGTGCAACAGTGCCTCGAATAATGATTGCTTCTTTGGCTGAGGAAATACAGGCCAGAGGCCTTCAGCGGGTTGAGGGTGATGTTTGCATGGTAAATCTGAAATAGTGGATGGACATTGTTGATTGAGTTGTGTAAATTTCTGGAAAAAATTATATATAATGAAATGTTGCTGTGGAAAAAATGGATGTCGTTGGAGACAAAGAAGAGATGACGTTTGTATGCAAAAAAGTGTGCAAATCAATAGCCTTGGAACATTGCGCCCACGATCACGGGCCCCACACTTGTTTGAACGGCGACATATTTCACATTAAGGCCCCTTGTAATATGTTCACTTGTGGCCAGAACCGGAATTGAAATTTTGCTGAGGAAATACTAAATTAGTTGCATTGCTTATGAAATAGCATTTTGGTAGGAACTTAAGGTTGTGAACGATGTGAATTTTCCAAAGAAAATTTGGCTCTTTTTCTTCTACAATGTATTGTTCAACAGTATTTCTATCGAAAAAGAATCTATGGATTACTTTACTAAAATGTTGTAAAGTAGACCATACTGTTTTTAGATGTTTATTTGGGTGATTTTTTTTTTACTTTTTTTTGGTCCCATCGTGAAATTTTGTGGGAAATACCAAAAAAAAAATTCCCTGAAAGTTTGAGCCCTTAATATTAATTTTAAGTCCTCGACCAAGACGTGTAAAGATTTCCCATTGAAAATACACGGAAACTCTGATTTTTTATTTTTAAATTTCTATATCTCAGCGGCATTTCATGGGATCGCTTTTACCGAAGATGGTTTTTTCTCAGAATTAAACGCTCTACAAAAGTGCCCATTGCGACAAAGTCGTAACTCACACCGGTGAGGTAGTACGGGCCACTGAACCTGATTTTTCCATAAAATTCAAGGCTTAATATCTCGTTAAATATTGATCTTCGCGATTTGGTCTACAGGAACTTTTTTGTAGGAAATCAAATTCTCTACAAGTTTTTTGTTTATAATTTTTCCGTAGCTCTTGTTATTTACGACATAAATGCAAAAAAACGCGAATTTTATGAAAAAATCAGGTTCAGTGGCCCGTACTACCTCACCGGTGTGAGTTACGACTTTGTCGCAATGGGCACTTATGTAGAGCGTTTAATTCTGAGAAAAAACCATCTTCGGTAAAAGCGATCCCATGAAATGCCGCTGAGATATAGAAATTTAAAAATAAAAAATCAGAGTTTCCGTGTATTTTCAATGGGAAATCTTTACACGTCTTGGTCGAGGACTTAAAATTAATATTATGGGCTCAAACTTTCAGGGAATTTTTTTTTTGGTATTTCCCACAAAATTTCATGATGGGACCAAAAAAAGGTCAAAAAAAGTCAAAAAAAAATCACCCTAATGTTTATAAATATTTTTTGAAAATTAATTGATCATTATATACAACTATTTTATTCTAAGTAACAGTTTATTAAATGTGTCTTTTTAAAGTTGACAAAATAGTGTTTTCAGGTATGATTATGTTTTTCGTAAAAGAAATAAGAAAAATAATAATTTTCTTATGCCACTACAAATAGCAAATTTAAAAAGAAATTATAATCTACACCTGCGTTACGCAGACAAAGTCGCGGGGATCAGCTAGTCTATTATACGAGTAGGCAACGAAAGTACGTAAATATCGATGACAAATCACCAAGAAACCTCCCTTTTAATTATACTCGAAAAACATTTCCCTAAATCTCTTTTGGAATTAAAATTTCTATGGATTAAATTTCCTGATTTTTATTGAGGATTACATCATAATTTTTTGGGTAAATTTTAATGAACTTTACTTCAAAATGATCTTTAAATCTTTGTTTTTAGTATAATACAAACATTGTCTAAACTTAAATAGGAAGAAGTAAAGTTTAACTAGCTTTATAATCCATTTTTATATCACAATTTATATATTAAGAATGCCAATGTTTTTTTATTTAAATATAAAAAAATTAACATATTTATTCTCGTATTGAAGGTCGTTTATATTGAAAATCCTTTATTAAAGTTTTGGGTCTTCAACTTTATAGGAATCTATTATAAACAACGAAAGTATGTTCGAGAGTAACGATGAAAAATCAGCAAGAAATCTCCCATTTAATTATACTCAAAAAACGTTTCCCTAAATATCTTATGGAGCAAAAATTTCCCGATTTTTATTGAGGATTACATCATAATTTTTTGAGTAAATTTTTGATGAACTTTACTTCAAAATGATCTTAAAACCTTTGTTTTTAGTATAATACAAAAATTGCCTAAACTTAAATAGAAAGAAGCCAAGTTTAACCAGCTTTATAATCCATTTGTACATCACAATTTATCCAAAAGTAATGCCAATATTTTTTATTTAAATATAAAAAATTTAACAGAAAAAAATTGTCTTCAATTAAGTGGTTGCTGCGTAATAAAGGGATAGTTGAGGCCACAAAAACCGAAACAATTCGTCATAGTTAAAGAGTTTCAAATGGGTCGTAAACCTGGCCAAGCCTGTAATGAGTTTGTTGTACCAATTTAGAATATAATTAATTAGTCATTGTCAATTTGTGAAACAATCCGGACCTGTACACACCAGTACACGTGTAACAGAGACGAGAATCGAAGCAAGATGCTGATACTTGGTGTTACGTTCATTTTTTAAACTTCAACAAACGAGAATTTGAACTTTGAAAACCGGTCGAAAATTAGTTACTAATGCCTGAGATGAGGATAGCAATTGCCATTATCGTTATCGTTCTACCATTGTTCGTTTTCGTTATGTAACTCTTGAACAGCACCCCAGTAACCGACCACCAGAATCTGGATGATGGAATGAATTGGATTGACTTCAATTGTCGTAAAGAGTTAAGATCATATTAAGATTGGATGATGGATGATGGTGTGGTGTTGGCGTTGGTGTTCCAATCTAAATATTTAGAGATTTTAAACGGTTTATTTTTATTTGAAACGTCGTCACATATGTGTGCACGACTCATGTTCTTTGACCATTATTTTCTTTGAAACTTGGGAGGTGTTTTTTTTTTCTAATCTATTCTCTCTATTTTTGTTCCAGAATCGTCATAACTATCCTCTGGCCAATCTAAAAGTAAGTTTGTTTGTTTTTTTCTTTACACAGCCATTAGATTTAAAGTTCGATAGCGAATTCTAACGTAACGAAAAATTTCATATCGTTGATAATATTCTCGGAAAATATGTTGTGTTATTTGACGAAAAAAATCGTCCAATATTTCAAATATTTTCTCAACGTTTTCGACTTGTAATATTTTTCACTTCCTTCAAACCAATTCAATACTTCCCCATTTTCTCTATATAATCGAAGAGAATTTTATTTAAAGTCGAGAAAGCGGCAACGTCGAACAATAACATTTACTTCGAACTAACTGTCAATTTGTCATTCTTGATGATAAAATCCCATGAGTGATAATACTTTCCTAACGGTACCAAAGAAAAATCGAATAAAACACACATACAGGAGTTATTGGAAATTGAAAATTTTTCAAATGTCTAACATGTTTATAATTTTGGAACTGGGGGTTTGTCAAAGGTGGTGGTACCACATCTCTGTGTACCCATTTTTCTGGTCAAAGAACTATTTTTTTGGAAAGCTATACTAATATTTCCTTATACTGTTTGAAGACTTCATTGATTCAATAAAAATTGATTTGAGGCTAAGAAAAATTAAATTAAGAATAACAAAGTCCCTAATATTTACCAATCAAAACTGATAGTACTTATAACTAATATTTTTTCTATGGTATTCAAGAAATTCTAAGTAATAGCCTAGTAATTTTTGAATAAAATACGCTTTAAAAGATAACTAGTTGCTAAATAAATTATTTTACTTTAGACATTTGATATGAACACCTTTAGGTCATAGATATGATCAATTTACCCTCAATAGTAAAAGATTTAACGACCAAAATCGATAAATCAACGAATAATTCGTTCATATTTGAGGAAACTACAACGACAAGGGAACTTTCAAGGAAATGTGAAACTAATTTTTGCAGCATTCAAAGTTATTCAAGTATGTAATTGCAATAATCTTATCCATTACTAAAGGTAAATCATTTAGAAGAAAATAAATTTCAAACAATTCCTTTATTAAATTTTTAGGATTTAACAAAAGTTGATGTTTGAAATTTTAAATTGCAAGGTATGCAGGATCAACAATTAACATAAATTGAAAGAATCGAAAAAATATGAACTTTTTGCTTTCATTTAGTTGTTAACAATAATTATAATAATTGGGTCATATCAAGCCTTTGTTGTTTAATTGATTGTTGAAAATATGTTCTCTCACTAAAGATTTATTGAAATTTTTGATTTTTGTCGAAATATGTTTCAACAATCATTACTTTAAATGTAAAAAATATTTAAAAACTTTCTCATGAATTTTTGAAAATTTATGCAACAATATCTTGTTCAATTTTGTAGTCAATTTTTTGACTTCCCTTATGCATTTTAAGGGATGAAGAGAGGTCATAAAGACCAAGAAAATCATGTATAAAGTAGATAAAAAATTTTTTTTTCAACCTTTAAAGTTCAAAAAGATATTCAACGATTAAACTCGTATATTATTTTATCAAGAATTTAAGGGTTGATAGTTTGGGTGTTAAGGTTTAACAATTTTAAGTTCAACCCTCTTCTTTCATGCTCTATCCTTCTGTTTTAAGTCTTTGGTGAAAAAATTTAAAAAAAGTCAACTTTTGCGGATTTGTGGTTAATTTTTTAATTGGTTTTTGCAAAAATTTTGATTAAAGCTTTGACAAATTGACTGATATAAGTTCATGGAAATCCTCTGTTGTCCAATACATTGTTGACAATGGATTTTTCGACTTAAAAGTAATCGAAATCATTTGGTCCAATGATACAATCCGTAAAAATCCGTTTTTCTAAAACATTATCTCTTTTTCGCCGATCCTTCTTCATAGGATATTGGGGAAAAAAAGTTTTACATAATTTTGATTAGTTCGATTAGATACAGTAGGATTAATGGTAGAGAAATTTTTAGCAAAGGTCTTGGTGGGATATAGCACAAAAGTCTTGGAAATTCTAAATATAAAGTTGACTTAAAAAAAATCTCCAACCTTTAAATAATCTGCAACAATTCTATATCAACAATATGATGAAAAAATATAATGGTTTGAAGTGTTTTAAAGTTGGCAAAAAATGGACAAAAAGTTATATGAAAATAATTTAATAAATCTACTATATATTGTTTTCGTCTACACTTTACATAATTGTTTTATCCACCAAAATTTTGGTAAATTCAAGCATCTAGAATTATGCTTAGCAATTTTTATGGGCCATAATATATTTCAACAATCACTACTATAAAAAATACTTCGAATTTCTCTATTAATTTTTAAAACTTTATACCACAATTTTTTGGTTCATCAATTTTTTCACCCTTTATGCACTGTAAGGGATGAAAATGGATTACAAAGACCAAGAAAATCATGTATCAAGTAAATAAAAATTTATTTTTTGTCAGTCTCCAGAGTTCAAAAATATATTCAATCCTTAAATTTGCTTATTGTTTGTAAAGAATTTAAGAGTTGACAATTTAGTTGTTGAAATTTGAAATTTTAAAGGTCAACCCTTTGCTTTTACTCCCTTGTCCTGTTTTAAGCTTTGTAACATGACAATTTTAAACTAAAACAATTCTGTTTAACTTTTTAATGATTTTTCAAAAATTATGATTAAAGCTTTGACAAATAGGCTGAAATAAGTTCATAGAAATCCTTTGATTGACAATAGATTTTCCTCCTATAAATTTATCGAAATCTTTGGCTTTAATGATAATTTTTTTCAACAAATCAGTATTAGCCACTGTAAAAAATGCTTTTCAAAAATGATTTCTTTTCAGAAGGTAATGAGGAAAACAATTTTTACAAGTTTACAGTTCGGTAGGGATATTAAGTTCATAGCAGTTCTGTGTTGTCCAATATATTATTGACACTGTAGTTTTCTACTGTAAAATTTTCCAAAAGCTTTGGATTTTCTACACATAAAGTAAAAATCAGTAACAACCGCTGCCAAAAATTGGGATAGTAACATAAAAATTAAACTTATCAACTCTTAGTAAAACGATATGGAAATCATTTGTGTTTTTCTAAAGCAGCGTTTTCTTTTCATAGATTTTCCTTCATAGAATAATGGGGGAAAAAGAAAGCTTGTACAATATATAGGATAATGGTAGTTAATGGAAGAATTTTTTTTAAAAAGTCAAAGTGGAATGAAGTACTATAGTCTTTAAAGTGATACCTCAAAAAAAAATCCTAACATTTGGAGAGGTGGTGATTTTTTGATTGGTAAACTGCAACAATTGGACACGTTTGATAATTTTCCAATAAAAAATGTGGCTAGCTAAAAAGCAGGGGTTGATATTTACTAACTAATTGGTTGAAAAGTTTTCCAAATTTTTCTACATTTGTTTATTAGGTTGTACTCATTTAAAGTTAATAGATAATGGACGAAACGTTGTATAATTAAACTACATATAATTTAAGTTTGTGAATGAAAGATTAGTCAAATTGGATATGCGAGTATGTTGTTTTCCATAAATATTCAATCATCTTGAATTTGATTATGCGCAGCAATTTTTATGCCACGTCTGAGACTCGAACGGATTTAAACAATGCAAATTTGATGTAAAAGATGCTTCATTTTAAAATGCCAATTTCAATAAGAGTCTGGCTGTTTCGCCCCCGATACGAAGTGAATTGAAAGCCGGCATGTGGAAAGTGGCTTGCGAACTCTGAATTGAGATGAATTTTATTAATAAAATCCTGTCGAGAATCACATGCACTAGTTTGAAGAACGTATTGAATTTATTAAGGACGCGACAAATGTCACAGACGTACGATAAACATTGCCATGATGATATCGAGACGAATCTTCCTTCAGGATAGCTGTCCCGAAAATGATGATGATGATCAAAATGAAATGCGAATGGCACAAAGGAATTCAATGCGACCAGGTTCGGCCAAGTCATGTCACGTCCGTCTTTTCCCACGACAAAGATGTTACATTGTATGTTTATACACCAATCTAACACAAAGAACAAGAAGTAATACCCACCACTGGTGTCGTCCCATCTCGGTTCATCTCCTGAAAAACGAAATTCACTCATCTCGCGCCAAATCCACACATAAATTCCTTTCAAAGATCATTTGGAGAAGAGGATTTTTTTCTGTATGCTTAAAACCCGTTTCCTGTTTTCCGGTATTTACGAGAGGACTCCACCATTGATCCACCAGCGTCGTGTTTCATTATCCTTATTCCCTCAATTTTATCAGAAAAATATTGGATAGTATCGAGGCAAACTTTTCTTACAGTGAATTAATTAACGACGCACGTAAATCGTTAATAAGGAATTCTAATGAAATTAAATTTATTCTAAACACACTCGAGACAAAGACAGTGTGCGGAGGAGCTGTCGGTGTTTTCATGTTCATGTTTTAAAATGGAAATTTCAAGGCTTTGAATCTTTGTCATTATGTTGTTATTCCTTCCTGACAAAAGCAGGAAATTTTTTCTATAATAATTAGAAAAATTTTCTAGAAAATTCCATATATTTTTTTTTTTACACTCGGCTGTGTGTGTGAAAAAATTGATGAGTCAAATCATTTGCATTTGTATTGGATTAGTGAAGGAATAATAATTAAGAGAGCTTCGCCTACGGCGAAATTGTTGTTGAATTTATTCTGATCAAAGGCCGAACTTGGTGGCAATCGTAGACAGACGGGCGTATAGACAAAGGTCAAAATGTGATATAAGAATATTGTAAATTTAAAAATCAAATTTTACATTTCTTTCTTTTCTAACAACCATTAGCGAATCCAAAGCAATTAGTATTTAGGTACAACTCTTTGTTAAACTTCTAAAGATTATTATAACGCAAAACTAAGGGTTTGCATCCCTTATACACGACTAAAAAGACCAAAAAATCCTTCAGTTATTTCATAACTTTAAAAAATGTCACCTGTGATTTCTTTTGGATCAAATCTGGAAGCCGGAGACCTTTCGAAAGTGAAAAAGATCCGAGCAATTACAAAACTTGTTGATCGTGGTAAAACGAGCATAAATCGCACCGGAAACGTTTCGAATTTCAGGTGTAAAAGCCTCTGATCAAAAGCCATAAAAATGAAAGAAATTCCCGTGGATTTCGACCGACCAGAAAAATAATACCTCAGCCTCACGAATACCTCTACAGCCATACAAATCTTGTTCAACCATAGCCAAAGAGATGATTCATCTCTTAAGACAAAAACGTAAAGCAAAAAAAAAAAATCACATGAACGGCAGGCATTACAGTCCATTCCGCAAACGGTTCTTTCGTATCGTGTCTCACCACCACTTCATTCGTATGGTGCGGACAATGTCATAGACAAGTTCTTGTCTCAACGAGAAAAAGAAATAAAAGGCATAAGTTTCGAATTTCTATTTATTCTAATTGCAATTGCAGACATTTGCGAGAGGAAAAAAAATGAAAACTTTCTTCTAATTTTCTTCTCTTCATGACAAAGGAACACAACTGGAAAGGTCATGGAATGACAAGAATGGTGGATTGGTTCCAGAAAAATATTTGGATAATTTTTAAAGGATATGTTAAAGCAAGGTTTATAAAATACACAGGTGGCCTCATGGTGGATGGCTACGTGATGGATACGTGACGTATCCAGAAGAAATTCGTACATATCTTCAGACTGATTCAATTTCAAAATTCTTCGTATGACGTCATTTTTTTTTCTAATGGAGCAACCTGTGTAATTTACAAACCTTGACGTTAAAGAGCATTAATGTGAATAGTTTTTCTTTCAAATTGAACGTATCACCTTCTTTGATGGGATTAATAGGACCCTTTCTTCTCTTAAGGTTAGATCTATGCTAAAGTAGGAGATTTTTAGTGACCAAAATTTTCAAAAATTTTTTTTCACCACCTGTAAAATAATATCTATTCCTCCATTTGTATGTGAGACGTCCAACTATCCCTTTCCCTTTTAAGATGAAATTTGATTGAATTCTTTTTGAGTTTTCTTAAGCAATGCTTTTTCTCGTGAAAAAAGCAAAAAAAAAAAACCAATGATCAGAAAATAATTTTTATCTTAAAAATTGCTGAACCGATTTGAATGAAATTTGAATATTTGATAGAAGTATAATATGGCTATACTCATAAAAAATATCAGTTTGTAGTTTTAATTGTAACCTTATTTTAAAAGAGTTATAAAAGAAAATCAGTTTCAAAGTCGTAAACAATTTTATCTAACCAAAAGCCAACGATTTCAAATAGTTGTACCAAGAACTATAGGCTTTTTATTCCCTTTCCTTTTAAAATGAGATTTGAATGATCCCTTTTTGAGCTTTCTTAAGTAATGCTAAAATACCAACTAGCTTAATATTAAAAAGCGTTATTTTTTGTCAAAAAAAAATGGTCACAAAATATTTTTATCTTAAAATTTGCTGAACCGATTTGAATAAAATTTAGATATTTGATAGAAGTATAGTATGGCTATACTCAGAAAAAATAACAGTTAGTAATTTTTTATTGTAGCTCTACTTTAAAGGAGGCATAATAGAAAATAAGTTTCGAAGTCGTAAAAAATGTTATCTAATCAAAAAGTAGACAATTTCAAATAGTTGTACCAAAACTATAGACTGTTATTTTTTTTAAATATAGCCACTATACTTTTCTATTACATATCCAAATTTCATCAAAATCGGTTCAGCTATTTTTGAGAAAAAATTTTTTTTGACTTTAGATACCTACTTTCATTTTTTCCAAATATGGGCCATATCATGAATTATGGTTGTTGTCCTATTATCGATTTTAAGAAATCAGAACACTTGAACTTTTGTGAATTTTATCCAGAGCTAATCAATTTGGAGTGCAGCAGCTATCGTTTATTGAGTGATGAATGTTAATCGATTAATAATGCTAAAATACTAAATAGCTTTTTTTGTGAAAAAATCGAAAAAGACGATCAGAAAATAATATTTACCTCAAAAATTGCTGAACCGATTTGAATGAAATTTTGACATTTGATAGAAGTATAGTATGGCTATACTCAAAAAAATAACAGTTTGTTATTTTAATTGTAGCCATATTTTAAAGGAGGCATAAAAGAAAATAAGTTTCAATGTCGTAAAAAATTGTATCTAACCAAAAGTCAACGATTTCTAATAGTTGTAACAAAAACTATAGACTGTTATTTATTTTAAATATAGCCACTATATTTTTGTATAATATATCCAAATTTCATCAAAATCGGTTCAGCCATTTTTGAGAAAAAAAAAATCGTTTTTTTTAAAGTTGTTTTGAATTTTGTTTTGTTTTTCTTGTCAAAAATTACTGAACCGATTTGAATGAAGTTTTGACACTTGATAAAAGTATAGTTTGGTAATACTCAAAAAAAATAACAGTTTGTGATTTTAATTTTTTACTGTACTTTAAAAGAGGGATAGAAGAAAATAAGTTTCAAAGTTGTAAAAAATTTTATCTAACCAAAAGCCAACGATTTCTAATAATTATACCAAGAACTATAGGCTTTTATTTTTTTTTTAAGTATAGCCATTATAGTTTTCTATAATATGTTCAAATTTCATCAAAATCGGTACAGCCATTTTTGAAAAAAAAAAACGTTTTTTTTAAGTAGTTGCTTAGAATAAGAGACCAAATATTCTCCAAAAATGATCTATATCATGCATCATTGCTGTTGTCCTATCATCTTTTGTTAAGAAATCAATAATTTAGTCATCTTTTTCTCGGTTGCACTTGAGCTTTTGTGAATTTTATCGGATAAGAGTTAATCAACTTGGAGTGCAGTAGCTATCCTTTATTGAGTGATGAATGTTAATCAAATGGGAGCGGAAGAGATGCTGTCGATTGTTTAGTTATTAATTATTAAACGATTTGATGGATTTCGATCGAATTGTTTTTCATTAATATTTAATGTTTTCATTTTTCACGTCATAAAATCTATCTGTTGAAATAATAATAATGGAAAAAACATTGGATGACAAATTTGATGAATAAAAAAATTAGTTTGTTCAGTTTTCCGATATTATCGCGTTGGTTAATTTTTAATTTTATTTTCAAACGTTTCACCCAATTCTAGCCGGTGTGAATTTTTCATTGAATTTATATATGAAAATTACACTGGTCGCAACGTAAAATAAATAAATTGATTTTTATGTTTGTTGCAACAAAAAATTTATGGAATTGGTTGAACAAACGAGGGAAATTGATTTTTTTTTATTTCATTATAATAGCTACATAAATTGCTTTCAATTATTTGTACCGACTGCTGAAAATTTAATGAAAACATTTTCAAATAGTGAAATATATTTTATCCACGAATATCATAAGATTGTTGAATGGTATCTTTTGAAAAAAGGAAGGGTTTTGTTTTATGTATTTTATGGGATTATGAATGGAAAATTTCTCGGGAAAAAAATGGGATTTATTTTCATACAAAAAGTGGTAGGCAAAATAGAAAAATCGGTTCCGTTTTTTCCGTGTAAACAGAGCTTTGTAAGCACTTTAACCAGAAATATTTGAACTTGGTAGAGAGTTGAACTGCAATGGTTATAAGTGCTGCACTTCTAATGTTTTAATAATAGCTGCTTCAGAACTACTCGTTTCATTTCATTCCCACAATTTCCCAACAACTCTTTTTTTTTTTTTTAATAAACCATTAGTTGTATGTAAATATGTTCTTCAACATCTATACAAAACGTAAAAAAATATTTAAAATTCTCTCTTCATTTTGTCCACGGCGGCTTAGGAGAAAAAAAAATCCCGTACTACGCCCATTTGAACAAACATAAATAAATCTTCAAGACATGAATCACAAATTTCATGTGGAAATTCTTAAAAAAAAAAAACGTGGCTTCTTCTCTTTAATCTCCAACAATGTCAAACCACAAAAATGACATTTTCTTTGTTCTTTTCCATAAAGTTGCATTGATTAAAAATGTCATCCCCTACCACACATACACCCTCATTCCATTCATTATCATTTTTTTTTTGCTTTCTTTAGGACAATATGAAAATAATCGCCGGTTATTTTCAAAGTTCATAATTTTTTCATCATTGTTTTTCATGAAAGTTATTGAATTGTTTGCCCTACTTTTACCATTAAACGCACACCTCCCCCTTACCTCGAATACATACTTGTGTCATTGGAGTAAATTACATAGAAGAGAATTTGCTACATTCATAAAACATGGAAAAAAAGCTTTGGAAAAGCTCCTTCACTCCGAATTTTCATTGTAAAAACCTGTTATTTTGCACAACATGAAATACATGGCTGCAATAGGTTAAATAGATATATGCGAAATGGAAAAATTGAGTTGGTAAGTAATTGGAAATTCAGAGGGATAATGGGGTGGAAGGGAATGGCTGGTGAATTGAAGGGTTGGTTTTTGTTGCAACAAACCATTTTATTTTAAATATACATTGCAAACGATCCAATTAGGAAGCACGCGATCCTTTTTTTTCAAATAAATTCAGTCGAGTTTTACTCCAATATGGGGGGGGTAGTAGTAAGTAGAGGCTGCCGTTTATACGAAAATGAAAATTTAATAACGGCCTCGCGATCTATTAACGATATGTTAACCGGTTTACGGCGATCGCTTGCAAATTTGTGTAATTATATTTTCTATTTAACTCTAAAGTAATTGTATGTCTATTACAGAGAATTGAAATGGGAAAGATCGATTATTTACTTTGAAAAAATTAATGGTAAATTTTTTTTTTAAGAAATAAATCAGATATATGAAGAGGCAATTCTTAGCGGGGTAGTAAATCGCTTTGGATGGCTGTACATCTCAAAAGTATTCTTCCGAAATTTCAAATCAAATGAAATTTAAAATACTAAAATATTGTTGGAAAAATTCCCACAAAAAGCTATAAATACGTTTTTTCCAAAACGGTTCTAAATCTGTAGCGGAAATGCATCAAGATATCAACTCAAATCTTTATGCATTCATTTAAAAATTGATCATTTTTGCTTTTGAATTTCTTGAAAGTGCATCTTTTTTTTTGACGTGAATTATTTCCGATTTTTTATGGGTTTAAGTCCATCAAATTTATATCTGTACTCCAACTGAAAATTTCATTCTATTTTTTTATTTCATACCCTCCTCTTTGGATTTCTAGTATGGGAATGAGTGGCAAATAACATCTCATATAAAAATTGATTAATTTTTAATACAATATGATACATATTATATTATAAAAAATAGTTAATAATAAGACTTCCGAAAAAATTAAGCTACTGGTCGATCTTTGCCAGTTAGCCCTTTAAAAGAATCAGGAAAATTAATCAACTTTGCTCAAACTTTATAGAAACCTTCCTAAGAATTCAATAATAATGTTTCATATTTTTTTCGCCAGCCCCCAACCCCCACATATTGAAATAAGAATATTTGAAGAAAAAACGTCATTTGAAATTTTAGTGCTGAAATTAGGTGAACTTCCAAAGCTCTTCCTTTGAAATTGACGTTCTTATTTCTCCTAAATTCAAATACTTAATTAATAAAAAAAAAATACCAAGTTAAGTGGTAATTTTCTCGCGGTAATTTCCATGGTAATTTCCCTGGCTTTTCTACACTTTCAAGAAAAGACCGTAGAAAGAGTGGATCATTTCAAATACCTAGAATATCTTGTCGATAACAAGAGGAGTATGGACCAAAAATTCCAGAGATATAAAAACAAATATTTGGCAATCGAACTTTATCCCTGGAACTAATTTAAAAATGGTCAAGTATTATATATTCCCTATTGTCTTTTACTGAATTAAAGAATGGACTCTTACCCAAAAGTTGAAGGACTTTGAAATGAGGATGTATCCCCAAATCCTGAAGATTCGAAACAAAATAAAGCAAAGTTCTAAAATAAAATTTATTTTCTGTCAAGAAGTGAAAGTTAGGGTACTTCGAAAAGAAATAACACCAGCTCCATCTCATCATTTAAAATCGAATTAATGGAGGAAAAGCTCTGGGAATAAGACGGACATTCTGGCTAGCCAAGCTTTGTCGATGGTTCAGTAAAAGCACGAGAAGGCTTTTCTGCGCAGTGCATCGAAAACTTTTTAACGTTGGTGACGCACCAGAAGAAGGAATTTTTTTTTAGTTGTTAATACAGCCCAAAGCACGAAGTATGGAAGCTTTTTTCCATGACTATATTCCATATGTCCATTCCGTATTTTCGCAGAGATAATTTTGCTAGTTGTCCATACATTATTCTTCTGGAATTTTTTGGATTAAGCTCTTCTCTGTTTTGTGCCATGATATCAAAAGCTTGTTTTGATATTTGGCCGTATTTTATGGCAATTTCAATTCGTTAAGCTCTGCATAACTGGTTTTTGTGGTATTGACTTTAATTTTCGACTTTCCGGTTCATTTTTTGAATTTATACAGGTGATTTCGAAGTTTTTTGTCATAGTCTCCATTACTGTATCATCCTGGTACAAATATCATAAAATAGTGAATCCTTTACCAATTCCAATCCGTTATAAAATGCTTTTAAGCTGGAAGAAACAACTTTTCAAACATCCTGATAGAATTTTTCAATATTTAAAGTTTTTCTTTTGATTTTCCTTAAATGAGTAGAATGCCAGATTTTATGAAATGTAAGACATTATTAAACAACATTTTTTTTTTTTGGGGTCCCGGATTTTCTTATTGTCTTTACGATTCTAACTCCAAATTAATGGTCAAGTTTATTGATTTCTATCGGAATTATACTCAATAACATTTTATCATACAACTTCGTCCAGTTTTGGTCCTTTTAAATTGATTTCTTGTGGAAATTTTCCTGAATTCTAAAAAAATATCCTTCTATTTACTCTGAAACTTTCTTGGGTTTCAAGCTTCTATATTTTCGGTAAAAATCATTAGTTTTACAAAAATTTTAAAGCCAGAAGTCCCATTCTATAGATATACTTGAAAGTAGCAAATCTATCACTTATAATATATCCTCTTTGGGTTGCATTATAATAAATGAGCTGCACTGTCTCTTTCCTCGCGTTTTCACTTAAGAACTATTGAGTATTTAATGAACTTCATCAGTGGTAATATGTATTTTTATTGTACAATCAATATTTAATGAGTTATTCAGAGTTAATGATATTCAATAGTCAATAGTCAATAGATAAAGAATCAAAGTCTTACATCAAAAATTCATTGATCACACGATTCAATCATTAACATTTTTTGAACATTTGAATTTTCTATAATAGCTCATTATCTTTTGATTTTATTACAGAAATTTAAATTTGTAGTTTCTAGAGCATGGAATTTTCAATGGAATTTATTAATATTATTATTTTTATTGCCATACCTAATAGTGTTATTGGAATATTTATTGGAATGGATTTGTAATAAGAGTTTGGAGTAAAGTTTCAATTGCTGAAACTATAAAGTTTTTGAAATTATGAAGTTTTATGAACTTATAAAAATTATTGACATTATTAGTTTAAGCCATTTCTTTTTCTAATCTAACTGGATAGGATTCAAATTCTTAAATTTGGTGAACCAATTGCTCCTATCGCTCAACTAAGTCGTTTAAAATTGATAATTAAAAACATATTTATTAATTTTGTTGTAAATATGTTTATAAACGTTTGGATTAAAGTGATAAAATAATCAATTTAATGACCTAATTTATAGCTTGATATATATTTTTCTTCGGTAAAATAATCATTATTTTCCATATGAAATCCGAGGAGAAAAAAACAATTCATTTTATTCGCATGAACGACGCCAATCTCAGCCATTAACTGCGATAACATTATCTCAAAAAATATATATTAATTGCAAAATATAAACTTGGTAATGCTGATCTGCAAATATCACCAACTCATTCACCACACACGTACGTGTTAAATGTTTAAATAAAAATATTCTTCATACTCTTCGTTCCATTTTTCATGGAATTGAGATATTAAAATTTCCGAACACTCGAATAGAGGAATAATATGTGGTTATTGGGAACCAGCTTGGTCCGGTTTTTTTGGGTGAAAAAAATTTGAAAAACCCTCCGAATTTGAATTATTAAAATGAGTAGTTCGGTGGGCGCGATAAACATACACTAACAGCATTCGACGCCCACCAATTTTCGAATGGACGTTAAAGAATTACAAAGAAAAATGAGACGAAAAAAAAAAATAAACGAGTCGACCAAGTTGTCGTTAAAAACTTATATTTTTTTTTTTTGAGTTAAACACACCTTTTAATTTGTTACCAATCGTTTTATCGATGTAAACCAATCGAATCAATCGGACCACTTAAGTGGTTATACGGGTGCGATGTTTGTAATTTTGTATGTTTTAATATATAGGGGACAATCTGTGGATCTAGTGATCGGAATTTTAATTTTTTTTTCAATAGTAGCAAGCTACCTTTTTTGGGAAGTGCTGTGAACCAGCGGTTCTCAAACTGTTGCTGGTGGTATCCCGGTTATTTGGTGGTAATCTCGATCAAATATTATGCGTAAATAGTTTGGAAAGCCGATGCTTTAAATTGAATGTTGGTAAGGTTCAAAAGCAAAAATGGTCATGGAAATCTGGAAAGTCAGGGAATTTTGAAGGAATCTTGAGAAAAATTTGAATTTAAAAAGATTCTAACAAAAATAATAAGTTTTCTAATAACTTCTTTATTGCAAAGAAAATACTAAAAATCGAATTTTCTGTCCTTAATAAGGTTGAAATTTGAACCGTATATTTTGATATTAATAGTGAGAATAAATATACGTTTTATAGCTTGATTAACAGGTGCTTTTATGAAGAATTACGATTTGTAAAATTTATCAAAATTTCACTACCAATCTTATTAAAAAAAATCATAACTCATGTAGAAATCTTTGTGCTAACTTGAGGTGGATATTCTGGTCTAGACGCCTGAATTTTAGGCATTTTTTCAAGTAAGATTAAAAACAAATGAAAAACATTTTTACGATTCATTTTTTTATATGTTTTTTATTGACATTTTGAGAATCTAAAAAAAAATTACTAGAAAAAAAAACCAAAATTCGCCCAGATACAGGCCAGATACAGGTGGAGTAGGAGCTTCAAAAAAAAAACGGTGCGTCCTGGTTGACATGATTTCCACTCTTGTAGAGATCTAAACCAAAAAAATCAAACAAATTTTTCTTTAATAAAGATGTCGCTATCGGGTTGACCATTTTCAAAAAAAATAAATTAATAAATAATAAAATGGCGCTGACTTGAAAAAAAAACTTTTTTTACCCGATTTTTTCGACCTTTCCGAATTTTTTTAAAATACTTAAAATCAATTTTTTTTAAAATCCAATACAGACGCGATGGAGAGTTGTATAAGCAAGATATATACCAAATTTCGAAGGAATCGGTTTAGTAGAACTTGAAATATCATGTCAATCACCTGAAAAAAGTAGTTTCGAGAAAAACGCGTTTAAAGTTTTGGAAGCAATTCTAATGAAATAACTCTGAAAATAATATGTAATACTCACTTTGCATCAATCGGAGATCCCAGATCCATACATTGGGCCTTTCTCCTTCTCATAATTCAGGTCTTGAGAAGTTTTTTTAGCTAATCAAGCTGTTCTACCCTTCTTTTGGAGCAGCAAAAGCTCGTAGTTCAGAGCGGTCAATTCTAGTTTCGTTTGTATCTAAATCGGCTGTATCGCCGAAAATAATTCAAATTTTGAAAAATCCTTTTAGGATCATATTTTTCATTGTCTAAACTTTCAAAGTATGCAAAAAAAATAATCGATTGTTTCAAATTTCTATACCAGAATACTCCCTTAATGTTTTGAAATTGAAACCGATTTTAACATTCATCCTCTTTTCATTTCAGATGTTTCAACTATGCTCGATGTTCGTGGCGATTTCCTCCGTGTTGCACATCGCCTCATCACTGCCCTTCTGTCCGGTGGGGTGCAGTTGCAACGACGAAACCCTCGTGGTGCAGTGCGAGAAAAGTAAACTGGACGTTCTCCCCATCACGCTGAACCCATCCATTCAGCGCCTGGTGCTTCGCAACAACAAAATCAAAACGGTCGACGCCGCATTCCAGTTCTACGGCGAACTCCAGTACGTCGATCTCTCATCCAACCATCTCGTCAACATTCCAACGAAAAGTTTCGACAACCAACGCAAACTGCAACAGTTGCACCTCAACAAGAACAAAATATCGGCCATCACAAACGTCACATTCCAAGGCCTCAAATCCCTCACCGTGCTGAATCTGCGCGAAAACTTTCTCGAAGAGCTCACACGTCGGCTCTTTGCCATCCTGCCGAAATTGGAGGAGTTGAATTTGGGACAGAATCGAATCTCGAGAATTGATCCATTGGCTTTTGATGGGTTGGCATCGTTACGGGTGTTATATTTGGATGATAATCAGTTGAGTGTGGTTCCCACTTCAGCGTTTCCTCCGCTGGGCAGCCTCGCTGAACTTCATGTGGGTCTCAACGTTTTTTCTATGTTAGGAGATGATGCTTTTCTTGGTCTTGGCAAGTTAAGTGTTTTGGATTTGGGTGGTGCCGGATTGGTTAACATCAGCGAAGGAGCTTTCACCGGATTATCAGGACTACGAAGCCTTGATTTGGCTGATAACCACTTAACTGTGATACCGACCAAACAATTGGCCGAATTGCCAAGACTTGAAGAACTTTCCATTGGACAAAATGATTTCAGTTCAATCAAACCGGATTCTTTTAAGGGGTTGTTTAATTTACGTCGTTTGGATGTAACCGGAGCTGGCAATTTGGAACGGATTGAAGTTGGAGCTTTTGCGTCAAATTTAAATTTGGAAACGATCATTTTTGCTAGTAATAAACGATTGGGACATATTGACGATGGAGCTTTGGCCGGACTACCGAAATTACGTCGATTGGTTTTACGGGAATCGAATTTAGAGACTCTAAATGAAGCAGCTGCGACTTGGAGTGAATTACATGTGGTGGAATTAAACGATAACCCTTTGGAGTGCACTTGCGAATTGTTGTGGTTGAGAAATTTGTTGGCAAGTCGCAATTTAAGTAGTCCACAATGCGCGGAACCACCTTCAGTGCGAGATCGTGCACTGAAGAGTTTAATGCCGGAGGAAATGGGTTGTGCGTTTTATGATCCCCGAAGACAGGCGATTTTGGGAGCCGTTTGCGTTAGTGTGGTGGCAATATTGGCAGCTTTGTCGTTGGTTTTGTATAGATATCGCAGAAATGTAAGGGATGCTTTTAAGGATTACAAGTGGAATAAGCGGGCTATTAGTCGTAAGGAACATGAGTATCAGAAAACTTTTTCTGATGATGAATATATGGTGAGGGCAGCAGCAGCTGCTGCTGCTGTGCACCACCAGAATCACCATCCCCATCACTTAGGCACAGCTGGCATGAAACCAATTCCGGTCACGGAACTGTAGCTAGAGCTGCGTGCGGGTCCGGCCGTTTACTGTTTGGGAACTGCACCCCGAGCTGGAACAGCCGGAGCTGGTGGAGCCAATGGAGGCGCTCGAAATGTTTCGACAATGATGTCTGGAATCGGATCCGGAACTTTGGGACGCCGAGGTCCGCCACCATTGCCGTCGCGACGCCCTCTGGAGAACGGCGGTCCTGGCGGAACACTTCCTGCACGTGGATTTACCTACCTTCGGCCCCACCATCCGCACTAAATTACCCCATCCCAATTTAACCACTGGTTTTTCTCGGAATGATTCAAGCAATAAAGCATTATTTTTATGAAATTTCGGAAGTGATGCATCAAAAACGGAAGCAATATTGGAATGTGTAGCCTCCAATTATCCCATTACGTTTTATCTATATGTTCTTCGGCTCTCTTTTCCTCGAGGAACATGTCTTCTATTTTAAACAAATAGATATTTTAAAAAATATATATATAAATATTTAAAAAGAAATCTCTATTTAATGAAACAAAAAAAAAATTAAGGAAAAAATGAAGAATTTACACGAATTATTTTTCTTGTACAGCTAGTGATAAAAGACTGTTTTTTTTTTCTTTTTAATTTATGTAAGAAAATTTTTCGAAAATGATTTCGACGGGTCCGAAAATTTGTTAAAGATTGAACTTTAAAAATCGATTTTAAAATTAACAAAAAAAAAAATGTAAATATTTTTTTAGTTTAGACTTAAAACTCTCACTTAAAATTAACAAATATTTATTTTCAATGCAAAATTTGTATAAAAAGTGAACTTTTTTTCGGTCGTTTTTTGTGTGAGTGGTACCTACGTAATTTCGAATGAGAATGGTTTTTTTAAACGAAACGAAAAATAAAAAAGAAAACTAGTCAATTGAAAATTTACACAAAAACCCTTTTTTTTTTGTTCGTTGAAAATTTTCAATATTTTCTTTCGTTTGATTTTCCTCGTACTCAATAGTTGAAAGAAAAAAAATTGTTACTCTCTTTATCCCTCATATTGTATGATGTGAAATAATCAACATTCCATTTTTTCACTTGAAAAAAAAATCGTCCAACAACACGAGGACTCACTAGGATTTTTCGCATGAAAATCTATTTCAGTTTAGACTTGAGTCTCCATGTTGTTTTTAAAATGGAACAAATGTGCATATTTTTTGAATTTGAACAAAAATATTAATGGAATACTTTTGATCGTAAAATTTAAATGTAACTCTAAGAAAATAATCTGTAGATCATTGTATCATACTTCTCATTATGTAATAACCATCCGAAATAAGACAGAAATGTTTAATAAAAAAAACAGTTGTAAATATTAGGATATTATATGAAAGAAAAAAAATTATAAATATACTATATATGACAAGTATATGAAAATTATTATAAATATTTTATTTATTATTATTATTATATTGATAGAATATTATTATGATTATTGTAATTTGTATGAGCTAATTTTTGTACATAAATCCATCTGATCGTCTTAATATTAAAGTATTAAAAAATTTAAATCTATTCAATTACGATTTTTATTTTATCCTTCATTTTTTTCAGACATAATTACAAGTAAATATAATGAACATGATTATTGTAAGACATCTGTCAGTGCATTTTTCTATTTTAATAATTCTGAGTATTAATGATTATGAATTAAGACAACTCTGAAATGCAATATAAACATAAATTGACTAAAACGGAATCCAGAGCTTTAAAAGCTTTAAATTTGTCGCGCCATCTAGCCTATGAAATGTGAGCGTCGGACGTATATCCAGTATTTCCATTTTCGAACCAATTTAAGTTTATACCGCCACCTACCAGACCAAAGTCAGAAGTTTAAGCTTCCAACGAAATTCGATACGAGTTGACGTTGTCTTTTGACGTGATTATAATTAAAAAAAAAATCGGCTAAAAAGTCCCTTTTGACACACTCATATTCAATTTCAATATGTAGCCAAACTTCATTAAGGCTAATTTACTAATTTCTGGCCGCAAAACAGTCGATTCGATTTCATTTGTCGGCTCAGTTTGACACGTTTGACAGCTCGTTTTGACAGTTGTCACTTGAAGTTTAAATTTACTTTATCCGAATGAATTTTATTTTTTACGTTATGACAGTTTGAATTGATTGTCAGTGTTGTATTTCAACTTCATAAAATCAGAATCAACCCAAATAAATATGAGGCAGGTAATATTTATTGTTAATTGTTAATTGTGGGTATGGTTTACAAGTATTTTTGTAAATTTTGTAGATATTTTCCAACGATTTATACGAATTAATGACAGCCAAATATGATATATCTTTCAAAAGAAATCAAAGAGAGGAACGTAATCAAATAATCTTCAAATGTTAGCCACTGGGAGTGCAGCTTAAGTATTGTGAATATCAGAAGAATATCTCCATCCACTAGTCTCGACAACACGAGGTAGGTAAATATTCCATTAATTTTTTTCATACTATAATTAGCTTTAAGCCTTGATTCATAATCCGTTAAGGAAAGTATGCCTCATTATGAAAAGTCACCCCCTTAAAATGGCCCAATTTCAGACATAATTTGTCGCATTGAATTGCAAATCCTTAACTTCCCGTTTTGAATTCCCGGCCCATTTTCCCGTAAAAATCTAATATTTTAAATGAGCAATGTTAAGGAAGATTTAACCAATAATATTCAGCTTTATTTCAACGAAAATATCCATCCCTTACATCCTTGTTTAGCAGTTGAATATAGTCCTGTTTGCAACTTTGAAATAGACTTGCGAGCGTCCTGTTACCCACAGGACAAAAAAATTTTCACATTCCTATTCATTTGAGGGCCTTGCTTAATAATCCGTGGAGAAAAGTAGGCCTCATAATGAAAAGTCACCCCCTTAAAATGGCCCAATTTCCGACCTAATTTGTCGCATTGATTTGCTAATCCTTAACTTCCCGTTTTAAATTCCCAGCCCATTTTCCCGTAAAAACCTAATATTTTGCAATAAGCATGAAATGGATGATTCAACCAATAATATTCAGCTTTATTTCAACAAAAATACCCATCCCTTATATCCTTGTTTAGCAGTTGAAAAAAGTCATTTTTGCAACTTTGAAATGGAATTGCGAGCGTCCTGTTACCCACAGGACAAAAATGTTTTCACATTCCTATTCATTTGAGGGCCTTGTTTAATATACTGTAGAGAAAAATAGGCCTCATAATGAAAAGTCACCCCCTTAATATGGCCCAATTTCAGACATAATTTGTCGCATTGATTTGCAACTCCTTAACTTCCCGTTTTAAATTCCCAGCCCTATTTCCCGTAAAAATCTAATATTTTAAATGAGCGATGTTAAGGAAGATTCAACCAATAATATTCAGCTTTATTTCCACGAAACTAACCATCCCTTATATCCTTAATGTCCTGTTGAAAATAGTCCTTTTTGAAACTTTGAAACGGAATAGCGAGCGTCCTGTTGCCCACAGGACTAAATTTTTTTCACCTTACTTTTCACTTAAAGGCCTTGTGTCAGGATCCGTTGAGAAAAGTATGCCTCATAATAAAAAGTCACCCCCTTAAAATGGCCCAATTGCAACCATAAATTGTCGCATTGATATGCAACTCCTTAACTTTCCCTTTTTTATTCCAGGCCTTATATCCCGCATAACCCGAATATTTTGCTGTAAGCTTGAAAAGGATGATTTAACCAATAATATTCAGCTTTAGTTCAACAAAAATACCCATCCCTTATATCCTTGTTTAGCAGTTGAAAATAGTCCTTTTTGCAACTTTGAAATGGAATTGCGAGCGTCCTGTTACCCACAGGACAAAATTTTTTTCACATTCCTATTCATTTGAGAGCATTGCTTAATAATACGTTGAGAAAAGTAGCCCTCATAAGGAAAAGTCACCCCCTTAAAATGGCCCAATTTCCGACATAATTTGTCGCATTGATTTGCAAATCCCTAACTTCCCGTTTTGAATTCCCGGGCCAATATCCCGTGAAATCTTAATATTTTGCAATAGGCTTGAAAAGGATGAATCAACCATTAATATTCAGCTTTATTTCAACAAAAATACCCATCCCTTATATCCTTATTTTCCTGTTGAAAATAGTCCTTTTTGAAACTTTGAAATGGAATTGGGAGCGTCCTGTTACCCACAGGACTAAATTTTTTTCACATTACTATACACTTAGTGGTCTTGTTTCATAATCCGTTGAGAAAAGTATGCCTCATAATGAAAAGTCACCCCCTTAAAATGGCTCAATTTCATACATAAATTGTCGCATTGATATGCAACTCCTTAACTTTCCCTTTTTAATTCCCTGCCCAATATCCCGTAAAAACCTAATATTTTGCATTTCGCATTAAATAGATGATTCAATCAATAATATTCAGCTTTATTTAAACAAAAATAAGCATCCTTAATATCCTTATTTTCCTGGTGAAAATTGTCCTTTTTGCAACTTTGAAATGGAATTGTGAGCGTCCTGTTGCCCACAGGAGTAAATTTTTTTCACATTACTATTCACTTAATGGCCTTGTTTCTTGATCTGTTGAGAAAAGTATGCCTCATAATGAAAAGTCACCCCCTTAAAATGGCTCAATTTCGTACATAAATTGTCGCATTGATATGCAACTCCTTAACTTTCCATTTTTAATTCCGGGCGCAATATCCCGTAAAAACCTAATATTTTGTATAAGCATGAAATGGATGATTCAACCAATAATATTCAGGTTTATTTCAACAAAAATACCCATCCCTTATATCCTTATTTTCCTGTTGAAAATTGTCCTTTTTGCAACTTTGAAATGGAATTGTGAGCGTCCTGTTGCCCACAGGCGTAAATTTTTTTCACATTACTATAAACTTAGAGGTCTTGTTTCATAATCCGTTGAGAAAAGTATGCCTCATAATGAAAAGTCACCCCCTTAAAATGGCTCAATTTCATACATAAATTGTCGCATTGATATGCAACTCCTTAACTTTCCATTTTTAATTCCGGGCGCAATATCCCGTAAAAACCTAATATTTTGTATAAGCATGAAATGGATGATTCAACCAATAATATTCAGGTTTATTTCAACAAAAATAAGCATCCCTTATATCCTTATTTTCCTGGTGAAAATTGTCCTTTTTGCAACTTTGAAATGGAATTGTGAGCGTCCTGTTGCCCACAGGAGTAAATTTTTTTCACATTACTATAAACTTTGAGGTCTTGTTTCATAATCCGTTGAGAAAAGTATGCCTCATAATGAAAAGTCACCCCCTTAAAATGGCTCAATTTCATACATAAATTGTCGCATTGATATGCAACTCCTTATCTTTCCCTTTTTAATTCCCGGCGCAATATCCCGTAAAAACCTAATATTTTGCATTAAGCATGAAATGGATGATTCAACCAATAGTATTCAGCTTTATTTCAACAAAAATACCCATCCCTTATATCCTTAGTTTCCTGTTGAAAATTGTCCTTTTTGCAACTTTGAAATGTAATTGTGAGCGTCCTGTTGCCCACAGGAGTAAATTTTTATCACATTACTATTCACTTAATGGCCTTGTTTCATGATCTGTTGAGAAAAGTATGCCTCATAATGAAAAGTCACCCCCTTAAAATGGCTCAATTTCGTACATAAATTGTCGCATTGATATGCAACTCCTTAACTTTCCATTTTTAATTCCGGGCGCAATATCCCGTAAAAACCTAATATTTTGTATAAGCATGAAATGGATGATTCAACCAATAATATTCAGGTTTATTTCAACAAAAATAAGCATCCCTTATATCCTTATTTTCCTGGTGAAAATTGTCCTTTTTGCAACTTTGAAATGGAATTGTGAGCGTCCTGTTGCCCACAGGAGTAAATTTTTTTCACATTACTATAAACTTAGAGGTCTTGTTTCATAATCCGTTGAGAAAAGTATGCCTCATAATGAAAAGTCACCCCCTTAAAATGGCTCAATTTCATACATAAATTGTCGCATTGATATGCAACTCCTTATCTTTCCCTTTTTAATTCCCGGCGCAATATCCCGTAAAAACCTAATATTTTGCATTAAGCATGAAATGGATGATTCAACCAATAATATTCAGCTTTATTTCAACAAAAATAACCATCCCTTATATCCTTAGTTTCCTGTTGAAAATTGTCCTTTTTGCAACTTTGAAATGGAATTGTGAGCGTCCTGTTGCCCACAGGAGTAAATTTTTTTCACATTAGTATTCATTTAAAGGCCTTGTTTCATGATCCGTTGAGAAAAGTATGCCTCATCATGAAAAGTCACCCCCTTAAAATGGCTTATTTTCATACATAAATTGTCGCATTGATATGCAACTCCTTAACTTTCCTTTTTTAATTCCCGGCCCAATATCCCGTAAAAACCTAATATTTTGCATTAAACATGAAATGGATGATTCAACCAATAATATTCAGCTTTATTTCAACAAAAATAACCATCCCTTATATCCTTAGTTTCCTGTTGAAAATTGTCCTTTTTGCAACTTTGAAATGGAATTGTGAGCGTCCTGTTGCCCACAGGAGTAAATTTTTTTCTCATTAGTATTCACTTAAAGGCCTTGTTTCATGATCCTTTGAGAAATGTATGCCTCATCATGAAAAGTCACCCCCTTAAAATGGCTCAATTTCAAACATAAATTGTCGCATTGATATGCTACTCCTTATCTTTCCCTTTTTAATTCCCGGCGCAATATCCCGTAAAAACCTAATATTTTGCAGTAAGCATGAAATGGATGATTCAACCAATAATATTCAGCTTTATTTAAACAAAAATACCCATCCCTTATATCCTTATTTTCCTGTTGAAAATTGTCCTTTTTGCAATTTTGAAATGGAATTGTAAGCGTCCTGTTGCCCACAGGAGTAAATTTTTTTCACATTACTATAAACTTTGAGGTCTTGTTTCATAATCCGTTGAGAAAAGTATGCCTCATAATGAAAAGTCACCCCCTTAAAATGGCTCAATTTCATACATAAATTGTCGCATTGATATGCAACTCCTTATCTTTCCCTTTTTAATTCCCGGCGCAATATCCCGTAAAAACCTAATATTTTGCATTAAGCATGAAATGGATGATTCAACCAATAGTATTCAGCTTTATTTCAACAAAAATACCCATCCCTTATATCCTTAGTTTCCTGTTGAAAATTGTCCTTTTTGCAACTTTGAAATGTAATTGTGAGCGTCCTGTTGCCCACAGGAGTAAATTTTTATCACATTACTATTCACTTAATGGCCTTGTTTCATGATCTGTTGAGAAAAGTATGCCTCATAATGAAAAGTCACCCCCTTAAAATGGCTCAATTTCGTACATAAATTGTCGCATTGATATGCAACTCCTTAACTTTCCATTTTTAATTCCGGGCGCAATATCCCGTAAAAACCTAATATTTTGTATAAGCATGAAATGGATGATTCAACCAATAATATTCAGGTTTATTTCAACAAAAATAAGCATCCCTTATATCCTTATTTTCCTGGTGAAAATTGTCCTTTTTGCAACTTTGAAATGGAATTGTGAGCGTCCTGTTGCCCACAGGAGTAAATTTTTTTCACATTACTATAAACTTAGAGGTCTTGTTTCATAATCCGTTGAGAAAAGTATGCCTCATAATGAAAAGTCACCCCCTTAAAATGGCTCAATTTCATACATAAATTGTCGCATTGATATGCAACTCCTTATCTTTCCCTTTTTAATTCCCGGCGCAATATCCCGTAAAAACCTAATATTTTGCATTAAGCATGAAATGGATGATTCAACCAATAATATTCAGCTTTATTTCAACAAAAATAACCATCCCTTATATCCTTAGTTTCCTGTTGAAAATTGTCCTTTTTGCAACTTTGAAATGGAATTGTGAGCGTCCTGTTGCCCACAGGAGTAAATTTTTTTCACATTAGTATTCATTTAAAGGCCTTGTTTCATGATCCGTTGAGAAAAGTATGCCTCATAATGAAAAGTCACCCCCTTAAAATGGCTTATTTTCATACATAAATTGTCGCATTGATATGCAACTCCTTAACTTTCCTTTTTTAATTCCCGGCCCAATATCCCGTAAAAACCTAATATTTTGCATTAAACATGAAATGGATGATTCAACCAATAATATTCAGCTTTATTTCAACAAAAATAACCATCCCTTATATCCTTAGTTTCCTGTTGAAAATTGTCCTTTTTGCAACTTTGAAATGGAATTGTGAGCGTCCTGTTGCCCACAGGAGTAAATTTTTTTCTCATTAGTATTCACTTAAAGGCCTTGTTTCATGATCCTTTGAGAAATGTATGCCTCATCATGAAAAGTCACCCCCTTAAAATGGCTCAATTTCAAACATAAATTGTCGCATTGATATGCTACTCCTTATCTTTCCCTTTTTAATTCCCGGCGCAATATCCCGTAAAAACCTAATATTTTGCAGTAAGCATGAAATGGATGATTCAACCAATAATATTCAGCTTTATTTAAACAAAAATACCCATCCCTTATATCCTTATTTTCCTGTTGAAAATTGTCCTTTTTGCAATTTTGAAATGGAATTGTAAGCGTCCTGTTGCCCACAGGAGTAAATTTTTTTCACATTACTATTCACTTAGAGGTCTTGTTTCATAATCCGTTGAGAAAAGTATGCCTCATAATGAAAAGTCACCCCCTTAAAATGGCTTATTTTCATACATAAATTGTCGCATTGATATGCAACTCCTTAACTTTCCTTTTTTAATTCCCGGCCCAATATCCCGTAAAAACCTAATATTTTGCCATAATCATGAAATGGATGATTCAACCAATAATATTCAGCTTTATTTCAACAAAAATACCCATCCCTTATATCCTTAGTTTCCTGTTGAAAATTGTCCTTTTTGCAACTTTGAAATGGAATTGTGAGCGTCCTGTTGCCCACAGGAGTAAATTTTTTTCTCATTAGTATTCACTTAAAGGCCTTGTTTCATGATCCGTTGAGAAATGTATGCCTCATCATGAAAAGTCACCCCCTTAAAATGGCTTATTTTCATACATAAATTGTCGCATTGATATGCAACTCCTTAACTTTCCCTTTTTAATTCCCGGCGCAATATCCCGTAAAAACCTAATATTTTGCATTAAGCATGAAATGGATGATTCAACCAATAATATTCAGCTTTATTTCAACAAAAATACCCATCCCTTATATCCTTATTTTCCTGTTGAAAATTGTCCTTTTTGCAACTTTGAAATGGAATTGTGAGCGTCCTGTTGCCCACAGGAGTAAATTTTTTTCACATTACTATAAACTTAGAGGTCTTGTTTCATAATCCGTTGAGAAAAGTATGCCTCATAATGAAAAGTCACCCCCTTAAAATGGCTCAATTTCATACATAAATTGTCGCATTGATATGCAACTCCTTAACTTTCCATTTTTAATTCCGGGCGCAATA
The DNA here is from genome assembly GCA_958496175.1 of Sisyra terminalis. Lineage (NCBI taxonomy): Eukaryota > Metazoa > Arthropoda > Insecta > Neuroptera > Sisyridae > Sisyra > Sisyra terminalis. Next base: position 49,514,454 of record OY292278.1, on the reverse strand, counting down.
TCCCGTAAAATCCTAATATTTTGTATAAGCATGAAATGGATGATTCAACCAATAATATTCAGGTTTATTTCAACAAAAATAAGCATCCCTTATATCCTTATTTTCCTGGTGAAAATTGTCCTTTTTGCAACTTTGAAATGGAATTGTGAGCGTCCTGTTGCCCACAGGAGTAAATTTTTTTCACATTACTATAAACTTAGAGGTCTTGTTTCATAATCCGTTGAGAAAAGTATGCCTCATAATGAAAAGTCACCCCCTTAAAATGGCTCAATTTCATACATAAATTGTCGCATTGATATGCAACTCCTTATCTTTCCCTTTTTAATTCCCGGCGCAATATCCCGTAAAAACCTAATATTTTGCATTAAGCATGAAATGGATGATTCAACCAATAATATTCAGCTTTATTTCAACAAAAATACCCATCCCTTATATCCTTAGTTTCCTGTTGAAAATTGTCCTGTTTGCAACTTTGAAATGTAATTGTGAGCGTCCTGTTGCCCACAGGAGTAAATTTTTATCACATTACTATTCACTTAATGGCCTTGTTTCATGATCTGTTGAGAAAAGTATGCCTCATAATGAAAAGTCACCCCCTTAAAATGGCTCAATTTCGTACATAAATTGTCGCATTGATATGCAACTCCTTAACTTTCCATTTTTAATTCCGGGCGCAATATCCCGTAAAAACCTAATATTTTGTGTAAGCATGAAATGGATGATTCAACCAATAATATTCAGGTTTATTTCAACAAAAATAAGCATCCCTTATATCCTTATTTTCCTGGTGAAAATTGTCCTTTTTGCAACTTTGAAATGGAATTGTGAGCGTCCTGTTGCCCACAGGAGTAAATTTTTTTCACATTACTATAAACTTAGAGGTCTTGTTTCATAATCCGTTGAGAAAAGTATGCCTCATAATGAAAAGTCACCCCCTTAAAATGGCTCAATTTCATACATAAATTGTCGCATTGATATGCATCTCCTTATCTTTCCCTTTTTAATTCCCGGCGCAATATCCCGTAAAAACCTAATATTTTGCATTAAGCATGAAATGGATGATTCAACCAATAATATTCAGCTTTATTTCAACAAAAATACCCATCCCTTATATCCTTAGTTTCCTGTTGAAAATTGTCCTTTTTGCAACTTTGAAATGTAATTGTGAGCGTCCTGTTGCCCACAGGAGTAAATTTTTATCACATTACTATTCACTTAATGGCCTTGTTTCATGATCTGTTGAGAAAAGTATGCCTCATAATGAAAAGTCACCCCCTTAAAATGGCTCAATTTCGTACATAAATTGTCGCATTGATATGCAACTCCTTAACTTTCCATTTTTAATTCCGGGCGCAATATCCCGTAAAAACCTAATATTTTGTATAAGCATGAAATGGATGATTCAACCAATAATATTCAGGTTTATTTCAACAAAAATAAGCATCCCTTATATCCTTATTTTCCTGGTGAAAATTGTCCTTTTTGCAACTTTAAAATGGAATTGTGAGCGTCCTGTTGCCCACAGGAGTAAATTTTTTTCACATTACTATAAACTTAGAGGTCTTGTTTCATAATCCGTTGAGAAAAGTATGCCTCATAATGAAAAGTCACCCCCTTAAAATGGCTTATTTTCATACATAAATTGTCGCATTGATATGCAACTCCTTAACTTTCCTTTTTTAATTCCCGGCCCAATATCCCGTAAAAACCTAATATTTTGCATTAAACATGAAATGGATGATTCAACCAATAATATTCAGCTTTATTTCAACAAAAATAACCATCCCTTATATCCTTAGTTTCCTGTTGAAAATTGTCCTTTTTGCAACTTTGAAATGGAATTGTGAGCGTCCTGTTGCCCACAGGAGTAAATTTTTTTCACATTAGTATTCATTTAAAGGCCTTGTTTCATGATCCGTTGAGAAAAGTATGCCTCATAATGAAAAGTCACCCCCTTAAAATGGCTTATTTTCATACATAAATTGTCGCATTGATATGCAACTCCTTAACTTTCCTTTTTTAATTCCCGGCCCAATATCCCGTAAAAACCTAATATTTTGCATTAAACATGAAATGGATGATTCAACCAATAATATTCAGGTTTATTTCAACAAAAATAAGCATCCCTTATATCCTTATTTTCCTGGTGAAAATTGTCCTTTTTGCAACTTTGAAATGGAATTGTGAGTGTCCTGTTGCCCACAGGAGTAAATTTTTTTCACATTACTATAAACTTAGAGGTCTTGTTTCATAATCCGTTGAGAAAAGTATGCCTCATAATGAAAAGTCACCCCCTTAAAATGGCTCAATTTCATACATAAATTGTCGCATTGATATGCATCTCCTTATCTTTCCCTTTTTAATTCCCGGCGCAATATCCCGTAAAAACCTAATATTTTGCATTAAGCATGAAATGGATGATTCAACCAATAATATTCAGCTTTATTTCAACAAAAATACCCATCCCTTATATCCTTAGTTTCCTGTTGAAAATTGTCCTTTTTGCAACTTTGAAATGTAATTGTGAGCGTCCTGTTGCCCACAGGAGTAAATTTTTATCACATTACTATTCACTTAATGGCCTTGTTTCATGATCTGTTGAGAAAAGTATGCCTCATAATGAAAAGTCACCCCCTTAAAATGGCTCAATTTCGTACATAAATTGTCGCATTGATATGCAACTCCTTAACTTTCCATTTTTAATTCCGGGCGCAATATCCCGTAAAAACCTAATATTTTGTATAAGCATGAAATGGATGATTCAACCAATAATATTCAGGTTTATTTCAACAAAAATAAGCATCCCTTATATCCTTATTTTCCTGGTGAAAATTGTCCTTTTTGCAACTTTAAAATGGAATTGTGAGCGTCCTGTTGCCCACAGGAGTAAATTTTTTTCACATTACTATAAACTTAGAGGTCTTGTTTCATAATCCGTTGAGAAAAGTATGCCTCATAATGAAAAGTCACCCCCTTAAAATGGCTTATTTTCATACATAAATTGTCGCATTGATATGCAACTCCTTAACTTTCCTTTTTTAATTCCCGGCCCAATATCCCGTAAAAACCTAATATTTTGCATTAAACATGAAATGGATGATTCAACCAATAATATTCAGCTTTATTTCAACAAAAATAACCATCCCTTATATCCTTAGTTTCCTGTTGAAAATTGTCCTTTTTGCAACTTTGAAATGGAATTGTGAGCGTCCTGTTGCCCACAGGAGTAAATTTTTTTCACATTAGTATTCATTTAAAGGCCTTGTTTCATGATCCGTTGAGAAAAGTATGCCTCATAATGAAAAGTCACCCCCTTAAAATGGCTTATTTTCATACATAAATTGTCGCATTGATATGCAACTCCTTAACTTTCCTTTTTTAATTCCCGGCCCAATATCCCGTAAAAACCTAATATTTTGCATTAAACATGAAATGGATGATTCAACCAATAATATTCAGCTTTATTTCAACAAAAATAACCATCCCTTATATCCTTAGTTTCCTGTTGAAAATTGTCCTTTTTGCAACTTTGAAATGGAATTGTGAGCGTCCTGTTGCCCACAGGAGTAAATTTTTTCTCATTAGTATTCACTTAAAGGCCCTGTTTCATGATCCGTTGAGAAATGTATGCCTCATCATGAAAAGTCACCCCCTTAAAATGGCTTAATTTCATACATAAATTGTCGCATTGATATGTAAATCCTAAACTTTCCCCATTTAATTTCCGGCCTAATATCCCGTAAAAACCTAATATTTTGATTTAACCATGAAATGGATGATTCAACCAATAATATTCAGCTTTATTTCAACAAAAATACCCATCTCTTATATCCTTATTTTCCTGTTGAAAATTGTCCTTTTCGCAATTTTGAAATGGAATTGTAAGCGTCCTGTTGCCCGCAGGAGTAAATTTTTTTCACATTACTATAAACTTAGAGGTCTTGTTTCATAATCCGTTGAGAAAAGTATGCCTCATAATGAAAAGTCACCCCCTTAAAATGGCTCAATTTCATACATAAATTGTCGCATTGATATGCAACTCCTTATCTTTCCCTTTTTAATTCCCGGCGCAATATCCCGTAAAAACCTAATATTTTGCATTAAGCATGAAATGGATGATTCAACCAATAATATTCAGCTTTATTTCAACAAAAATACCCATCCCTTATATCCTTAGTTTCCTGTTGAAAATTGTCCTGTTTGCAACTTTGAAATGTAATTGTGAGCGTCCTGTTGCCCACAGGAGTAAATTTTTATCACATTACTATTCACTTAATGGCCTTGTTTCATGATCTGTTGAGAAAAGTATGCCTCATAATGAAAAGTCACCCCCTTAAAATGGCTCAATTTCGTACATAAATTGTCGCATTGATATGCAACTCCTTAACTTTCCATTTTTAATTCCGGGCGCAATATCCCGTAAAAACCTAATATTTTGTGTAAGCATGAAATGGATGATTCAACCAATAATATTCAGGTTTATTTCAACAAAAATAAGCATCCCTTATATCCTTATTTTCCTGGTGAAAATTGTCCTTTTTGCAACTTTGAAATGGAATTGTGAGCGTCCTGTTGCCCACAGGAGTAAATTTTTTTCACATTACTATAAACTTAGAGGTCTTGTTTCATAATCCGTTGAGAAAAGTATGCCTCATAATGAAAAGTCACCCCCTTAAAATGGCTCAATTTCATACATAAATTGTCGCATTGATATGCATCTCCTTATCTTTCCCTTTTTAATTCCCGGCGCAATATCCCGTAAAAACCTAATATTTTGCATTAAGCATGAAATGGATGATTCAACCAATAATATTCAGCTTTATTTCAACAAAAATACCCATCCCTTATATCCTTAGTTTCCTGTTGAAAATTGTCCTTTTTGCAACTTTGAAATGTAATTGTGAGCGTCCTGTTGCCCACAGGAGTAAATTTTTATCACATTACTATTCACTTAATGGCCTTGTTTCATGATCTGTTGAGAAAAGTATGCCTCATAATGAAAAGTCACCCCCTTAAAATGGCTCAATTTCGTACATAAATTGTCGCATTGATATGCAACTCCTTAACTTTCCATTTTTAATTCCGGGCGCAATATCCCGTAAAAACCTAATATTTTGTATAAGCATGAAATGGATGATTCAACCAATAATATTCAGGTTTATTTCAACAAAAATAAGCATCCCTTATATCCTTATTTTCCTGGTGAAAATTGTCCTTTTTGCAACTTTAAAATGGAATTGTGAGCGTCCTGTTGCCCACAGGAGTAAATTTTTTTCACATTACTATAAACTTAGAGGTCTTGTTTCATAATCCGTTGAGAAAAGTATGCCTCATAATGAAAAGTCACCCCCTTAAAATGGCTTATTTTCATACATAAATTGTCGCATTGATATGCAACTCCTTAACTTTCCTTTTTTAATTCCCGGCCCAATATCCCGTAAAAACCTAATATTTTGCATTAAACATGAAATGGATGATTCAACCAATAATATTCAGCTTTATTTCAACAAAAATAACCATCCCTTATATCCTTAGTTTCCTGTTGAAAATTGTCCTTTTTGCAACTTTGAAATGGAATTGTGAGCGTCCTGTTGCCCACAGGAGTAAATTTTTTTCACATTAGTATTCATTTAAAGGCCTTGTTTCATGATCCGTTGAGAAAAGTATGCCTCATAATGAAAAGTCACCCCCTTAAAATGGCTTATTTTCATACATAAATTGTCGCATTGATATGCAACTCCTTAACTTTCCTTTTTTAATTCCCGGCCCAATATCCCGTAAAAACCTAATATTTTGCATTAAACATGAAATGGATGATTCAACCAATAATATTCAGGTTTATTTCAACAAAAATAAGCATCCCTTATATCCTTATTTTCCTGGTGAAAATTGTCCTTTTTGCAACTTTGAAATGGAATTGTGAGCGTCCTGTTGCCCACAGGAGTAAATTTTTTTCACATTACTATAAACTTAGAGGTCTTGTTTCATAATCCGTTGAGAAAAGTATGCCTCATAATGAAAAGTCACCCCCTTAAAATGGCTCAATTTCATACATAAATTGTCGCATTGATATGCAACTCCTTATCTTTCCCTTTTTAATTCCCGGCGCAATATCCCGTAAAAACCTAATATTTTGCATTAAGCATGAAATGGATGATTCAACCAATAATATTCAGCTTTATTTCAACAAAAATACCCATCCCTTATATCCTTAGTTTCCTGTTGAAAATTGTCCTGTTTGCAACTTTGAAATGTAATTGTGAGCGTCCTGTTGCCCACAGGAGTAAATTTTTATCACATTACTATTCACTTAATGGCCTTGTTTCATGATCTGTTGAGAAAAGTATGCCTCATAATGAAAAGTCACCCCCTTAAAATGGCTCAATTTCGTACATAAATTGTCGCATTGATATGCAACTCCTTAACTTTCCATTTTTAATTCCGGGCGCAATATCCCGTAAAAACCTAATATTTTGTATAAGCATGAAATGGATGATTCAACCAATAATATTCAGGTTTATTTCAACAAAAATAAGCATCCCTTATATCCTTATTTTCCTGGTGAAAATTGTCCTTTTTGCAACTTTAAAATGGAATTGTGAGCGTCCTGTTGCCCACAGGAGTAAATTTTTTTCACATTACTATAAACTTAGAGGTCTTGTTTCATAATCCGTTGAGAAAAGTATGCCTCATAATGAAAAGTCACCCCCTTAAAATGGCTTATTTTCATACATAAATTGTCGCATTGATATGCAACTCCTTAACTTTCCTTTTTTAATTCCCGGCCCAATATCCCGTAAAAACCTAATATTTTGCATTAAACATGAAATGGATGATTCAACCAATAATATTCAGCTTTATTTCAACAAAAATAACCATCCCTTATATCCTTAGTTTCCTGTTGAAAATTGTCCTTTTTGCAACTTTGAAATGGAATTGTGAGCGTCCTGTTGCCCACAGGAGTAAATTTTTTTCACATTAGTATTCATTTAAAGGCCTTGTTTCATGATCCGTTGAGAAAAGTATGCCTCATAATGAAAAGTCACCCCCTTAAAATGGCTTATTTTCATACATAAATTGTCGCATTGATATGCAACTCCTTAACTTTCCTTTTTTAATTCCCGGCCCAATATCCCGTAAAAACCTAATATTTTGCATTAAACATGAAATGGATGATTCAACCAATAATATTCAGCTTTATTTCAACAAAAATAACCATCCCTTATATCCTTAGTTTCCTGTTGAAAATTGTCCTTTTTGCAACTTTGAAATGGAATTGTGAGCGTCCTGTTGCCCACAGGAGTAAATTTTTTCTCATTAGTATTCACTTAAAGGCCCTGTTTCATGATCCGTTGAGAAATGTATGCCTCATCATGAAAAGTCACCCCCTTAAAATGGCTTAATTTCATACATAAATTGTCGCATTGATATGTAAATCCTAAACTTTCCCCATTTAATTTCCGGCCTAATATCCCGTAAAAACCTAATATTTTGATTTAACCATGAAATGGATGATTCAACCAATAATATTCAGCTTTATTTCAACAAAAATACCCATCTCTTATATCCTTATTTTCCTGTTGAAAATTGTCCTTTTCGCAATTTTGAAATGGAATTGTAAGCGTCCTGTTGCCCGCAGGAGTAAATTTTTTTCACATTACTATAAACTTAGAGGTCTTGTTTCATAATCCGTTGAGAAAAGTATGCCTCATAATGAAAAGTCACCCCCTTAAAATGGCTCAATTTCATACATAAATTGTCGCATTGATATGCAACTCCTTATCTTTCCCTTTTTAATTCCCGGCGCAATATCCCGTAAAAACCTAATATTTTGCATTAAGCATGAAATGGATGATTCAACCAATAATATTCAGCTTTATTTCAACAAAAATACCCATCCCTTATATCCTTAGTTTCCTGTTGAAAATTGTCCTGTTTGCAACTTTGAAATGTAATTGTGGGCGTCCTGTTGCCCACAGGAGTAAATTTTTATCACATTACTATTCACTTAATGGCCTTGTTTCATGATCTGTTGAGAAAAGTATGCCTCATAATGAAAAGTCACCCCCTTAAAATGGCTCAATTTCGTACATAAATTGTCGCATTGATATGCAACTCCTTAACTTTCCATTTTTAATTCCGGGCGCAATATCCCGTAAAAACCTAATATTTTGTGTAAGCATGAAATGGATGATTCAACCAATAATATTCAGGTTTATTTCAACAAAAATAAGCATCCCTTATATCCTTATTTTCCTGGTGAAAATTGTCCTTTTTGCAACTTTGAAATGGAATTGTGAGCGTCCTGTTGCCCACAGGAGTAAATTTTTTTCACATTACTATAAACTTAGAGGTCTTGTTTCATAATCCGTTGAGAAAAGTATGCCTCATAATGAAAAGTCACCCCCTTAAAATGGCTCAATTTCATACATAAATTGTCGCATTGATATGCATCTCCTTATCTTTCCCTTTTTAATTCCCGGCGCAATATCCCGTAAAAACCTAATATTTTGCATTAAGCATGAAATGGATGATTCAACCAATAATATTCAGCTTTATTTCAACAAAAATACCCATCCCTTATATCCTTAGTTTCCTGTTGAAAATTGTCCTTTTTGCAACTTTGAAATGTAATTGTGAGCGTCCTGTTGCCCACAGGAGTAAATTTTTATCACATTACTATTCACTTAATGGCCTTGTTTCATGATCTGTTGAGAAAAGTATGCCTCATAATGAAAAGTCACCCCCTTAAAATGGCTCAATTTCGTACATAAATTGTCGCATTGATATGCAACTCCTTAACTTTCCATTTTTAATTCCGGGCGCAATATCCCGTAAAAACCTAATATTTTGTATAAGCATGAAATGGATGATTCAACCAATAATATTCAGGTTTATTTCAACAAAAATAAGCATCCCTTATATCCTTATTTTCCTGGTGAAAATTGTCCTTTTTGCAACTTTAAAATGGAATTGTGAGCGTCCTGTTGCCCACAGGAGTAAATTTTTTTCACATTACTATAAACTTAGAGGTCTTGTTTCATAATCCGTTGAGAAAAGTATGCCTCATAATGAAAAGTCACCCCCTTAAAATGGCTTATTTTCATACATAAATTGTCGCATTGATATGCAACTCCTTAACTTTCCTTTTTTAATTCCCGGCCCAATATCCCGTAAAAACCTAATATTTTGCATTAAACATGAAATGGATGATTCAACCAATAATATTCAGCTTTATTTCAACAAAAATAACCATCCCTTATATCCTTAGTTTCCTGTTGAAAATTGTCCTTTTTGCAACTTTGAAATGGAATTGTGAGCGTCCTGTTGCCCACAGGAGTAAATTTTTTTCACATTAGTATTCATTTAAAGGCCTTGTTTCATGATCCGTTGAGAAAAGTATGCCTCATAATGAAAAGTCACCCCCTTAAAATGGCTTATTTTCATACATAAATTGTCGCATTGATATGCAACTCCTTAACTTTCCTTTCTTAATTCCCGGCCCAATATCCCGTAAAAACCTAATATTTTGCATTAAACATGAAATGGATGATTCAACCAATAATATTCAGCTTTATTTCAACAAAAATAACCATCCCTTATATCCTTAGTTTCCTGTTGAAAATTGTCCTTTTTGCAACTTTGAAATGGAATTGTGAGCGTCCTGTTGCCCACAGGAGTAAATTTTTTCTCATTAGTATTCACTTAAAGGCCCTGTTTCATGATCCGTTGAGAAATGTATGCCTCATCATGAAAAGTCACCCCCTTAAAATGGCTTAATTTCATACATAAATTGTCGCATTGATATGTAAATCCTAAACTTTCCCCATTTAATTTCCGGCCTAATATCCCGTAAAAACCTAATATTTTGATTTAACCATGAAATGGATGATTCAACCAATAATATTCAGCTTTATTTCAACAAAAATACCCATCTCTTATATCCTTATTTTCCTGTTGAAAATTGTCCTTTTCGCAATTTTGAAATGGAATTGTAAGCGTCCTGTTGCCCGCAGGAGTAAATTTTTTTCACATTACTATAAACTTAGAGGTCTTGTTTCATAATCCGTTGAGAAAAGTATGCCTCATAATGAAAAGTCACCCCCTTAAAATGGCTCAATTTCATACATAAATTGTCGCATTGATATGCTACTCCTTATCTTTCCCTTTTTAATTCCCGGCGCAATATCCCGTAAAAACCTAATATTTTGCAGTAAGCATGAAATGGATGATTCAACCAATAATATTCAGCTTTATTTAAACAAAAATACCCATCCCTTATATCCTTATTTTCCTGTTGAAAATTGTCCTTTTTGCAATTTTGAAATGGAATTGTAAGCGTCCTGTTGCCCACAGGAGTAAATTTTTTTCACATTAATATTCACTTAGAGGTCTTGTTTCATAATCCGTTGAGAAAAGTATGCCTCATAATGAAAAGTCACCCCCTTAAAATGGCTTATTTTCATACATAAATTGTCGCATTGATATGCAACTCCTTAACTTTCCTTTTTTAATTCCCGGCCCAATATCCCGTAAAAACCTAATATTTTGCATTAAACATGAAATGGATGATTCAACCAATAATATTCAGCTTTATTTCAACAAAAATAACCATCCCTTATATCCTTATTTTCCTGTTGAAAATTGTCCTTTTCGCAATTTTGAAATGGAATTGTAAGCGTCCTGTTGCCCGCAGGAGTAAATTTTTTTCACATTACTATAAACTTAGAGGTCTTGTTTCATAATCCGTTGAGAAAAGTATGCCTCATAATGAAAAGTCACCCCCTTAAAATGGCTCAATTTCATACATAAATTGTCGCATTGATATGCTACTCCTTATCTTTCCCTTTTTAATTCCCGGCGCAATATCCCGTAAAAACCTAATATTTTGCAGTAAGCATGAAATGGATGATTCAACCAATAATATTCAGCTTTATTTCAACAAAAATACCCATCCCTTATATCCTTAGTTTCCTGTTGAAAATTGTCCTTTTTGCAACTTTGAAATGGAATTGTGAGCGTCCTGTTGCCCACAGGAGTAATTTTTTTTCACATTAGTATTCATTTAAAGGCCTTGTTTCATGATCCGTTGAGAAAAGTATGCCTCATAATGAATAGTCACCCCCATAAAATGGCTTATTTTCATACATAAATTGTCGCATTGATTTGCAACTCCTTAACTTTCCTTTTTTAATTCCCGGCCCAATATCCCGTAAAAACCTAATATTTTGCAATAATCATGAAATGGATGATTCAACCAATAATATTCAGCTTTATTTCAACAAAAATAACCATCCCTTATATCCTTAGTTTCCTGTTGAAAATTGTCGTTTTTGCAACTTTGAAATGGAATTGTGAGCGTCCTGTTGCCCACAGGAGTAAATTTTTTTCACATTACTATTCACTTAGAGGTCTTGTTTCATGAATTGTTTAGAAAAGTATGCCTCATAATGAAAAGTCACCCCCTTAAAATGGCTCAATTTCATACATAAATTGTCGCATTGATATGCAACTCCTTAACTTTCCTTTTTTAATTCCCGGCCCAATATCCCGTAAAAACCTAATATTTTGATTTAACCATGAAATGGATGATTCAACCAATAATATTCGGCTTTATTTCAACAAAAATAACCTTCCCTTATATCCTTAGTTTCCTGTTGAAAATTGTCCTTTTTGCAACTTTGAAATGGAATTGTAAGCGTCCTGTTGCCCGCAGGAGTAAATTTTTTTCACATTACTATTCACTTAATGGCCTTGTTTCTTGATCTGTTGAGAAAAGTATGCCTCATAATGAAAAGTTACCCCCTTAAAATGGCTCAATATCATACATAAATTGTCGCATTGATATGCAACTCCTTAACTTTCCCTTTTTAATTCCCGGCGCAATATCCCGTAAAAAACTAATTTTTTGCATTAAGCATGAAATGGATGATTCAACCAATAATATTCAGCTTTATTTCAACGAAAATATGCATCCCTTATATCCTTGTTTAGCAGTTAAAAATTGTCCTTTTTGCAATTTTGAAATGGAATTGTAAGCGTCCTGTTGCCCGCAGGAGTAAATTTTTTTCACATTACTATACACTTAGAGGTCTTGTTTCATAATTTGTTGAGAAAAGTATGCCTCATAATGAAAAGTCACCCCCTTAAAATGGCTCAATATCATACATAAATTGTCGCATTGATATGTAAATCCTAAACTTTCCCCATTTAATTCCCGGCCTAATATCCCGTAAAAACCTAATATTTTGATTTAACCATGAAATGGATGATTCAACCAATAATATTCAGCTTTATTTCAACAAAAATAACCATCCCTTATATCCATAGTTTCCTGTTGAAAATTGTCCTTTTTGCAAATTTGAAATGGAATTGTGAGCGTCCTGTTGCCCACAGGAGTAAATTTTTTTCACATTACTATTCACTTAGAGGTCTTGTTTCATGATTCGTTGAGAAAAGTATGCCTCATAATGAAAAGTCACCCCCTTAAAATGGCTCCATTTCATACATAAATTGTCGCATTGACATGCAACTCCTTAACTTTCCCTTTTTAATTCCCGGCCTAATATCCCGTAAAAACCTAATATTTTGATTTAACCATGAAATGGATGATTCAACCAATAATATTCTGCTTTATTTCAACAAAAATAACCATCCCTTATATCCTTAGTTTCCTGTTGAAAATTGTCCTTTTTGCAACTTTGAAATGGAATTGTGAGCGTCCTGTTGCCCACAGGAGTAAATTTTTTTCACATTAGTATTCCTTTAAAGGCCTTCTTTCATGATCCGTTGAGAATAGTATGCCTCATAATGAAAAGTCACCCCCTTAAAATGGCTTAATTTCATACATAAATTTTCGCATTGATATGCAACTCCTTAACTTTCCTTTTTTAATTCCCGGCCCAATATCCCTTAAAAATCTTATATTTTGCATTAAATATGAAATTGATGATTCAACCAATATTATTCAGCGTTATATCAACAAAAATAACCATCCCTTATATCCTTAGTTTCCTGTTGAAAATTGTCCTTTTTGCAACTTTGAAATGGAATTGTGAGCGTCCTGTTGCCCACAGGAGTAAATTTTTTTCTCATTACTATTCACTTAGAGGTCTTGTTTCATGATCCGTTGAGAAAAGTATGCCTCATAATGAAAAGTCACCCCCTTAAAATGGCTCAATTTCATACATAAATTGTCGCATTGATATGCAACTCCTTAACTTTCCCCTTTTAATTCCCGGCGCAATATCCCGTAAAAACCTAATATTTTGCATTAAGCATGAAATGGATGATTCAACCAATAATATTCAGCTTTATTTCAACAAAAATACCCAACCCTTATATCCTTAGTTTCCTGTTGAAAATTGTCCTTTTTGCAACTTTGAAATGGAATTGTGAGCGTCCTGTTGCCCACAGGAGTAAATTTTTTTCACATTAGTATTCACTTAAAGGCCTTGTTTCATGATCCGTTGAGAAAAGTATGCCTCATCATGAAAAGTCACCCCCTTAAAATGGCTTAATTTCGTACATAAATTGTCGCATTGATATGTAAATCCTAAACTTTCCCCATTTAATTCCCGGTCTAATATCCCGTAAAAACCTAATATTTTGATTTAACCATAAAATGGATGATTCAACCAATAATATTCAGCTTTATTTCAACAAAAATAACCAGCCCTTATATCCTTAGTTTCCTGTTGAAAATTGTCCTTTTTGCAACTTTGAAATGGAATTGTGAGCGTCCTGTTGCCCACAGGAGTAAATTTTTTTCACATTAGTATTCACTTAAAGGCCTTGTTTCATGATCCGTTGAGAAAAGTATGCCTCATCATGTAAAGTCACCCCCTTAAAATGGCTTTATTTCGTACATAAATTGTCGCATTTATATGCAACTCCTTAACTTTCCCTTTTTAATTCCCGGCGCAATATCCCGTAAAAACCTAATATTTTGCTTAACGCATTAAATAGATGATTCAATCAATAATATTCAGCTTTATTTTAACAAAAATAAGCATCCCTTATATCCTTATTTTCCTGTTGAAAATTGTCCTTTTTGCAACTTTGAAATGGAATTGTAAGCGTCCTGTTGCCCGCAGGAGTAAATTTTTTTCACATTACTATTCACTTAATGGCCTTGTTTCTTGATCTGTTGAGAAAAGTATGCCTCATATTGAAAAGTCACCCCCTTAAAATGGCTCAATATCATACATAAATTGTCGCATTGATATGTAAATCCTAAACTTTCCCCATTTAATTCCCGGCCTAATATCCCGTAAAAACCTAATATTTTGATTTAACCATGAAATGGATGATTCAATCAATAATATTCAGCTTTATTTCTACAAAAATAACCATCCCTTATATCCTTAGTTTCCTGTTGAAAATTGTCCTTTTTGCAACTTTGAAATGGAATTGTGAGCGTCCTGTTGCCCACAGGAGTAAATTTTTTTCACATTAGTATTCCTTTAAAGGCCTTGTTTCATGATCCGTTGAGAATAGTATGCCTCATAATGAAAAGTCACCCCCTTAAAATGGCTTAATTTCATACATAAATTTTCGCATTGATATGCAACTCCTTAACTTTCCTTTTTTAATTCCCGGCCCAATATCCCTTAAAAATCTTATATTTTGCATTAAATATGAAATTGATGATTCAACCAATATTATTCAGCGTTATATCAACAAAAATAACCATCCCTTATATCCTTAGTTTCCTGTTGAAAATTGTCCTTTTTGCAACTTTGAAATGGAATTGTGAGCGTCCTGTTGCCCACAGGAGTAAATTTTTTTCTCATTACTATTCACTTAGAGGTCTTGTTTCATGATCCGTTGAGAAAAGTATGCCTCATAATGAAAAGTCACCCCCTTAAAATGGCTCAATTTCATACATAAATTGTCGCATTGATATGCAACTCCTTAACTTTCCCCTTTTAATTCCCGGCGCAATATCCCGTAAAAACCTAATATTTTGCATTAAGCATGAAATGGATGATTCAACCAATAATATTCAGCTTTATTTCAACAAAAATACCCAACCCTTATATCCTTAGTTTCCTGTTGAAAATTGTCCTTTTTGCAACTTTGAAATGGAATTGTGAGCGTCCTGTTGCCCACAGGAGTAAATTTTTTTCACATTAGTATTCACTTAAAGGCCTTGTTTCATGATCCGTTGAGAAAAGTATGCCTCATCATGAAAAGTCACCCCCTTAAAATGGCTTAATTTCGTACATAAATTGTCGCATTGATATGTAAATCCTAAACTTTCCCCATTTAATTCCCGGTCTAATATCCCGTAAAAACCTAATATTTTGATTTAACCATAAAATGGATGATTCAACCAATAATATTCAGCTTTATTTCAACAAAAATAACCAGCCCTTATATCCTTAGTTTCCTGTTGAAAATTGTCCTTTTTGCAACTTTGAAATGGAATTGTGAGCGTCCTGTTGCCCACAGGAGTAAATTTTTTTCACATTAGTATTCACTTAAAGGCCTTGTTTCATGATCCGTTGAGAAAAGTATGCCTCATCATGTAAAGTCACCCCCTTAAAATGGCTTTATTTCGTACATAAATTGTCGCATTTATATGCAACTCCTTAACTTTCCCTTTTTAATTCCCGGCGCAATATCCCGTAAAAACCTAATATTTTGCTTAACGCATTAAATAGATGATTCAATCAATAATATTCAGCTTTATTTTAACAAAAATAAGCATCCCTTATATCCTTATTTTCCTGTTGAAAATTGTCCTTTTTGCAACTTTGAAATGGAATTGTAAGCGTCCTGTTGCCCGCAGGAGTAAATTTTTTTCACATTACTATTCACTTTATGGCCTTGTTTCTTGATCTGTTGAGAAAAGTATGCCTCATATTGAAAAGTCACCCCCTTAAAATGGCTCAATATCATACATAAATTGTCGCATTGATATGTAAATCCTAAACTTTCCCCATTTAATTCCCGGCCTAATATCCCGTAAAAACCTAATATTTTGATTTAACCATGAAATGGATGATTCAATCAATAATATTCAGCTTTATTTCTACAAAAATAACCATCCCTTATATCCTTAGTTTCCTGTTGAAAATTGTCCTTTTTGCAACTTTGAAATGGAATTGTGAGCGTCCTGTTGCCCACAGGAGTAAATTTTTTTCTCATTAGTATTCACTTAAAGGCCTTGTTTCATGATCCTTTGAGAAAAGTATGCCTCATAATGAAAAGTCACCCCCTTAAAATGGCTTAATTTCATACATAAATTGTCGCATTGATATGCAACTCCTTAACTTTCCTTTTTTAATTCCCGGCCCAATATCCCGTAAAAACCTAATATTTTGCATTTCGCATTAAATAGATGATTCAGTCAATAATATTCAGCTTTATTTAAACAAAAATAAGCATCCTTATTATCCTTATTTTCCTGGTGAAAATTGTCCTTTTTGCAATTTTGAAATGGAATTGTGAGCGTCCTGTTGCCCACAGTAGTAAATTTTTTTCACATTACTATTCACTTAGAGGTCTTGTTTCATGATCCGTTGAGAAAAGTATGCCTCATCATGAAAAGGTCATTGTTTTATAATTATTTGAAAAAAATAGTCCTTATCAAGAATACCCATTTGGCAATTTTCCTTTTTTTTGTTTTCAAGTGCAGAAGTTAGGCAACCATTGTGTCAGTTATGTATAATTGTTTTGCCTTGTATTCCTCAGTTTACATGTATATGTATCTAGAGAGTACGAGTGGTTTAAATAATAATAATAATTAATTATGTTTTTTCAGGTCCAAATTACCAGGATATTAAGGATAACGATTTTGGTCTCACCTGGAAGATATTTTCTAAAGTTATTTGAAGATATATCACCTTGATCATATTTTTTGGAGATACATAATTAGTAAGTACTATTATTTTTGTGACCTTTAAATAATGTTCTAATTGATTTTATCTCTACAGGCGAAGCTGACCGATGACAACAAAGATCGTTCGAGAATCATCAATGAAACTCATCAAGGATATCATTTCCACAATTGTTACGAATGGATTTACTATAACAATCAGTGGTGTAAACTGTGTTTTAATAAATCAGTGAACGTGAAGTGATTAAGTGATATATTATTAAATTATCAGAATTGTCAAAAGCCTTTGATTTACTTTTTATATCTATATGATTGTAACAATTGATATTTTTACCTAGATCGTACATAAAGTATATATTGTATAAATTATATGAATTGCAGATATTATATTTTATTTATTTTAATAAATTATATATTGTTAATATGCAAAAATCTTATATTATATGAAATTATAAATTTTATTGATATTTAACATTAATAAATATTATTTATTGAATTCATTGTTTCAATTCGATTTTCCGCACCCGACCTCCTTGAATTTTATATTTCAGAGTAATTTTTTTACAGTTTAAGTAATTAGAAGAGTTAAATTAATACACCGATTAGGTAGGTACGTTAGGTCGGTAGGTATCGTTAGCTTATTCGATATAAAAGCTAATGTCGAAAAACATCTTAAAATTTCGATATTTTTCTTCGTTTTTTTCGAATTAAATTATTTAGTTTTATGAAGAAGTTCTACTACAATATAAAAATTTGTTTTTTCGAAAAAAAGGATGAAGGACCATAAAATGTTGTCATGTTTTTCTAAAATTTTTCCGATCTCATCATAGAGCAGCTATGATTCGAATATGGTCGGGAAATTCTAATTAATTCGATCGAAAAAATTTCAATTTTCCACAAATCTCATAAGAATTGTTTATATATGAGTTTTAACGTCATTTACATATATCATCTGATAGCCGAGTCGCTAAGGTCGCCGCCGCAGCCGTTGCCATGCCGAGGTCCCAGGTTCGCATCCCGATTGGTCCCGGATTTTTATAATTTCTAATAATTGATTTCTATTCCTTACAGCTTCTAATATCACTAATTAACATTAATTCTTAATTCCAGACATTGTATCATCGAAATATTCGTTCGAGAAGTTCTCCAGCCTTTCGGGGTTGGAAATGATCGACCGATCGATGCATTATATTTTTCCTTTTATTTTTGCTCATTGGTTTTGTGACGTCACTCCATTTGGCGCGATTTTTTTTTCGAAAATTGGGGGGGAGGACCTCGATTTTTCGAATTTAGCGATTAAGGATTTCGGGAATGGCTTAGTTACACTGCGGGATGCCTAAAAATCATATCCTTAAATTGAATTTTTCATTTTTTTGGAGGATATTTTTCGGGCAAAATCCGAAAAAATCTGAAAAACTGGCCAAAATGGACACTTTTTGGCACTTTTTTCAACTTTAACGTCAATTTCTGCGAAAACTATCGATCGTAGATTAACGATCGATAGCTTATTCGATAGCGCTTGAATTACTCTATCGATGGTGTAAATATGGTCCCGGAAAAGCTTAAGGGGAAAAACTTTTTTTTTCAACTCATCAGAAATTTCATTTCGTCGACCCGATGCACGTCGATTTTATAAAAAAAATTTTGAATATTTTTTTTCGAATTTTCCAATGAAATTCACACCATAGCTGCATTACGTTACGATAAAAGCATAATCGAAAAGAATCTCAACTTTTCGATGTCGTTAATGTTTTTTTTCGACTTTTAAAATTCATCAATTGTGCAAGCTAATGCTATTTAAATAAAAATTTGTTTTGTTAGAAAAAGGATAAAGGACCTTAAAATGTCACAATTTTATTTTTCAAATTTTCCAAACATCACATGGAGAACCTATGGTTTAAATAGTTCCGGAAAATTCCAAGAAAATCTCAAGGTCAAATTTGTTCACCAGATCGATTTTCATGGAATTTTCCGGAAAAATTTAAACCATAGGTTCTCCATGTTAAGATCGGAAAAGATGTCACATCACATTGCATACTTTTAATGTCCTTGATCCTTTTTTTCCATAAAACAAAAATGTATTCAAATGGAGTTACGTCACAACATTTTAATCTTTAATATCGAAAAAAACGATTAAGGGCATCGAAAATTTGAGATTTTTAGGTATAGGGTTTTCGTTCTTGACATTGCGTAGCTATGGTGCGAATTTCATCGGAAAATTCGAATAAAAAATATTCAAAAAAATTTTTATAAAATCGACGTGCATCGGGTCGACGAAATGAAATTTCTGAAGAGTTGAAAAAAAAAGTTTTTCCCCTTAAGCTTTTCCGGGGCCAAATTTACACCATCGATAGAGTAATTCAAGCGCTATCGAATAAGCTAACTATCGATAGCCTTCGATCGTTAGTTTTCGCTCAAATTGACGTTAAAGTTGAAAAAAGTGCAAAAAAGTGTCAATTTTGGCCAGTTTTTCAAATTCTTCTGGATTTTGCCCGAAAAATTTCCTCCAAAAAAAAATGAAAAATTCAAAATAAGGATATGGTTTTTAGGCTTCTCGCATCGTCCTTATGCCATACCCCAAATCCTATTTTACTAAAATCGAAAATTCGATATCCTCCCCCTCATTTTTTCGGGAATGACGTCATTTGATGACGTCACTGAGTGACGTCACATATGCGGGATCAAAAAAATAAAATTTATAACTCATCGATCGATCGATCCATTTCCAAGCCCGAAAGGCTGGAACTTCTCTATCGGATATTTCATCCTTACAAACTCTGGAAACAAGGATTAATGTTATTACATGATATTATATGCTGTAAGGAATAATTATTAATTATAATATTTGAAATAAAACCTGGGTCCTGGTCCATCCGGGAATCGAACTCGTGATCTTCCGCTCGAGAGGTGCCGCTTATATCCACTTGGCCACATGAGTTATATCTATTGTTCGGTAAAACTCATATTTAAACAATTCTTAATCAATCGAGACTTTGAAATTTTTTCGATCGAAAAAATTATAAGTTCCTGAAAATATAATATTTATAACTGAAAGACATGCGATTTATATTTAACGATAAATCGAAAAGCATGGAAACTTTAGATTCATTGATTTATAATTCATTTAATTTTATCCGACAATTCCTTTTGAAATATCCATTTTTAGCATCTGAAATTTCGCCATTTTCTCAATTTCCATGATCTCTTTTACATAACAAAGTTATGTAAATAAAAAAAAACAACAATTATAAGCCGAAAATAATTTTATTGTTTATGTATTATTTCTTTGTTTAAAAAATTGTTGGCAATTTATGATTCTGGGAATTTTGAATTAAAACAACGCTGAAATGGGCTACGAAATTTGTTGGAAGTTTTGAGTTGTTGTATTTTTCCTATAGATGTCACTATAAACTTAAGGTTGGTTAGGGTGAAAATATATGATAAAAGTTCATGAGTAAAATCATAGAGGCGCTGTAAACTTAAGTCGGTTGTAATGGAATTCCATGCTAAAAGTTATCTCTTATTTACATAGATGGCGTAACCATATAAAAATAGTTTGGAAAATATTTGCTACTTTAATTTTTTATTACGGAAATAACACTGCAATTATTGAAACGAAATTTAAAAAAAATAACTATATTTAAATAAGCCACATAAATTGTTATATGATTACGCAGAATAAATCATTTTTACGCATACGATGACTGTTTAATTGATTTCATAAATCTTATTCAACTAATTAAAATTGTAATTTTAAATATTGAAAGGAATAGAAAAGGAATTAAAAATCGAATATATTCGGAAAATCGAAAATTTTAAAATGTTTTTCGACGTCCAATATAATTATCATGCATTTCAGTTATAAATATTTTCAGGAACTTATAAATTTTCGATCGAAAAAATTTCAAAGTCTCGATTGATTAAGAATTGTTTAAATATGAGTTTTATCGAACAATAGATATAACTCATGTGGCCAAGTGGATATAAGCGGCACCTCTCGAGCGAAAGATCACGAGTTCGATTCCCGGATGGACCAGGACCCAGGTTTTATTTCAAATATTATAATTAATAATTATTCCTTACAGCATATAATATCATGTAATAACATTAATCCTTGTTTCCAGAGTTTGTAAGGACGAAATATTCGATAGAGAAGTTCCAGCCTTTCGGGCTCGGAAATGGATCGATCGATCGATGAGTTATAAATTTTATTTTTTTGATCCCGCATATGTGACGTCACTCAGTGACGTCATCAAATGACGTCATTCCCGAAAAAATGAGGGGGAGGATATCGAATTTTCGATTTTAGTAAAATAGGATTTGGGGTATGGCATAAGGACGATGCGAGAAGCCTAAAAACCATATCCTTATTTTGAATTTTTCATTTTTTTTTGGAGGAAATTTTTCGGGCAAAATCCAGAAGAATTTGAAAAACTGGCCAAAATTGACACTTTTTTGCACTTTTTTCAACTTTAACGTCAATTTGAGCGAAAACTAACGATCGAAGGCTATCGATAGTTAGCTTATTCGATAGCGCTTGAATTACTCTATCGATGGTGTAAATTTGGCCCCGGAAAAGCTTAAGGGGAAAAACTTTTTTTTTCAACTCTTCAGAAATTTCATTTCGTCGACCCGATGCACGTCGATTTTATAAAAATTTTTTTGAATATTTTTTATTCGAATTTTCCGATGAAATTCGCACCATAGCTACGCAATGTCAAGAACGAAAACCCTATACCTAAAAATCTCAAATTTTCGATGCCCTTAATCGTTTTTTTCGATATTAAAGATTAAAATGTTGTGACGTAACTCCATTTGAATACATTTTTGTTTTATGGAAAAAAAGGATCAAGGACATTAAAAGTATGCAATGTGATGTGACATCTTTTCCGATCTTAACATGGAGAACCTATGGTTTAAATTTTTCCGGAAAATTCCATGAAAATCGATCTGGTGAACAAATTTGACCTTGAGATTTTCTTGGAATTTTCCGGAACTATTTAAACCATAGGTTCTCCATGTGATGTTTGGAAAATTTGAAAAATAAAATTGTGACATTTTAAGGTCCTTTATCCTTTTTCTAACAAAACAAATTTTTATTTAAATAGCATTAGCTTGCACAATTGATGAATTTTAAAAGTCGAAAAAAAACAATAACGACATCGAAAAGTTGAGATTCTTTTCGATTATGCTTTTATCGTAACGTAATGCTGCTATGGTGTGAATTTCATTGGAAAATTCGAAAAAAAATATTCAAAATTTTTTTTATAAAATCGACGTGCATCGGGTCGACGAAATGAAATTTCTGATGAGTTGAAAAAAAAAGTTTTTCCCCTTAAGCTTTTCCGGGACCATATTTACACCATCGATAGAGTAATTCAAGCGCTATCGAATAAGCTATCGATCGTTAATCTACGATCGATAGTTTTCGCAGAAATTGACGTTAAAGTTGAAAAAAGTGCCAAAAAGTGTCCATTTTGGCCAGTTTTTCAGATTTTTTCGGATTTTGCCCGAAAAATATCCTCCAAAAAAATGAAAAATTCAATTTAAGGATATGATTTTTAGGCATCCCGCAGTGTAACTAAGCCATTCCCGAAATCCTTAATCGCTAAATTCGAAAAATCGAGGTCCTCCCCCCCAATTTTCGAAAAAAAAATCGCGCCAAATGGAGTGACGTCACAAAACCAATGAGCAAAAATAAAAGGAAAAATATAATGCATCGATCGGTCGATCATTTCCAACCCCGAAAGGCTGGAGAACTTCTCGAACGAATATTTCGATGATACAATGTCTGGAATTAAGAATTAATGTTAATTAGTGATATTAGAAGCTGTAAGGAATAGAAATCAATTATTAGAAATTATAAAAATCCGGGACCAATCGGGATGCGAACCTGGGACCTCGGCATGGCAACGGCTGCGGCGGCGACCTTAGCGACTCGGCTATCAGATGATATATGTAAATGACGTTAAAACTCATATATAAACAATTCTTATGAGATTTGTGGAAAATTGAAATTTTTTCGATCGAATTAATTAGAATTTCCCGACCATATTCGAATCATAGCTGCTCTATGATGAGATCGGAAAAATTTTAGAAAAACATGACAACATTTTATGGTCCTTCATCCTTTTTTTCGAAAAAACAAATTTTTATATTGTAGTAGAACTTCTTCATAAAACTAAATAATTTAATTCGAAAAAAACGAAGAAAAATATCGAAATTTTAAGATGTTTTTCGACATTAGCTTTTATATCGAATAAGCTAACGATACCTACCGACCTAACGTACCTACCTAATCGGTGTATTAATTTAACTCTTCTAATTACTTAAACTGTAAAAAAATTACTCTGAAATATAAAATTCAAGGAGGTCGGGTGCGGAAAATCGAATTGAAACAATGAATTCAATAAATAATATTTATTAATGTTAAATATCAATAAAATTTATAATTTCATATAATATAAGATTTTTGCATATTAACAATATATAATTTATTAAAATAAATAAAATATAATATCTGCAATTCATATAATTTATACAATATATACTTTATGTACGATCTAGGTAAAAATATCAATTGTTACAATCATATAGATATAAAAAGTAAATCAAAGGCTTTTGACAATTCTGATAATTTAATAATATATCACTTAATCACTTCACGTTCACTGATTTATTAAAACACAGTTTACACCACTGATTGTTATAGTAAATCCATTCGTAACAATTGTGGAAATGATATCCTTGATGAGTTTCATTGATGATTCTCGAACGATCTTTGTTGTCATCGGTCAGCTTCGCCTGTAGAGATAAAATCAATTAGAACATTATTTAAAGGTCACAAAAATAATAGTACTTACTAATTATGTATCTCCAAAAAATATGATCAAGGTGATATATCTTCAAATAACTTTAGAAAATATCTTCCAGGTGAGACCAAAATCGTTATCCTTAATATCCTGGTAATTTGGACCTGAAAAAACATAATTAATTATTATTATTATTTAAACCACTCGTACTCTCTAGATACATATACATGTAAACTGAGGAATACAAGGCAAAACAATTATACATAACTGACACAATGGTTGCCTAACTTCTGCACTTGAAAACAAAAAAAAGGAAAATTGCCATATGGGTATTCTTGATAAGGACTATTTTTTTCAAATAATTATAAAACAATGACCTTTTCATGATGAGGCATACTTTTCTCAACGGATCATGAAACAAGACCTCTAAGTGAATAGTAATGTGAAAAAAATTTACTACTGTGGGCAACAGGACGCTCACAATTCCAATTCAAAATTGCAAAAAGGACAATTTTCACCAGGAAAATAAGGATAATAAGGATGCTTATTTTTGTTTAAATAAAGCTGAATATTATTGACTGAATCATCTATTTAATGCGAAATGCAAAATATTAGGTTTTTACGGGATATTGGGCCGGGAATTAAATGGGGAAAGTTTAGGATTTACATATCAATGCGACAATTTATGTACGAAATTAAGCCATTTTAAGGGGGTGACTTTTCATGATGAGGCATACTTTTCTCAACGGATCATGAAACAAGGCCTTTAAGTGAATACTAATGTGAAAAAAATTTACTCCTGTGGGCAACAGGACGCTCACAATTCCATTTCAAAGTTGCAAAATGGACAATTTTCAACAGGAAACTAAGGATATAAGGGTTGGGTATTTTTGTTGAAATAAAGCTGAATATTATTGGTTGAATCATCCATTTCATGCTTAATGCAAAATATTAGGTTTTTACGGGATATTGCGCCGGGAATTAAAAGGGGAAAGTTAAGGAGTTGCATATCAATGCGACAATTTATGTATGAAATTGAGCCATTTTAAGGGGGTGACTTTTCATTATGAGGCATACTTTTCTCAACGGATCATGAAACAAGACCTCTAAGTGAATAGTAATGAGAAAAAAATTTACTCCTGTGGGCAACAGGACGCTCACAATTCCATTTCAAAGTTGCAAAAAGGACAATTTTCAACAGGAAACTAAGGATATAAGGGATGGTTATTTTTGTTGAAATAAAGCTGAATAATATTGGTTGAATCATCCATTTCATATTTAATGCAAAATATAAGATTTTTAAGGGATATTGGGCCGGGAATTAAAAAAGGAAAGTTAAGGAGTTGCATATCAATGCGACAATTTATGTATGAAATTAAGCCACTTTAAGGGGGTGACTTTTCATGATGAGGAACACTTTTCTCAACGGATCATGAAACAAGGCCTTTAAGTGAATACTAATGTGAAAAAAATTTACTCCTGTGGGCAACAGGACGCTCACAATTCCATTTCAAAGTTGCAAAAAGGACAATTTTCAACAGGAAACTAAGGATATAAGGGATGATTATTTTTGTTGAAATAAAGCAGAATATTATTGGTTGAATCATCCATTTCATGGTTAAATCAAAATTTTAGGTTTTTACGGGATATTAGGCCGGGAATTAAATGGGGAAAGTTTAGGATTTACATATCAATGCGACAATTTATGTACGAAATTAAGCCATTTTAAGGGGGTGACTTTTCATTATGAGGCATACTTTTCTCAACGGATCATGAAACAAGGCCATTAAATGAATACTAATGTGAAAAAAATTTACTCCTGTGGGCAACAGGACGCTCACAATTCCATTTCAAAGTTGCAAAAAGGACAATTTTCAACAGGAAACTAAGGATATAAGCGATGGTTATTTTTGTTGAAATAAAGCAGAATATTATTGGTTGAATCTTCCATTTCATGGTTAAATCAAAATTTTAGGTTTTTACGGGATATTAGGCCGGGAATTAAATTGGGAAAGTTTAGGATTTACATATCAATGCGACAATTTATGTACGAAATTAAGCCATTTTAAGGGGGTGACTTTTCATGATGAGGCATACTTTTCTCAACGGATCATGAAACAAGGCCTTTAAGTGAATACTAATGTGAAAAAAATTTACTCCTGTGGGCAACAGGACGCTCACAATTCCATTTCAAAGTTGCAAAAACGACAATTTTCAACAGGAAACTAAGGATATAAGGGATGGTTATTTTTGTTGAAATAAAGCTGAATATTATTGGTTGAATCTTCCATTTCATGATTATTGCAAAATATTAGGTTTTTACGAGATATTGGGCCGGGAATTAAAAAAGGAAAGTTAAGGAGTTGCATATCTATGCGACAATTTATGTATGAAATTAAGCCATTTTAAGGGGGTGACTTTTCATGATGAGGCATACTTTTCTCAACGGATCATGAAACAAGGCCTTTAAGTGAATACTAATGTGAAAAAAATATACTTCTGTGGGCAACAGGACGCTCACAATTCCATTTCAAAGTTGCAAAAAGGACAATTTTCAACAGGAAACTAAGGATATAAGGGATGGTTATTTTTGTTGAAATAAAGCAGAATATTATTGGATGAATCATCCATTTCATGGTTAAATCAAAATATTAGGTTTTTACGGTATATTGGGCCGGGAATTAAAAAAGGAAAGTTAAGGAGTTGCATATCAATGCGGCAATTTATGTATGAAATTAAGCCATTTTAAGGGGGTGACTTTTCATGATGAGGCATACTTTTCTCAACGGATCATGAAACAAGGCCTTTAAGTGAATACTAATGTGAAAAAAATTTACTCCTGTGGGCAACAGGACGCTCACAATTCCATTTCAAATTTGCAAAAAGGACAATTTTCAACAGGAAACTAAGGATATAAGGGATGGTTATTTTTGTTGAAATAAAGCTGAATATTATTAGTTGAATCATCCATTTCATGTTTAATGCAAAATATTAGGTTTTTACGGGATATTGGGCCGGGAATTAAAAAAGGAAAGTTAAGGAGTTGCATATCAATGCGGCAATTTATGTATGAAATTACGCCATTTTAAGGGGGTGACTTTTCATGATGAGGCATACTTTTCTCAACGGATCATGAAACAAGGCCTTTAAGTGAATACTAATGTGAAAAAAATTTACTCCTGTGGGCAACAGGACGCTCACAATTCCATTTCAAAGTTGCAAAAAGGACAATTTTCAACAGGAAACTAAGGATATAAGGGATGGTTATTTTTGTTGAAATAAAGCAGAATATTATTGGTTGAATCATCCATTTCATGGTTAAATCAAAATTTTAGGTTTTTACGGGATATTAGGCCGGGAATTAAATGGGGAAAGTTTAGGATTTACATATCAATGCGACAATTTATGTACGAAATTAAGCCATTTTAAGGGGGTGACTTTTCATTATGAGGCATACTTTTCTCAACGGATCATGAAACAAGGCCATTAAATGAATACTAATGTGAAAAAAATTTACTCCTGTGGGCAACAGGACGCTCACAATTCCATTTCAAAGTTGCAAAAAGGACAATTTTCAACAGGAAACTAAGGATATAAGCGATGGTTATTTTTGTTGAAATAAAGCAGAATATTATTGGTTGAATCATCCATTTCATGGTTAAATCAAAATATTAGGTTTTTACGGGATATTAAGCCGGGAATTAAATTGGGAAAGTTTAGGATTTACATATCAATGCGACAATTTATGTACGAAATTAAGCCATTTTAAGGGGGTGACTTTTCATGATGAGGCATACTTTTCTCAACGGATCATGAAACAAGGCCTTTAAGTGAATACTAATGTGAAAAAAATTTACTCCTGTGGGCAACAGGACGCTCACAATTCCATTTCAAAGTTGCAAAAACGACAATTTTCAACAGGAAACTAAGGATATAAGGGATGGTTATTTTTGTTGAAATAAAGCTGAATATTATTGGTTGAATCTTCCATTTCATGATTATTGCAAAATATTAGGTTTTTACGGGATATTGGGCCGGGAATTAAAAAAGGAAAGTTAAGGAGTTGCATATCAATGCGACAATTTATGTATGAAATTAAGCCATTTTAAGGGGGTGACTTTTCATGATGAGGAATACTTTTCTCAACGGATCATGAAACAAGGCCTTTAAGTGAATACTAATGAGAATAAAATTTACTCCTGTGGGCAACAGGACGCTCACAATTCCATTTCAAAGTTGCAAAAAGGACAATTTTCAACAGGAAACTAAGGATATAAGCGATGGTTATTTTTGTTGAAATAAAGCTGAATATTATTAGTTGAATCATCCATTTCATGTTTAATGCAAAATATTAGGTTTTTACGGGATATTGGGCCGGGAATTAAAAAAGGAAAGTTAAGGAGTTGCATATCAATGCGACAATTTATGTATGAAATTAAGCCATTTTAAGGGGGTGACTTTTCATGATGAGGCATACTTTTCTCAACGGATCATGAAACAAGGCCTTTAAGTGAATACTAATGTGAAAAAAATTTACTCCTGAGGGCAACAGGACGCTCACAATTCCATTTCAAAGTTGCAAAAAGGACAATTTTCAACAGGAAACTAAGGATATAAGGGATGGTTATTTTTGTTGAAATAAAGCTGATTATTATTGGTTGAATCATCCATTTCATGGTTAAATCAAAATATTAGGTTTTTACGGGATATTAGGCCGGGAATTAAATGGGGAAAGTTTAGGATTTACATATCAATGCGACAATTTATGTACGAAATTAAGCCATTTTAAGGGGGTGACTTTTCATGATGAGGAACACTTTTCTCAACGGATCATGAAAAAAGGCCTTTAAGTGAATACTAATGTGAAAAAAATTTACTCCTGTGGGCAACAGGACGCTCACAATTCCATTTCAAAGTTGCAAAAAGGACAATTTTCAACAGGAAACTAAGGATATAAGGGATGGTTATTTTTGTTGAAATAAAGCTGAATATTATTGGTTGAATCATCCATTTCATGGTTAAATCAAAATATAAGGTTTTTACGGGATATTAGGCCGGGAATTAAATGGGGAAAGTTTAGGATTTACATATCAATGCGACAATTTATGTACGAAATTAAGCCATTTTAAGGGGGTGACTTTTCATGATGAGGAATACTTTTCTCAACGGATCATGAAACAAGGCCTTTAAGTGAATACTAATGTGAAAAAAATTTACTCCTGTGGGCAACAGGACGCTCACAATTCCATTTCAAAGTTGCAAAAAGGACAATTTTCAACAGGAAACTAAGGATATAAGGGATGGTTATTTTTGTTGAAATAAAGCTGAATAATATTGGTTGAATCATCCATTTCATATTTAATGCAAAATATAAGATTTTTAAGGGATATTGGGCCGGGAATTAAAAAAGGAAAGTTAAGGAGTTGCATATCAATGCGACAATTTATGTATGAAATTAAGCCATTTTAAGGGGGTAACTTTTCATGATGAGGAACACTTTTCTCAACGGATCATGAAACAAGGCCTTTAAGTGAATACTAATGTGAAAAAAATTTACTCCTGTGGGCAACAGGACGCTCACAATTCCATTTCAAAGTTGCAAAAAGGACAATTTTCAACAGGAAACTAAGGATATAAGGGATGGTTATTTTTGTTGAAATAAAGCAGAATATTATTGGTTGAATCATCCATTTCATGGTTAAATCAAAATTTTAGGTTTTTACGGGATATTAGGCCGGGAATTAAATGGGGAAAGTTTAGGATTTACATATCAATGCGACAATTTATGTACGAAATTAAGCCATTTTAAGGGGGTGACTTTTCATTATGAGGCATACTTTTCTCAACGGATCATGAAACAAGGCCATTAAATGAATACTAATGTGAAAAAAATTTACTCCTGTGGGCAACAGGACGCTCACAATTCCATTTCAAAGTTGCAAAAAGGACAATTTTCAACAGGAAACTAAGGATATAAGCGATGGTTATTTTTGTTGAAATAAAGCAGAATATTATTGGTTGAATCATCCATTTCATGGTTAAATCAAAATATTAGGTTTTTACGGGATATTAAGCCGGGAATTAAATTGGGAAAGTTTAGGATTTACATATCAATGCGACAATTTATGTACGAAATTAAGCCATTTTAAGGGGGTGACTTTTCATGATGAGGCATACTTTTCTCAACGGATCATGAAACAAGGCCTTTAAGTGAATACTAATGTGAAAAAAATTTACTCCTGTGGGCAACAGGACGCTCACAATTCCATTTCAAAGTTGCAAAAACGACAATTTTCAACAGGAAACTAAGGATATAAGGGATGGTTATTTTTGTTGAAATAAAGCTGAATATTATTGGTTGAATCTTCCATTTCATGATTATTGCAAAATATTAGGTTTTTACGGGATATTGGGCCGGGAATTAAAAAAGGAAAGTTAAGGAGTTGCATATCAATGCGACAATTTATGTATGAAATTAAGCCATTTTAAGGGGGTAACTTTTCATGATGAGGAACACTTTTCTCAACGGATCATGAAACAAGGCCTTTAAGTGAATACTAATGTGAAAAAAATTTACTCCTGAGGGCAACAGGACGCTCACAATTCCATTTCAAAGTTGCAAAAAGGACAATTTTCAACAGGAAACTAAGGATATAAGGGATGGTTATTTTTGTTGAAATAAAGCTGATTATTATTGGTTGAATCATCCATTTCATGGTTAAATCAAAATATTAGGTTTTTACGGGATATTAGGCCGGGAATTAAATGGGGAAAGTTTAGGATTTACATATCAATGCGACAATTTATGTACGAAATTAAGCCATTTTAAGGGGGTGACTTTTCATGATGAGGAACACTTTTCTCAACGGATCATGAAAAAAGGCCTTTAAGTGAATACTAATGTGAAAAAAATTTACTCCTGTGGGCAACAGGACGCTCACAATTCCATTTCAAAGTTGCAAAAAGGACAATTTTCAACAGGAAACTAAGGATATAAGGGATGGTTATTTTTGTTGAAATAAAGCTGAATATTATTGGTTGAATCATCCATTTCATGGTTAAATCAAAATATAAGGTTTTTACGGGATATTAGGCCGGGAATTAAATGGGGAAAGTTTAGGATTTACATATCAATGCGACAATTTATGTACGAAATTAAGCCATTTTAAGGGGGTGACTTTTCATGATGAGGAATACTTTTCTCAACGGATCATGAAACAAGGCCTTTAAGTGAATACTAATGTGAAAAAAATTTACTCCTGTGGGCAACAGGACGCTCACAATTCCATTTCAAAGTTGCAAAAAGGACAATTTTCAACAGGAAACTAAGGATATAAGGGATGGTTATTTTTGTTGAAATAAAGCTGAATAATATTGGTTGAATCATCCATTTCATATTTAATGCAAAATATAAGATTTTTAAGGGATATTGGGCCGGGAATTAAAAAAGGAAAGTTAAGGAGTTGCATATCAATGCGACAATTTATGTATGAAATTAAGCCATTTTAAGGGGGTAACTTTTCATGATGAGGAACACTTTTCTCAACGGATCATGAAACAAGGCCTTTAAGTGAATACTAATGTGAAAAAAATTTACTCCTGTGGGCAACAGGACGCTCACAATTCCATTTCAAAGTTGCAAAAAGGACAATTTTCAACAGGAAACTAAGGATATAAGGGATGGTTATTTTTGTTGAAATAAAGCAGAATATTATTGGTTGAATCATCCATTTCATGGTTAAATCAAAATTTTAGGTTTTTACGGGATATTAGGCCGGGAATTAAATGGGGAAAGTTTAGGATTTACATATCAATGCGACAATTTATGTACGAAATTAAGCCATTTTAAGGGGGTGACTTTTCATTATGAGGCATACTTTTCTCAACGGATCATGAAACAAGGCCATTAAATGAATACTAATGTGAAAAAAATTTACTCCTGTGGGCAACAGGACGCTCACAATTCCATTTCAAAGTTGCAAAAAGGACAATTTTCAACAGGAAACTAAGGATATAAGCGATGGTTATTTTTGTTGAAATAAAGCAGAATATTATTGGTTGAATCATCCATTTCATGGTTAAATCAAAATATTAGGTTTTTACGGGATATTAAGCCGGGAATTAAATTGGGAAAGTTTAGGATTTACATATCAATGCGACAATTTATGTACGAAATTAAGCCATTTTAAGGGGGTGACTTTTCATGATGAGGCATACTTTTCTCAACGGATCATGAAACAAGGCCTTTAAGTGAATACTAATGTGAAAAAAATTTACTCCTGTGGGCAACAGGACGCTCACAATTCCATTTCAAAGTTGCAAAAAGGACAATTTTCAACAGGAAACTAAGGATATAAGGGATGGTTATTTTTGTTGAAATAAAGCTGAATATTATTAGTTGAATCATCCATTTCATGTTTAATGCAAAATATTAGGTTTTTACGGGATATTGGGCCGGGAATTAAAAAAGGAAAGTTAAGGAGTTGCATTTCAATGCGACAATTTATGTATGAAATTAAGCCATTTTAAGGGGGTGACTTTTCATGATAAGGCATACATTTCTCAACGGATCATGAAACAAGGCCTTTAAGTGAATACTAATGTGAAAAAAATTTACTCCTGTGGGCAACAGGACGCTCACAATTCCATTTCAAAATTGCAAAAAGGACAATTTTTAACTGCTAAACAAGGATATAAGGGATGGATATTTTCGTTGAAATAAAGCTGAATATTATTAGTTGAATCATCCATTTCATGTTTAATGCAAAATATTAGGTTTATACGGGATATTGGGCCGGGAATTAAATGGGGAAAGTTTAGGATTTACATATCAATGCGACAATTTATGTACGAAATTAAGCCATTTTAAGGGGGTGACTTTTCATGATGAGGAATACTTTTCTCAACGGATCATGAAACAAGGCCATTAAATGAATACTAATGTGAATAAAATTTACTCCTGTGGGCAACAGGACGCTCACAATTCCATTTCAAAGTTGCAAAAAGGACAATTTTCAACAGGAAACTAAGGATATAAGCGATGGTTATTTTTGTTGAAATAAAGCTGAATATTATTAGTTGAATCATCCATTTCATGTTTAATGCAAAATATTAGGTTTTTACGGGATATTGGGCCGGGAATTAAAAAAGGAAAGTTAAGGAGTTGCATATCAATGCGACAATTTATGTATGAAATTAAGCCATTTTAAGGGGGTGACTTTTCATGATGAGGAACACTTTTCTCAACGGATCATGAAACAAGGCCATTAAATGAATACTAATGTGAAAAAAATTTACTCCTGTGGGCAACAGGACGCTCACAATTCCATTTCAAAGTTGCAAAAAGGACAATTTTCAACAGGAAACTAAGGATATAAGCGATGGTTATTTTTGTTGAAATAAAGCAGAATATTATTGGTTGAATCATCCATTTCATGTTTAATGCAAAATATTAGGTTTATACGGGATATTGGGCCGGGAATTAAATGGGGAAAGTTTAGGATTTACATATCAATGCGACAATTTATGTACGAAATTAAGCCATTTTAAGGGGGTGACTTTTCATGATGAGGAATACTTTTCTCAACGGATCATGAAACAAGGCCATTAAATGAACACTAATGTGAAAAAAATTTACTCCTGAGGGCAACAGGACGCTCACAATTCCATTTCAAAGTTGCAAAAAGGACAATTTTCAACAGGAAACTAAGGATATAAGGGATGGTTATTTTTGTTGAAATAAAGCAGAATATTATTGGTTGAATCATCCATTTCATGGTTAAATCAAAATTTTAGGTTTTTACGGGATATTAGGCCGGGAATTAAATGGGGAAAGTTTAGGATTTACATATCAATGCGACAATTTATGTACGAAATTAAGCCATTTTAAGGGGGTGACTTTTCATTATGAGGCATACTTTTCTCAACGGATCATGAAACAAGGCCATTAAATGAATACTAATGTGAAAAAAATTTACTCCTGTGGGCAACAGGACGCTCACAATTCCATTTCAAAGTTGCAAAAAGGACAATTTTCAACAGGAAACTAAGGATATAAGCGATGGTTATTTTTGTTGAAATAAAGCAGAATATTATTGGTTGAATCATCCATTTCATGGTTAAATCAAAATATTAGGTTTTTACGGGATATTAAGCCGGGAATTAAATTGGGAAAGTTTAGGATTTACATATCAATGCGACAATTTATGTACGAAATTAAGCCATTTTAAGGGGGTGACTTTTCATGATGAGGCATACTTTTCTCAACGGATCATGAAACAAGGCCTTTAAGTGAATACTAATGTGAAAAAAATTTACTCCTGTGGGCAACAGGACGCTCACAATTCCATTTCAAAGTTGCAAAAACGACAATTTTCAACAGGAAACTAAGGATATAAGGGATGGTTATTTTTGTTGAAATAAAGCTGAATATTATTGGTTGAATCTTCCATTTCATGATTATTGCAAAATATTAGGTTTTTACGGGATATTGGGCCGGGAATTAAAAAAGGAAAGTTAAGGAGTTGCATATCAATGCGACAATTTATGTATGAAATTAAGCCATTTTAAGGGGGTGACTTTTCATGATGAGGAATACTTTTCTCAACGGATCATGAAACAAGGCCTTTAAGTGAATACTAATGAGAATAAAATTTACTCCTGTGGGCAACAGGACGCTCACAATTCCATTTCAAAGTTGCAAAAAGGACAATTTTCAACAGGAAACTAAGGATATAAGCGATGGTTATTTTTGTTGAAATAAAGCTGAATATTATTAGTTGAATCATCCATTTCATGTTTAATGCAAAATATTAGGTTTTTACGGGATATTGGGCCGGGAATTAAAAAAGGAAAGTTAAGGAGTTGCATATCAATGCGACAATTTATGTATGAAATTAAGCCATTTTAAGGGGGTGACTTTTCATGATGAGGCATACTTTTCTCAACGGATCATGAAACAAGGCCTTTAAGTGAATACTAATGTGAAAAAAATTTACTCCTGAGGGCAACAGGACGCTCACAATTCCATTTCAAAGTTGCAAAAAGGACAATTTTCAACAGGAAACTAAGGATATAAGGGATGGTTATTTTTGTTGAAATAAAGCTGATTATTATTGGTTGAATCATCCATTTCATGGTTAAATCAAAATATTAGGTTTTTACGGGATATTAGGCCGGGAATTAAATGGGGAAAGTTTAGGATTTACATATCAATGCGACAATTTATGTACGAAATTAAGCCATTTTAAGGGGGTGACTTTTCATGATGAGGAACACTTTTCTCAACGGATCATGAAAAAAGGCCTTTAAGTGAATACTAATGTGAAAAAAATTTACTCCTGTGGGCAACAGGACGCTCACAATTCCATTTCAAAGTTGCAAAAAGGACAATTTTCAACAGGAAACTAAGGATATAAGGGATGGTTATTTTTGTTGAAATAAAGCTGAATATTATTGGTTGAATCATCCATTTCATGGTTAAATCAAAATATAAGGTTTTTACGGGATATTAGGCCGGGAATTAAATGGGGAAAGTTTAGGATTTACATATCAATGCGACAATTTATGTACGAAATTAAGCCATTTTAAGGGGGTGACTTTTCATGATGAGGAATACTTTTCTCAACGGATCATGAAACAAGGCCTTTAAGTGAATACTAATGTGAAAAAAATTTACTCCTGTGGGCAACAGGACGCTCACAATTCCATTTCAAAGTTGCAAAAAGGACAATTTTCAACAGGAAACTAAGGATATAAGGGATGGTTATTTTTGTTGAAATAAAGCTGAATAATATTGGTTGAATCATCCATTTCATATTTAATGCAAAATATAAGATTTTTAAGGGATATTGGGCCGGGAATTAAAAAAGGAAAGTTAAGGAGTTGCATATCAATGCGACAATTTATGTATGAAATTAAGCCATTTTAAGGGGGTAACTTTTCATGATGAGGAACACTTTTCTCAACGGATCATGAAACAAGGCCTTTAAGTGAATACTAATGTGAAAAAAATTTACTCCTGTGGGCAACAGGACGCTCACAATTCCATTTCAAAGTTGCAAAAAGGACAATTTTCAACAGGAAACTAAGGATATAAGGGATGGTTATTTTTGTTGAAATAAAGCAGAATATTATTGGTTGAATCATCCATTTCATGGTTAAATCAAAATTTTAGGTTTTTACGGGATATTAGGCCGGGAATTAAATGGGGAAAGTTTAGGATTTACATATCAATGCGACAATTTATGTACGAAATTAAGCCATTTTAAGGGGGTGACTTTTCATTATGAGGCATACTTTTCTCAACGGATCATGAAACAAGGCCATTAAATGAATACTAATGTGAAAAAAATTTACTCCTGTGGGCAACAGGACGCTCACAATTCCATTTCAAAGTTGCAAAAAGGACAATTTTCAACAGGAAACTAAGGATATAAGCGATGGTTATTTTTGTTGAAATAAAGCAGAATATTATTGGTTGAATCATCCATTTCATGGTTAAATCAAAATATTAGGTTTTTACGGGATATTAAGCCGGGAATTAAATTGGGAAAGTTTAGGATTTACATATCAATGCGACAATTTATGTACGAAATTAAGCCATTTTAAGGGGGTGACTTTTCATGATGAGGCATACTTTTCTCAACGGATCATGAAACAAGGCCTTTAAGTGAATACTAATGTGAAAAAAATTTACTCCTGTGGGCAACAGGACGCTCACAATTCCATTTCAAAGTTGCAAAAACGACAATTTTCAACAGGAAACTAAGGATATAAGGGATGGTTATTTTTGTTGAAATAAAGCTGAATATTATTGGTTGAATCTTCCATTTCATGATTATTGCAAAATATTAGGTTTTTACGGGATATTGGGCCGGGAATTAAAAAAGGAAAGTTAAGGAGTTGCATATCAATGCGACAATTTATGTATGAAATTAAGCCATTTTAAGGGGGTGACTTTTCATGATGAGGCATACTTTTCTCAACGGATCATGAAACAAGGCCTTTAAGTGAATACTAATGTGAAAAAAATATACTTCTGTGGGCAACAGGACGCTCACAATTCCATTTCAAAGTTGCAAAAAGGACAATTTTCAACAGGAAACTAAGGATATAAGGGATGGTTATTTTTGTTGAAATAAAGCAGAATATTATTGGATGAATCATCCATTTCATGGTTAAATCAAAATATTAGGTTTTTACGGTATATTGGGCCGGGAATTAAAAAAGGAAAGTAAAGGAGTTGCATATCAATGCGGCAATTTATGTATGAAATTAAGCCATTTTAAGGGGGTGACTTTTCATGATGAGGCATACTTTTCTCAACGGATCATGAAACAAGGCCTTTAAGTGAATACTAATGTGAAAAAAATTTACTCCTGTGGGCAACAGGACGCTCACAATTCCATTTCAAAGTTGCAAAAAGGACAATTTTCAACAGGAAACTAAGGATATAAGGGATGGTTATTTTTGTTGAAATAAAGCTGAATATTATTAGTTGAATCATCCATTTCATGTTTAATGCAAAATATTAGGTTTTTACGGGATATTGGGCCGGGAATTAAAAAAGGAAAGTTAAGGAGTTGCATATCAATGCGACAATTTATGTATGAAATTAAGCCATTTTAAGGGGGTGACTTTTCATGATAAGGCATACATTTCTCAACGGATCATGAAACAAGGCCTTTAAGTGAATACTAATGTGAAAAAAATTTACTCCTGTGGGCAACAGGACGCTCACAATTCCATTTCAAAATTGCAAAAAGGACAATTTTTAACTGCTAAACAAGGATATAAGGGATGGATATTTTCGTTGAAATAAAGCTGAATATTATTAGTTGAATCATCCATTTCATGTTTAATGCAAAATATTAGGTTTATACGGGATATTGGGCCGGGAATTAAATGGGGAAAGTTTAGGATTTACATATCAATGCGACAATTTATGTACGAAATTAAGCCATTTTAAGGGGGTGACTTTTCATGATGAGGAATACTTTTCTCAACGGATCATGAAACAAGGCCATTAAATGAATACTAATGTGAATAAAATTTACTCCTGTGGGCAACAGGACGCTCACAATTCCATTTCAAAGTTGCAAAAAGGACAATTTTCAACAGGAAACTAAGGATATAAGCGATGGTTATTTTTGTTGAAATAAAGCTGAATATTATTAGTTGAATCATCCATTTCATGTTTAATGCAAAATATTAGGTTTTTACGGGATATTGGGCCGGGAATTAAAAAAGGAAAGTTAAGGAGTTGCATATCAATGCGACAATTTATGTATGAAATTAAGCCATTTTAAGGGGGTGACTTTTCATGATGAGGAACACTTTTCTCAACGGATCATGAAACAAGGCCTTTAAGTGAATACTAATGTGAAAAAAATTTACTCCTGAGGGCAACAGGACGCTCACAATTCCATTTCAAAGTTGCAAAAAGGACAATTTTCAACAGGAAACTAAGGATATAAGGGATGGTTATTTTTGTTGAAATAAAGCTGAATATTATTGGTTGAATCATCCATTTCATGGTTAAATCAAAATATTAGGTTTTTACGGGATATTAGGCCGGGAATTAAATGGGGAAAGTTTAGGATTTACATATCAATGCGACAATTTATGTACGAAATTAAGCCATTTTAAGGGGGTGACTTTTCATGATGAGGAACACTTTTCTCAACGGATCATGAAACAAGGCCATTAAATGAATACTAATGTGAAAAAAATTTACTCCTGTGGGCAACAGGACGCTCACAATTCCATTTCAAAGTTGCAAAAAGGACAATTTTCAACAGGAAACTAAGGATATAAGCGATGGTTATTTTTGTTGAAATAAAGCAGAATATTATTGGTTGAATCATCCATTTCATGGTTAAATCAAAATATTAGGTTTTTACGGGATATTGGGCCGGGAATTAAAAAAGGAAAGTTAAGGAGTTGCATATCAATGCGACAATTTATGTACGAAATTAAGCCATTTTAAGGGGGTGACTTTTCATGATGAGGCATACTTTTCTCAACGGATCATGAAACAAGGCCTTTAAGTGAATACTAATGTGAAAAAAATTTACTCCTGAGGGCAACAGGACGCTCACAATTCCATTTCAAAGTTGCAAAATGGACAATTTTCAACAGGAAACTAAGGATATAAGGGATGGTTATTTATGTTGAAATAAAGCTGAATATTATTGGTTGAATCATCCATTTCATGGTTAAATCAAAATATTAGGTTTTTACGGGATATTAGGCCGGGAATTAAATGGGGAAAGTTTAGGATTTACATATCAATGCGACAATTTATGTACGAAATTAAGCCATTTTAAGGGGGTGACTTTTCATGATGAGGAACACTTTTCTCAACGGATCATGAAAAAAGGCCTTTAAGTGAATACTAATGTGAAAAAAATTTACTCCTGTGGGCAACAGGACGCTCACAATTCCATTTCAAAGTTGCAAAAAGGACAATTTTCAACAGGAAACTAAGGATATAAGCGATGGTTATTTTTGTTGAAATAAAGCTGAATATTATTAGTTGAATCATCCATTTCATGTTTAATGCAAAATATTAGGTTTTTACGGGATATTGGGCCGGGAATTAAAAAAGGAAAGTTAAGGAGTTGCATATCAATGCGGCAATTTATGTATGAAATTAAGCCATTTTAAGGGGGTGACTTTTCATGATGAGGAATATTTTTCTCAACGGATCATGAAACAAGGCCTTTAAGTGAATACTAATGTGAATAAAATATACTTCTGTGGGCAACAGGACGCTCACAATTCCATTTCAAAGTTGCAAAAAGGACAATTTTCAACAGGAAACTAAGGATATAAGGGATGGTTATTTTTGTTGAAATAAAGCAGAATATTATTGGATGAATCATCCATTTCATGGTTAAATCAAAATATTAGGTTTTTACGGTATATTGGGCCGGGAATTAAAAAAGGAAAGTTAAGGAGTTGCATATCAATGCGGCAATTTATGTATGAAATTAAGCCAATTTAAGGGGGTGACTTTTCATGATGAGGCATACATTTCTCAACGGATCATGAAACAAGGCCTTTAAGTGAATACTAATGTGAAAAAAATTTACTCCTGTGGGCAACAGGACGCTCACAATTCCATTTCAAAGTTGCAAAAAGGACAATTTTCAACAGGAAACTAAGGATATAAGGGATGGTTATTTTTGTTGAAATAAAGCTGAATATTATTAGTTGAATCATCCATTTCATGTTTAATGCAAAATATTAGGTTTTTACGGGATATTGGGCCGGGAATTAAAAAAGGAAAGTTAAGGAGTTGCATATCAATGCGACAATTTATGTATGAAATTAAGCCATTTTAAGGGGGTGACTTTTCATGATGAGGCATACATTTCTCAACGGATCATGAAACAAGGCCTTTAAGTGAATACTAATGTGAAAAAAATTTACTCCTGTGGGCAACAGGACGCTCACAATTCCATTTCAAAGTTGCAAAAAGGACAATTTTCAACAGGAAACTAAGGATATAAGGGATGGTTATATATGTTGAAATAAAGCTGAATATTATTGGTTGAATCATCCATTTCATGGTTAAATCAAAATATTAGGTTTTTACGGGATATTAGGCCGGGAATTAAATGGGGAAAGTTTAGGATTTACATATCAATGCGACAATTTATGTACGAAATTAAGCCATTTTAAGGGGGTGACTTTTCATGATGAGGAACACTTTTCTCAACGGATCATGAAAAAAGGCCTTTAAGTGAATACTAATGTGAAAAAAATTTACTCCTGTGGGCAACAGGACGCTCACAATTCCATTTCAAAGTTGCAAAAACGACAATTTTCAACAGGAAACTAAGGATATAAGGGATGGTTATTTTTGTTGAAATAAAGCTGAATATTATTGGTTGAATCATCCATTTCATGGTTAAATCAAAATATTAGGTTTTTACGGGATATTAGGCCGGGAATTAAATGGGGAAAGTTTAGGATTTACATATCAATGCGACAATTTATGTACGAAATTAAGCCATTTTAAGGGGGTGACTTTTCATGATGAGGCATACATTTCTCAACGGATCATGAAACAAGGCCTTTAAGTGAATACTAATGTGAAAAAAATTTACTCCTGTGGGCAACAGGACGCTCACAATTCCATTTCAAAATTGCAAAAAGGACAATTTTTAACTGCTAAACAAGGATATAAGGGATGGATATTTTCGTTGAAATAAAGCTGAATATTATTAGTTGAATCATCCATTTCATGTTTAATGCAAAATATTAGGTTTATACGGGATATTGGGCCGGGAATTAAATGGGGAAAGTTTAGGATTTACATATCAATGCGACAATTTATGTACGAAATTAAGCCATTTTAAGGGGGTGACTTTTCATGATGAGGAATACTTTTCTCAACGGATCATGAAACAAGGCCTTTAAGTGAATACTAATGTGAATAAAATTTACTCCTGTGGGCAACAGGACGCTCACAATTCCATTTCAAAGTTGCAAAAAGGACAATTTTCAACAGGAAACTAAGGATATAAGCGATGGTTATTTTTGTTGAAATAAAGCTGAATATTATTAGTTGAATCATCCATTTCATGTTTAATGCAAAATATTAGGTTTTTACGGGATATTGGGCCGGGAATTAAAAAAGGAAAGTTAAGGAGTTGCATATCAATGCGACAATTTATGTATGAAATTAAGCCATTTTAAGGGGGTGACTTTTCATGATGAGGCATACTTTTCTCAACGGATCATGAAACAAGGCCTTTAAGTGAATACTAATGTGAAAAAAATTTACTCCTGAGGGCAACAGGACGCTCACAATTCCATTTCAAAGTTGCAAAATGGACAATTTTCAACAGGAAACTAAGGATATAAGGGATGGTTATTTTTGTTGAAATAAAGCTGAATATTATTGGTTGAATCATCCATTTCATGGTTAAATCAAAATATTAGGTTTTTACGGGATATTAGGCCGGGAATTAAATGGGGA
Source organism: Sisyra terminalis (assembly GCA_958496175.1). Lineage (NCBI taxonomy): Eukaryota > Metazoa > Arthropoda > Insecta > Neuroptera > Sisyridae > Sisyra > Sisyra terminalis. The sequence continues at coordinate 49,472,804 of OY292278.1, read as the reverse complement.
AAGTTTAGGATTTACATATCAATGCGACAATTTATGTACGAAATTAAGCCATTTTAAGGGGGTGACTTTTCATGATGAGGCATACATTTCTCAACGGATCATGAAACAAGGCCTTTAAGTGAATACTAATGTGAAAAAAATTTACTCCTGTGGGCAACAGGACGCTCACAATTCCATTTCAAAATTGCAAAAAGGACAATTTTTAACTGCTAAACAAGGATATAAGGGATGGATATTTTCGTTGAAATAAAGCTGAATATTATTAGTTGAATCATCCATTTCATGTTTAATGCAAAATATTAGGTTTATACGGGATATTGGGCCGGGAATTAAATGGGGAAAGTTTAGGATTTACATATCAATGCGACAATTTATGTACGAAATTAAGCCATTTTAAGGGGGTGACTTTTCATGATGAGGAATACTTTTCTCAACGGATCATGAAACAAGGCCTTTAAGTGAATACTAATGTGAATAAAATTTACTCCTGTGGGCAACAGGACGCTCACAATTCCATTTCAAAGTTGCAAAAAGGACAATTTTCAACAGGAAACTAAGGATATAAGCGATGGTTATTTTTGTTGAAATAAAGCTGAATATTATTAGTTGAATCATCCATTTCATGTTTAATGCAAAATATTAGGTTTTTACGGGATATTGGGCCGGGAATTAAAAAAGGAAAGTTAAGGAGTTGCATATCAATGCGACAATTTATGTATGAAATTAAGCCATTTTAAGGGGGTGACTTTTCATGATGAGGCATACTTTTCTCAACGGATCATGAAACAAGGCCTTTAAGTGAATACTAATGTGAAAAAAATTTACTCCTGAGGGCAACAGGACGCTCACAATTCCATTTCAAAGTTGCAAAATGGACAATTTTCAACAGGAAACTAAGGATATAAGGGATGGTTATTTATGTTGAAATAAAGCTGAATATTATTGGTTGAATCATCCATTTCATGGTTAAATCAAAATATTAGGTTTTTACGGGATATTAGGCCGGGAATTAAATGGGGAAAGTTTAGGATTTACATATCAATGCGACAATTTATGTACGAAATTAAGCCATTTTAAGGGGGTGACTTTTCATGATGAGGAACACTTTTCTCAACGGATCATGAAAAAAGGCCTTTAAGTGAATACTAATGTGAAAAAAATTTACTCCTGTGGGCAACAGGACGTTCACAATTCCATTTCAAAGTTGCAAAAAGGACAATTTTCAACAGGAAACTAAGGATATAAGGGATGGTTATTTTTGTTGAAATAAAGCTGAATATTATTGGTTGAATCATCCATTTCATGGTTAAATCAAAATATTAGGTTTTTACGGGATATTAGGCCGGGAATTAAAGGGGGAAAGTTTAGGATTTACATATCAATGCGACAATTTATGTACGAAATTAAGCCATTTTAAGGGGGTGACTTTTCATGATGAGGAATACTTTTCTCAACGGATCAAGAAACAAGGCCTTAAGTGAATACTAATGTGAAAAAAATTATTTCCTGTGGGCAACAGAACGCTCACAATTCCATTTCATAGTTGCAAAAAGGACAATTTTCAACAGGAAACTAAGGATATAAGGGATGGTTATTTTTGTTGAAATAAAGCTGAATATTATTAGTTGAATCATCCATTTCATGTTTAATGCAAAATATTAGGTTTTTACGGGATATTGGGCCGGGAATTAAATGGGGAAAGTTTAGGATTTACATATCAATGCGACAATTTATGTACGAAATTAAGCCATTTTAAGGGGGTGACTTTTCATGATGAGGAATACTTTTCTCAACGGATCATGAAACAAGGCCTTTAAGTGAATACTAATGTGAAAAAATTTATTTCCTGTGGGCAACAGGACGCTCACAATTCCATTTCAAAGTTGCAAAAAGGACAATTTTCTACAGGAATCTAAGGATATAAGGGATGGTTATTTTTGTTGAAATAAAGCTGAATATTATTGGTTGAATCATCCATTTCATGTTGAATGCAAAATATTAGGTTTTTACGGGATATTGGGCCGGGAATTAAAAAAGGAAAGTTAAGGAGTTGCATATCAATGCGACAATTTATGTACGAAATTAAGCCATTTTAAGGGGGTGACTTTTCATTATGAGGCATACATTTCTCAACGGATTATGAAACAAAACCTCTAAGTGAATAGTAATGTGAAAAAAATTTAGTCCTGTGGGGAACAGGACGCTCACAATTCCATTTCAAAGTTGCAAAAAGGACAATTTTCAACAGGAAACTAAGGATATAAGCGATGGTTATTTTTGTTGAAATAAAGCTGAATATTATTAGTTGAATCATCCATTTCATGTTGAATGCAAAATATTAGGTTTTTACGGTATATTGGGCCGGGAATTAAAAAAGGAAAGTTAAGGAGTTGCATATCAATGCGACAATTTATGTATGAAATTAAGCCATTTTAAGGGGGTGACTTTTCATGATGAGGAATACTTTTCTCAACGGATCATGAAACAAGACCTTTAAGTGAATACTAATGTGAAAAAAATTTACTCCTGTGGGCAACAGGACGCTCACAATTCCATTTCAAAGTTGCAAAAAGGACAATTTTCAACAGGAAACTAAGGATATAAGCGATGGTTATTTTTGTTGAAATAAAGCTGAATATTATTGGTTGAATCATCCATTTCATGTTTAATGCAAAATATTAGGTTTTTACGGGATATTGGGCCGGGAATTAAAAAAGGAAAGTTAAGGAGTTGCATATCAATGCGACAATTTATGTATGAAATTAAGCCATTTTAAGGGGGTGACTTTTCATGATGAGGCATACTTTTCTCAACGGATCATGAAACAAGGCCTTTAAGTGAATACTAATGTGAAAAAAATTTACTCCTGTGGGCAACAGGACGCTCACAATTCCATTTCAAAGTTGCAAAAAGGACAATTTTCAACAGGAAACTAAGGATATAAGGGATGGTTATTTTTGTTGAAATAAAGCTGAATATTATTGGTTGAATCATCCATTTCATGGTTAAATCAAAATATTAGGTTTTTACGGGATATTAGGCCGGGAATTAAATGGGGAAAGTTTAGGATTTACATATCAATGCGACAATTTATGTACGAAATTAAGCCATTTTAAGGGGGTGACTTTTCATGATGAGGAATACTTTTCTCAACGGATCATGAAACAAGGCCTTTAAGTGAATACTAATGTGAAAAAAATTTACTCCTGTGGGCAACAGGACGCTCACAATTCCATTTCAAAGTTGCAAAAAGGACAATTTTCAACAGGAAACTAAGGATATAAGGGATGGTTATTTTTGTTGAAATAAAGCAGAATATTATTGGTTGAATCATCCATTTCATGTTTAATGCAAAATATTAGGTTTTTACGGGATATTGGGCCGGGAATTAAAAAAGGAAAGTTAAGGAGTTGCATATCAATGCGACAATTTATGTATGAAATTAAGCCATTTTAAGGGGGTGACTTTTCATTATGAGGCATACATTTCTCAACGGATTATGAAACAAAACCTCTAAGTGAATAGTAATGTGAAAAAAATTTAGTCCTGTGGGGAACAGGACGCTCACAATTCCATTTCAAAGTTGCAAAAAGGACAATTTTCAACAGGAAACTAAGGATATAAGGGATGGTTATTTTTGTTGAAATAAAGCAGAATATTAATGGTTGAATCATCCATTTCATGGTTAAATCAAAATATTAGGTTTTTACGGTATATTGGGCCGGGAATTAAAAAAGGAAAGTTAAGGAGTTGCATATCAATGCGACAATTTATGTATGAAATTAAGCCATTTTAAGGGGGTGACTTTTCATGATGAGGCATACTTTTCTCAACGGATCATGAAACAAGGCCTTTAAGTGAATACTAATGTGAAAAAAATTTACTCCTGTGGGCAACAGGACGCTCACAATTCCATTTCAAAGTTGCAAAAAGGACAATTTTCAACAGGAAACTAAGGATATAAGGGATGGTTATATATGTTGAAATAAAGCTGAATATTATTAGTTGAATCATCCATTTCATGTTTAATGCAAAATATTAGGTTTTTACGGGATATTGGGCCGGGAATTCAAAAGGAAAGTTAAGGAGTTGCATATCAATGCGACAATTTATGTATGAAATTAAGCCATTTTAAGGGGGTGACTTTTCATTATGAGGCATACTTTTCTCAACGGATTATGAATCAAAACCTCTAAGTGAATAGTAATGTGAAAAAAATTTAGTCCTGTGGGGCACAGGACGCTCACAATTCCATTTCAAAGTTGCAAAAAGGACAATTTTCAACAGGAAACAAAGGATATAAGCGATGGTTATTTTTGTTGAAAAAAAGCTGAATATTATTGGTTGAATCATCCATTTCATGTTTAATGCAATATTTAGGTTTTTACGGTATATTGGGCCGGGAATTAAAAAAGGAAAGTTAAGTAGTTGCATATCAATGCGACAATTTATGTATGAAATTAAGCCATTTTAAGGGGGTGACTTTTCATTATGAGGCATACTTTTCTCAACGGATTATGAATCAAAACCTCTAAGTGAATACTAATGTGAAAAAAAATTACTCCTGTGGGCAACAGGACGCTCACAATTCCATTTCAAAGTTGCAAAAAGGACAATTTTCAACAGGAAACTAAGGATATAAGCGATGGTTATTTTTGTTGAAAAAAAGCTGAATATTATTGGTTGAATCATCCATTTCATGTATAATGCAAAATATTAGGTTTTTACGGGATATTGGGCCGGGAATTCAAAAGGAAAGTTAAGGAGTTGCATATCAATGCGACAATTTATGTATGAAATTAAGCCATTTTAAGGGGGTGACTTTTCATTATGAGGCATACTTTTCTCAACGGATTATGAATCAAAACCTCTAAGTGAATACTAATGTGAAAAAAAATTACTCCTGTGGGCAACAGGACGCTCACAATTCCATTTCAAAGTTGCAAAAAGGACAATTTTCAACAGGTAACTAAGGATATAAGCGATGGTTATTTTTGTTGAAAAAAAGCTGAATATTATTGGTTGAATCATCCATTTCATGTATAATGCAAAATATTAGGTTTTTACGGGATATTGGGCCGGGAATTCAAAAGGAAAGTTAAGGAGTTGCATATCAATGCGACAATTTATGTATGAAATTAAGCCATTTTAAGGGGGTGACTTTTCATTATGAGGCATACTTTTCTCAACGGATTATGAATCAAAACCTCTAAGTGAATAGTAATGTGAAAAAAATTTAGTCCTGTGGGGAACAGGACGCTCACAATTCCATTTCAAAGTTGCAAAAAGGACAATTTTCAACAGGAAACTAAGGATATAAGGGATGGTTATTTTTGTTGAAATAAAGCAGAATATTAATGGTTGAATCATCCATTTCATGGTTAAATCAAAATATTAGGTTTTTACGGTATATTGGGCCGGGAATTAAAAAAGGAAAGTTAAGGAGTTGCATATCAATGCGACAATTTATGTATGAAATTAAGCCATTTTAAGGGGGTGACTTTTCATGATGAGGCATACTTTTCTCAACGGATCATGAAACAAGGCCTTTAAGTGAATACTAATGTGAAAAAAATTTACTCCTGTGGGCAACAGGACGCTCACAATTCCATTTCAAAGTTGCAAAAAGGACAATTTTCAACAGGAAACTAAGGATATAAGGGATGGTTATTTTTGTTGAAATAAAGCTGAATATTATTGGTTGAATCATCCATTTCATGTTGAATGCAAAATATTAGGTTTTTACGGGATATTGGGCTGGGAATTAAAAAAGGAAAGTTAAGGAGTTGCATATCAATGCGACAATTTATGTATGAAATTAAGCCATTTTAAGGGGGTGACTATTCATGATGAGGAATACTTTTCTCAACGGATCATGAAACAAGACCTTTAAGTGAATACTAATGTGAAAAAAATTTACTCCTGTGGGCAACAGGACGCTCACAATTCCATTTCAAAGTTGCAAAAAGGACAATTTTCAACAGGAAACTAAGGATATAAGGGATGGTTATTTTTGTAGAAATAAAGCAGAATATTATTGGTTGAATCATCCATTTCATGTTTAATGCAAAATATTAGGTTTTTACGGGATATTGGGCCGGGAATTAAAAAAGGAAAGTTAAGGAGTTGCATATCAATGCGACAATTTTTGTATGAAATTAAGCCATTTTAAGGGGGTGACTTTTCATTATGAGGCATACATTTCTCAACGGATTATGAAACAAAACCTCTAAGTGAATAGTAATGTGAAAAAAATTTAGTCCTGTGGGGAACAGGAAGCTCACAATTCCATTTCAAAGTTGCAAAAAGGACAATTTTCAACAGGAAACTAAGGATATAAGGGATGGTTATTTTTGTTGAAATAAAGCAGAATATTAATGGTTGAATCATCCATTTCATGGTTAAATCAAAATATTTGGTTTTTACGGGATATTGGGCCGGGAATTCAAAAGGAAAGTTAAGGAGTTGCATATCAATGCGACAATTTATGTATGAAATTAAGCCATTTTAAGGGGGTGACTTTTCATGATGAGGCATACTTTTCTCAACGGATCATGAAACAAGGCCTTTAAGTGAATACTAATGTGAAAAAAATTTACTCCTGAGGGCAACAGGACGCTCACAATTCCATTTCAAAGTTGCAAAAAGGACAATTTTCAACAGGAAACTAAGGATATAAGGGATGGTTATATATGTTGAAATAAAGCTGAATATTATTAGTTGAATCATCCATTTCATGTTTAATGCAAAATATTAGGTTTTTACGGGATATTGGGCCGGGAATTCAAAAGGAAAGTTAAGGAGTTGCATATCAATGCGACAATTTATGTATGAAATTAAGCCATTTTAAGGGGGTGACTTTTCATTATGAGGCATACTTTTCTCAACGGATTATGAATCAAAACCTCTAAGTGAATAGTAATGTGAAAAAAATTTAGTCCTGTGGGGCACAGGACGCTCACAATTCCATTTCAAAGTTGCAAAAAGGACAATTTTCAACAGGAAACTAAGGATATATGCGATGGTTATTTTTGTTGAAAAAAAGCTGAATATTATTGGTTGAATCATCCATTTCATGTTTAATGCAATATTTTAGGTTTTTACGGTATATTGGGCCGGGAATTAAAAAAGGAAAGTTAAGTAGTTGCATATCAATGCGACAATTTATGTATGAAATTAAGCCATTTTAAGGGGGTGACTTTTCATGATGAGGCATACTTTTCTCAACGGATCATGAAACAAGGCCTTTAAGTGAATACTAATGTGAAAAAAAATTACTCCTGTGGGCAACAGGACGCTCACAATTCCATTTCAAAGTTGCAAAAAGGGCAAATTTCAACAAAAAACTAAGGATATAAGGGATGGTTATTTTTGTTGAAATAAAGCTGAATATTATTGGTTGAATCATCCATTTCATGTTTAACGCAAAATATTAGGTTTTTACGGGATATTGGGCCGGGAATTCAAAAGGAAAGTTAAGGAGTTGCATATCAATGCGACAATTTATGTATGAAATTAAGCCATTTTAAGGGGGTGACTTTTCATTATGAGGCATACTTTTCTCAACAGATTATGAATCAAAACCTCTAAGTGAATAGTAATGTGAAAAAAATTTAGTCCTGTGGGGCACAGGACGCTCACAATTCCATTTCAAAGTTGCAAAAAGGACAATTTTCAACAGGAAACTAAGGATATAAGCGATGGTTATTTTTGTTGAAAAAAAGCTGAATATTATTGGTTGAATCATCCATTTCATGTTTAATGCAAAATATTAGGTTTTTACGGGATATTGGGCCGGGAATTCAAAAGGAAAGTTAAGGAGTTGCATATCAATGCGACAATTTATGTATGAAATTAAGCCATTTTAAGGGGGTGACATTTCATTATGAGGCATACTTTTCTCAACGGATTATGAATCAAAACCTCTAAGTGAATAGTAATGTGAAAAAAATTTAGTCCTGTGGGGCACAGGACGCTCACAATTCCATTTCAAAGTTGCAAAAAGGACAATTTTCAACAGGAAACTAAGGATATAAGCGATGGTTATTTTTGTTGAAAAATAGCTGAATATTATTGGTTGAATCATCCATTTCATGTTTAACGCAAAATATTAGGTTTTTACGGGATATTGGGCCGGGAATTAAAAAAGGAAAGTTAAGGAGTTGCATATCAATGCGACAATTTATGTATGAAATTAAGCCATTTTAAGGGGGTGACTTTTCATGATGAGGCATACTTTTCTCAACGGATCATGAAACAAGGCCTTTAAGTGAATACTAATGTGAAAAAAATTTACTCCTGTGGGCAACAGGACGCTCACAATTCCATTTCAAAGTTGCAAAAAGGACAATTTTCAACAGGAAACTAAGGATATAAGGGATGGTTATTTTTGTTGAAATAAAGCTGAATATTATTGGTTGAATCATCCATTTCATGTTGAATGCAAAATATTAGGTTTTTACGGGATATTGGGCTGGGAATTAAAAAAGGAAAGTTAAGGACATGCATATCAATGCGACAATTTATGTACGAAATTAAGCCATTTTAAGGGGGTGACTTTTCATGATGAGGAATACTTTTCTCAACGGATCATGAAACAAGGCCTTTAAGTGAATACTAATGTGAAAAAAATTTACTCCTGTGGGCAACAGGACGCTCACAATTCCATTTCAAAGTTGCAAAAAGGACAATTTTCAACAGGAAACTAAGGATATAAGCGATGGTTATTTTTGTTGAAATAAAGCTGAATATTATTGGTTGAATCATCCATTTCATGTTTAATGCAAAATATTAGGTTTTTACGGGATATTGGGCTGGGAATTAAAAAAGGAAAGTTAAGGACATGCATATCAATGCGACAATTTATGTACGAAATTAAGCCATTTTAAGGGGGTGACTTTTCATGATGAGGAATACTTTTCTCAACGGATCATGAAACAAGGCCTTTAAGTGAATACTAATGTGAAAAAAATTTACTCCTGTGGGCAACAGGACGCTCACAATTCCATTTCAAAGTTGCAAAAAGGACAATTTTCAACAGGAAACTAAGGATATAAGCGATGGTTATTTTTGTTGAAATAAAGCTGAATATTATTGGTTGAATCATCCATTTCATGTTTAATGCAAAATATTAGGTTTTTACGGGATATTGGGCCGGGAATTAAAAAAGGAAAGTTAAGGAGTTGCATATCAATGCGACAATTTATGTATGAAATTAAGCCATTTTAAGGGGGTGACTTTTCATGATGAGGCATACTTTTCTCAACGGATCATGAAACAAGGCCTTTAAGTGAATACTAATGTGAAAAAAATTTACTCCTGTGGGCAACAGGACGCTCACAATTCCATTTCAAAGTTGCAAAAAGGACAATTTTCAACAGGAAACTAAGGATATAAGGGATGGTTATTTTTGTTGAAATAAAGCTGAATATTATTGGTTGAATCATCCATTTCAAGGTTAATGCAAAATATTAGGTTTTTACGGGATATTGGGCCGGGAATTAAATGGGGAAAGTTTAGGATTTACATATCAATGCGACAATTTATGTACGAAATTAAGCCATTTTAAGGGGGTGACTTTTCATGATGAGGAATACTTTTCTCAACGGATCATGAAACAAGGCCTTTAAGTGAATACTAATGTGAAAAAAATTATTTCCTGTGGGCAACAGGACGCTCACAATTCCATTTCAAAGTTGCAAAAAGGACAATTTTCTACAGGAATCTAAGGATATAAGGGATGGTTATTTTTGTTGAAATAAAGCTGAATATTATTGGTTGAATCATCCATTTCATGTTGAATGCAAAATATTAGGTTTTTACGGGATATTGGGCTGGGAATTAAAAAAGGAAAGTTAAGGACATGCATATCAATGCGACAATTTATGTACGAAATTAAGCCATTTTAAGGGGGTGACTTTTCATGATGAGGAATACTTTTCTCAACGGATCATGAAACAAGGCCTTTAAGTGAATACTAATGTGAAAAAAATTTACTCCTGTGGGCAACAGGACGCTCACAATTCCATTTCAAAGTTGCAAAAAGGACAATTTTCAACAGGAAACTAAGGATATAAGCGATGGTTATTTTTGTTGAAATAAAGCTGAATATTATTGGTTGAATCATCCATTTCATGTTTAATGCAAAATATTAGGTTTTTACGGGATATTGGGCCGGGAATTAAAAAAGGAAAGTTAAGGAGTTGCATATCAATGCGACAATTTATGTATGAAATTAAGCCATTTTAAGGGGGTGACTATTCATGATGAGGAATACTTTTCTCAACGGATCATGAAACAAGACCTTTAAGTGAATACTAATGTGAAAAAAATTTACTCCTGTGGGCAACAGGACGCTCACAATTCCATTTCAAAGTTGCAAAAAGGACAATTTTCAACAGGAAACTAAGGATATAAGCGATGGTTATTTTTGTTGAAATAAAGCTGAATATTATTGGTTGAATCATCCATTTCATGTTTAATGCAAAATATTAGGTTTTTACGGGATATTGGGCCGGGAATTAAAAAAGGAAAGTTAAGGAGTTGCATATCAATGCGACAATTTATGTATGAAATTAAGCCATTTTAAGGGGGTGACTTTTCATGATGAGGCATACTTTTCTCAACGGATCATGAAACAAGGCCTTTAAGTGAATACTAATGTGAAAAAAATTTACTCCTGTGGGCAACAGGACGCTCACAATTCCATTTCAAAGTTGCAAAAAGGACAATTTTCAACAGGAAACTAAGGATATAAGGGATGGTTATTTTTGTTGAAATAAAGCTGAATATTATTGGTTGAATCATCCATTTCATGTTGAATGCAAAATATTAGGTTTTTACGGGATATTGGGCTGGGAATTAAAAAAGGAAAGTTAAGGAGTTGCATATCAATGCGACAATTTATGTATGAAATTAAGCCATTTTAAGGGGGTGACTATTCATGATGAGGAATACTTTTCTCAACGGATCATGAAACAAGACCTTTAAGTGAATACTAATGTGAAAAAAATTTACTCCTGTGGGCAACAGGACGCTCACAATTCCATTTCAAAGTTGCAAAAAGGACAATTTTCAACAGGAAACTAAGGATATAAGCGATGGTTATTTTTGTTGAAATAAAGCAGAATATTATTGGTTGAATCATCCATTTCATGTTTAATGCAAAATATTAGGTTTTTACGGGATATTGGGCCGGGAATTAAATGGGGAAAGTTTAGGATTTACATATCAATGCGACAATTTATGTACGAAATTAAGCCATTTTAAGGGGGTGACTTTTCATGATGAGGAATACTTTTCTCAACGGATCATGAAACAAGGCCTTTAAGTGAATACTAATGTGAAAAAAATTATTTCCTGTGGGCAACAGGACGCTCACAATTCCATTTCAAAGTTGCAAAAAGGACAATTTTCAACAGGAAACTAAGGATATAAGGGATGGTTATTTTTGTTGAAATAAAGCAGAATATTATTGGTTGAATCATCCATTTCATGTTTAATGCAAAATATTAGGTTTTTACGGGATATTGGGCCGGGAATTAAAAAAGGAAAGTTAAGGAGTTGCATATCAATGCGACAATTTATGTATGAAATTAAGCCATTTTAAGGGGGTGACTTTTCATTATGAGGCATACATTTCTCAACGGATTATGAAACAAAACCTCTAAGTGAATAGTAATGTGAAAAAAATTTAGTCCTGTGGGGAACAGGACGCTCACAATTCCATTTCAAAGTTGCAAAAAGGACAATTTTCTACAGGAATCTAAGGATATAAGGGATGGTTATTTTTGTTGAAATAAAGCTGAATATTATTGGTTGAATCATCCATTTCATGTTGAATGCAAAATATTAGGTTTTTACGGGATATTGGGCCGGGAATTAAAAAAGGAAAGTTAAGGAGTTGCATATCAATGCGACAATTTATGTATGAAATTAAGCCATTTTAAGGGGGTGACTTTTCATGATGAGGCATACTTTTCTCAACGGATCATGAAACAAGGCCTTTAAGTGAATACTAATGTGAAAAAAATTTACTCCTGTGGTTCAACAGGACGCTCACAATTACATTTCAAAGTTGCAAAAAGGACAATTTTCAACAGGAAACTAAGGATATAAGGGATGGTTATTTTTGTTGAAATAAAGCTGAATATTATTGGTTGAATCATCCATTTCATGGTTAAATCAAAATATAAGGTTTTTACGGGATATTAGGCCGGGAATTAAATGGGGAAAGTTTAGGATTTACATATCAATGCGACAATTTATGTACGAAATTAAGCCATTTTAAGGGGGTGACTTTTCATGATGAGGAATACTTTTCTCAACGGATCATGAAACAAGGCCTTTAAGTGAATACTAATGTGAAAAAAATTTACTCCTGTGGGCAACAGGACGCTCACAATTCCATTTCAAAGTTGCAAAAAGGACAATTTTCAACAGGAAACTAAGGATATAAGGGATGGTTATTTTTGTTGAAATAAAGCAGAATATTATTGGTTGAATCATCCATTTCATGTTTAATGCAAAATATTAGGTTTTTACGGGATATTGGGCCGGGAATTAAAAAAGGAAAGTTAAGGAGATGCATATCAATGCGACAATTTTTGTATGAAATTAAGCCATTTTAAGGGGGTGACTTTTCATTATGAGGCATACATTTCTCAACGGATTATGAAACAAAACCTCTAAGTGAATAGTAATGTGAAAAAAATTTAGTCCTGTGGGGAACAGGACGCTCACAATTCCATTTCAAAGTTGCAAAAAGGACAATTTTGCAACAGGAAACTAAGGATATAAGGGATGGTTATTTTTGTTGAAATAAAGCAGAATATTATTGGTTGAATTATCCATTTCATGGTTAAATCAAAATATTAGGTTTTTACGGTATATTGGGCCGGGAATTAAAAAAGGAAAGTTAAGGAGATGCATATCAATGCGACAATTTTTGTATGAAATTAAGCCATTTTAAGGGGGTGACTTTTCATTATGAGGCATACATTTCTCAACGGATTATGAAACAAAACCTCTAAGTGAATAGTAATGTGAAAAAATTTAGTCCTGTGGGGAACAGGACGCTCACAATTCCATTTCAAAGTTGCAAAAAGGACAATTTTCTACAGGAATCTAAGGATATAAGGGATGGTTATTTTTGTTGAAATAAAGCTGAATATTATTGGTTGAATCATCCATTTCATGTTGAATGCAAAATATTAGGTTTTTACGGGATATTGGGCTGGGAATTAAAAAAGGAAAGTTAAGGAGTTGCATATCAATGCGACAATTTATGTATGAAATTAAGCCATTTTAAGGGGGTGACTATTCATGATGAGGAATACTTTTCTCAACGGATCATGAAACAAGACCTTTAAGTGAATACTAATGTGAAAAAAATTTACTCCTGTGGGCAACAGGACGCTCACAATTCCATTTCAAAGTTGCAAAAAGGACAATTTTCAACAGGAAACTAAGGATATAAGCGATGGTTATTTTTGTTGAAATAAAGCTGAATATTATTGGTTGAATCATCCATTTCATGTTTAATGCAAAATATTAGGTTTTTACGGGATATTGGGCCGGGAATTAAAAAAGGAAAGTTAAGGAGTTGCATATCAATGCGACAATTTATGTATGAAATTAAGCCATTTTAAGGGGGTGACTTTTCATGATGAGGCATACTTTTCTCAACGGATCATGAAACAAGGCCTTTAAGTGAATACTAATGTGAAAAAAATTTACTCCTGTGGTTCAACAGGACGCTCACAATTACATTTCAAAGTTGCAAAAAGGACAATTTTCAACAGGAAACTAAGGATATAAGGGATGGTTATTTTTGTTGAAATAAAGCTGAATATTATTGGTTGAATCATCCATTTCATGTTGAATGCAAAATATTAGGTTTTTACGGGATATTGGGCTGGGAATTAAAAAAGGAAAGTTAAGGAGTTGCATATCAATGCGACAATTTATGTATGAAATTAAGCCATTTTAAGGGGGTGACTATTCATGATGAGGAATACTTTTCTCAACGGATCATGAAACAAGACCTTTAAGTGAATACTAATGTGAAAAAAATTTACTCCTGTGGGCAACAGGACGCTCACAATTCCATTTCAAAGTTGCAAAAAGGACAATTTTCAACAGGAAACTAAGGATATAAGCGATGGTTATTTTTGTTGAAATAAAGCTGAATATTATTGGTTGAATCATCCATTTCATGTTTAATGCAAAATATTAGGTTTTTACGGGATATTGGGCCGGGAATTAAAAAAGGAAAGTTAAGGAGTTGCATATCAATGCGACAATTTATGTATGAAATTAAGCCATTTTAAGGGGGTGACTATTCATGATGAGGAATACTTTTCTCAACGGATCATGAAACAAGACCTTTAAGTGAATACTAATGTGAAAAAAATTTACTCCTGTGGGCAACAGGACGCTCACAATTCCATTTCAAAGTTGCAAAAAGGACAATTTTCAACAGGAAACTAAGGATATAAGGGATGGTTATTTTTGTTGAAATAAAGCAGAATATTATTGGTTGAATCATCCATTTCATGGTTAAATCAAAATATTAGGTTTTTACGGTATATTGGGCCGGGAATTAAAAAAGGAAAGTTAAGGAGTTGCATATCAATGCGACAATTTATGTATGAAATTAAGCCATTTTAAGGGGGTGACTTTTCATGATGAGGCATACTTTTCTCAACGGATCATGAAACAAGGCCTTTAAGTGAATACTAATGTGAAAAAAATTTACTCCTGTGGGCAACAGGACGCTCACAATTCCATTTCAAAGTTGCAAAAAGGACAATTTTCAACAGGAAACTAAGGATATAAGGGATGGTTATTTTTGTTGAAATAAAGCTGAATATTATTGGTTGAATCATCCATTTCATGTTGAATGCAAAATATTAGGTTTTTACGGGATATTGGGCTGGGAATTAAAAAAGGAAAGTTAAGGAGTTGCATATCAATGCGACAATTTATGTATGAAATTAAGCCATTTTAAGGGGGTGACTATTCATGATGAGGAATACTTTTCTCAACGGATCATGAAACAAGACCTTTAAGTGAATACTAATGTGAAAAAAATTTACTCCTGTGGGCAACAGGACGCTCACAATTCCATTTCAAAGTTGCAAAAAGGACAATTTTCAACAGGAAACTAAGGATATAAGGGATGGTTATATATGTTGAAATAAAGCTGAATATTATTAGTTGAATCATCCATTTCATGTTTAATGCAAAATATTAGGTTTTTACGGGATATTGGGCCGGGAATTCAAAAGGAAAGTTAAGGAGTTGCATATCAATGCGACAATTTATGTATGAAATTAAGCCATTTTAAGGGGGTGACTTTTCATTATGAGGCATACTTTTCTCAACGGATTATGAATCAAAACCTCTAAGTGAATAGTAATGTGAAAAAAATTTAGTCCTGTGGGGCACAGGACGCTCACAATTCCATTTCAAAGTTGCAAAAAGGACAATTTTCAACAGGAAACTAAGGATATAAGCGATGGTTATTTTTGTTGAAAAAAAGCTGAATATTATTGGTTGAATCATCCATTTCATGTTTAATGCAAAATATTAGGTTTTTACGGGATATTGGGCCGGGAATTAAAAAAGGAAAGTTAAGGAGTTGCATATCAATGCGACAATTTATGTATGAAATTAAGCCATTTTAAGGGGGTGACTTTTCATGATGAGGAATACTTTTCTCAACGGATCATGAAACAAGGCCTTTAAGTGAATACTAATGTGAAAAAAATTTACTCCTGTGGGCAACAGGACGCTCACAATTCCATTTCAAAGTTGCAAAAAGGACAATTTTCAACAGGAAACTAAGGATATAAGGGATGGTTATTTTTGTTGAAATAAAGCAGAATATTATTGGTTGAATCATCCATTTCATGTTTAATGCAAAATATTAGGTTTTTACGGGATATTGGGCCGGGAATTAAAAAAGGAAAGTTAAGGAGTTGCATATCAATGCGACAATTTATGTATGAAATTAAGCCATTTTAAGGGGGTGACTTTTCATTATGAGGCATACATTTCTCAACGGATTATGAAACAAAACCTCTAAGTGAATAGTAATGTGAAAAAAATTTAGTCCTGTGGGGAACAGGACGCTCACAATTCCATTTCAAAGTTGCAAAAAGGACAATTTTCAACAGGAAACTAAGGATATAAGGGATGGTTATTTTTGTTGAAATAAAGCAGAATATTATTGGTTGAATCATCCATTTCATGGTTAAATCAAAATATTAGGTTTTTACGGTATATTGGGCCGGGAATTAAAAAAGGAAAGTTAAGGAGTTGCATATCAATGCGACAATTTATGTATGAAATTAAGCCATTTTAAGGGGGTGACTTTTCATGATGAGGCATACTTTTCTCAACGGATTATGAATCAAAACCTCTAAGTGAATAGTAATGTGAAAAAAATTTAGTCCTGTGGGGCACAGGACGCTCACAATTCCATTTCAAAGTTGCAAAAAGGACAATTTTCAACAGGAAACTAAGGATATAAGCGATGGTTATTTTTGTTGAAAAAAAGCAGAATATTATTGGTTGAATCATCCATTTCATGTTTAATGCAAAATATTAGGTTTTTACGGGATATTGGGCCGGGAATTAAATGGGGAAAGTTTAGGATTTACATATCAATGCGACAATTTATGTACGAAATTAAGCCATTTTAAGGGGGTGACTTTTCATGATGAGGAATACTTTTCTCAACGGATCATGAAACAAGGCCTTTAAGTGAATACTAATGTGAAAAAAATTTACTCCTGTGGGCAACAGGACGCTCACAATTCCATTTCAAAGTTGCAAAAAGGACAATTTTCTACAGGAAACTAAGGATATAAGGGATGGTTATTTTTGTTGAAATAAAGCTGAATATTATTGGTTGAATCATCCATTTCATGTTTAATGCAAAATATTAGGTTTTTACGGGATATTGGGCCGGGAATTAAAAAAGGAAAGTTAAGGAGTTGCATATCAATGCGACAATTTATGTATGAAATTAAGCCATTTTAAGGGGGTGACTTTTCATGATGAGGCATACTTTTCTCAACGGATCATGAAACAAGGCCTTTAAGGGAATACTAATGTGAAAAAAATTTACTCCTGTGGGCAACAGGACGCTCACAATTCCATTTCAAAGTTGCAAAAAGGACAATTTTCAACAGGAAACTAAGGATATAAGGGATGGTTATTTTTGTTGAAATAAAGCTGAATATTATTAGTTGAATCATCCATTTCATGTTTAATGCAAAATATTAGGTTTTTACGGGATATTGGGCCGGGAATTAAATGGGGAAAGTTTAGGATTTACATATCAATGCGACAATTTATGTACGAAATTAAGCCATTTTAAGGGGGTGACTTTTCATGATGAGGAATACTTTTCTCAACGGATCATGAAACAAGGCCTTTAAGTGAATACTAATGTGAAAAAAATTATTTCCTGTGGGCAACAGGACGCTCACAATTCCATTTCAAAGTTGCAAAAAGGACAATTTTCTACAGGAATCTAAGGATATAAGGGATGGTTATTTTTGTTGAAATAAAGCTGAATATTATTGGTTGAATCATCCATTTCATGTTGAATGCAAAATATTAGGTTTTTACGGGATATTGGGCTGGGAATTAAAAAAGGAAAGTTAAGGAGTTGCATATCAATGCGACAATTTATGTACGAAATTAAGCCATTTTAAGGGGGTGACTTTTCATGATGAGGAATACTTTTCTCAACGGATCATGAAACAAGGCCTTTAAGTGAATACTAATGTGAAAAAAATTTACTCCTGTGGGCAACAGGACGCTCACAATTCCATTTCAAAGTTGCAAAAAGGACAATTTTCTACAGGAATCTAAGGATATAAGGGAAGGTTATTTTTGTTGAAATAAAGCTGAATATTATTGGTTGAATCATCCATTTCATGTTTAATGCCAAATATTAGGTTTTTACGGGATATTGGGCCGGGAATTAAAAAAGGAAAGTTAAGGAGTTGCATATCAATGCGACAATTTATGTATGAAATTAAGCCATTTTAAGGGGGTGACTTTTCATGATGAGGAATACTTTTCTCAACGGATCATGAAACAAGACCTTTAAGTGAATACTAATGTGAAAAAAATTTACTCCTGTGGGCAACAGGACGCTCACAATTCCATTTCAAAGTTGCAAAAAGGACAATTTTCAACAGGAAACTAAGGATATAAGCGATGGTTATTTTTATTGAAATAAAGCTGAATATTATTGGTTGAATCATCCATTTCATGTTTAATGCAAAATATTAGGTTTTTACGGGATATTGGGCCGGGAATTAAAAAAGGAAAGTTAAGGAGTTGCATATCAATGCGACAATTTATGTATGAAATTAAGCCATTTTTAGGGGGTGACTTTTCATGATGAGGAATACTTTTCTCAACGGATCATGAAACAAGGCCTTTAAGTGAATACTAATGTGAAAAAAATTTACTCCTGTGGGCAACAGGACGCTCACAATTCCATTTCAAAGTTGCAAAAAGGACAATTTTCTACAGGAAACTAAGGATATAAGGGATGGTTATTTTTGTTGAAATAAAGCTGAATATTATTGGTTGAATCATCCATTTCATGTTTAATGCAAAATATTAGGTTTTTACGGGATATTGCGCCGGGAATTAAAAAGGGAAAGTTAAGGAGTTGCATATCAATGCGACAATTTTTGTACGAAATTAAGCCATTTTAAGGGGGTGGCTTTTCATTATGAGGCATACTTTTCTCAACGGATTATGAATTAAGGCTTAAAGCGAATTATAGTATGAAAAAAATTAATGGATTATTTACCTACCTCGTGTTGTCGAGACTTGTGGATGGAGATCTTCTTCTGATATTCACATTATTTATGCTGCACTTCCAGTGGCTTACATTTGCAGATGATTTTAGTAGATTCCTCTCTTTGATTTCTTTTGAAAGATATATCATATTTGGCTGTCATTAATTCGTATAAAACGTTGGAAAATATCTACAAAATTTACAAAAAGTACTTGTAAACCATACCCACAATTTCACAATAAATATTACCTGTCTCATATTTATTTGGGTTGATTCGGATCTTATGAAGTTGAAATGCAACACTGACAATCAATTCAAACTATCACAACGTAAAAAATTATATTTATTCGGATAAAGTAACTCCAAACTTCAAGTGACAACTGTCAGAGCGAGCTGTCAAACGTCTCCAAGTGAGTGTGGCCAGAATTGACGTAATTGTCTATAATGAAGCTAGTTACATATTGAAATTGATGGTTTTCAGATTTGATTGTACTAAAACGGATTTGAGCCGAAAAATTATTTAAATATCAATCATTATTTTTGCGATGTATGAATTATAAATCGATAGAAATACGGTTCCAAATGTTCTATACTCAAAAGTCACTTTTAACGAGAAATACTAAGCTTACTTTGTACAAATCAAGGCTCTGTAGTTATGAATTGCGCAGGATGAATGGGCCAATCATAACACACCGTGAAAAGCTCAGCTTTAGTTCGACCAATCAATGACTTTGTTACTAAAACTTTATAGAATTTAACAAATGATATGGTTCTTTATAGTTCCTTAGTTTTTTGTATATATTGTATGACAACTTTCCGTTTTCAATGGTGATTGTTGTGTCTGAAGATTTTATTGTTCCATTTAGTTCGTGTTTTGAAATGAATATTATTTTCTGATTAATTTTGTTCAGATTCGATACCATATTGTCCATAAGTCGGGTAGTTCCATTAAATATTATAGATATATTGCGACATATTTTCCATAATATATTATTTTATTTTTGCATGTATTGTTTATAATATATTTATTTTCAAAGTGATTCATGTATATGTCGGCTGGTAGTCTTGATAAAGGGGAACCCATGGCCAAGCCTTCCTTTTGGTGATAAAATTTTTGATTTAAGGTAAATAATTTTGTTGTAATATGGTCAATTACAAGTTCTTTATGTCGTTGATTACCATATAATTATATATTTTTGATGTCATAAGATTCTATTCCACAATTTTGACTATTGCTTCAACAGGGACATTTGTGTATAAGTTGACAATGTTAAGTGATTCCATTTTAATGTTGTTTGGTAGTTTTAGGTTTTTAGTGTTACTCATTAATTCATATGTATTTTTTAATAAATACTTTTCTCTCAATCTGATGCCTCATTTGATGGTTTGAACTATCTTTTTGGCTTACCAACATTCAAGAGCAAGTTTGTAATCCACTACCGGTCGGATTAGCATTTAGAAAAACATGAACATTAGAAAAATATTTTTCCATGTCCTTTGCATTTTCTTACGACCCTTTTATATAATATGACAGCTAGTAATATGGAAAAAGACAAAAAGGCCTTAAAAAGCAATAAGTTTTTTTCAATTACTTCACGGAGCAACTGTGGTTCGACTATTTTCGGGAAATTCAAATTATTTCAATCAGAAATATTTTCATTTCTTAACAATTCCTATAAAAGTTGTTTATATTTAAAACATGACCTTACTTACATCTTCTTGTATCTGAGTAGTTAACAAAAGTGTTGCCAATGTGGAAGATCCTGATTGTTCGAATCTCGATTGAATCAGGATTTTTTGTAATTTCTAATAATTGATTTCTAATCCTTACAGTTCATAATTTATCTAAACAACATTAGTCCATATTTCCAGAGTTTCTTGGGCCTCAATATTCGATAGAATAGTGCCAATCTTTCGGATGCTTGAATTATGTTATTGTTTTGTGTGAAGAAAGTTATAGAAAAGCTTAGGAGGGAAAAATTTTCTTTATTCTTTTCCAAAATTTGAAATCCATTAACAAATGCTCATCGATTTTATGAAGAACTCTTTGAAATAAAATGGATGATTTACCATAATGTATTATTGATTGCATGAGGGTACAATGTAATATTTTTCCTAGTTACAAGAATTTAAAAGTTGAAGAACCACAACAGTAGTTCTTTCCCTCTTACAAAATAAATTTTAAAAGTTAAAACTACAAATGTCCCATTCCCTTTTTTATTTTTTACGTTGGAAAATTAATCTAAAAAACCCAATCAGATTTTATGGAAAAAGAAAAATATTATAAGTAATAATAATTTATATGAAATATATCTTATTCTTTTGTGCTTTGACGCTATATTCTGATCATAAACCCCAATATTTTTTATCGCTTTATTTTCGCTTTCTTCGCATTTCTCAAATAATTTGAAGCAAAATTCTTTAAAAATTCTCTTATAAGCGGAAAAATTTGTACTATTAGCAACTTGTTCAAGTTACTGTTGATTATAAAGCTCCAATGCACTCCTGCTTAGATAAACATTGGCCTTATGTTCCCTTAATAGAGGGTGAGTTTATTTTTTGCACTTAACCCGCTGTTCCTATTCAACAATGGGAAAAGTGCAACAATTAGGCCCTTACTTCTTTGCACCAAGTTATTGGTGTAGAGAGTAAATGCCAATCTTTGTTCTAACATCATCTCTAATTATTTTAATGAAGTGAATTATTCGGTATCGTAGCTTTCAAGTTTGATTTTTTGCTCTGTAGTAAGGGAAATAATTGTAACAAAACTTTTTAGTAAGTCATTAAATTACGTCCATTACATCTGTACAAATGAAATATGTAACATTAGTTGCCTACAATAAGGCGCAAGTAGTGCTACCATCTATGTTCTTTGCGTTCAACTATAGCTGTCACTACTTTACGTCATTTAACTTTCAATTTCTTATTTGTCCTTCATGCATTGTAAGCCAAACTCCATCTCAATTATCAATCAATTAGAATGTAACTGATTAGATTTTTTCTATTAATTATCTTTGTATTTCCCTTTTATTATTTAATAAATTGTTCCTCATCAAAGTTTTACTCTTTACTTTCCAATTCTATCTATGTATTACAAAAAAGTTTTCTATCTGTCAATTGCAATATGTCATATTGTAATTGCAAGTGATAATTCCATTCCACAACGACGCAACGACAAATATTTAAATTTAGATAATCACGATGACAATAAAAACGAATTTTGTAGTATTAATTCAGAAGAATCATGTTCAGGTGCTATTAATCGAAATGAGAGGCGCTCCGAGGAAATTTCGGAAGAGTGTTGTTCCAGTGGTATAAGTCGAGGAGATGTTAAATCTTCACCGTTTTCTCTGCCTTCCATTACAGAAACATCCCTCGAGAATATGGTTTTGATCGAGGAAGGCCCCTTTGAAATGGGGTCTAACGACGCCCGATACAAGTTGGACCGGGAAGGTCCCATTCGTAACGTTACAGTTCAAGCATTTTACATTGATCGGTTCGGAATTTCAAACGAGGACTTTGAAAGATTCGTCAAAGAAACAAATTACAAAACGGAAGCGGAAAAGTTTGGGAATAGCTTTGTGTTCGATCGACTTTTACCGAAACATTTGCAGGACGAATTTCAAGATTTGCGGGCTGTTCAGGCCAAATGGTGGGTGAAACTAGATGGCACTGCTTGGAACCATCCCGAAGGACCAGACAGTGATATAACAAGTATTATCCGAATAAAATTCAAAGATTTCTAGCAAATTATGTAATGAACTTTAGATCGAAAAAACCATCCGGTCGTGCATGTTTCGTGGAACGATGCAAAAACCTATTGTGAATACTATTCCAAGAGATTGCCAACCGAGGCCGAATGGGAAAAAGCTTGTCGAGGTGGTCTACGCCAGAAACTATTCCCTTGGGGAAACGCACTGAACGCCAAAAACATCCATCGGTAGAATTCCAGTTAAAGCACAAAAAAAAAGTATTAAAACTTAAAAAAAAATAATAATTTCAGAACAAATATTTGGCAAGGAACTTTTCCTCATGATAACACCAAAGAAGACGGCTACTTCGGAACGTGTCCCGTCAATGAATTTCCTCCAAATAACTTTGATCTGTACAATATGGTTGGAAATGTTTGGGAATGGACGTCAACATTGGCTGAAACCGCTTCCAAAGTAATAGCACTCTATTCTGACATAAAAGCTCACACTTTCGCTCGTCTTAATTTTGTATATTTCGTATTTATTTTCAGGAGGATCGAATTAAAAAAGGTGGCTCATTTATGTGCCACGAATCGTACTGTTATAGGTACCGTTGTGCGGCTCGATCGTTCAATACTGAAGATAGTACATCATCAAATTTGGGTTTTCGATGTGCAAAGTCTGCATAAATAACACAATAATTAATAGTTTTTAGTACTTAAAGTGATTGTAATTATAGTCGAAAACAATAATGTAAATGCCTTCTATCGAATTTTATATTGTTTTTAAACGAATACTTAATGTTTGTAATGTAATTATAACTATTTGATATGAATATAATTCAATAAATCTACATAAAAACCATCGAGATTTCCTTTCTTTATAATATAATTAATTCAAATATAGGGAAAAAAAGTTATTAAAGCTTTCGGATTACCATTAATAAGTTAAATTTTACGCTCTTATTATAGTCATTGGTTTGTCTAATGAATTAAAACTTTTTGAAACTCTATTGTCAGGTGGTTTAACTATTTTTTTACTTCATAACTTTAGTATTAATTTGTGAATAACAATTAAATTGATGAATTTTTTATCAAAAGTAGGGATTCTAAACGACCTCAACCCTAAACCCAGAAGCACAACAGGACAGGTCTCGAAAACTACTTTCCATGTGTTCGACACAATTAAGATAACAATTTTTTTTTGTATTTTATAATTATATATTTCAGAGCCGGATTTACAAAGTAAGTAGCACCCTACCAATTTGGGAATCTCACTGCTTCTTTAATCAATAAAGTATCGAAAGTTATGAAGTCTCTTCAATTTAAATTCCGATCAAATTAAAAATGTTAATGCACTTTGTAGTATTATAAGTTTGAAGTATATATTTTTCTTGGTCAATCCCTTTTTTTTGGAAAATCGAGCTCTCTATTTTGATATAGAATATATGCCTTCATAGTATTAACTCCAACCTTGAGTGTATTAACAATATTAAATAAAATAAATGGCACATATATGCAAAAAACACGCACCATACATCCTACCATACATAAATAAGTTATACCCATTATCATACTGGCATGTTAAAATGTTCCTCTAAGCGTAAAATGGTTCAGAATTAAGGTAATGGGCGTCTTTCGGGATGCACTCTTAATGTAGGCAAATTATATACAAAAACTGTGGAATGAAACTTAAATTCATAATTTATTAATTTACAGAAAATAAATTACATTCTGTGAATAAAAAATATAAACCACATATTTATAATTCAATCAGCAATCAGCTAGGCACAAACTATTTAATAACTTCTTCGTCAATATTAAATTAAGAAAAGTTTATTAATTAAGTAATAATTTTGTAGGATTTAACTGCAGAACGATGTTTTTTAAAGAAAAATAACTACTAGAAATGATTAATATAATCTGTGAAATAAAAAAAGTTTGATGAAATTTTACTCCTAATTGAAAATCGGATCGCAAATTTTAAATGTTCAAGAAACCAGTATCAAAGTTCAAATCAAAATTTCCAATTTTCCTTTATGGATAAAGCGCTTCGTTTTCTATTATTCGCTTTTTAAATTTAATTTCAAAGTATCTTCGAAGCTTGCACAGCAGCAGCAATATGAAATTAAGGATAAGGATACAATACGAATACAATTACAAAGTTGTTTATAAAATAAAGACATTTTATTTTGTAGTGTAATTGTTACAAAATTTAAAAAAAGTATCTAAAAAACATGAACATTTAAGTTCAAAATTACGTAATCATACAATAGTTAGGAACGAACGACACTTAAACGAAACATTTTCCTGCGTGTGGGAGCCCCATTCCATATGGGAAATTCATACGTACACTTTCACCATCGAATGCGAAATACCATCCGAATTTTCGGGTCATCATCATGACCATATGTGGATGACTAACGTAATAGTAGTGGAAGAAACTTTCCACGTGTGTTCCATGTTCGGCAAGTGTTACTGGTTTTCCATTAACAGTGCACGTCCATTTGTCTTCGGTTGGAATAAGTTCCATTTCGTCTTTGTCCATAACAATTTTCATCGCCTGCAAATGTGATATGATTATTTTTTTTTCAAAGTTTTTGTATTTTGTTAAAAACAACTTACCATTGGTTTGTGGCCATCTACTTTTTTAACGTAAACGAAATATTTTTCTGTGTCGTCAAACTCTGCGAATAAAACCCAATCTTTTGTTAAAACTTCTTTAGTAACTTCTCCGTAGGTGTTCATATATGCTTTGGCGGTAACTAAACAATTCTTCAAGTATCCCCAATGGAAGAGAGCCTTGAAACGGTTGGAGTAGAATGCATTGCGGATGTTGTAGTAATCAGTCATGAGAGCACCAACATGAAGCTCAGTTGGAACTCCGAGGAATTTGTGGAACATGTATGGTGTTTCTACAACGTAGTCAACTTCTTTTCTCATCATCGAAAAGATAACATCAATGTTGATATGATTTTTGTCAGTGATGTCCTTCTTGACGATATCGTGCATGTAGTGTGATAACATCATGAAATTCTTCACTTTGGTATTCATCATTTGACGAATGTAATAGTTTTCCATATCATTAACTTTAACGTCGAATTTGTAATGATGGTACATATTAGCTCGAACCATGCATTCGAAAGATTGTGGCCAGTAGGAAGTTGCATAAGTGCTATCACGCACACATTCAGGATATTTGAAAGTTTTATCGGTCAACATTTTTTTCTGTTCCTCACTCCAGGTTCCTACAACGTTCATGTCAATAACACCCATTTTGTCTACTTCTCCAACCATCATTTTAACAATAACGTTAACATTTTCTACATCAAATTTACTCTTGAAATTCATATCGAATTTATAGTCAGTCAATCCTTCTTCCGTTTTTAACATGGTTAAATGAGCGGAATTATCCATGTGGTCTTTGCCAAAGTCGAAATTGAATGTGGTATCAAAAGTACGGATGATTTTGTCGTCGGCACCTTTATGAGTAAGGACAATTTTGTTTTCCAATTTCATTTCTGGTAAGAAAATATGGGCATCGTCGGTTTTGTCTTGTTTGTATCGCATTATCATTTCGATGCGTTCAACAGGTTTGGTAACACTAGGAACCATGCGGAATGCATATCCACACTGGCCTGGTTCTGGATTATTCATTATGTACAAGTGGAAGTTCATAATCATGTTTAAGAAGTCAGTGGGATACATGTTGTGTAAATGACGGAACCGATCCATAACAACATCCTTCAATCCAGTCATGTGATGTCCGTAAATCATGGTATGTTCACAGTCGAAATATCCCATTTCGATTTTTCTTCCAAAGAAATGGTCTTCTTTATCAGCAATCATCTAAAGAAAAAATAAAAGTGTAAATATAAAATCAAAAATATTGTTTACAAGTCTTACTGTTTTCATGTATTCAGGTCCTCGAGAAACCATATGTAAAGTTTTAGCATGATCATTGAATTTGGTGAGAAGTTCAGGAGTTTCAAGTCCATGGATAAATGTGTATGTCTCGTGTTGCTTTTGGATTCCCATAACATCATCATGTTGCACTTTATTGAAAACTATGCGAAGATTTCCGAAAGTTTTCATGTTGAACGACATATCCATATTGACTGGAAGACTCAAAGCGAAATTATGTAGCCGAACAGTTCCGTGCCACAAATCATTGATTGGATTGTAAAATTTAAGACCAGTACGTCGATTAGCCATCATTTTAAATCGCATGTTCATATGAATGTTCATGGTATCATCTTTCATTTCTTTGTGGAAATTAATTTTCCAGGCTTTAAGCATTGGAAGTTGATCGAACATGATTGTAGGTAAACCAAAATCGTTCATAGCAACAATTTCGGTTGTAATTGGCATTTGAAGGTATTGAGAGTTTGAAGCGAAATCTTTTTCTAAATTTTGTAAGTTGAAGAAGATTTTTACAATGTCTTTGATGTTGGTTTTGTCGAAGCAATAAGTCATAACAACTTTATGGCTTTTTTTGACGATAAGTTCAACGTGGAAATCAGATTCTCCGTGAAGTTTTTTGAAAATATCGCTATCAGCAGTGAGGGTATTTCCGGATAATGAATGCTTCATGAAATCGTGTCGGATCTTTCCATCAAGTCCATGGAAACGGAGGTGAAGTGAAAATAGATTAATTGGCATATTTCTGGTTTGCATTCCCAAACTTCCGTAGAAGTTGAAGGTATCTCTTGTATTGAAAATCATAGTTTCAGTCCAGCCATCAAATCCGTAGTGTTCATCGTTGGTGTATCGAACATAAGTTCCAAGACCATGGGTAGTTTGTACAGGTTTACGACTGGCTCGGAGAATCAAACGGGCCATATTGGCTCGTTCCATAATTTTGCAATGAGCCATCGACATCATCGTATTGTAATGGTACGTGTACAAAAGTTCGTTCTTTTCCGATACCATGAACCAATGCATGGTAAGGAATTTTCCGGTTTCCACTGCCGAAAGCAAAATTATGTTATAAGCCACAATTCTGAGTTCAATATCTAATTGACGATCAGCGAAAATTGGAAGAACAAACTTAGCCATTAAGTGGTAATCGCGAAGGAATCGTGGAGTGAGTGCCCATAGAATGTGAATCATAACTTCTTTGTTAACTTTTTCTTCGCCAATTAGGAATGGTTCTAAATGTTTCAATACTGAACCATTACGAATATTTCCCAAAGCGTGAATGTACAAAAGTTTCAAATTATGATCGGTTGTTCCCTTCATTTTTTCAATGAACATTGTAATGTATTTTTCTAGCATTTCTGATTTGTCGTTGATGTCATGGTAAACATGACCAATTACGTGGGTGAAAGCCAAAACGCAAGCTCGATACAATTTTGAATTGGTGTCTTTGACCATTGTTAACATATCTTCAATTTCAACCAGCATTTTTTCACTGGGGCATCGCAAATGCATTGGGAATTCAATGATCATATGAAGAGCCATATCTTCGGTAACTTTGTCTTTGCGGATTAAATTGCGCATGAAGACAACAGAGGTACGTGTGCCAACGAATGGTAATACTTGGATGAACATTTTCATTTTGCGTTCGCCCTTTGGAGTGTCTTTCTTTTCGTAGAGAGTTGAAAAAATTTGTTCGTAATGATTGACATCAAATTTACGGAGAACATCAACCAAACGATTTACAACGAAGACCTGATTAACATCCATCGATTTCATGCTAATGTGATTCATATCAACAAAATCGATTGCTTCATCCAAACGCTTGAAAACTTGAGGAACATACGTGTCCATTTTAACAGGGCTGCGGTTTCCGAAGAAGTCGACCATGGTGGTGGCTGATTCTTTGCATTTTTGGTGTGGTTCGTCAATTTTCAATCCTTTGTATTCGACATGATTAGCGATTGTGATTGGCTCGGTGACATCGGTCATGGTGTTGAAGAAGAATTTTTGTACGGTGACATACTTTTCGACTTCTGATCGAGCTTTGTATGGACCATAGACGAGACCTCCAGCAGCTACGATTTCAGTCATGCGATAAGCTCCATCGACCATCATTATTTTGTATCTACGATTGGTATTGACGGCGGAGAAGGTGATTTTTGGAAGGATATTTCTGATTTCTGGGATTGTATGCATATGCGTTAAGTGTTTACGTTTGCATTCCATGTTGTCTAATGTTTTGTAAAAATCAAAGCCATGTTCAATTGGAGTGACAACATATTTGATATCACAAGGACCATAAATGGTTTCTTCGGGAACCATAAAGAATTCACGGTGTTTTGAGTCCAGGATTTTCTTGTCGAATTGGAAAATGTTGCTAATAGCTCGTTTGATATTCACCGACCATTCTTTATCGGTGGCATCAACATTTATTGCAACAATTTTTCCGGTAGCATCGTATTGAACTGTGAATGGAAGAGTCAGTTCAGTGGCTTCCACCGGAAGTGGAAGATACATAAGCTCTTCCCATTCCTTTGCAAGTACTTTTCCATTATCAAGACGATACATCAAATCAGTCATTTTAAAACCGACAAGATCGTCTTTGATGCCTTGCACATGCAATTTACTCTTCAAGAAAAATCGGGAACTGACCTGAACGGGGGTTTCAGTTCCTGTTGTAACATCTGTGTAATATTCATAAACCATTTCTTTTCCAACCGGGATAAATCCCATGTTGGTGGCACTGGCCAAAGCCAGACAGCCCACGAAGAACACTGCAAAAGAAAAATAATTTACTTTTTTGTTCCACAAACAATGCAATTGCTTTTACTTACCAAAAACGGGATTCATCGTGAAAACGTTCTCACTTGAATCCTGCAGACACAAACTAAGAGTGAAAATACTATCAACACCTATTTATACCCACAATTTATCAAAATTGATTTTTAAGTTATCCGAAAAAACCCATGTAGTTTGACCAATAAATCTTTCGGTCATTCAGGTCATTTGGTTCATTTGTACAACAACGTGCGTTTATTTTTGATTTATTTAAATGGTCAAAGGTGCTTATTGGCAATCTAAATCGTTCTAACAAAATAGATTAGTTTAACTATTTGCTAAAATTATATTTGATAGTTGTTTTAGCAATGATAAGACTAATCTAAGAGTATCAAAACTGCTTATAAATCAATACAATAATTCCTTTCTCAGTCACTTTCGCTTTTGCAATTAAATTTCGTCTCAATGGATTTTAGATACTTAATTTTTAAGTTTTCAACTCAAAAAGTTCTGAAATTTAAGAAATATTAAAGTATAACAGTTTACATTTTCATTTCATTATTATTTTCAGACCATTATGATTATCTACTACCAGTTTCCAAATTCCCGATTGCTTATTGTTGTTTATCATTTGACTGAATTTTCCATTCTTTTTTCTGAGCTTATTTACAAAAAATGCTTCTTCGCTGATAGAGAATGTGAAATAAAATCAAGCTACGTTGGAATTTTCCATATATCCACAACCATATTGTATTGAAATTATTCTATGTAGAGCTTTCTTAATTTAACTTTTCCTATAATCCAAAGAAAGATTCTGATTCCTGGATTCCACTAATCGCTGGATATTCTGGAACTGTTTTTGAACTATAATCAAGTATGCACTCAAAAATTTTGGCATTCGTATAATAATGTGCCTTTGACACATTCTCCTCTATTTTTCAAAATACCCTTTTAGTTGCGGAAAAGTAAATTCATCCTGAAAAATAAAATTTAAAGTCACAAAATTTGTTATTTAATTAATAAAGAAAACAAAGATTTACATTTTCATATCATTATTATTTTCAGACCATTATGATTATCTACTACCAGTTTCCAAATTCCCGATTGCTTATTGTTGTTTATCATTTGACTGAATTTTCCATTCTTTTTTCTGAGCTTATTAACAAAAAATGCTTCTTCGCTGATAGAGAATGTGAAATAAATTCCAGCGACGTTGGAATTTTCCATATATCCACAATAATATTGTATTGAAATTATTCTACGTAGAGCTTTCTTAATTTAACTTTTCCTATAATCCAAAGAAAGATTCTGATTCCTGGATTCCACTAATCGCTGGATATTCTGGAAATGTTTTTGTAGTATAATCATGTATGCACTCAAAAATTATGGCATTCATATAATAATGTGCCTTTGGCTCATTCTCCTTTTCCATTTCAAAATACTCTTTTAGTTGCGGAAAAGTAAATTGGTCCTGAAAAATAAAATTTAAAGTCACTAAAGTTGTTATTAAATTAATAAAGAAAACAAAGAAACATAAAAAATATTAGTACTTTTATTTGACTTTGTTCTTTTTGTGACCTTCTATGTAGGTATTTTCTTTTTACGGGACTCAAAGTTGGTCCCAACAATCGGTAAACCTGTTCTTAGGTGATACAAAAGCACAGATAGCCAAAATTTACAAACAAATCAATGATCATTATCACTTTGTGTTCCGTAATGTATTCTGTTAAGTGCAAAACCAGTTTATAGCAATCTGGGAATGCAATGTACTTTATCTCGCAGATGACAATGTGGAAGAATGTAGTAAAAGCTTGGATGTCAATACGTTTGTTGTTAATTTGATGGCAGGTAGGTAAGAACAGATCCAAATATGTTATTGTTTATGAGTACACAATTGTAAACACCTAAAACTGGTTCTCTGGCCTCATGAATGACATATTTGAATCAGCCTTTCCTGAGTACCTTTCTCCCAAGGTTTGTAAATTACAGGTTGCTCCATTAGAAAAAAAAAATGACGTCATACGAAGAATTTTGAAATTGAATCAGTCTGAAGATATGTACGAATTTCTTCCGGATACGTCACGTATCCATCACGTAGCCACCATGAGGCCACCTGTGTATTTTATAAACCTGGCCTTTCTCCAACGTCTTGAAATTCTGGCACTCAAGGTTCGTAATATCTTTTGTCATATTGCTACCTGAGAGATAAATTTTTTGCATTCCCAGACTAGCTTTAAAATTAAGTCTTTTTAACACATAACAGAGGATATTTCAGAACACAACATGATAAAAGCCATAGAATTGAATGTACATTTTCGTTTATTCATAAGTCTTTGTTTTTCTTAAGAACAGGTTTACTGATTTTTATTGTAATCGCATCTCGTGTTTCAGAATAACTATTATATAATAAAAGATTCGATAACTTACATTTAAAAGAAAATTCTCCTATAAAATTCAAATAAAAACAATCACTTATTTTCGTGATATTTGCAACAGTATGTAACTTGTCTACCTCCCGAAACCAACAATCAAAAGTCGGTTAAGGTTTCAGATTATGAATTTCGGTTTCAAAAAATTTCATTATTATAAATTTATGAAATTAATTATTGCTGCTAATCATACAATATTGATTGTACAAAATACTGTGTCTAAAAATTAAACATTTGAAATTTATTGGTACGGTTCTTTGTGGTTCTTCATTGATGTATCAACTAATTTTAAACATTAGTTTGATGTATGCAACCGTTGTCTCAATTGCCTAGTCTTGGAAATGCTTTGATTATAGAAAAGTCACTAAAATTAATTTTATGAACAATATAATATTTTACTTCCAACATTGTATGATAATTACTTATTAAAAATTTGTTACCAATGTTTCAGAATTTGAATTTTGTTCGCTGGTACTTCCAATTCATTAAGCCGACACTCTGGTGGAAATATGGAAATATTTGTCCAAAAAGATTCTCTTAAAAAGTCTGCAGAAATCAGAACAAGATGTTTTAAAGTCTTTCATCCTGAAATTCATAAAAAATTATACATTCTTGTAAGATATAAAATGCAGTTAGATCTACGATCTGGTAAAGTCCTTTTCTAATTGCAAGTAGTAGTAGTGCTATGCACTTTTCTTCATTTTCTTTGTCGCATACCTTGGCATCCAATCAGCTATTTAATATCGAATTGGAGAGCGTAACAGTCAGAAATTGCATACCTTTATCAACTTTAAAATTAATAGGTCCATATCGAAAAAAATTCTTAAAGCTTTTTCCTTGTACTATACTGAAATTTAAATAACTTCTCAGGCTATATTGGCCACCGTTACCAACCTGACCTAAGTCCTTGATATTTTAATAATTTGAGTAAGCAATGTGCGATATTTTTCTGTAATATTAATTTTTAACAGTTTTAATCTCGAATTTTTTTCTACAAAGAGTTACAATTTATCTCTGTAATGTCTGCAACCTTAAACTGACTTTATAATCGTCAATAATTTGCAAATAATTTAACAAGAATAATTTCATGAAGAGTTCAAAGTTTTACTTTGCTTTATTAATTTTCATCTGAAATCTTTTTCGGAAAACAGAAATTCCTTTTAATGTAGAATATTATATGAATATTTGGCTTGGTCAGCTAGATGTGAAAAACAGAATGATAATTTTTTAGTTGTTTATATCTTCCATAAGTACTATCAACAAGTGTATGACGACATTGAAATTTAAATGTTAAGTTCAAGGTTTTCTGTCGCTTTGATTATCAAGGAGAAATGAAATCAATTATTTAATTATTAGGTTTTAGCATTTATTATTACTATTTTTAAAACAATTATGACTTTATACAAAAAAATTTAAATTTTCTATGTTTAAACGAAGCATTTTCCAACGGTGGGCATCATGGTTCCATAGGGATAGTGCATACGGACGGAATATCCGTCAAATTCGATATGCAATCCGTATTTGTGGGTCATGAACATGGCGATTTGGGGATTTGGAACGTAGAAATAGTTGAAGAAGGATTCCACGTGGTAGCCGAATTTGCCGAATTCAACTTCCTTGCCGTTCACAGTCAATTTGCATGCGTGTTCGAAGGGGATGACTTCGAAAACGTTGGTGTCGATAACAACTTTAAGAGCCTGAAACAGAGAATTAATGTTTAAAGTATTTTTTTTTGTTATTTAGGTTTAGATCTTACCAATGGTTTGTGTCCGTTGACTTTCTTGACGTAGACGGCGAATTTGGGGTGTTCGATGGCATCACCAGCATACAAGATCCAGTCATCACCAGCGTTGTAGCTAACAATGCTGTTGGTTTCGGTTAAGATTTTGTTGTAATCAGCAACGCAGGTCTTGATGTAATTGTGGTGGAACAAGTAATTGAAGTGGTTTGAGAAGAAAGCATTACGTAAGTGGTGGTAGTTGAAGAATGGATGGAAGTTGTGCAAATAGTATTCTACTGGAACTCCATGGTAGTCGAAAACGGTGTATGGAGTTTCGATTTTGAAGTCAACTTCACGACGGGTAATTGGGAAAGTGAATTCCATATGGTAAGTTTTCTTGTCAGTGACTTCTTTCTTGACCATTTCATGTTTGTATTTCATGAATCTGTCGAAGAATTTACGTTTGAAGCTCAAGAATTGACGGACGTAATAGTTTTCGAGATCGTTGAATGTGATGTCCGCAGTGTAATGGTGGAAGAGTGATGAACGGAACATGCATTCGAAACTGCGTGGATAGTAAGTACGGTCGATGGAAACTTCACGCATACATTCATCATATGTGAAAGTTTTGTCGGTGAACATCATTTTTTCTTCTTCGCTCCATTCGGCTTTAGCGTGGACATCAACAATTCCAACTTTGTCAGCTTCTCCGAAGGTGAATTTCATTAAACCTTCCAAATAGTCAACAGTGTATTTCTGTTTGAAGTCCATGTCGAATTTGAAATCGGTGAAACCGGTTTCTTTGTGCAAGAAAGTGAAATGGAACATATTTTCCATGTGGTGCTTTCCGAAGTTCATGAGGAAGGTCATGTCATAGGTGCGGACTGGTTTGTTTCCGGCTCCCATATGGGTAATGGTCATTTGAGAATCGCATTTCTTCTCTGCCAAGAAAGTATGTTCTTCGGACAGTTCTTCGTGATGTTTCTTCATGACAAATTCAATTTGTTCAATTGGCTTTTCGACGCTTGGGAACATACGGAAAGTGTATCCGCATCGGCCCATTCCTGGATTGCTGAACAAATATGTGTGCAAGAACATCATTTTGTACAAGTAATCGGTGAAGAAGAATGGTTTGAATGCATAGAAATGAGAAAAGCTGAAGAAGTGTTTGTCGTACATTTCCTTCATTCTAACGACGAAAGATTGAATTCCTACTTCACGTTCGCAGTCGAAATATCCGAATTCAACTTTACGTCCGAAGAAGTGATTTTCACCTTCATACATTTTACCCTAAAAAGTATTGGTTAAAAAATGTTTCTGATATTAAAACTAATTTCACTTACAGTTTTTTGGAAAGATGCTCCTCTTGTTACGTAATGGTAGGCGACGGCATCTTTGTCGAATTTGGTTAAGAATTCGGGGTGTTCTAATCCTTGAACGAAAACAAATGTTTCGTAATAGTTTTGAACTCCGAAAACATCATCGGTTTGTACTTTGTGGAAAACGAAACGGAAGTTATCGAAAGTTTTGTAATTGTAGAAGAAGTCAAAGTTCAATGGGAAGACGAAGGAGAACGATTTGATTTTCATGATTCCTTGCCATAAGTCATTGACTGGATTGTAGAATTTCATTCCAGTGCGGCCGTTGACCAAGAGTTTGAATCGCATGTTGAAGTGGAAGTTGACAAAGTCATCTTTCATTTCTTTACGGTAGTTCAATTTCATGGATTTAACAACTGGAAGATATTCGAAGAAGACCAATGGGAAACCAAAGTCACTGGGAACAACTTTTTCAACTGATAGAGGGAAGAAAACATTTTGCATGTTATCAGTGAAGTCTTTGTCGAAGTTGTGCAAATCAAAAACGGTCTTGAACAAGTCAAAGACGTTGGTCTTGTCGAAGAAGTAAGTCATCATTACTTTACGTTTGTGGGAAACAACCATTTCAACATGGAAATGTTCATCGACATCAGCAATCATTTTTTTGAAGAAATCAAAGCTGAAGTTGAATGTTTTCATGTCAGAGAAGTATTTCATGAAGTCGTGGTAGAATTTGGGGTCTAATCCATGGACGCGGAAGTACATTCCGAACAAGTGAATTGGGTAGTCATGGGCGAAAGTTGACACACTCGAATAGAAGCTGAAGACATCTTTGGTTTGGTAGACCATATGTTCAGTGTAGCCACCGAAGTTGTATTTTTCGAATTCCATCGAGTTAACGTAGAATCCTAAATTGTGGGTGTGTTGGATTGGTTTGCGGGAGAGGCGAAGGATAGCACGAGCATATTCGCTCTCATCTGATTTTTCGCATCTTGAAATTGAAAGCATGGTGTTGTAGTGGTAGGTGTAGAAGAGTTCATTCTTTTCGGAAATCATGAACCAGTATAAGTTGAAGTAACGGTGGACATGACCGTGGTACAATGCAAAGATTGTGTAGGCAACAATTCTCAATTCGCTATCCAAATGACGGTTGGTAATAATTGGAAGAATGTATTTAGCGGCAAGATGGTAGTCATGCATGAATCGGGAAGTCATAGCCCATAAGATTTGAACACGGAGTTTATGTGGGCATTTCTCTTCACCGGTGATGAATGGATCAAGATATTTCAAGACAGCCCCATTACGAATGTTACCCAAAGCCCGGACGTACATCAATTGAAGATGATATTCATTGGTTTCTCTCATTTTTGCAACGAAAGTTGAAATGAATTTTTCCAAAAATTCAGATTTTTCATTGACGTCTTGGTAGACTTTGCTCAAAAGAGTGGCATATGACAAGACACAAGCGCGGTACAATTTCGATTTGGTGTCAGTAACAATGGTGACGAAATCTTCAATTTCTTGCAAAAGTTTTTCGTTGGCGCATTTAACGTGCGTTGGGAAGTTTTGGACAATGCGTACGGCCAAATATTCGGGGATCTTTTGTTTGCGGATTACGTTGCGAATGAAAACGACTGAAGAACGAGTTCCAATGTTTGGCAAGAAATGGATGAAAATCTTGAATTTGCGTTCGTCTTTTGGTGTGTCTTTCTTTTCGCTCAAGGTGGTGAACATTTGTTCGAAGCTGGCTACGTCGAATTTCTGCAAGAATTCGTATAAACGATTGGCGATTTGGCTGTGTTTAACATCGTATTTTTTCATGGTGATTTGGTTGGAGTCGGTGTATTCAACGAATTCGTCCAAGAGTTGGTATACTTTGGGGATCATTGTATCGAATTTGTAGACGTAGCGACCGCCGGTGAGGTCAATCATGTTGCTGGAAGTTTCAACGCAGTGGTGGACGGGGTTGAAGTATTTCAAACCTTTGTATTCGACATGTTCGTTGACAGTGAAGGCTTCGGTGAAGTCAACAATGTTGGTGTAGACGAAAGATTGAACAGTTTTGAAGTGTTGAACATCAGAACGAGATTTGTATGGGGTGAAGACAACATCTCCAAGAGCGACAACCTTTTCAATGCGGTAATATCCATCGAAGACTAATTTGTATTCCCGGTTGCTGTTTCCAGCGAACAATTTGCTTTTGGAATTTAATTTTTCGACGAAGGAATATTTATGAGCAGGGGTTTCGTCACGGAACATGCAATGGTACGGGTCTAAAGCTTTGAACAATTCAATGTTGTCTCCCAAATGGATGATTGAGTATTTGACATCGCAGCGACCGTACAAGGTTTCTTCTGGTACCATGGCAAAGTCATTGTGTTTAACATTCTTAAGAACTTCTGTGTCGAATTGGAAAACGTTCATGATGGCACGTTTGATGTTGACAGACCATTCTTTGTCTTTAACATCACTGTGGAATCCAAGAACCTTTCCAGTGGTATCATATTGAACCAAGAATGGATAAGTCAATTCAACGGATTCAGTTGGAATTGGAAGGAAGACCAAGTCTTTGTAATCCAAAGCATCAATTTCTCCGTTGTTGATGCGGAACATAATATCAGTCAATTTGAAGCCAACGACATCATTCTTGATGCCTTGGACATGCAATTTGGCTTTGATGTAGAACCGAGATCCATAACGGACTGGTTCGTACGTTCCTCCAACTACTTCTGTGAAGTAATCATAGACGATTTCCTTTCCAACTGGTACAAAAGAAACTTGAGTGGCGCTGGACAAAGCCAAAACACCAAACAAGAATACTGCAAAAAAGTAATTATTTCAATAAGTTTTTCAGAAAAGAAGAAGTTTTACTAAACTTACCAAACACTGGACTCATGGTGATCGGCACACTTGAATCCCCGATTGAAACTGAATTCGTTTCTTTTTGCATCTCATATTTATACAATTTTTTTCCGCATTATCACCATTATCCATCCTCTTTCATGCAAAGAGGACGACTGAAAGTATTGGCTTTTACGATTAGATATTACAAGCAAAACACACGATGTTTTTTTTGTAAGAAGATATGGAAAATTTTGGTCAAAACATTGTGTCGTTAAGAAAAAGTCGCAGATGAAAATTATCTCATTAAATTTCGATAAAGTGTCATTTTTTAATGACTATAAAAACCATTATGTACATTGCTGAAGATGATAATGTAAATGTTGAAGTTGACCCGGTGAAATCATTGCCATTTTGATTTGAAATTTTGCCAGTCACATGAGGAATAATAATAAATGAAACGAAAAGAAATTACTAACGAAACTAATTTTTATTGTCTTTTTTTCAATACATGTTTCAGATTTATTGGTAAAACTTGAAATTATTTGGGAGTCATACATTTTCCAACAGTGGGCATCATGGTACCATATGGATAGTGCATTCGAATCGAATGTCCATCGAATTCAATGTGAAGTCCATACTTGTGGGTCATTAACATCACCATTTCTGGATTTGGAACATAGAAATAGTTGAAGAATGATTCCATGTGGAATCCATTGGTGAAAGACATCTCCTTTCCATTGAGCATCATCGTCCAATGTTCTCCATGTGGAATGATTTCCAAAATGTCTTCGTCAATCTTGATTTTCAGAGCCTAAAAAATGCATAAGTCTTTGTATTTTATAATATATTTTTTAAAATTATTACCAGTGGATGAGTGCCATCAACTTTCTTGATCCAAATTCCGAATTTGGGGTTTTCCATAACATCTCCGGCATATAAGATCCAATCTTTCGGAGCCGTGTATTTTACTAGGCTGTTGGAATCGGTTAAAATTGTGTTATAGTCGACCACGCAGTGTTGGACAAGACCATGACGAAGTAAATGCATGAAATAGTACGAATAGAAAATGTTTCTGGTATTGTAGTAGTACAAGAAATTATGGTATTGATGAAGGTAATAATCCATTGGAACTCCCAAATATTTACGTATCGTTTGAGGAGTGTCAACAGTGATGTCAACTTCTCGCCGAAGAACTGGGAAAGCAATATCAATATGCATCATATTTTTATCAGTTATATCTTTCTTGATAATCTTTTGCATATATGGCATCATTTTATAAAAGAATTTCTCCCGCATTCCCAAAATCTCACGAATATAATAGTTGTTGCGGTCATTGAATTTAATATCAATTGTGTAATG
Source organism: Sisyra terminalis (assembly GCA_958496175.1). NCBI lineage: Eukaryota > Metazoa > Arthropoda > Insecta > Neuroptera > Sisyridae > Sisyra > Sisyra terminalis. The sequence goes on along the minus strand of OY292278.1, from coordinate 49,433,908 downwards.
ATGGAACATACTGGCCCGAAGCATACAATGGAAATCTCGAGGATAGTAAGTGTGGAAAATGGAAATTTCTTTCATGCATTGCGTGTAGGTGAAACTTTTATCAGTCAACATCATTTTTTGCTCTTCACTCCACATTGCCTTTCCGTGAATGTCAACAATTCCCAAATTATCAACATTACCATAAATCAATTTTAAAATACCGTCCAGGCCTTCACTGGTGAAAACTTGTTTGAAATCAAAATCAAATTTAAATTCAGGAAGTCCAGCCTCTGTTCGCAATAAAGTGAAGTGGAATTTGTTGTCCATGTGGTGTTTGCCAAGATGCATCATCATGTGCATGTCGTAATTACGAATTATTTTTTCTGCAGCACCTTTATGCATCATTGTCAATTTCATATCCCAATTTTCTTCTTTCAGGAAAATCATTGGATCGGATAGTTGTTCTTTGTGGAAATGGAAAACGAACTCAATTCGTTCGACCGGTTTATCCATGCTGGGCATCCAACGGAAATTGTATCCACAAGTTCCAATTTCTGGATAGGTCAAGACATATGTGTGGAAATTGAGTAAAATGATCCAAAAATCGGTGAAGAATAAGCGGTCCATGTGTTTTAAGCGATCTTCGAACCAGAATTTCATTTTGTTGACAAATGCTCCGACAGTCATCGGCCGTTCACAGTTGAAGAATCCAATTTGGACTTTACGTCCAAAGAAGTGGTCTTCCTTATCTAAGATGGACATCTGTAATTTTAAATGATTGAATTTGAACCTTAGCTTTGGGAAAAACTTACCGATTTTTTGTAGGTATCGCCTCGAGTAATTGTTTCGTATGTTTGAGCCTTGTCATTGAATTTGGTTAAAAGATCTTTATTTTCCAAGTCTTGGATGAAGACGCTCGATTTAAAATAGTTTTGGAAACCGAATACATCATCCGTTGGTACTTTGTTGAAGATTAATCTAAAGTTATCGAATGTTTTATAATTGAAAACAAAATCAAAGTTTAATGGCAGAACGAAGGCAAATGATTGTGCTTTCGCAATTCCATGCCAGGCATCAATAATGGGATTATAAAATTTCATTCCCCGATTTCCGTTCACCATCATTTTAAAGCGCATATTCATGTGCATGTTCATGAAATCATCTTTCATGTCCTTATGGAAATTGATTTTCCAGGATTTCATCATTGGAACATACTCGAAGAACATAAATGGTAAACCGCAGTCAATAGGAATGACTTTTTCAACCATCAACGGATAGTATATTTGTTGCATGTTTTGGGTTACGTCATTCTCGAAGAATTTCATGTCAAAGAAAACTTTCATTATGTCATGAATGTTGGTTTTGTCGAAGAAGTAAGTCATGATACAACGCTGGCGATAAAAGAAGAGGAATTCAATGGAAAAGTGTTCATTCATAGTTTCGAATTTCTTGAAGAAATCATTGGGAGCAAAGAACGTCTTCCAATCCATGAGTTCTTTAATCATTTCATTGCGCATTTGTCCTTCGACACCACGAATTCTCATGTGAAATCCGAATAAGTTGAATGCTTTTTGATGAACGAAAGTTGTGAGACTTCCGTAGAATCCCATTGTGTCGTGGGTGTTGTACATAAGTTGTTCCGTCCATCCTCCATAGCCAAAGTATTCGTTGTTCAGCATATGGAAATAAATACCATGTCCGTAAGTTAATTGAATTGGTTTGCGGGAAATACGAAGAATTAAACGAGCCATATCTGCACGTTCTTTATATTCACATTTGGACATTGCAACCATTGTGTTGTAGTGGAAAGTGTAGAAAACTTCATTGGTTTCGGTTGCCATATACCAATAGGTATTTAAGAAATGGTTATTATCAATATTTCCCATCATGAAGATGGTGTATCCAACAATCCGGAGTTCTGTATCGGTGTTACGATCAGCAAAAAGTGGAACGGTGTATTTCAGACGAAGAGCATAGTCTTTTTTGAATAAGGGATACATGGACCAGTAAATCTGAAGACGTAGATCTTTACTGATCTTTTCTTCTCCAAACATAAATGGAGCCAAATATTTTAATACAGAAGTATGACGCATATTACCCATAGCCCGAATGTACAACATTTTCATGTGATAATCAGAGGATTCTTTGAACTTTGTAAGCATCATCATGATGTATTTATCTACAAGTTCTGATTTTACTGACATATCAGTGAAGGTACGTCCAAAGAGGGACGAAAACGACAAAATGCATGCCCGATACAATCGAGATTTAACATCAGTGACGACAGTAAGGAAATCTTCCACTTCCATCAACAGCTTTTCATTGGGACATTCGACATGCATCGGGAAATTTTGTAACATGAAAATGGCCATGTCTTCATCGATTTTCTGTTTACGAATCAAATTACGAATGAAAACTACTGACATACGAGTGCCAACACTGGGAAGCATTTGCAAGAAGATCTTGTATTTGCGTTCATCTACGGGAGTTGCCTTTTTCTCGTGCAAGTGCGTGAAAACTTGTTCAAAAGTTTGGACATCAAAAAGTTTCATTTTTCGTAACAATCGATTCAAAACAAGGGAGTGTTTCATCTTCATATTTTCATTTGAAATTTGATTCATGTCCAAATACGCGATGACCTCATCTAAAATTGTATAAACTTTCGTCATTAGCAAGTCATATTTCATCATGTGGCGTCCTCCGGTGAAGTCAACCACGTTCATCGCTGATTCTTGACACTTTTTCATTGGGCTGATATATTCGAGACCCTTGAACATAATATGATCGTTAACAACAAATTTTTCCGGAATGCTAATCATGTTGATAAATTCAAACGTTTGGATACTCTTGAACTGTTCGACGTCAGAACGAGCTTTATAGGGAGCGAATACTACATCGCCATTAGCCGTTATTTTATCGATACGATAGAATCCATCAACGAACATGATTTTGTAATTTCGGTTGTTTCCGATGGTGTATGGTTCATAAGTTTTTTTTAACATCAGCATTTTTTGATCGTACATGGCTTTTTTGGGGAAGAAATTTGAGATGTTTCCATCCTTGTGGGAGCACTCAGTCGGGTTTAAAGCTTTGTAAAGCTCAAATTTACCAGAACCGAAAATACCAAGTGCATAACGAATGTCGCATCGTCCGTACAAAGTTTCTTCTGGGAAGATCATAAATTCGTCGGTTTTGGACTTGAAAATCTCCATATCAAATTGGAAAATGTTGGTGATGGCACGTTTGATGTTCATGGACCATTCTTTGTCTTTGCTATCGGCAATGAAGCTCATCACCTTGCCAGTGCTATCGTATTGAACATGGAAGGGCATCATTAATTCGGTGGCTTCAGCCGGGAAAGGCAAGAACAAAGCTTCTTTCAAATCTTTGGCAATCATCTTTCCATTGTTGATACGGAACATGCAATCGGTCATTTTAAACCCATAAGTATCCTCCTTCAAGCCTTGAATATGCAACTTGCATTTCATATAAAACCGCGAACCAAACTGTACAGGTTCTTGGGTTCCAGTCATCACTTCCGCCATATAATCGTAAACAACTTCTTTGCCCAATGGCACAATGATGCGGCTTGCGCTGGCCGCAGCCAGCATACAAAAGAGAAAAACTAGAAGAATATTTTCATTACAAAAGGAAATTAATCAATTACGAAAAGTTAATTTCTTACCAACTATTCGATTCATGATTGATTGCACAATCAAATCCTCACCACTTACTGCATTTTAAGATTTACTCAAAGACGTTATTTATAGGAAATTATTTGACATTTTTTTTCCAAAATCTATTTCATTTTATAATTAACTCGCAAATCAAAACCCATTAATTATAGTGCAGCTATCAAATTTGCATATCAGGTCGAAAGTGGATAATTGATATTTGAATGGGTTATCAATCTGAAGAATGCATGCTTCGAAATTCTTTGAGTGTAATTTTAACTTTGTGTCCATTGTTGTTAAGGGATGGTAACATGCATTATATCATTTCAAAATAGATGAATTTCAAATTATTTAAGAATGTTTTGAGTTACGAAGAGCTTGCATTGAATTTATAAAAAAATAATATTCATTTTTACTAAATCATCTTTATTGTTGATGGATGATGGAAAACCCTAAAAAGGAGAAAATGTGCAATAATCACCAACATTTGCACGTGATACTTTTAGTTTCTTCAAAATTTTTGTCCTCTTGTAATAAAGAAACAAATATTTTCTTTCTTTGATCCCAACTTTCTGCACTACTTTTATTGGAATTCATTAAAAATGCATCAATATTAAATTAATTAATCTACTTATTAATAATTAGTCAATAATTAATCAACTTTTTTTTATTTTCAGGCATTTAAATTTGGAATCTTCAACTGAAAGCGTTGGAATGTGAATACCAAACATTAATTTCATGGCAGGCCGATATTCAAACATCAAAGAAGACTAAAAATTTTATTTCATGATTGTAATTTACGATGGCATTTTCTTTTGACAAAAAATGCAATATTTTTCCAATGTAAATATGTAAAAAAATTAATACAAGATTTTCGGCACAAGCCAACCAATAAATTTCATAAAATTCAATGCTATTCTCGAAATTATCTCGCGTTTTTATTCGAAAAATATAATGTATCTACGTGTAATCATAAACCATTACTGATTTTATATTTATTATTACAACAATAGTTTATCAAGAGGTCACGACCTCGTCACCCCAGCCAGTAGCAAATTTTGGCAAATTAATATTTTTCAATTTCAAGGTTTCGTTTGTATTTTGAAAAAATTCCTGCAAACCAATTAAATTGATAAGAACTGAAGAAAAAAATAACTATTTATTATGTCTTATCCACAATTTGTTACCAACGGGTCTGACTCGTTGTTTTTATTAAGTTTTTCTCCGACATGTTTACAGAATTATAACATTAATATTCCGATAAGATTTCCGAAAAGTTTTGGATTATACATGTTTGAGCGGTTGCCGAGTGAAACAAGACCCGGCTGATATGGATTAAATAATTATTTATTAATCAAAGCAAAGTACAAATCACGTACTCTTTAATATTTTGGTTTCTATTAACTAATCGTACACTTTGTTACTTTGTAACTGTTTTTTTCTTCTTATTAGTTTTTTTGATAATTTTCGATTGTACAGAACAAATTGATAAACAAATAAAATGTTATTGCATAGATTACAGATTTGCAAAAGACTTTTAAGGAAACTTCCAGAACTTTAAAGTTGAAACAAATACATTGGAAATCTTCGACCTCACTTGATATCATAAAAAGAAAAATAAATCATTTTGTAATTGCAGCTGTATTATGCAAAAAACATACTGCTGATACGAAGTTTTTTTTTCAACCTCCTTACAATAATAATCCAGAACTTTTGCTATCCGACAAAACCAATAAAAAGCGACTGAGATTTTCAGTGAAAATGTTGGAAAAAGTAAAAAAAATATTTGTGAAAAGTGAAGAAACAAGTCTTTGTTTATTTCCATTAGACATTTCTCATATACTTGTGAAATCACAATCACCCATTCATAAATTTAGAGTGTGGAAAATTAAATCATCCCTGTTTGGAATAACTGGTTTAAATTATTCATTTGAAGCTTTATATTAAGCCACCGAATCAAAGCTATTAAGATTTCTGAGTATTAAATTTTCTTCTCCACTTTGTATTTATGTATCACAGTTATAATTGCATCCAATTTTCTTTTTCAAACCTCATTAAAAGTGTTCAAGCTAGCTTAAGCTTACATTTTTGGACATAAAGTTTCTAATAAATCAATGAAAAACACTTCACAGAGTTCATAAATAAAACTAATGTTACAGTAAAACTTACTTCAGAAAAAAAATCGATCATTCTTGCATTTTTAAGTAAAACCATAAAATAATAATGGCAAAGTGTTGTAAAGTAGGCCAAAGCTCACAAAGGGTTATAGAGCTTAGAGTTCACTATCTCTCGATAAATTGATAAAATGATGTACAAAAGCTTACATGTGCACAAAGTGGATCCATAGTAGACCTCCTATTTTCACCAATGTAAATAGTGACATATAACAAAACATATTTTAAAAATTTCCTGAATATATTCAAGATCCGAGAATTCGGAATTATTAGAAAAACGTGAAGGAAAAAACGGTAGTGGAAGCTTTAATGTATAATACAATAAAACGTAATTTTTCCAGTCAGTTTAGTTGTCAATAATACGATCCTGTGCATTTTGTGTTTATTAAAAAGTATAAATTGAGCGATTGCAAGAATTAATTTTATATATTTCTGTTGAAATTTCAATTGCAGACTTATAACTAGATATCGGATTATATACACTATCAAAATGCTAAAATATGCATGCAAATATGCACTAAAAATGGGTAAAATATGCACATAATATTCACAATCAAAAAACCATTAATTTTTAGAATTTAAGTTTATTTTCATATTATATTTATCTTAATATATAATTATTCTGTACATATGTACACTACTGAACTTCTCCTAAGTCCCAGGTCTATTCTCCGGAAATTTTCTGTGTTTATTTAAGTGGGAAGTTGGATGGTTTAGATCCACAATTGGACCATATAGATAAAAAAGGTGAAAAGCAAAAAATGAACTTTCGACGTCAACTTACGTTGCCGAATAGAATTTGAAAATTGGCGAAATTTTCGGAGATCCCTTCAAAAGTGTCGTTGGTAAATGCATCAATTTTCTTTACTCCTTCAAAACCGAGGTTTTTATATATAACTGCATTTAATTTGCCGCGAACCTATTGTGAAAATTAACTCGAAAGGGTATTATTCTGTTTAATAATTTTTTCGAATATTTCCATCGATTTGCACAGAGGAATGTTTCTAGTTTCTCAATTGCATTGAATTTAATGCTGAAATTTATTGCATTAAGAGCAATATTTTTTTGATTGAAGAATCCCTAAATGAAAGCTTGCATGAATTGATTGCAATAATGACTGATCTTGCAAATTTTCCAATTACTTCTTTTATGGCTTCGAAATATTCAGCATAAAACAATAAAGCTCTCCACCAAGTACCCCACTGGCTTAAAATTGATTCTGTGGGTAGTGTTACGTTTGGTAGTTGCTCTTTATATGCTTGTAGTCGCCATAGTGCTTTTAAAAGCTCTTTTTTTTATAGAAGAAATCAATTTATTGACTATTCCGAACTCGTTTTTGATTATTTCTGCAACTCAATATAATCCGTGGACTAGATAGGTGATACGAAACAATATTAGTTAGAATACTTTCAGAGCTTGACGTAAGGGGGACATGTCGACGACATGTCGACGTTATACAACACGCCTAACACGTGAACTACTGAAATAAGCACTGTCAATGAAAAAGTATCAAAATATGCAATTACGTAATAAAAATTGAATTGTATCCATTTGCATATGCAAACATGCAAAATAAATTTACTTGTTAAATAACTTATTAATAAGTTAAACTGTTATGATACTTTGGAAGAAGTATACCAATTAAAATTATCAAAGAAAAGTAAAAGAAATCCTCTATCAGCGAAAAATAACACAATTATAAATTCGTGATAAAAGGACTCCAATTGAGCCATTGCTGTTGCTTTAATGTATTAATAAAAGTTTTAAAAAAATGATGAACTCTTACTAAAAATTCTTACTAAAGTTTTCATTTTAAGTTTATATTTTAGTTTATATTTTAATTACTTAGTTTACTTGTAAATTTAGATTATGACTTGGAAATGTGGTAGATATTCACTATCTACCACATTTCCAAGTCATAATCTAAATTTACAAGTTTCACAATTGGGGGTGCAAGTATTCCATAAACATGTTCATCCCAGTCACAAGAAACCAATTATCAGCTTCAGATATAATTTATTACACATGTTAATTTGTAATTGTAAAAAGGGATTGTTTTATAATTAAATCAAGATCCATTTTTCAAAAAACACTCCGTAAATTAAAGTTAAAATACAAAATAGTTTGAAAAAATGTTGCCAATGTTAGCAACAATAATCGAGATTAACTAAGGACCCACTTTGTGCACTTCAAAGCTCATTTACAGAGACAAAGAAATATACTTTTCTTTTAGTTTTGAGATTTTCAATAAATGTTATTAGAAGTATATAAATTGTTATATCTAATCCAAAAATTATAGAAAAAATAAAGATTAAAATCAAAAGCAAAAGCACATATTTTTGGTGGGTAAACTTGTTTGTATATATAAAAAGCTAAGCATTCCATTTTGAGTTGTCAAAATTCATTCACTGATGCGAAAGCTCGAGGTATTCGTGTTTTTGAAACTCCAAAGACTCCACTAATAAGCCAACAAAGTGATTTGGATATATTTGAAATTAAAAATTGAAGGAGATTTGATTTATTTATTTATTTTAATTCCAGCATACATTCTATAGATATGCATAGCATCTGTACATAGAATTAGAATATTGCATTACAATTGCATATATTTAAAACAGAGTAATAATATAATGAATTATAGATTAAAAAAAAATCAAAAATAAAGGAAATGATATAATTTAATTGAAATTTATGTTAATTACTAGTCCCTCAAATTACCAATTGAGCTTTTAATACTTTCTTGAATTGTTTTTGCTTACTGTTAAAAGCTTTAAGGTAATTAGGTAACTTATTATTATTTGATTGTTTAATTATGAATACTGATAACTTTCAGTTCATTACAATTTTGTTAAATATTATCTTTAATATTTTTTTTTTCAGTTCGAATGAAAACTGACCAAAGTTTAAAAGAAATTATTTTGTTTTCATGATATAAGAAACAGTACTTTCAAACAGTATTTTGTGTATCTAAACATATTTGATAACAAGTAATTTTATTTTATAACTATTTTTATCATTTTATGTTATTCGTAATTGATATTAAAAAGAAATATAAGGTGCATTTCTTTTAAATCAACCCTTTATTTTCGGATAAATAAAAGATTTGATATAATAAATGATAATATGTTATGTTAATGATTATCTCAAATATTTAAGACTAAATGATTAATTATTTAACAGATATTAAAAACAGATTAATTATGATTAACTTTTTTTCTACGAAAACATGATCTTATATGGAAGTTTCGGTTTCGGTCGAAAACTAGAGAAAACTGATTTTCTTTTAACTCCAATAGTCAATTTTTATTAACCATCGAGTTAATATAAGTATATACAGCGTAAAACTGTATAATTTGCATACAAAACTAAAGCCCTATTAGGTAGATGGTTAAAAATATCATCAATATATAAAATGAAGAGTAGTGGACCCAGAATTGTTCCTTGAGGAGCATCTACTTTAGCAGTATTAGTCTTACTAATACTATTATTGATTATAACACGTTGTCCTCAATTAATTAAATACCTCTAATACTTCTAATAAGATGATTTTCAACTTTAAATATTCATTTAATTATATCTAGGTTTATAAGTATCGGTATGTTTTACTCTCTTTACTTTTCTATAATTATAAAAATGCTCATATATTTGCTCTAACGTATTGAAGCTATCTATTTACTTGTAATAAACATAAACATGATAGTGTCAAAAGTGCTAAAACATAAAATAATTTCAATTTAATTGATTAATAACAAAATATTTTGATAACACTTTACATAATTTTAAAATTATGCTAAATACTTTTTAAATTTACTTATGAATTCTACCGCTAGGTTAGCGACTTGTCGCGACTAGTCGCGACAAAAGCGCCAACCTGTCATTTTTACCAACTAATCGACTTGTTTAATGGCGCATGTTGGCTACGTTTCTTGGAGAGAATAACGTGTTAATCTGTGTTATCGATATTTCTAGGATATTTTAGCTGCAGGACAAACAATTGCTTCGTTAAATTCAAAAGGGAATAATTCCACGCGTATTTTTCATGTTAAGGTTTGTATTTATGCGGTAAATTTTAGTAAATACGTGGTTTTTTTATGTTTACGGTTTGTCGTCCTTGATACCGGCATCCATTTTTGATTCTTTCCTATCGAATTATGAGTGGTAATTTAACATTGTTTTTTTCGATTTTTAGAGTGATGTGTAGGTGAATTATTGATTGGATCGAATATATATATATGAAAACAATGGAGCCCCAGTTGGAGCCCGATTTGATATTGCGGTCGATCAATTTCCATGGTCAGCAGTTGCAAAAGGTGTGGGAAAGTGAATATGGCGAACAGGATTTGCTCAAACGGAATGTAAAGGAGCCCAGTTATTTGGTATATGCTCAACGACAGAAACATTTGATGTTTCAAGATCGTTGCAAGCGTTTGAAACTGCAACAGTTTATCGCCAAAAAGGGCACTGTTTTGTTTTCGTCGGAGTTATGTGAGGAAAACCCGCCCTGCGATGTGCCTACCTCTGACGAAGTGTACGCAGTTATGCCACCGTTTGAAACTTATCTAAACGTTGACAAGCAAAGTCGAACAAGATACTTTTTTCAGGTATACAATACAAAAACTGCATGATAAATTCTTAAATTTTCATTTTCATGCCCTTAATGTCTATACTTTGAGTTCTATTAATGTTGTGTTCTATACGTTCATAGTAGAAAAGTATGCCAAATATAATTAAAAATCATTCTAATCATTTTTTTTTCTTTTTCTACCAGCATGTTAAAAAAGGCGATTATATTTTGGGGACGATTGCGAGTAAGACTCCGTCAGGAATGATGCTCAAAGTCTTATGCACATTAGGACCACGAATGCGTTATGTTGCTGACATAAACGTTAAGGTTTGTTTTAATCATTACCAAGTAAAAAGATGAAATTGTTAAATACTTTTTATAATTCAGGCTGCCTGTCCTACTGCAAATATAGTACCAGCCGTAGACAAAAAAGGCGTATCACGTAGCTACATGATGAACGATTCAGTATGTTGTGAAGTTCTTGAAGTAATTCCCGATTGCGACAAGATGGTGTGCGGAATGAAGGGTGTATCACCCGCACCAGCCGGTTGTCCCCCATTGGGGCTTGTCTCAACCGACGAGGTCCCCATTCTATACAAGTGAGTAGCACGCTAAAGCCTCCTAAAATGAAATCTAATAAATTATATACATCCACCCAACCATAATATAATAATAATTTTGCTAAAAGTTCTATTCAAGTGGTGGATGATCTCATTGCCCAAGGAACGCAATGCCCTTGTTAAATAGATTTTTATTAACAGATTGATTTGACATTACAGCACCTGAAAAAAAAATAATAGAAACAAATCTATAGATAAATGACAAAACTATAGGTGCTATGCTGTTAAATGCACACACAAATACACCATCGAATCGATAACAGAATGAAAGCGATAAGCGAGAAAAATGTATTTGTTAAAAGTCAATAATTTTACATTACCCCACTATTATATGTCCATACCATGAAAGAGCAATCTGGTTCAATTGCTTTAATGTTTTATACAAATCTATCAGCTCAAACCAAAAAAATCTTGCAAAGGTGAGAATCAAAACGTTTCTGGGTTAATTTAGAAGAAAATAAAATGAAAAAAAAAAACTAACAAACAATGTAAATACTGAATATTACTTTTATTAATTCGGTTCTTATACATATTTACTAGTTATCTAAAAAAGCAACTAGTTTTATGTATTTAACCAATTAAAAGAGTAAATGAATCGAAACATATTTGGTATGTCTTATGAATTTTTTATTGATTTTTTTAAAGAATCTATTTCATATATTGTAGAGAATCGAACAAGGTGTTAAATTATCTACCAACTTCTACTATTAAATAAACGCAGAACACTTTTTTGAATATCGATTTTAATCTAAATAACAAATTTGCTAAAGTACAGCAAAAACCGTAAATCTACACAGATAAAAATTCTAGAAGACGTAAGATTTTCATAATTCGACGATCCGATTTCACAAACTGCCAATTGTGTTGAATGTTGCAGTTATTTGTTTCTATTTGATTTAAAAAAAAAAAGATAATTGAGAAATTGTTTTCTAAGGTTTTATTTTAATGGTATGTATATTTTATAGGACAGGGTACAGAAGAATTTTCAAAAATTTATATATATATATATTTTTTTTAAAGAAATTATTTCAGAATTTTTATTTTCGTCCAAGTATTTTATTTTTTTGTAAATAACGTAAGCGTTTTCTTGTTTTGATTTTGTTTAGAAAAGCATTGGACACTAAAGGCGAGACTTATGAAGCAGTGTTGGAAAAAAGCATTGGCTTCAACAATCCTAACAACATTAACTACTTGTCTAGTATCTTTGGTTTAGGATCTCAACCATGGTCCAATATGGTGGGATTGAGGTATGTTTTAAATGGTCCATCGGGCTAAGTATGTATACCAAATTTATTCCATTAAATAATCATTTCTCTTACTGCCTACTGGTGGCCGAGTGGTCTACGTAACCGCTCCAAAACTGGTTGGTTTTGGGTTTGAATCTCATATCAAGCAAATTTTTGATATTTCTTGATAAAACAAAAAAAAAATAGGTATACTTAGCCTTTAGTACCGTTTTTTCCATTGCAATTTGATATTTAAGTGTCTATGTTCCTATCCTAGGTCTCGATTTCCTCAACACGAGTATGCTAATGAGTTACGTCAAGTACAGGCAAGTGCTTGGGCTTTTCGTAGTGTAGCGGATGGAATAAAGCATTTTAAAGATGGACGCCATACTGAAGCGTTTCAGTGCTTAAATAAAGCTCTAGCGATTGATCCTCGCAATGTGGAAGGTTTAGTAGCACGCGGAGCTTTGTATGCAAACAGTGGTAGTTTTCAGAAAGCCATCGATGAGTTTGAAACAGCGCTTAAATTGAATCCCAGCCATGCCAATGCTCGTAAATATATGGGCGAAACACTAGTGGCGCTAGGGCGAAGCTATGAAGAAGAGAATAAGATCGAAGAGGCTCGTAAAGCTTATCAAAATTGTTTGAGCATAATTCCATACCATGAGGAAGCTCAGCATTCGTTAGATTTCTTGCAGAACAAAAGTAGTTCAATAAAAAATATTATTGCACCGGACGATTTGCTTTTGCCAAATTTGAGCGCGGCCAAGCCAAACGATGTGGCGGATCAGTCGTTGATTCATCCGGAAGGGGAAGATGAGAAAAAGGACAAGAAAAAGAAGAAAAAGTCCAAGAGTCGTAAGCGACGACACCGCTCCTCGTCGTCTAGTTCTTCGTCAAGCTCGGGAAGTTCGCATAGTTCAAGTTCGTCATCATCAAGTAGTTCTGATTCTAGCTCAGGCAGCAGCGACTCGGATTCGAAATCCAAACGTAAAAAGCGTCGATCTCGTCATCGTCACGAAAAACAAAAATCGTTGTCACCACTTAGCAAGCGAATGGCGATGATGGATCCCAGCCATGATACGCCAACAAGTTATCAATTTAATAAGCCAGCCGGTGCGTCGACCTCATTCGATTTTGGCTTTGAGCAACCAGCTGATTCCGCCAAGGCCAATAAGGATACCGATTATGAGTCAAAGGTTCGTAATTTCTTAGAACAAAATAAAGAAGACGATTCAGACTATGAAGAACGCGTAAGTTCTAGCTAGGAACGTCAATTGTATTTGATTTAAAATTTGTTTTTTCATTCCAGGTGCGGAAATTTTTAGAGGATTCAGAGCGTATGAAGAAGGGAAAGAAGTCCAGCGATGAGAAAAAGAAAAAGAAGAAGAAGGACAAAAAAGCTAAGAAGGAGAGTAAGAAGAAGCGTAAAGAGAAGAAGTTGCTTAAAGCGCAAAAGGAGTTAGAATTGCGCGATGCTCTGAGGAAAGAGCTTGGATTGACGTCCAAGGAGAAAAAGAAGAGTAAACGTTCATCGTTTGGATCAGACGAAGAGGAATATTTGTTACGCAAAGCAGGAATAAGTAAAAGGTATTGTTTTTAATTATAATTAGAAAATATTTACATACAACATTGGATTTGTCTGTGTACTTAGTATAAGAATTTAATAAGTTTCGATTTGCAGCATTTGATTTTTTCCATGGATTGTATTTTTTAAATAATTCCAATGAGAATATTGCTTGAAAATGTGCTCGTTTTCATTATCAACGATATTACTTAATTTTATGTGTTTGCACATTTGTGGTATTTCTTTGTGATTGGCAAAAAATAATAAGTGTTTTTTCCATAAGTTAATATTTTATTCATTTTTTTTTTCAGGCTTTTGGAAAGTTTTCCTAGTTTAGATGATCTGGAAAACAAGTTGAGTGCTTATTATGCAATTGATAAATTGGGGTAAGTTATAAATTTTCAATTCAAAAGTTATGTTATGGAATTTAATTGATACAAACTTATGTTACAGAAGAGGAAATCGTAGTAGATCCGGAAGCCCTAATCGTTTCGGTTCTCTTTCTCCATCTCGTGATTCTAAATCTCGCCAACCCACAACCATTGAAACAGTGAACATTCAAAATCCTGCTTTTCCCAAATGGAAAACTTTGCCACCGGGAAATCAAGCTGCTGCATCTAACTCGAGGTTTGTATTTTCATAAATGAAGTTTTATGATTTTAAGAAAGAATGTATTAAACGTTTATTTTTCTTGGTCAGGTTTAAGAAGAAAACTGATCGTGAGGAATGGGAGGATGAGCGACATGAGCTTAACGAACCAAAACCAGGACCAAGTGGAGATGAGAAAGCGATGAGTATTCGTAAAGCTATGGCATTGAAAGAACCGCCTATGAAGAAAGAACCTCCACCTCCAGAGCCTCCTAGACGTCGTCCTAGTAGTCCTCCACCTAAACCACCTCCGCCTAAACAAATGCACGTTAACCAAACTGGTCCAGTTGTACTGGATAAATTTGGAAACTTTAGAATTGCTTCGCCCAACACTGCCAAGAAGTTACAGCAAGATGACGATTTACCTCCGTTACCACCAGGTGTGCCACCGCCGTTGAATGCTTTTACAAAGAAATATAATCGGCCTCCAGAGCCTCCAGGACCACCACGGTCTCACAGCCGATCTCCTGGTCGTAGACGGCGTATGTCAGGTTCCAGAAGTCGTTCACGTTCATCATCGCATTCTTCACGTTCGCGATCACGTTCTCGTAGAAGCTATCGAAGTCGTTCTCGATCATACTACAGCCGATCACGATCTCGTAGTGGCAGTCGTTCGTATTATTCTCGCAGTAAAAGCCGTTCTCGCAGTCGTTCACGCTATGATCGACGTGGAGGCTATCGCGGAGGTAGATTTAGCGATCGTGGCACTTATTACAAACCTCGTTTCCAGAACTACAACAAATCTCGAGGATTTGCAAATCGTGGTCGCGGTGGTGGTTATAGAGATTATCGTGATCGTGACCGTGAAGGGCGTTATGATTATCGTGACTATCGTGGTCGTGGTGGTCGACAATACAACAATCGAAACCGTCGTCCACGTGGACGGTTTGGACGTGGGGGATATCGAGATGAGCGTTATAGACGCTATGATAGAAGATCAGATTCACGCAGCGTCAGCCGTGATCGTAGCTACAGCCACGATTCAACTCAAGATCCAATGCAAAAAGTTAACGAAGAAAAAGAAAAGATTAACAAGTACATTGACTGCAGTGATCCACCACCAAAACACGAAGGACCATTGAGTGAGGGTGAGGATCGCGACGATTACAATGGCGATAAAATGGTCGATCGTCACGTGTATGAGGGTAAATGGGCCGACAAAGAAGATAATGAAAATGATCATAATGGACAACCGCCCGAACCACCAGAAGACAAAGATTCCACGGCAGATAGTGGTGCAATTCCTCCCGAGACCAACATTGAGGAAATGGATAAGTTTTTAAGCAAAGTAAAGAAGGAAAAGAAGGAAGAAATGATTGAGCGTAATAAGGACGTGCTTAAAACCAAACATTGGTGAAATATTTAAACTAAATTCACTTTTTTTATTCACATTTTTCACTAGGCCTAGTCATAATTACTGTATTTTGAATCAACTAGGTTTTTTTTAACAAGTAAGAAATTTCACATTTTAGTTTTAAGATTTGTATTGGTATAAATGACTTGATGTTGATTGTTTACCTTTGCAAAAGAATTTTGAATAAATAATGAACTTTATGTATTGTTTTTTTTAATCTATCAAATCGTAAAATCTACCACTGTTAAAAATATAAATTATTGTGGTTTTTCATCAGATAAATAAGAAATAGAAAGGTAAGTAATCATTGGTTCTAGCAAAGAGAAATACTTTCAAAATTTATTCTGATACAGGCTGCAATTGTACATGTTAAACACGGGCAGTAATTTATGCGATGGACTAAGACTAGCGAATTTAAAATTTTGAAATAAACATTAATCCGGCAGCTTTTAATGAACCCTGTCCTTTATTATAAATAACTGGAATATGCTTAAGTAAATAATTTATGTTTAAGCATAAGTGATTAAATAATGAGTATATGTGACCCGCCCAACATTACCCGTGTTGACCCGTGTTTAACTATGTTCACAATATGCGATAACATGTTGGTACACTCGACTGTTTATGTTGTGTAGTAGTAATATTAAAGTGTGTGGTTAATTAAAATTTGGTAAGCGTATTTTAAATTATCTTTACTTATTAATTAAGTTTATTGAACATTATTGACTAATGTTAAACTAACTGAAATAGTGTAACTAATTTTATTTGCTAAAATTTTTAGTATAAACTTTTGGCTGCAAATTGCTTGTTAGGTTAGATGTCAAATTTGTTTACAGTCGATGATATAACAAGCGATTTTTTGAAATCGAAATTTATAATAATTTGAACTTCCAATTTCTAAAAAAAGCCCTTATTTTCAAAAAATGAAGTATTTTGTACTAATATATAACATATTGTCGTTTTATTTACATACTTTTATGTTATAAATTATTAAAATAGCATTCTATTGACTTGAGAAAAGTTTTCATTGTTGCCGCATTGTTGAATAGATGAAACTTGAAATTAAAGCTTTAGCATTAAATTAAAAGTAATTACTAGTTAAATATCGTACATAAATTGAAAATTCAATTAAATTTTTTATTTGTTAAACGGAAATTAAATTGTAAAAACTAATTAGGAAGTTATTATAAATATTCAAGCGAATTCGCTTAATTAGATTCGTTTAAGAGTTGATTTTTAATGGCAAGACATTGCCAATTGCAATTTGTCGGTTGAATATATTCTTGTTGTTAGTTCGTCTTTGAGAAAAATTAATCATGGGCGTTCCTTTTAATCTTTTCTAGCTAAAATATTTGATCAAATATTTTTCCGGCTCACAAAGCCCAGAGAGAAGTTTCTGTGCATTCGTACGTTCTCATTCATTCCCCGTCATTTGTAATTTAATATTTTAATAAGCCACATTATGTTATATGTTCGTTGAGGAGCGCACAAAAAGGAAAATTTTCCAAAGAAAAGTTTTCGATATCTTATGTGGTCTCGTTTGTATGAAAGTATGGTTGGATGTATGTATGTGTATGTGTGTGGGGATGAAATGATTTTACTTTGGTATATTTCCTTCTTTGGTTGGGAAAACTTTTCATTTCTGAAATGTCTGAATCTTTCATTGTGTGTATGTGTAAGTGTTTGAATAGAAAAGAGGAAGGACACGAACGGTCGATGAAAATTGTGGGATGTATCCTCAACTCTCGCACACATACATAGATATTTAAAATCGGGATGAGAACACATTCCCATCGGGAATGAGATTTGAGGGGATGTTTCTAAAGAAGAACAAGTAGTACATTCATTTACGGACAGAGGGGACCACTGTGGAGGAATATACAGGACGTCTATTCTGCTGCATACATTCCTGCTTTTCTTTGGTCCGTTCATAGAAAATATGATGATGCATATTCCACCCGTTTCGTTTCCATCTTTTTCTTTGTTCGTCTTTGTCAGACCGCTTCTTATTTCATCCTCATCGCCCTGTTCGTCCTTTATATCCCGTCACAGAAAGAGCGTCCATAATACGGTTCACAACAATTGTTCACAATTGAAAGACGATCTTTTCACAAGACATCGATCGTTCGCCAAATTACAATTGATGAGGGAAACTTGTTCGGATGCAAAATTGCGAATTGATCCTTGCTGAGATCAGTTGGTCGGAGAATTAAAATGTTATGATGCCTGAATCTTTTTAAAGTTTGGATCTTTTAATTTAATTGTGTTTTGTCTTATCCCTGTTAAAAAATGTATTTAGAAGAATTTAATTACCTTTAATAACTTTAAACAACTTCTAATGAGTTTTTTGAACATTTTAAATGCCTTTTTAATACCCATTGGCGGCCGAGTGGTCTAGGTGACCACTCCAAAACTGGTAGATTTTGAGTTCGAATTCTGTATTGAGCAAATTTTCGATTACGAATTTTTACTATCCCTAAAGTTGCTAAAGACCTAAGTAGTTATAAAACGACGGTAAATAACAATAAAAAAAATCCCTTTTTTTAACAGGAATCCATTTTACGTTGATTAAAACAACGATTTTCTCATTTTAGACCAGATTGCAACCTTATTTTTACCTATAATCTAATCAGGTCAAATTCAGGTCAAAACTTTGTGTTGTTTTGCAAATAGTTTACCCGATATAAGTTTTAAAAATTTGAAACTTTATTGGATAAATATTTTCTGTGTTAGTTATGCTACGTGTAGAGTTATTGTATTGTTGTAGTTTATTATACAATGGCAATGATGTATTTTAAAAATTAATTGAGCATTATTTTTTTTTTTTTGGAATATCCTATATCGTTTCGCAGTCATTTATTTTTTTTTCTAATGTTTACTTCTACTGACCACTACAATTTTATGACGACAATGTAATAAGGCTATCATTCAAGCATGAATTGAAGTATTTTTTTTTTTTAATACAAAAATGATTATTTATTAATAATAATTTATGTGTTAGCAATGTATTGTGATTTTCCTCAATAAATTTGCAATATTTGAATGATTTTGTTTTGTTTTACAGTGTATCAAACAAAAGAACATCATAATTTATTGTTGGAATAATATATATTTTATGTGCATTACTTATAATTTATATTCAGTGAAACAGTCGAGCATCACGTAGAAACAAATGCAGCTCTTGCGGTTCTTTAAAAAAATTTTCGTTGTTTTCTCGCGAATTTTCAATAAGTGATTGGTTTTAAATGTTTGAAATTCAATATTTTGCTGGTTTAAAAAGATTATTCGATTAGTAGTTGGATAGAATATTTGGCTTACCTCCAAAGGTGAGTGTTATTTGTCTTAAGAAGTTAAATTCTTGATAAGTGTGGACTTATCTGCGAGGAAAGTATGGATGTGTGAATTTTCCTTATAATGGAAGTATTTGGTTTTAAATGGGACTATAAGCAAAGCTTTGTATTATTATCTTTATTATAATAAATATATAAAAATCCCTGTCCTCCCCAAAGGTCTTTTTGTTAGGCGAATTTATTCCCATTTTTCTCACTGGGATTCCATTCGGTGGTTACCAGGTTTCTATACGGTTTTATAAGATTCTTGTATGTTTTTAACGCATTAATTTCTACATATAGAAACATCTTTTCATCCTAATACCGAGTGTATCTAATCTGTAACGTATAATGAGGAAAAAAGTCAAACTTGTACTCTATTATCGATTTTGAGTTCAAAATAATGTTTTAGCCTTAGTTTAAGCAAAAATTTTATTACAAACTACTGGTTCCGAAATCTAGGATTTGAGCTTTTATTTAAAAAAGATTTGGTTGCAAATATATGGTCTAAAGTTTTGTACATTGTAACTATAAATTTCATTCATCTTTCAAAGAGGAAGGATAGCCAAATCGATCCCAATCATTCGAGAATTGATTCTTTCCTTCTTGAAGAAAAGACCTTTAGTTTTTAAAGTTTTTCATGATCGGTTTAAGAATCGATTCTTTTCTTTTTTCTACTGGAGGTCTGTCCTAAGACTTCCTCTGCATTGGGTCCTATAAGAACTATTGCGCCCCAGCTTGGTTTCTAGTACTAATTGGTCAAGTTTACTGCTGAGATAAATCTCAGCAGTTAAATGGATTTTTGTGTATTTTCTCAGCTGAGCTTTTCCCAGAGCTGAGCCGACTTTCAGTCATTCTTGGGCGGTCAAATAGTACGTTGGAGCCAATTTCCTCCAATATAAAAAAAGAACATAGATATTTACTTAAAGGGTCCAATTTATATTCAATTAATGGGTGTCCGTTTAATTATTTTAATTGGGCTTCTGAATGCTACTTTTATTATTAATATTTAAACGTAAATATGCAACATTTTCTTCCGAGGAAAAATAAGTTGAACTTGATTATAAAGTTTCTGTTTAATCAGTAAAGCTGTCTTTAAATTGGAACCATAAGTGAAATCAGAATAAAATATTGGTACAACTATTTAGATTAGTCTGGTTTGTGACCTTCCTTATACTTTTTTTTTTGGGGAAAAACACTAAGAAGTCCCTAAAAACAAAATATTATCGAAATCGATAAACCTGTTCTTCAATTATACGATAGAATTCAGGTAGACAAAAATAAACATTCAATTTTTCAACCTTTGTTCCATAATGTTGAATATTGTGAGCAAAACCCGAATAAATTCCAAACAGGTGTGAAAATGAAAAGAATTTTACCTGCTCTGAACTGTCGATAATAAATAATATTGTAATAAGATAAAGGTAGATTCAAAGTACCAATTATGGAATCGGGAAAAGGTGTTAATGTATTTATAATTGACAGCAAATAATAAATACCTAAAACTGGTTCCAAATTCCAGTTCTACATATTTATAACTGCCATTATCTCGTCAGATTTTGGCCTTCAAGCTTTTACTGTGTTATTTCATATCAACAGTTGAAAGTACGATAAATTGCATTTCACACTAGCTAAGGAGTAAATTGTTTTCCCACTTAACGTGTGGAATCCATACTGACAAAAGCCATAACAAAAATTAAAAGTTACTACAATTTTGATTTTATTTTTTATTATTTAGTAATTTATTTAAAGTATTTATAATAATTTCAAATCTATATTTTTCCTACACGTTTAAATTTAAATCTTCATTAGCTGTTATGATAAAATCAGTTCATTTCAATTCGATTATTTTATCTGTGAATTCAGTTTTAAGTTAATAATCATGACATTATCGAAGCGAACATATCAACAAAATTAAGAATATAACTTTTATTGGCATATACTTGCATTTTTCGTA
Source organism: Sisyra terminalis (assembly GCA_958496175.1). Classification (NCBI taxonomy): domain Eukaryota; kingdom Metazoa; phylum Arthropoda; class Insecta; order Neuroptera; family Sisyridae; genus Sisyra; species Sisyra terminalis. The sequence goes on along the minus strand of OY292278.1, from coordinate 49,412,816 downwards.
TATATACAATTTAATATTTTTTTTAATGTATTTACAAACAAATCAAATTTTATTTCATACTTTCATTTAATTCTTTTGTGTATGGTAATAATACTAAAATATAATTGATATGCACTTAATTATGTTTTTTATAAAGAATCAGAGGACCCGGTGAACTTTAAACCACCTAAAATTGAATTGTGAAAAGTAATTAAATCGCTAATATTGCTGAATTTTTAATTTTTCAATTACTAACAATAACAATAATTATTAACAATTAAATTAATATACATTGTATTTTACTTATTTCGATTTACACCTGTGAAAACATTAAACATATTAAAGTTCATATGCGTACAAAAATTCCTTAAATTCTCACCTATTCATGAGTTTAAAAACATATATAGATATTTCTAAACATATTTTTATTATTGAATATTTTATGTCTCTCGAAATTGTATAATTTTTTTGTCAATACGATCCTAAGGTTAGTAATAGTCCGGGACTGGAAGCTTATTGGGAATGTTCCTGTTTTCTTCAGTACTTCCTTAAACATAATATTTATTTTATGCACCAAACGACGTCATTTGAAAACAACTGTTATATCTTTGAATATTGGCCAAGAAATTTTTAGACTCATTTCCTATCCCATAAACTAAAGAGCGTAATGGATCTGGCGATGGGACCAATTGTTGCAATTTTACTTTTCCACTAGCACAACATAACTCAGTAGATTCACTGCTGTATTTTAACGCCTTATTATATTGGCAAATGATTGTCATTTCCCCAATTGTTACAGATTACCATAAATATAAAGTAAAATATGTACATTAGACTGGGCCAAAAAAAAATGACTATTTTTTTTGAAAAGTATATCAAAAATATTGTTTAAAGTGACAAAAAAAAATACCGGGAAGGGTTGAGCCCTTAATATTAGTATTAAGAGGTGTATCATCTTTAATTTCGATTTTTTATTGGTGCTTTCATTTTTGCGTCAAAGCTGTCAAACTATCTAGGTAAAAAAAAATCATCTACAAATTTATTTATAGAAAATTAAATTCCCTACAAAAAACGTCTCTGTGAAAATTTTCGCCAGACACGCCGTTTCCGAATAATCAAGCTTTAAACATTGATATAATTTGTAGATTTATATTCTTTATTTTGGAATTTTGTAATAAACGAACTAAGAAATATACAGAAATAAACCACATAGATTCTTAAAGGAAATTTAACGCTCTACAAAAAAGGTCTTTTAAGGTTTTTACATAAAATCACTCTTTCAAAAGTTATTCACAAAGTTGAAGGAAAAATTAAATTATTGTTTTTTTTCGTTGTTGAATCAATGTTGGTAGAGTGATTTTATGTAAAAATCTTAAGAGACCTTTTTTGTAGAGCATTAAATTAACTTTAAGAATCTATATGGTTTATTTCTGTATATTTATTAGTTCGTTAATTACAAAAGTCCAAAATAAAGAAGATAAATCCTAAAATTATATCAATGTTTAAAGCCTGATTATTCGGAAATGGAGTGTCTGGCGAAAATTTTCTAAGAGACGTTTTTTGTAGGGAATTTAATTTTTTATAAATATAAGTGCAGATGATTTTTTTAATCTTGGTAGTTTGACAGCATTGACGCAAAAATGAAAGCACAAATTAAAAATCGAAATTAAAGATGATAGACCTTTTAATATTAATGTTAAGGGCTCAAATCTTCCCGATATTTTATTTTTACCTTGAACAATATTTTCGATATACTTTTCAAAAAAAATAGTCATTTTTTTTGGCCCAGTGTTATATACATTAAATAAATGGTAGTACTTTTATAAATTCACAAAGTCAATAATGGCATATTTTGTTTGTTGTCAAATATTTATTGAAGCCAAGTCCATTTGACTTATTTGGCAGGTATTAACAGTTTAAATGGGAATTTTTTTTTTGATCCTTTTGCTATTTTCCTTAAAAATTCTTCCAATTTTTCATCTTTTAAACCTTCCTGTAGTTTCTACAAATATTTTAACACCAAAATGAGCCATAGATGAATACAATGAGGTGATACGTAGTACGTATTTATTTGGATGACTAGATATTCGTCCACCTTGTTATTGTAAACATAAGCCAATCTAAGCTAAGCAGGGTTTCCAAGATTTTCCAAAGAATGCTAGGGAATTTTATTTGGCCAGAGGAAACCTCAGGAAATTTGGTAATAAGTTCTGGAAAATGTGGTTTCTTTAATGCGAAAAGATGGGCACAATTTTTCGAATATCCAAGGAATTGTTTCAGTTATCTTCAGTTAACTTGTTGTCGATGGTAATTTGAAAATAATATTAGTTGTTAATATACCGCAGAAGTTATGTTTTTCCGTAATGTTTAACCAAATGTATGTCATAGTTTTTTGAAAATCAAATCAAACCTGTGATTAAAAATGGAAAATCAATTGTTGTAGTACAACCTGAAGAAAAAATATCTGTGTTTTAGTTAAAATCTGCAGATCAAAAGATAGTATGACAAATCATTACTATTTCCTTTTACTTACTAATTACTACTTACTACTTTACTTACTAATTATGGAGTATCATTTCATATTTCATAATTACATTTTTTGAATTATACCACTTTAAATATCGATTAATCCAATATTTAGTAATCAAAATCTAGGCGCAGTTTTAAAGCGCTGAAAAAGCTCTGACAATTGTTGTGAGACCGACGAGGGATCCGGTGGTTGCATGCGTTGGTATGAGCTTTTGAAAACGTAAAACGATGCAGGAGGTGACAACAATGGACACACTTTATTATGAATATTTTGATTGGCGCGCGGTAAAGAGCCCCGACGTCTCCGGCGCTTGGTGAACGCATGCGCCAACACATTTTCGACACACCAAGAGAGCTTTTTGTGCCCCTGAAAATAAGCGGCGCCAGTCGTTTTGTTGCCGAGTTTACTGCTGGACTGTTCCCCGTAAATGCTAGCCGAACACGTGTTAACCCCATGTGCTTTTACCATTGCCGCGAAATTCGGTCCATCAATTTTCCGGGCCCAATTGTTGTGTTCTTGGGTTTTTAACATTTTTTTTTTTTGGTGTGTGTTATATATGAGTTAGTTTTGTCACCATTATGGTTTGGTGTTAGTGTGGAAAAAGTGAAATATTTTCCAAATGAATGGAGTAGGAGTTGATGTTCAACTTTTTCTGGTAAGCCACCGATTGTTTTTTTTTGCAGTTTTCACGGCAACTTTGATCTGATCTCCAATAAAATTTCAATAATCTCGATGAATAGAATGATGATACCACTTTTTTTTTGTCGAAGCAAAAAAGATCTGCTTTATTGTTATTATTACATTCTTTTTTTGTGTTGGTATATATTGTTAAAACAATGCCTAGTATGTTGATTTCTATAGTCTATGTTGTAACGAACAACAAAAGATTATATTGTTGTTGGCATCTTTTGTATTTTATTCATTATAGAGAACGTTTTATATGTGTATGTATGTCTGTCTGTCTTTCTATATGTCTGTTCTATGTGTTTTGAATCTTCTCTCATTTCTATTAAAGCACATATCGTTGTGGAGCAGTCTCGCGTCTCTTTTCCTCCACCGCATGTTGCACAAATGAATTTCGTGGTTTTGTTTAGCGAAAATTTTATTGTTGGATTTCTTTGTATATTGTTATATATGTATGTTTGTTATCTCATCTGAATTGTTCAGAACGTCAATTGTAATTTGAGGATGTTGGGGATTCTGGTAATTCATCGATACGGAACAGAACATTTTTATCATTGTTGAAGGATATATGTTTGTGTCTTTTGTACCAAAAAGAAGAGATGAAGTTTCGCGTGTAAAGACGAATTGCAAATTTTGATAGAACATGGTCTATGGTTTGTTAATCTTAATGAAAATGTATCGAAATTTGTACAAAAAAGATATATCGAAAGTTTTGTTCTCCTAGATACTCTTAAAGCTTGGTACATGTTGAAAAAAATAATGATTTTTTTTCTTAATTATATCGAAAATATTGATGGGAATGATAAAAAAAATCCTGTGAAAATTTAAGCTCTTAATATTAATATTAAGAGGTGCCGCATCGCAAATTTCGATTTTCCATTTAAATAATATGGGAACAATATTCTCTTGCACTTTGGAATTGTATAGCTCACGTTGGTGACGACAATATTTCGGAATGACCAAGGTATATTCTTGTAGAAAATTGAACGATCTACAAAAAACGTCTCGTATAAGTTTTTGATATATTTATTCCTACAAAAGTTATTCGAGGTCAAAGTTGAACTAAAGAGAAATTTTCATATTTTTTCAACAATATTCTCCTGCACTTTGGAGTTTTATAGCTCACATTGGTGACAATATTTCGAAATGACTAATATATATTCTTGTAGAAAATTAAACGATCTACAAAAAAAAAATTCGTACAAGTTTTTAATATATTTTTTCCTTCGAAAGTTATTCGTGGTCAATGTTGAACTCAAGAGAAATTTTAATATTTTTTCAACAATATTCTCTTGCACTTTGGAATTTTAAGCTCACGTTGGTGACTATATTTCGGAATGACTAAGGTATACTCTTGTAAAAAATTGAACGATTTACAAAAAAGCGGGTTTTACAAGTTTTTGATATATTTATTCCTTCCAAAGTTATTCGAGGTCAAAGTTGAGCTAAACAGAAATTTTAATATCTCATCAATTTTTTGATGCAACCATCAATTTTATGAGAAAGTTTTATAGGACATTTTTTGTAGAGCACTTTTTTTTCTATAACTTACTCTGTAAAAGTTTTTGATATTTTTCACAGGTCGTTAGTTATTTAATTAAAATAAAAGAAATAATTTTTATATTAAAATTATAATAATTCAGGGAATATTATTAATTTAAAACAATAAAATTACGAATATTTTCAGTTTAATGCAAATAACTTAGGACCTGTGAAAAATATCAAAAACTTTTACAGAGATAAGTTATAGAAAAAAAAGTGCTCTACAAAAAATGTCCCATAAAATTTTCTCATAAAATTGATGGTTGCGTCAAAAAATTGAAAAAATATTTAAATTTCTCTTTAGCTCAACTTTGACCTCGAATAACTTTGGAAGGAATAAATATATTAAAAACTTGTAAAACCCGCTTTTTTGTAGATCGTTCAATTTTCTACAAGAATATACCTTGGTCATTCCGAAATATTGTCGTCACCAACGTGAGCTATAAAATTCCAAAGTGCAAGAGAATATTGTTCCCATGTTATTTAAATGGAAAATCGAAATTTGCGATGCGGCACCTCTTAATAGTAATATTAAGAGCTTAAATTTTCACTGGATTTTTTTTGTCATTCCCAACAATATTTTCGATATAATTAAGAAAAAAAAATCATCATTTTTTTTGAAACAGTCTAGTATACATTCTTGGTTCTTTGTTTATAGTTTAGAGGAATCAATTGAATATACAAGCATAAATAGTTAAATTTTCATACTATTTATTTATTTTTTCACTAGTTTAACTATTTGCAAAATAGTTTGCTTTATTGTTGAGATCATTAAGGGTTCGTAGGAATGGCACTTGACTTGGGTCACTACTCAACAGTAGACCCACTGTGTTTTTGATGGTACTCTCGTTACTGGTACCAAATTCGCACTAGATGATGGTATTATTAATCACTAGAAATCAGGAGGTCTTCATGGTACTATTTATAAAAATATAAAATCGCATCGGCATCAATTTGAAAATTTATTTCCTAAAGTGTAATCATTACACATAAATTTGTAGGAATGTTCGTGAAAATCCAAAAAAAATCTCGCATTCTAACATTTCAACGATCGCAAGGGATCACAAAGGTACCTACATATATAAATGGAGGTATCAAAGGAAATCCTGTCGTTGTGTAAATCTTATCCTCTCGCGTTAACTGGATTTACACACGCGACACAAAACATTTAGAGGTGGAAAATCGCGACAACTTTACTATAGAGAAAAATATCTTTCATTTCACCATTAAAAGTGGCAGACGGGAAGACGGAGTGAGGCAACATGAAAAAATACATTATCATTTTAACCCAATCCCCCCGTCGACCCCATCGTTTCCATTGTGATCACCATCCTAGTGCATCATCGTCTCATATCGTCCCACACCATTTTACATTATTTTTCTTTTAAAACGAAATAATCCGAAGTCGTTTTTCGTCTCAATTTCATTTGTTCTTTTGTTTGCTTTTTAAATACATCGCCGACTTTCTTTCTTTCTCTCTCTCTAACCCAAATCTAATGAAGTTTTCGTCTTTGTATCGGATATAAATCGGAGAATCATCAACTCCCCCGTTTAACATCTCTTGTAAATGCTAAATCTTTCGCTTCTCTTATTAAGAAAAACTCACCCTCAACCCTGTGCCAACACACACACACACACACACACACACACACACATACAGCACAGTAGAGCCTCTTTTCAAATTTTCACTCATTTCATTCAACCTTAAAAATACGTTTCACTTTGATCAAATATATCCACCCCTTCCAATTTTCATTGAAATGAAAATCTCTGTTCGGTTGGGAAAAAAATGGATTTCCTATATTCTTTTCTTTTTTGTTGATATTTTAAACAATGGGACTTGTAATTTTATCTTGTCGATATGATTTTGATTTTTCAAACAAAAGTACCGGGTTGTATTGGAGTCAAATATAGCGTTAATTTGTAAAGAATGGTGAGGAATGTCAATCGGTTTTTGATCAAACGAATTTGTAACTGTGAAAAATAAAGTAGGAATTAAAATTCATTTTGAGGGGAAGATGGGGGGGGGATTTTAATGTAGGGTTAAAGAAATTAGGAAGTAGGTTTGTTTTTCTTCAGTACTTTTGGTCCTTACATAAGATTCTTTTCTTGGGTACTTCCAAGTCAAGGTTTGTAAATTACACAGGTTGCTCCGTTAGAAAAAAAAATGACGTCATACGAAGAATTTTGGAATTGAATCAGTCTGAAGATATGTACGAATTTCTTCTGGATACGTCACGTAGCCACCATAAGGCCACCTGTGTATTTTATAAACCTTGCTTCCAAGTATCTTTCCATGACGTCCATATGATATTTCCATTGAAGTTTTCTGTTGTCTAGAAAGTTCGGATAGGCTTAATAGTTGGTTCAATCACAGTGGGTGAATTTCTTCCTTCACCACTTTTGGTTCTTCTGAGACTTTTCAGGATTCCAGATACTTTCCGGTTTTTCCGGGATGACATGCAAAATTAAAGATATTCTTTCTAGAAAAGACTTAGCAATGGGGAGAAGCATTCGTTGATTTTTCCATTTTTAAAACTAGTGGTTCCAATGGTTTTTCGATCGAAGAAAAAATATTAAAGTAATATAATTAGCTTAATGGTGATCCAGTTGTCAAAGTGGGTGCTCCGAAAAGGTTTGAATTTTGTATCGAGTACATTTTTGATATTTTAAAATGAATGAATAATAATATATGTCCTATGACTCAATTTCTTTATTACGACGCGTTTTTTTGGCTGTCGTCATCCGGTAATGATTATTTTGTTAGTTGTAAACAAATTTCATATAGGTTGTTTGTTTTATATAATTTGTCGTTAAGGATATTATTTAGTGTAAAGTTTCAGATCCTCGATGATGATAAATTGGTTAAAATATTCAGAGGACTAGGATCAAATAATAATCAGTCAAAACTATATATTACAGTCGCGACATTTCGGCCCGGATATTGAGCCTTCCTCATTTATTCTCATATTATTATCCTCATATTATTTAGGTTTAGTTTGTGGGCTTTGTATATTTCATATTCTTCCTGGGTGTTTAAATGTGATCCTTTCTTGCAAATATGTAGTGGCTTAAAATTTGCTTCGAAATTTAAGCATTGATGATATTCGTCATAAAGGTGTTTTGTAAAATTTGGAGTTGTTGTAGGAGAGATTATATTGGAACTCACTTTGGAGGAGTAAAATAGTGGAACTAAAATTGGTGGAAAACGATTTTCCAACTTTCGATTTGTAGATGATACAATCATAATACAAATCGTGAAAGAAAATTATTGAACTTCATTCGAAGACTTCAAATCGTAAGTCAAAGTTTCGCTTTAAAAACAATAAGACCAATGATCGTTGCTCGCGATAATGATCAGAATTTGAATAAGAAAATAAGTTGCCAAAATATGATAAGAAAACATTTTTTATGGTGCTCAGTTTACGGATCTCAATTAAGACCTTCGGTCTTAATTGTGCGAAGAAAAATAACCCTTACAAAATCAACGATCTTCATCCTCAAAAGTAAATTTTAAATTGAAAAATATTAATTTCTTATTATTATGATGAGTTATAAAGAAAAATTATTTAAATAACAATCATTTTCTTTGCGATATATGAACTAAAAATCGAAAGAAATACTTTTTCAAATGTTTTGTACTCAAAAGTCACTTTAAACGAGAAATACTAAGCTTACTTTGTACAAATCAAGGCACTGTAGTTATGGCGCAGAATGCATAGGCCAATCATAGCACACCGTACAAAACTCAATCTTTAATTCGACCAATCAGTGAATTTGTTACTAAAACATTATAGATTTTAACCAATGACATGATTCTTTGATGTATGTTCCTTATATCTTGTTCCGAAAGATCTACCAGTTTGGCCAATGTAGAATTTTTAATAGGAATCACATTTATTTTTTATATATTCCGATTTATTTTCGTTGTGATATGGTTATTCTCCAATGGTTTAAGAATTTTCATCATATTGTTGTTTGTTGAAAATGCGATATGGAAGTTATTTTTCTTTAAGAAGTTGGTGATTGTAAAGCTAAATATTTTATTGAAGTTTGATTTAATATATTCTTTGTTTTCTTTTGGTGGAGTTGGAAGAATGGATTTTTTAAGTAAATTTCGATATTATTTTGCCTACGATTGAGCTGTAGTAATAGTAAATCTATTGTAATGGGAATTTTAAGTTGAAGAAAATTTTTAATTAATATTTTAAGGTTCCTCGAAAAGTTTCAATAAAAACAAAGATTTTTATTTCAAAAAAAATGTATGTTTTGCTTCTCAAAGTATTTGGTTTTATGATCTTTACACTTCTTCATTCGATTTGGATTATTTTTCGTAGCACATATTCTGTTCTGAAATAGGCAACTCCAGAATATAGTTTTTAAAGGCTTCAATCAGGTCCTTGGGTTTTGAAAATCTACGTAGTTCTTTTTTTAATGAAAGGAAATTAATTTAATTGTTAGATGCTAAATCACGATTAAATGGTACGTGATCTATCAATTAGATAAGCTGTAAATTTTTAATTTATTTACCGTCGCTTTATAACTATGATGCTCTTTAGTGACTCTAGCGGTAATAAAAATCCGTAAATTGAGAAATATCGAAAATTTTTCAATACCACATTGGAATTTAACACCTTCCATTTTCGGAGCGGTCACCATAACCTCTCGGCCATCAGTAGGCTATAAAAAAAATTACTCGTAAAATATTCTCGAATTTGAAATTCATAAATTACAACTATACAACTATTTCAAAAATTCTTCCATCAAAAATTTAAGAAATTAAAAAAATAGTGTTTTTCTGAGCCAATTTTGGCTCCGAAATTTCATCTCAATCATTCCAATTTGAAGATACGTACCATGAATTGAACATTCAGTTGAACGTCAATTTTTCGTAGAGCTTTTGAAACATTTAGGAATGCACTCTAAAGCTTTGGTCCAATGAAAATCATTCATTTATACAAATAATCTATGAGCAGTTTATCAGACATTGATCGATTTTAATGATTTTTCTGATGCATGAAAAATATATTGAAAAATAAGGGAATCGTTTTAAATTTGAACTAATAATTTAGAGCTTTAAAGACTTGAAAATAAAGATATTTAAGAAAAGTTTCGGTTCTTTTTAAATTTGTTTTTAAAAAAAAGCTTTTAGTGTGTTTATTATGTCTAGAAAGCTCTAACTATATTTTTTCTTTAAAAGAACATATTTTTTCTTTTTGGTCAAAATTTTGGTTTGCATTTGATATAATTCAGAAATTTATCATGAAAATGATACGAAATATTGAAAATATGGTTTTAATCGAAACTTTTATTTTCTTTCAACATTTTTCTTCGTCAAAATTTTGTCTTCGAATGTCTTCAGTCTTTAGTAAATATTTACTAATAGACTAAACTTTTTTAAGTAATTACAAAGCTTCATATATAACGAACGTATTGCAGTGTAGTTTTAATCATAGTTGGTGCATTTTTATTTAGTTTTCCTTAGAGCTTTAAGAAAAAAAATTGCAATTGCACTAAATGTGATAGCGTTTTACAAAAAAAAAAAAAAATATCACCTGAATAGAGTTTGTGAAGAAATGAACAATATAGTAATGCTTTCCATATAGTTTTTCACTCGCATATGGGAATTAAAGGTGAAGGGTCGTATAGTTTTTCCGGGAAGGGATAAATATTTTTCTTAGTTGCATTTGTTTATAGGGGGATTGAGTAAATGATCAATCTGTTTCCAATTTACTTCATAAATTCGAAATTTTTTGGTTTTCTTGAAAAGAAATCCTCCGAGCTTTGCCTTGTGAAATCCAAAGCTCATTCACTTCGTTAATTGCATCCGGAATTTCTGTTCCTATTTTTCAACTGAAATTTAATATATTCAAACTTTAAAATCCTAGAATTGCTTGAGATCTTGGTAGTTATAAAACGGCGATAAAGAACAATAAAGAAATAAACTTTCAATAGTTGAGATCCAATATTCAACTATAATTTTCATCCCCTCGATTCCTAATTGCAATGTCGATAGATGTTACTAATTATTTTCTATCGATTTTATATGAAGCCAAAATATAGATATAGGGGTTCAATTTCCTAAATTTAAATAACCTTTGAATGACTTCTCTTAGATTTGCTTGCATTTTCTTATTTAGATTTTTTACACCCCTTTGCTCAATGATCGACAATTTGAAAATCTCAGCAATTTAGTGAAAATGAAGAAAAAAATTTGTTGAAACCTTTAAACTTGATGTAATTAAGGACCGGAAAATTACTTCAGTAAATTATGAAAGAGACCTAGTCGAATATTGGCTCCGGATCTGGAGCTTAAATTAATTATGACTAGCTTTCTGTATTCATTGTTTCTAATTTTTATTTCTTAATCATATTTATACCAAAAAAATCAATTGGAAAAAAATGTTGATATTATCTTAGGAAATTAAACACTTAATCTTCCTTTTTTTTAAATTTTCCTCACCAACCACCAACTCCATGATTGCACTGTAATATAGCCATGAAAGTGAGTTATTTTGAAAGTGAGTTAAGTCCATTTCAAAAACAATTCCAATAGTATTATCATTTTTAACCATAGGAACATAAGATACTAAGGAGGAGGGAATAATTGGCGTTTGTGTTAACAACTAAAATTAAATCAGTTATTTCTGAAAACTTACCAGTTAAATAATTAACATACTTTGTTCTAGTTACAAATATATAGACCGTCCTTGAAATGGACTTACGCCACTTTCAAAATAAAAGAGTCATATATGAACTACAAAAACTCCTGAATATCTGTCTAACGAATTTCATTAAAGATAATTCATATTATAAAAATTGTGTCATATAACGTCATGTTTTGTTTGAATAGGGGTTGGTTTGAGGAAATGCGATTTTGAGTCAAACTTAACATAGAACTGGGAAGTAGGGTGGGTCAAAAAATCGATTATTTTTTTGTTTACAAGTGACGCGGAAAAATGGGTTGTAAGACACCTTAAAAAATTTCTCACCAAGTATGAGCTCTTAATTTTAATAGGAAGATCCTCCGCATCGCAGTTTTGTATTTTTTTCTCAGTCCAATAGAAAAAAATTCATACCTCATCATTTATTGATTGTACAGAAAAATGTTCTGAAAGAATTGTTTAGGAAATTTAATGCTCTACAAAAAAGGTATTCTATATTTTTTCCGTAAGCCTCACCATTTGAAAGATATTAAGGATTTAATTTTGATTATTTTAAGACAAATTTCATTTTTGTTTATGAATTTTATAACTTGACAATAAATGACTCTTATACAATGCCCAATACAAATTTTTGTTGGAAATTAACTGCTCTTTAAAAATGGTTTCTTATGTTTTGGCGATTAAATTAACCCTTCAAAAGATATTCATCAACAAACTTTCATGTGTACGGATTTTAAAAGTTTTTGATGAGATATTCGAATAATTTCAATTTAATTTAAAATTATAAATTAATTTGAAATTTTTCGAAGGGTTAATATCTTTAGAAGGGTTAATTTAATCCCCAAAACATAAGAAACCATTTTTATAGAGCAATTAATTTCCAACAAAAATTTGTATTGCGCATTGTATAAGAGTCATTTATTGTTGAGTTATAAAATTCATAAACAAAAATAAAATTTGTCTTAAAATAATCAAAATTAAAACCTTAATATCTTTTAAATGGTGAGGCTTACGGAAAAAATATAGAATACCTTTTTTGTAGAGCGTTAAATTTCCTAAAAAAATCTTTCAGAATATTTTTCTGTATAATCGATAAATGATGAGGTATGAATTTTTTTCTATTGGACTGAGAAAAAAATACAAAACTGCGATGCGGAGGATTTTCCTATTAAAATTAAGAGCTCATACTTGGTGGGAATTTTTTTATGGTGTCTAGCAACCCATTTTTTCGTGTCACTTGTAAAAAAAAAATTATCGATTTTTTTGACCCACCCTACTGGGAAGGGTTAGCGAGAAGTTTGCCAAAATTTTAAAGTTAATATTTTATTTTAACAGATGATAAAATTCAGATCTCGGCATTTATTTGTGTTTAAATATTTTATTTTTGTGAATCAAGAAGCCTGATGAAGTTACGATACGTAACGAAACGTAGCTAATTTGAATATTAAAAAATATTAAATAAAAAAACCGATCTTAAACAATCTGAATTGTCTTCTTATTTTATTTTAACATTAAAGATTTTCCTTTTTAAGAAATTTGTGGTAAATCACCTGTTGCACTCGCGATCCATGATTATTTATTTTTTTTATTAAAAATGTTACCTTTAAACGTTCTTCTGGATCTCAGAAAAGGATATCTTTAGTACGAATTTATAGTTTATTGGACTTTTTTTCTTCTTTCTTTGACTATTCAATATTAAAATTAAATTTTTTTTTGTTAAGTCCCTTTATCTTTTGATAGTTAGTGCAATAATAGAAGAAATTTGAGTTGATAGGCTTATCTAGGAGGACAAACACTTTGTTGTACTTATCGAGCTTTTCAATTGTCGAATCAATAGTCCATCGTTGAACTTTCGATCGTCTTAAGCTTATGCTCCGTTTTCGAGGTTACCGAACATATTTTGGTCACTTGTTCAGTTTCGCTGACCGTTTACACGGAGCACCGGGGCGAAGATCATCCGGTGAACTGTTAAACACCCTTCTTCAGCTTCAGTGCTGTAGCAACTAGCCGATGTATGCAGACATTTTGTCTCCCGTGTATGTATGTATTCGGGGGGAGGCCAATAGCTTCAGCATCCCGTAATGGAGGCCAGATAACAATAGCCGTTAACAAAGGACTAGCTGGACCATTTTCATAAGCTATTGTATTGTGTGCACCACCAGAGCTCCTCTGATGGCGATGATGCTCTCTCGGTGAGAATGGAAGCGTTAGGATCATATTGAATCTACTTCGTTTGAATCTATAGAAAACTAACAGCACCGTGAGATATCGATAATCGTGATGATAGAGATGACTATGGTGTGACGTCACTTTTTAGGTTTTTTTTTGTGCACCCCCTCCTGTTTTAGTGTGGTATGGATCTTAATAGAAATCGCTATGGATATGGAATTTGTAATGTGTTGAAATTGTGAATGAGTATTATTTGGTTTGGGATGATGGGGAAATGAGAGTGGAATGGTTCCTTGGGGGAATGGCAAGACCCACTTGTTCGTCTCAAAACCATTATAATCATATTCTGGACAATGCGACCTCTCCATTGTTAAAGATATAGGAGAAATGAATGTGTCTATGGCCATCTCGTACGGTCTTTCGTTGTTGGTAGCATTCAGACACTTATACGTAGACGTTTTCTCTATTCTTTCTTTACACACACATATATATGTCAATATGAATGTGTGAGTGTTGTTATCATTGTCGTAGTAGTTCCATATTATTATTACTATTATCGTGGAATAGTCATTCGACCATTGCATATTGTGATTGCGTTCGAAAATAATAATAATAGAGGAGGTGATGGAAATGAAGGAAATTCAAAAGGAACGAGACAAGGAGTTAGTCCGGCATGTTTTCGGGAATGATGTCCCTCTATTGTGAGAAATAGATGAAAATCGTTCATTGGTCGGGAGCGTGCGGGTGTGTGGTATGCGGGGGATGAGAGACGAGGTGTTTGGATAAAATCAAGGAATGGGAGGCTATATGGAAAAGATGGCACAAGTGAATGTGCTACGAGTCTATTGTTGGTATTGAATAGAGCGTGCAAGGTAGTTCTCAACCTCTTCAACCTTATACCGCCTTAGTCCTATATCTGTATATGCATACATGTACATTGTACACACATATACATTCGGCTCTTTTTATATTTATTTATCTATTCCCACACAAACATCGTCAGTTATCTTTGGTTCGATTCCGGGTATCAGGTGAATAACGTATATGGAAAAATAAAATTGGAGATTTTGCACAGGTGCACGAGAATCATACACTTCTTGCGTTTAACTTTTGACACCGTTTTATTATTAAACCAAAATATTTGGTCTTCAATTTATGCTAATTGAATGATTGTTTCTTCTAGTAGTTAATTAGCAAAAGTGGTAACCATTAGACTGGACCAAATTTTTCAAATTCCAAAAGTGTAGTGTCGCTAACTTTATGGACGTAGTTTAGGGTTGTCTTTTGGTGCTCCACCAAAAGTTATCTTCTCTCAACTATTATCTGAGCAATTAGGCTCATTAATAGACTGGTATATCGAAAATATTGTTCAAGGTGATAAAAACAATATTGAGAAGGTTTGGGCCCTTAATATAATTATTAAGAGGTCTATCATCTAAATTACTAGCAATTACAATAATTATTAACAATTTAATTGATATTCATTGTATTTTACTTATTTAGATTTACACCTATAATAACATTAAACATGTTAAAACTCATATGCCAACAAAAATTCCTTAAATTCTCTCCATGAGTTTAAAGACATATATAGATATTTCTAAACATATTTTAATTATTGAATATTTTGTGTCCCTCGAAATTGTATTATTCTTTTGGTCAATACGCTCCTAAGGTTAGTAATAGTCCGGGACTGGATGCTTATTGGGAATGTTCCTGTTTTCTTCAGTACTTCCTTAAACATAATATTTATTTTATGCAGCAAACGACGTCATTTGAAACCAATTATATTTTTGAATATTGGTCAAGAAATTTTTAGAATCATTTCCTATCCCATAAACTAAAGAGCGTAATGAATCAGTGATGGGACCAATTGTTGCAGTTTTACTTTTCCACCAGCACAACATAATCCAGCAGATTCACTGCTGTATTTTAACACCTTACAATATTGACAAATGATTGTCATTTCCCCAATTGTTATAGGTTACCATAAATATTAAGTAAAGTATATACATTAAACTGGGCCAAAAAAATTGACTATTTTTTTTTTTTTGAAAAGTATATCGAAAATATTGCTCAAGGTAACAAAAAAAAAATATCGGGAAGATTTGAGCCCTTGACATTATTAGTGCTTTCATTTTTGCGTCATGCTGTCAAACTATCAAGATAAAAAAATTCATCTGCACATATATTTATATAAAATTAAATTCCCTACAAAAAACGTCTCTTTGAAATTTTTTTGCCAGACACGCCGTTTCCGAATAACCACGCTTTAAACATTGATATAATTTTTAGATTTATCTTCTTTATTTTGAAATTTTGTAACTAACGAACAAATAAATATATATAGAAATGAACAATATAGATTCTTGAAGGGAATTTAATGCTCTACAAAAAAGGTCTCTTAACGTTTTTACATAAAATCACTTTTTCAAAAGTTATTCGCAATTAAAGTTGAAGGAAAAATTAAATTATTGTTTTTTTCGTTGTTGAACCAATTTTGAAAGAGTGATTATATGTAAAAACGTTAAGAGACCTTGTTTGTAGAACATTAAATTCCCTTCAAGAATCTATATTGTTCATTTCTATATATTTATTTGTTCGTGAGTTACAAAATTCCAAAATAAAGAAGATAAATCTAAAAATTATATCAATGTTTAAAGCTTGATTATTCGGAAACGGCGTGTCTGGCAAATTTTTTTTTAAGATACGTTTTTTGTAGAGAATTTAATTATCTATAAATATATGTGCAGATGAATTTTTTTACCTTAATAGTTTGACAGCATTGACGCAAAAATGAAAGCACAAATAAAAAATCGAAATTAAAGATGATAAAGATAAGACCTCTTAATGATAATATTAAGGGCTCCAACCTTCCCGATATTTTTTTTTGTCACTTTGAACAATATTTTCTGTATACATTTCAAAAAAAAAATAGTCAATTTTTTTGGCCCAGTCTAGTAACCAAGATTATAATTTTTTAAAATTAGTAGGAAATATGAACCAAACTTTTGAATTTGGCTTAGAATTCCAAGTTTTGGTATGAGCTTTGGGTATAGCTTTATGATATGAGGGTTTATAAGTTTGTAATTTTGGTATTTAGGAACCTCAGTAGTTTGTTTTGATTAATTTTGTAACATTTTTGGGAATTATTCTTTCAAAATTTTAATATTTAGTTTTATTTCTTAGTCAATATGAAGTTAAAGTTACCGTTGTTCATTCTTAGTTAATAGATTATTTTACCGAATGTAGTGGACGAGATATTAAGTTCTTAAACATCAAATTGTCCATCTCTTTTAAAGTATTTATACTTATTTAACTTTTTCGACCATTTAGACCATATTTTCCTGTCTAAGTTTTCCCGTATTGTTTCAAACACTGCAAGTGGGATGTCTATTCTACCATTTGCGAGCTTTTTTATATATTATGTTGGAGATTTCTAGGATGAAGTTGATTAAATCTAAATATGCCAACAAAAGTTTAAAATTTCAATTTTCCGAAATTTTCTTTTTCCATTCGATGTGAAATCGTTTGTGAAAGAATCCTTTTTGTTTGTGACACAATAGTTTAGTTATAACTAAATAATTACGAAAAAAAAACTATTTAGTCATTGAAATTGAAAGATAGTAAGAAAATAGTGTTTTAGTTTGTTGTAGAAATATTGTTGAATAATAAAACAATAACGATTCGAAATTTTTGGAATTTTCCGAAGAATTGTAGCCACTTTCTTAACAAAAGCTCCAGCGTTTCCTCTTACGGGGCAATACCACCTGTTGGGATTCCACTGATTTGAATTGCTAGCATATACTCGCGACTTCGTCTGCATTCATTAACTCTTGCAGGATTTAAAATTAATCAACGATGCCAAAAGAAAATTTTTTACTTTAGAAAATATAGTAACAAACAAAAACACCAATTTAAATTTATCAAAGTTGCCTTAAAATTTCAATAATTTCTTTGTTCATTGTATCACCAATAGATTTTCGTTTCTCGAAAACAATTGAACATCAGTGATGCAATCCAAAGCTTTGACGTTATGACGTCATAATTTTCACGTATAACATTTTGGAAAACTTTCCCAGAAAAATTTTTTTGCCGAATTTTGGGAACACTTTATTGAATGTTCTTAGTGACTTTTGATGCAATTTTCTGGTGGATTGTTAGTGCTTTTATATATAAACTAAATTTTGATATGATGTTGAAGCTTTTGAGAATGATGCCCAACATTGGTATTTTGTGTATTCGAAATTGAAAAAAATAATCCATAAAATATTTTTTTTGATGGGATCACTTTACTTTGTTATTGGATTCGCTGGAAAATTGGAAAATCGGAGATTTCATGATCGAAATTTCTATTTAATTGCCGGTCATGGTCAAACTATACCTTTTACAACAAATAAATAGTTTTCATTGATTATTATTTGATCCTAGTCCACTGAATATTTTTACCAATTTATCATCATCGAGGATCTGAAACTCTACAATAATATACCTTTTACATTAAAGGCTTTGGTAATAACAATATTAAATTGTGAAAAAAATACTTTCATTATTAAAAATATTCATTATAAGTTGGAGAAAAATATGCATTGAAATCTTTCAACAATCTTTAGCTTTCCGTGATTATTTATACAAATTGTTACAACTTTTTGAACTAAATATCTTAAGTTATCCTTTAAATATTCTTTTTGACTTGAATATAATTTATTTTTACCTGAAACTTCGTCTACGTGGCATAATAAAAGGATTATAGGAGTTGTTAAACAAATTCCTTAGAACTGAGCTATTTGCCTGGAAAATTTCTATGATAGTTTATATCGTTACGTTCTTAATCTCCCATGATCCATTGTTGTCTGTGGAAATAAGATATAGTTCCTTTCTTTGTACAATACCCCTTAGTTTGTCAATTTTCTTATAAGGAAAAAGCACCTGTTAAAATCATATTTATCCCATTTGCTTGTAAATTCGCTGATGTTCCTTTAAATTATTCAACCTCTATTCCGAGCTTTAACGCTGTATTAAAGTGGTTTTTTTATTTCGAAATTTTTATAATAATTTTTAACATACACTTACCCTCTTAAGTCACCCATTTAGATCAAAGACTATAATTAATGCATAGATTTACGAACGAAATTACAAATAAATATTGGTAAAAAAAGTAAATCAGAAATTGAGCTGAATTTAAGGGTAAAATTGTATAGTAGATAATGAATACTATTTAAGGGCTGACTAAGGCAAAAGGGAGCCAAAGATGGGTCATCTAATCCATAAAGTCTCTCCAGATTCATATTTTATGTTTGTATGAAAAAAAGTGCATTCATCGGATGACCAGTCGGAAAATTAATGATTCGAAAATAAAATATAGGGTTATTATTAACGTCGTAACAGACGCTCATATGTGTATATCGTTTTTCGAGCCGGGGGATGGAATATTTATACTAGGGGTGAGGTGTTATGAGGCGTAATATATAGATATCATATTGTTATCAAAGGTCACTATGATATCACGATTGTAATTATAACAGTAATAAAATAAGGGATGATTTTATTATTATTAAAAAAAAAACAAACACACCCAGAAGGGATATGATGCGACAACAAAATGCGGGTGGCTTAGTAAAATTTAAGGCCCATTTTTTTTAATTAGAACAGAAAAAATGTTTTGTTTTAATAGAAAATTTTTTTTGGATACAACAATGAGAAATTAGGTTTAAAAGCTCATTTTATTTGTACAAATCTTAAAGGTGTAAGCTAATGAAATTTTTAATTGTTCTTAGGATTTAAGACTCAAAAAATAGATAAATTTTGTATATTGTTTTTATTTAGATGGTTTTTGATTGTTGTAAGGGGGTAGCTTGAAAAAAATGCCTTTGCAAACTATTTATTTAAAAAAAAACCAGGGGATATTATATAATTTTATATAATAAAATTGAGTGTTAAGGGTGGATTTTTTGAGGTTTGGTTAAAATGTGCTTCGTAAAAAAGGGAGCTGGTGAGGCAGCATCGTAGGGGTAGGGGGTTGCTTTTGTTCTTATTACATTATGTACTATATTATTGTTGAATGAAGCTTCATTATAAAGTCGTCGGCGCCTAGAATTACTCACGATTTCAACCCCTTTTAACGTGAATAGGTAACCGGTGCTTTAACGGGGAACGATAACGGGGATGGTGGTTGGTTTGTCCATGCGGGAGGAATGGGTGTAGAACGGCATTGTCCGTCTATGTCGCGTATTTCGTAATAACTCTGGTGTGAATAAACTTATTCAGTTTCACACAAAAACAATTACAAATTCTTTTCAATTTTTAACATCATTGTTACAAAAAAACAGAGCGAAAAGAGAAAAGAATTAAAAAAGGTTGATGGTGTGTTGGGGGTGGAGGGGTGGGTGGGTGAGGGGATGATGTGCGCGAATGTGCGAGGGTGCAATGGGTAGACAGGCAAGGGTGGTTTTTGTATAGAATATGTACGTTTGTTTCTTTGCCCATAAAAATTTGTGTTTTATTTGAAAAATCGTCTTGTGGCTTATGCGTGGGGTAAGTGTGAAGTTTATCAGAGGGTGTTTTGTTTCAATTAGTTTAAACATGTCGGAGGGATCGTTGGGAAACGGACGATCGACCCTCTTATTTATTACCTTGTTGTGTGTAGTGTTTGTAAATTTGCGGAAGTCCACGTGTGCTTTATGAACTTAATAGATCACCTGAAACAACAAAGGTGTATGTGCAATATGGCCATGGGGGTGGATTTATGCTTAACCGTGTCTAACCTTTTCGACTTATTGTTTCAAACACATAAATGGTACTTTTGTAATAATCAATTTATCATTTGAAAAGAATAAGGGTGAAATAACCATGTGTTCATGGTTTTTTTTTTTTCAAAATATTAATTATTAGTTGATACCCATGAGTTCTAATGCGTGTCAGTAAATTAAAGCGAAAATATTTCTTTTTACAGGGAAAAACATATATAATCTATACTAATATATAAAATGCTTACGTCTGTCTGTACATTTCGATTTTGAACCTAATTTTAGGGTAAATATTTGTTTCAAGAGGCCTTTATTTCAAATTTAACATTTTTAAAATTTTTGTCTGTCTGTCTGTCTGTGTGTCCCGATGTAACTAAAGAACGGAACAACCAAATTTAATGAATTTTGGTATTAAGATGCAACACAATTTCCCACAGACTATAGGCTACTTATCATTCCAAAAAAATAATTAGGGAAGGTATTTCCTACGGATGAAAACAGCAATTTTTACTTTAGACAAATAAGTTATATATCATTGGAAAGGTAATTAAAAGTTAGAACATAATCTATAAAAATATTATAGTTGAATTGATAAAAAGCACAGTAAATTCAATTTAAAGTCTAATAAATTTCCTCTTTGAAATATAAACGTTTATATATATAAAACACATAGTTGATGTTAATAGCGTAATGGCTTACGTATCTGACATTCTGAAGCTCCTCATTAAAGACGTGGGTTCGAATCTTACAGTAAACTTTTTTTTTTACGAAATTGTTGTAAATAGACCCTTAGAATTGCTCAATAAAGAGATATTATCGAAAAAAAGTAATAGTAGTAGTCGTAATAATAATAATAATAGCAATAAAACTTAAAGTAAATACGTTTTTAAAACAATGCATACATAAAATCCTGTATTTATATACTTACCCCCTCTGACTGATGAAATTTTAATATTCGATGTATTACTTATAAGAAGTAGATTTTTTTTAAAAAATTCCTACCCTAAAAGAGTAAAAGGGGTGACTAAATTTGTATGAGAAAATGTAGAGTTAATCAACAATCAAAATCTTGAATTTAATAAGTATAATTAATAAATAAATAATTAATTAATAATAAGTGCCTGGTTTTGTAATATCATTTTAACTACAGCATTTTAAATAACGTTATTTCATTTAATTAGTATGAAAGTTTATGTAGTAGGTACTTATACCAAATACCAAAGAGGCGGTTTTTAATTTTTGTTTGTTGTTCAACAATCAAAGTCTTAAAATCTAATTTTTATGAACCAATGATTGTGACCTGGAGCAATAATATATTCTGCTGAAAAGAATTAAGGAAGGAATTTTTTTTATCATATATTTCAGTATCAATCAAAATATCAAATCTTCCAAACTAACTTTTCTTCGGTATTTAGAACAATTTGAAAACCAATTATTGTTATTGAAAATAAATAAAATATTCGAATTTATTTCCAAGCTTTCCAACAATTTTGCATGTACAACGTCCAAATGTGCGAAATCGAATCGCTTTTTAGTCATGATAATCAAAATATAGGTCATAATTTTTTTCGTTTTGCATTGTATTTTCCAACATAAATGCATATTTGTGTCGATGAAATTTGGAAAGTGTTTTTCTTATACGATGCAGATATATAATAAGAAACGGATTTTTGATAATTCATCCTCTAAAAGAGTGAAAAATGGTGGCAAAGTTTGTACGGCATAACGTCTAATAAACAATCGAAATTTCAAATTTAATTATCATAGTATGTTCGTTATAGACGAAACGTTTTATCGGTTAAAATAAAACAATGTTGGTTTAATATTAGAAACAGAAACTTTGGGTCTGCTAAAAAATTTAAACTCTGATAGATATATCTGAAATGGTTAAGTTTATTTTATAAATGAGCATTAAGTTTTTTGGCTTTCATATATTGTAAACCTGAAAATCTGAAATACGTATTCACAAATAAATACATTAGTGAGCGAATATCGAGTAGTGAGAAATTCGGCGAATTAAAAGAAAATGGTTTAATTGCATAGTTGAAATTCAGATATTTAAATAATAAGTGCATAGATACACAATGGTTATACTTGATTATGGAGGAACTGGGTTTCGTGCAATTGAGCAAATTTTAATTTCGTGGTAGTTTTGTACATTACAGTAGTGTAATAGTTTTGAGAAAAAGGTTCATTCGGGAGTTGAGACAATCAAATGGGATTTCTACTAATATTCAAAATCTAGACCCTTTACTTCTGTTATTTTGACGCGAGTGTTTTAATAACTTTTTTCTGTTTTAAGTCATAATTAAGACCGAATTTATTGAACTTGACGATATTTTTTTATGTATAGATCCTGATTGATTTATGGATTATTTGGTTAACGGTAGGTATACCTACTGTAGGTATACACAATTGAACATACTCTTTTTAGATTTTTATAAATATTTTTTGAAAATTAATTGATCATTACATAGATCTATTTTATTCTTAGCAACAGTTTATTAAATATATCTTTTTAAAGTTGGCAAAATAGTATTTTAAGTATGATTATGTTTTTCGTAAAAGAAATAAGAAAAATAAAAATTTTCTTATACCACTACAAATAGAAAATCTAAAAAGAAAATATAATCTACACCTACGTTATGCAGACGAAGTTGCGGGATCAGCTAGTACTTTATAATTTCTGTAGCTTTTTATAAACAACGTTAGTATTAACAAACGTTCGTTTTTTGGTTTTGGGATTTTAAGGAATGGATACTCTAAAAGTATATCATTAGTTCATTGATTTTCCAAGTTAAAAAATAAGACGTTTTTTTTTCATCCAAAAGTGTGTTCTAAAGTTCACCCTTTCAACTTTTATACAGTAAATTAGGGGTGTAAGAAGTGGTGAAAAACAAAATCGCTAGGAATCAAGAAGAATTAATTCCATTTTTCGTTACGGGATAATTGGGGGAAACGATACGGAAAGATACACGGAGGTTAGATTTAACCGTTGTCATTCTGGATTATTGTGATTACTGCAAGGAAATTGTCGTCATCGTCACAAGTTCCTGTTACCCGCAACCATTCCCGTAACCGCCGCCCGTTTATCTCCCCGTTAAGCAGTCGTGCTCGACGCTCTCTCGGCTACACGACAACCGTATAAAGTAGACAACCCCGAGTTGGCGGCGCGTGCCACGGGTGGTCGACGTCGCGTGCGACTTTCCCGTATTTCTACCTACCCCAACATCAAAATCTTCCACCGCACCAACAACTAAAGTCGACGTAAAGCAAATCTTCCAAAATTAATCTTCCACCAAGCCCTAAAAAGCCTCATAATTTCCACTCAAACAACAGAAAAAAAAAAGAAGAAGCTTTTGCCGAAAAAAAAACAAACCATTAACGACCTTCTCGTTTCCACCCTCACATTAAAATATGTCTTCTGTCAAACATATGTCTGGAATTTGATTAAAGATTGTGTTACAAAAAATCATATATATAGCAGAAAAAAATGCCACACCCTTCATCCACTATTTGACACAAATAAATCTATTTTCCCTAAACACAAAGCACTGAGTTTTCATCCCTTAAAAAGAACCAAGAAAATATTCATGAACGTAGAAGAAAAAAAATATGGAAATATCTTGAAAATTTGTCTATTTAATTCATATAAATGATAATTTTTTTTCATCCACCATAATTCTTCTGATTTTTGTCTAAAAATTTAAGATTTTTATGTAGAAAAAGATCTATGGGTGAACTATAAAATTGAAATTTTAGTTGAATTATGTTAAAGTAAGACAACAATTAATGATAGTAACAATATGTATTACTAAAAAAAAAGTTTAGGGCCTTCAGAAAGTTACATTTGTTGGTGGGTACTGTTGTTCCAAAAAATATTTCTTATGCCACTTGCAATAGTAATCCTCAATATTGCCAACATTTGCTGGTTTCCATTAAATAAACTTAAACCTAGAAGGTTCCAAAATAAATCCTCTGGTTCTCATAAATTTCGGAAGTAAATTCGATTAGATAACCTTCTAATCCAAACTGCCCCCCGACTTTTTCGATTCAAACTCTGAGGATCGTTTTGATACTGAGGGGCCGTTCATAAAATACGTTCTTATACAAGGGGGGGGTCTTCGGTAACGTGACATTCGCCGTTCGTCAAAAAATTTTAAATAAATATTTCTTTGGACTATTTTTCTTGTTCAATTTTTATCATTTTTATCATAGAAAATCATTCATTTCGTATTTAGTAAATATTAAATATATAGAGTTCTTAAATATACAGAAATTTGTGCACTTTTAATTGAAATTTATCATATTCAGGGGGGGGCTTAGTTTAGTGACGAAATATTTCCAGGGGGGTCACAGAAAGTGTGACACAGCGTGACAATGGGGGGAGGGGGTCAGAAAAAGCTTATTTTAGTGTGACGTATTTTATGAACGACCCCTGAATAAAAAAAATGAGTCAAATTTTCAGCTGTTTATCTCAAATGAATTCATAGTAAAAATATTTGCATTATTCACGTTCGTATCCATGATTTATAATAAACATTAAATAAATCTTCTTGTTTGGATCGAAAAAGCCGCGAGGGTAGTTTTCCCATTCAAATTCGTCTATATTCTTTGGACTAGAAATTGAACTACCGAAATTGATGAGAACCAGAGGATTTATTTTGGAACCTTTTCTAGCTTTAAGTTTATTTAATGGACACCAATAAATGTTGGCAATATTGAGGATTACTATTGCTAGTGTCATAAGTAACTTTTTGGAACAACAGTGCCCACCAACGAATGTAACTTTCTGAAGACCCTAAACTTTTTTTTTAGTAATACATATTGTTACTATCATTAATTGTTGTCTTACTTTAACATAATTCAACTAAAATTTAAATTTTATAATTCATCCTTAGATCATTTTCTGCATAAAAATCGTAAATTTTTAGACAAAAATCAGAAGAATTATGGTGGATGAATAAAAAATATCATGTATATGAATTAAATAGACAATTTTTTTTAAGTAATATGTGACTCGTTTATTTTGAAAGTGGTGTAAGTCTATTTCAAGGACGGTCTATATGGTGATTCTTCTTCTTGTAACTAGAACAAAGTATGTTAATTATTTAACTGCTAAGTTTTCAGAAATTTCTGATTTCATTTTAGTTGTTAACAAAAACGCCAATTATTTCCTCCTTAGTATCTTATGTTCCTATGGTTAAAAATGATAATACTATAGGGATTGTTCTTGAAATGGACTTAACACAATTTCAAAATAAACGGCGTGTATATTGTTATTTTCATTAATTGTTGTCTGACAAAATCTCACAAACTCTGCTATTCTTTGATCCTCATCATTTTGAAAGGACATATGGGTCCGTTTTTGATAGGCAATGCCATTTTTACTACTTTATCAACAATGATTTTTTGCATTTTCTTTTCTCTCTTAAAAGTTTAAATCTTGGTCTTTATTGCCCAAACAGAGTTAATCAAGAGGCTTAAGCTGATTTTTTCAATTTTTTCCGAAGAATTGATTTCAGTTGGAAACCTTGTATAGATTTTTTATAGGAGAAAATTTTGCAAAAAAAATTGTTTTTTTTAAATTTTGGTTAATCGATTTTGTATTTTGGTTACTTGAGCTTCTTACAAATGGTCAGAAAATTTTCTATTTAAGCCTAAATTTTGGATAGTTTGATTATTTTTAGTCTCTTCAGCATTATACTTAATTTTAAAATCTCAAAAATTTAATGGTTGTAACTTTTAAGGCTTTCATATTTAGTGTGTTATTTAAGGGTGCTATTTGGGCCACAGGTGGCTATTAGAAATGAGCTTTTACTTTTCATCAAACATATAAGAAGTTTTCGTGCAAATATTCTTAATTTTTTGAAAGGAAAATTCCGGAAAATGGCATTGATTTTTCATCTCTTAATTATAAAGGTGTTTTTTTTTTGAAGTTATAAGAATTTTTGTTAAGTTTTTTTTTTTACAGAAAAAAAACTACTTTTATTTTAGTGTCTTAATGTCTTTTTCATTCGACGACGGAATGTACTAGGAAAAGTAGGCCTCACACAAAACGGGAATGTAGCATCACATTTTCCCAGTCCCATTCCATTCCGGGACCGGAGAGCGTCCTGTAGGACCCGGTCCTATTCATACTATTCACTCGACGGTGCCCTCTATTGTGTATATTGTCCATTGTTGTTGTCTTCGCTATTCATACCCACACATACATTCACACAATTCGCATATAAGTATACACAATTCTATCTGCCATTTCCTCTTTTATATATTTTATATATATATGCGTGCAAGGGAAAAGAAATGGTCGTAATGAACGAGACAAGGACGACAAGTATGAGAGGGATTTTTATCACTTTTTACCTTTGTAATTTTTTTTCGCGTTTTTGTTATATTTTTCTTGAAAGTTCTTGCGACTATAACAATAGAGATTTTTTTCTTTTTTTTTACGTGGAGAGTTTAAAAATACGATATGCGTTTTTTTTTCCTTCTTGTTTCATAATTAACCCAATAATAAACACGCGTTTTTAATGGATTTTTATGGGGATTGCGGGGGATGCTTTGTGCTAAGAAAAGCGGGGTGGCAAGCTGAGATTGGTGGGCTAGGGGTGGATTAATGTGGGGAAGATCGGGGCGAGGGATGATGGTTTTATTGTTGACGCTTGTCTTCGATGGTGTCGCCGAATGGATGAAAATATGGGTGAATAGTGATCGTAGTGGGCTTCGGTGATTGTGTTCTATAGTAAACTGGAGGAAGTTTACTGACTAACCATTGAGTTTGGATATATATATATATATATATGTATATATATATAACAAATACAATACAGTGTAGTCTTTTGTTTACTCACGGCCAACTCGATATGTCATCACACCACACTCAAATTATTACACAATACACAATCATCAATGATAACTGAACGATAGACAACAAAAGGGTGCAGCGACAACAATACACGGGCCGAGGCTGGAGGGTGCTGAATGGCGTTGGGGGGGTGGAATGGGAACGTCAAAGAGGGATGAATGGATGGGGTGGCCGGGTTTTTGAGGCTCTGGTGGCGATTGTTTGTGTCTCTTTCTGCTTTATCTCTCTGTGGGGTTGGAGGATGGGGGTGCGGGTGGGGTTGATTCGTTTTTGGGGGATGTTGCATAGTTGTGTGAAGTTGAATGGTGGTTGGTGTGGAGGATGATGGTGGTTTTCTCTTTGTTATCATCGCCTATTGTGCTACATGTCAATTAACCTGGTATTCAAAGCCGCTGTGTGAATGTGAAAGAGGGAGAGAGAGAGAGAGAATCTGTGTGGCACAATGCGGAATGGGAATGAATGGTCGATGGGGGATGGTGGATGTGGGGAAATGGGGTACGCGAGGTTATAGATGTGTATTATGGTTTTGGTTGATTGTAGGTGGCTGAAAATAAGGGAAAAAGGATGAATGCAAGTGAATCGGACGAATGATATCTCAGTGGTTCATTTTTTTTCCCAGTCCAACTTCAAAACATGTGAACCTAATTAGAAAGATTTTTTTTTAAAATTAGTCATTACCAGTAGGTTACCTGAGCCTTCACCTGCGAAGCATACCAATAAATTTACAGTATTCCGGTTTAAACTTACCATATACAACCCCTCGTACATCAATTTATCAATTTTATCCCAAAAATATCGATACATTATACGAGTAGGGTAACTATTTCATAATACACCCTATCATGTGGAGACCAATGATATGTATCTGAACATAAACTACTCGAATAATACGCTTGGCTTCGCCTCGTCTTAATTTTCAACTATAAGGGGTGAGGCGAGGGGTTGAAAAGTAGTTCCGAAATTTTCACCCATTAACTCATTATTGAGAAAATTTGTATTTCTGCTAGATTGAAAGTTTGTGTTATTTTTGTTTAAATCGACTGTCCTAATACTCTAATACTCGAAATGATTGATAACATTTGTGTTATCAATATATCATTTATTATTTTTTATTAAGAACCTTTTTTTAAATGACTTGGTTCCATAACTTGGAATTGTTTCACAATTTGAGTTTGTTTGGTTATATTATAAGAGTTTCATTATTTTTTTTTCGGCTATTATTATCCGTTTCATTGAAATTAAAGATATGGAAGATATATTCATACGTATGGTACTCATCTGTATGTATTTGAAGACGTTAAAGGGGTAGTTTTGAATGAATAATGAATAATGTTTTCATTTGAAAAAGAAGTAATCGAAATTGGTTATTATTTATCGATAATTAGGCAAATTAATCATTGGAATAACTAATGTTTTTTTATGTCACACCAACGAAGTTGCGGGTATTGACTAGTATTAATTATGGTTAGAAACAAGTAACTTAATTTAAGTTGGTGCTAAACTAACAAAGATACGAATTAATTACTTAGTTAATGAGATTATAAAGGTTCATTTTATTTTTTGTGAAAAAGTTTTAACTTATTATGTTTTAGGGACTTAAATTTACCAATTTCGAGAATCTAAGATTTGAGCTATCAAATACTACAGGAAAATATATAAATCAATGTTTGAAAATACGAAGAAGTAATGTTTTAAGAATATTGGCTATAAATAACAGTTTGACAACAGAAAGACATATATTTGGAGTGCTTATATAAGATAATGGTTCAAAATATTTTCCCAAATTTTCCGCAGAATGAAAAGCATTTGATACATTTAGTGATTACTATTGAATTAGTCGAAAAAAGCTCCAAATTTTGATATGTTACTTGATATAAGTTTTCGGAAAATTTTGACCAAAATTTTCCGCATTTCCCCACTAATATTTGAGGAACTAATTTTTCAAAGTCTGATTTTTAAATGAATATTTCTAGTGGCTTAAATTGGCTTCGAGAATCTAAGATTTGAACTATCAATTATTAGAGGAAAATATCTGAATCAATGATTGAGAATACGAAGAAGTAATGTTTTAAGAATATTGGCTATAAATAACAGTTTGACAACAGATACAGATAGACATATATTTGGAGTGCTAATATAAGATAATGGTTCAAAATATTTTTCCAAATTTTCCACAGAATGAAAAGCATTTGATACATTTAGTGATTACTATTGAATTAGTCAAAAAAAGCTCCGAATTTTGATATGTTACTTGATATAAGTTTTTGGAAAATTTTGACAAAAATTTTCCGCATTTTCCCACTATTATTTGAAGAACTAATTATCCAAAGTCTGATTTTTAAATGCATATTTCTAGTGGCTTAAATTGACTTCGAGAATCTAAGATTTGAACTATCAATTATTAGAGGAAAATATCTGAATCAATGATTGAGAATACGGAGAAGTAATGTTTTAAGAAAATTGGCTATAAATAACCGTATGGGAATAGAAATACACATATTTGGAGTGTTAATGTATGATAATGATGTAAAATATTTTCCCAAATTTCCCACAAAATGAAAAACATTTGATTCATTTATTGATTACTATTTAATTAGTCGGAAAAAGCTCAAAACATTGATATGCCACTCGATATAAGTTTTTGGAAAATTTTGTCCAAAATTTTCCGCATTTCCCCACTAATATTTGAGGAACTAATTTTCCGAAGTCTGTTTTATAAAATGAATATTTCGAGTGGCTTAAATTGGCTTAAATTAGGTGAAGTTTTTGAAGTAATTTTATTCAAGTATTATTTGCGGAAAATATTTGAATTTTCCGGAAAATTCATTTATTAAATTTATATTTGATATCTTGTTTTGCTAATTTTCATGGTTTCAAGGAATGTAATAAATTATTCGTCGATCCAAATTCGAATAAAATTCATTAAAAATTCTACTGTTGATTTTCCATATTAAATTCGATTCCAAACAATTTCAATGGAACAGCAATTAAGCTTTTGTATTATTAGTATATTTTATCAGGTAGATTGTAAAAAAAATCGTCTATAAGACATTAGTCAAAAATAGTTCCTTTAATTTTCATTGAAGTCGAGGACTCACCTGGACGTCTTCGTGATTCCCGATACGTGTCTAACGTTTTTCCTACTTTGGGATATTCTCAGTCTAAAACTGGGAAGATGAAATTAGGATCTGGGGATGAAAGTAAGCCAAATGGATCATTCGTAAAAGATACCCGATTTTGACCTTAATTCTACCCTGTTGTCCAATATTACCATTCATTTCTTTTACAAATGTCCAAACCTCCCGAAGACAGCCTTGTAATTTACTTAAAAAAATTTTTTTTTTTGGACGTTGGAAAATGAATGTAATGGACTATAGTCTTGTGCGATGTTTTATTGTTTAAATTTTCGGAATTTTCCTCTTTTCCACCCGTGGTAGACGTCTTTTGTGAATGGTCTCTAAGGTTGCAAAGATAAGGTTATCCAATTCTTGTCCTAAAAAAGTTTATGGAAATCGGAAATCGTTATAGCTTATTTTTTTCTTTTTGTAATTTGCTGGTGCATCTAATGATACATTGCAGTTTCTATAGAGCAAAAGCTCTAACATAAATCTCTTGTTTGGTGTCTATACGTAGTTGCACATCTTTTTTCAAAGATTTCCATTTTTGTACTCAGTAATAATTCAAAATTTTACTACCTTAGTGGATACAACTAGTACAACTTACTGAAAGCTGAATATGAGCTTTTTCAAATGAAAGTAAGTCTAATGGATCATTCGCAAAAGATCCGATTTTGACCTCTATTCTACTCTGTTCTCAAATATTATTGTTCATTCCTTTTACGAACGACCAAAGCTCCCGAAGACAGCCTTGCAATTTACTTAAAAATATTTTTTTTTCAAATATCGGAAAATGAATGTAACGAACAATAGTCCTGTGCGATGTTTCACTGTTTACATTTTGGGAATTTCCCTCTTCTCCACCCGTAGTGGACGTCTTTTATGAATGGTGTTTAAGGTTGTAAATTTGAGGTTCTCCTGTCCCAAAAAAATTCATGGAAACCGTTATTGCTTATGTTTTCTTTTTGTGCATGTCTTCTGGTGCATCTAATGATGCATTGAAGTTTGAAATATTTTTTATAGAGTAAAAGCTCTAACATAAATCTTTTGTTTGGTGTCTATACGTAGTTGTACCTCTTTCAAAAATTTCCATTTTTTTGAAGGTGTAATAATTCAAAATTTTACAACTTAGTGGATAAGATTTACTGAAAGCTCAATATGAGCTTTTTGAATTGTTGCCGTATTTTTCTATTATTTGGGTTCCAAATTCGGTTGGTAATTGTTGATTTAGACATTGCCTTTTAAAATAAACCAAACTTTTAATAATTCGGTGAAGACATCGACATATGTAAACGCATATTTATAAAGAACGATAATGTAGAGGTACACTTTTATATACGTATATGTATATGCCACGGTTTGTGTTCAGGGTCTGCTTGAATGTTACATCTTTGACGTGGGACAATAGGGCGATTGTTTGACATGGAAACAAAAGACTTCTGTACTCTTTGTATGTATGTATATATATATGTATGGGTGGCGGTGGGTGGATGGGTAGTTTTTGTGGTGAGCATCCACGTTACCCCAGCCTGGTGGCAAAGGGGTGAGTCGCATGGGGCAGGAATGAGTTTCTGCATCTCGTTCCATCATCTAAAACTCCACACATCTCCAGTCATTGCGAAAACAATTGCGAGCCAACAAAGAAGAATGTAAGACCCCATGCACAATTGTCGTGTGTTCTATTGTAGACATACACATATATATAGAGAGCGCCTTCTTTTAATATTCTCTCTTTCTCATCATAGAGAAATATGTCATAGTAGTCAAGTATTAAAAGCTCGGAATTTTAAAACTTTTTTGCTATCATCAGAAAAATATTTTTCTCACGTTACTTTTGTGTGTAATGTTGACGCTTATCTTTTGGTACGGTCGCGGTTTGGTTGCGCAATAGTTGAGAAGGTCTCGGGGGAGCTTTCGGAGTATATTTTTTTTTTCGTGTGAAAGGAAGTCGCAGTTTTGTTTTAGTCCAAAGTAATAGTTCATAGAGAGGGAGTTGGTACGATTTTTGTGTGCAAAAAGTAGAAACTTCTTTCATTCTATGACATTTGCATAGCTTGAAAGGATGGACTGGTTGATATTATACCTTATCATTCCGTGATCTGACGTCAGTGGATTTAATAAGAATAAAATTTGTTGTTCTTTTGTTAAATTGCATAGACTAGAAACCGACTAAAAGTCTAAAGTCTCCCCCATGAATGTAAATGAATGTAAAGGACATAGGACGATTAGTATAATGAATCGGCCTCAGAAAGGTATTTGGTTCATAATTTCAGGGTATGTTGGTACTATTAAGATACATTGATTCAAAAGTTTCAGATCCCTATGTATTATCGTTTCTTCAAAAATCGAAAAAAGCTAGAAATCAGAAAAAAAAATTTCGCAGAAAATTGTGAATCAATTTGTTTGAATTTTAGATATGTTATAGGGGCTGATAGTAGCTTCTAGAAAAAAAAAAATTAAGAGCTTTATCGATTAATAAGATCCTTGAAAAAAGAGAGATAAAGAGAGATAAAACCTTTGGTTGCGAATGCAACGGACAACTACTAGTATACAATAAGATTTTTAATTCTTGTCAATATGTCGTACCGTTTTTTTAAAATTTAAAAGACTCAAAACTGTAAAGGAAATTGAATGGGGAATTCGAAAAAAATAGTTTCGTAATTATACCAAATTGTATCATAGTTAAAAATTAAAATTAAACGAAAAAGCTCTCTTTTTTCAAGGATCTTATAAATCGATAAAGCTCTTAATTTTTTTTCTAGAAGCTACCATTAGCCTCTATAACATATCCAAAATTCAAATAAATCGATTCACAACTTTCTACGAATTTTTTTTTTCTGATTTTCAGCTTTTTTCGATTTTTGAATAAACGATAATACATAGGGATCTGAAACTTTTGAATCAATGTATCTTAATAGTAGCAACAAACCCTGAAATTATGAGCCATTTACCCTTCTGGGGCCGACTCACTATACTTATCGTCCTATGTCCTTTTTTAATTTCTTCAACATTTACCTTTGCTTATTTTGATTTTTTCAGTGATTTCATCGATTTTTTCGGGAATAAGTTATGCATACCGGAAAGTTTTTTTTTCCTATTTTTGTTTAATAATAGAGAATTTATTTATTGTATTAGCCATAGTATTGATAATAATAGTAATAATTTTTTTTTGATAATTATATTTTTAATTGTTATTTGTAATTATAATTAACTGCGGAAGATGCAATGTAGTCTGCCGCTCGGCCGAGCGGTCTTCTGACAGCGCTAGGCGCCCGGACTAATCGCGAGCAGTGAAATTTTCTTTCGGAATTTTAAACTTAGATAAATAACGCATGTGACTGACAAAAAAAAACTTCAAATTTTGACCGAGAAATCAATGAAATTTTCATTTGTTAACTTAAAAGTTAATTAACAATATGATAATAAACAAATAATTTTCAGATGTTAATGTTTTCTCAAAATATATATATTTGACAGTAAACCCTGAAAATTTCATTAATTTATCTTCAATGGTTGATTTAAAATCTATTTTTATTGTGTATACAATATAAGATATATTGCAGTCCAATTTATGTAGTATAATTTAATATAATAATATATAAAAATCATACCACAAACATAAATTTGAACAGAAGTTCAAACAAAAATATTCGTGACGTATTGCCCAGATACGTATTTCGATTGCCAGGCAATCTTCATCAGTGGTCATCAAGTAGTTTGGATCACTCCGTAACTGCTTTGTGATGATTCATTTTGTTTTTGTGAGCGATCCAAACTACTTGATGACAACTGATGAAGATTGCTTGGCAATCGAAATACGTATCTGGGCAATACGTCACGAATATTTTTGTTTGAACTTCTGTTCAAATTTATGTTTGTGGTATGATTTTTATATATTATTATATTAAATTATACTACATAAATTGGACTGCAATATATCTTATATATTGTATACACAGTATAACTGTTCAAAGTCAGCGAAAAAATCTTATTTTGATCTATTTTTTTAATTAAATGTACCTAAAATTTTCATTGTTAAACAAATTAATTGTTAAAATTTCAACTTTTAAAAATCGTTTGGGGGATCAATTTTTCATTGTAACTAGTTATGAAAAATATACATTAACTTAATTTTTATGATCAAGTGGAAAATAGGGGGTCCACTTGACGTGATCTTGTTCGAATTAAATAGAGGAAACTAAGATTTTCTTTGATTACCTGATAGACTTTTAAATCCGTGAACTTTACTAGCTTTTAGGGGCAAAAAATATCACTATATAATTCTTATAACGAATGTAATTGCAATCCTGAAAAAGATATGGATAAATTTTCCGGTTGAACAATGGATTCCTTTTTTTCCCAATTAAAAATTAGTCTTTGATGCCTTCAAAGGATTTTTTCAAATTGTTGAAAAAATAAACACTTGTTGGCACATTTCCATGAGGTGTAAATCCTCAGTATTTTGGCAACAGAAAAAGAGATTTTTCTGAATTTTTTTCGATAAATTAAATAGAAAATTCCATCGAGTCGAATCTTAGTTCTCGTCCTTTAATCCTTTAAACTTTTGCGAAGGAATGTAAGTTTCGGTTTTTTTACATCTTATTTGTAAGAAATTCAATTTAATTTTCTGTTCAAAAAAAAATTCTAGGTAGAAAAATATTTAAAAAATAAAAGTCCTAAATTCTTTGGTCCTTTCACCTATTCATTCTGCAATGATTAGACACGTCATTTTTTTTTCTTAGGGGTGTAAAAGGACTTTATCGCGTGTTTGTTGCCTATTTTAAGAGTGAAACGCAATGAAAAAGCACAAAACAACTCAATTTCATTTTACCGACCACACCGCACCGCTTCAGCTTCAACTTTTGTCGGATGGTGAAAGATCTTTTATGATTCCCAAATAGAGACAAATAGAGAGTGTTGGGTTGAAAATGGATGGGGGTGTAGGGTTGTCGAGTACATAAGTAAGAAATATGAAGAGTTGAACAAGGAATATAGTGGCAAACGTAGGTACAGGACATGGGAAAATGGGTATGACAGGGACAATGGGGCCAGCGATGGTGTGGTGGCGGCATTGGCTGGTAAAATAAGTGGCGAATGAGCGGATGGTGGTCCTTTTTCTTTTTCGCTTTCCCTTCAATGTGTATATGTGAAGTGAAAGGGATGAGAAAAATAGACGGGAACGGGGGATAAATAGAAACGAAAAGGTGGTGGAAAAGCGTGGACCGGAATTGTCGGGTTTGGGCGGCGAGGATTGGATTCATTCAAAGCTTTATTCATACATACGTATATACTATATGTATATATAAAGTCCTTTTATAATTCTTAGACAACAATACAACACACAACAAGTCCGGGTAGACGATGCAAATATGGGGTTGAGTTTGTAGGGGGGTATGATGTGAATGGGATTGGGAAAGCGGGGTAGAGTCCAGGAGAGAGGATCTGAGGACGAATAACGTGTGCGCACGCTTTTATATTATTATAAACGAAGGACTCGACGACATATATAAGAAAATGCCGACTCTACGTATTTTTCCTTCTTTTCTTTTCATTTCTTTTATTTAAAAGTTGCTTGCATCAAAACTGGATGGTGTGGGGGGAGGAAGCTTTTTTGGGCGGCCTATGTGTTTCTGTGTGAATGTCTTATT
Source organism: Sisyra terminalis (assembly GCA_958496175.1). Lineage (NCBI taxonomy): Eukaryota > Metazoa > Arthropoda > Insecta > Neuroptera > Sisyridae > Sisyra > Sisyra terminalis. The sequence goes on along the minus strand of OY292278.1, from coordinate 49,376,869 downwards.
ATGTGAGTAAGTGTGATAAAAGGGCGCAAGGATATCAAGAACTTCTATTCATACTTGCTTTTTTAGAATTATACCAGTACGTTAATCTATGCAGGAGTTGAAAGGAATTTTTTTCGTTACCTTGTTTTTAACAATTTACATAAATGCATTTGAGTACTACTAATGTTGTAGACTTTCTGGGTAGCAACGAAATAGTAACGATAGAAATAAAATTGGTTAAAAAATTGGGTCAAAGTCTTATAGTTTTCTTTCACAGATTTGGTTCAAAAAAATTGATTATATTTCAATGTTCCCCTTTTTTTTCCCTGTTTTCATGTATTTGCAATCTGTCCCTGGACAATGAGCAAATTTGATCTACGTCCACGCTCCATATTGACTCTATCTTGACTCATATCGGTTCCTTGAACTTACTCCCTGTGAGGCAATTCCAGAAACGTGTAGTGCTTCAGTCTACCTGAATTCTATCATATAATTGAAGAACAGATTTATCGATTTTGATAATATTTTGTTTTCAGGTACTTTTTAGGATTTCGCCCAAAAATAAAGTATGAGGAAGGTCACAAATTAATCTAATCTAAACAGTTGTACCAATATTTTCTTCTGATTTCATTTATGGTTCTAATTCAAAGACAACTTTACTGATTTGATAGAAAATTTGTAATCAAGTTCAACTATTTTTTCTTTAGAAGAAAAGGTGCCTATTTACGTTTAATTAATAATAATAAATTAGACCTTTTAATTAAATATCTGTGTTCTATTTTACGATATCGAAAATTCAGTATACTTGAAATGAGGGGTGGCTAACCTAAATGATGTTGCATTTTAATTCCGGTGGGCCACTTTTGAAGTTATATCTCAAATTTTCCATACTAAATTTAGATACACTGTAAACATTTTTAATATATTGGTTTACTTATTAAGATTTACAACTATAAAAACATTAAACATGTTAAAGCTCATATGTTTAAAAAAACTACTTAAATTCTCACCTATTCATGAGTTTACAGACATATATAGATATTTCTAAACATATTTTTATTATTGAATATTTTGTGTCCTTCGAAATTGTATTATTTTTTTGGCCAATTCGATCCTAAAGTTGCTATTAGTCCGGGACTGGAAGCTTTTTGGGAATGTTCCTGTTTTCTTCAGTACTTCCGTAAACATAATATTTGTTTTATGCGCCAAACGACGTCATTTGAAACCAATTATATTCTTGAATATTGGTCAAGAAATTTTTAAAATCATTTCCTATCCCATAAACTAAAGAGCGTAATGGATCAGTGATGGGACCAATTGTTGCAGTTTTACTTTTCCACCAGCACAAAATAACTCAGTAGATTCACTGCTGTATTTTAACGCCTGGCAAATGATTGTCATTTCCTCAATTGTTATAGCTTACCGTAAATATTAAGTAAAATTTGTACATTAGACTAAGCCAAAAAAAATGACTATTTTTTTTGAAAAGTATAGCGAAAATATTGTTCAAGGTGACAAAAAAAATATCGGGGACGTTTTAACACATAATATTAATATTAAGAGGTCTATCATGTTTAATTTCCATTTTTTATTAGTGTTTTCATTTTTGCGTCAAGGCTGTCAAACTATCAAGGTAAAAAAAATCATCTGCACATATATTTATAGAAAATTAAATTCCCTTCAAAAAACGTCAATTTGAAAATTTTTGCCAGACACGTCGTTTCCGAATAATCAAGCTTTAAACATTGACATAATTTTTAGATTTATCTTCTCTATTTTGGAATTTTGTAACTAACGAACAAATAAATATATAGAAATGAACAATATAGGTTCTTGAAGGGAATTTAAAGCTCTACAAAAAAGGTCTTGTAACTTTTTCACATAAAATCACTTTTTTAAAAGTTATTCGCAATTAAAGTTGAAGGAAAAATTAAATTATTGTTCGTCGTTGAATTAATTTTGAAAGAGTGATTTTATGTAAAAACATTAAGAGACTTTTTTGTAGAAAATTTAATTCTCTTCAAGAATCTATAATGTTCATTTCTATATACTTATTTATTCGTTAGCTACAAAATTCCAAAATAAAGAAGATAAATCTAAAATTATATCAAATTGTAAAGCTTGATTATTCGGAAACGGCGTATCTGGCAAAAATTTTCAAATAGACGTTTTTTGTAGGGAATTTAATTTTCTATAAATAAATTTGCAGATGAATTTTTGTACCTTGATAATTTGACAGAATTGACGCAAAAATGAAAGCACAAATAAAAAATCGAAATTAAAGATGATAGACCTCTTAATATTAATATTAAGGGCTCAAAAGTTTCCGAAATTTTTTTTTGTCACCTAGAACAATATTTTCGATTAACTTTTTAAAAAAAATAGTCAAATTTTTAAAATTTTTTAAAGTCAAGAATTGACATATTTTGTTTGTTTTCAAATATTTATTGGTGTCAGCGTCTATTTAGCCTATTGGACAGGTTTAAACAGTTTAAATGGGAATTTTTTTTTGCTCCTTTTACTATTTTCCTTACGACCTCACCTTTTAAACTGTCCTGTAGCTTCTACAAATATTTCTACACCAAAATGAGCCATATATTAATATTATGGGGTGATACGTAGTACGAATTTATTCGGATGACCTTAAATTTTTGTCCAACTTGTTATTGTACTCATTAGCCAGTCTTAGCTAAGCATGGTTTCTGGAAATGTCCGGGAATTTAATTTGGTCAGGGGAAACCTCAGGAAATTTGGTAATAAGTTCTGGAAAATGTGGTTTCTTTAATGGGAAAGGGGGGCACAGTTTTTTTAATAGCCCAGGAATACAATAGTACATCACTTAAAAATTTTATGATGTTGACTTATCAATGCAAGGGCCAAAGTGTTTAGGAAAAATTTTCAAATAATTCAATGAAAATACGTTGCTTTACGGAGTAAAATGTAGAAGAGGCAAATTGAATCAACAATAAACTTCCAAGAAAATCAAGGATGTCTTCCATTATCCTTATATGTCTCCTTTATTTTCCACAAATACATGAGTTATTGTTTAGTCTGTCATTGAAAATAATAATCAGAGAAATTATTCAATTATTTGAATAAGAATTTAGTATATGACATTACATAGAATGATTATTAAGTTGATGTGTGATTTTTCAATAGATTTGTTCAACAGGTGTGAAAATATATACTTTTTTTTTAATCGAGTTTTTTTTTAATTATTATATTCATGAGGTTTTATGTTCAAAAAAAAATTGCAACAAAAAGAGATGGGAAGTGAGAGGCTATGGTAGAAAGGAAGGAACTGGATGGTAAAAGCTCGGTACGTCATTGTTGTTTGAATCTCACAGCATTGATATAGAAACGAGCTTTACCTTTTGAGCTTTCGTGTGTATCCCTGTGAGAGCTTTGAGTGTATGTATGTGTGTGTGACGTCATCTATTTATGGCTTATATAATTTTACATTCTCTTTTGTAACAAATACAACAGAAAGTACACGTGTGTTGTGTATTTTGAGATGAGTGATGCTTGGCTAAGTGGTGAGGAATCGGGGCTAGCGTTTGAGATGTGTGGGCGAGGGGAGGGAGGTAAAAGCGTGTGTACAATGAGCTTTTATGAGTAAATTCTTTATGCTAAATTTTCTATTAATTTTTCCTCTTGCGCCTCGTATAGGATTTCCAAAGAAAAAGAATGAAAGAGAGTTTTATTCAGGTTTTTATTATTAAATTGTATCAGCACTACCGATTATTAGATTGTAATTTTACGGGACTATTATTAAAAAAAAATGCTTAATATTATACTTTGATGTTTTTTTTGCCAAAAAATTGGCATCCTAATCGCTTATATTATTGTTAGCCTTACTTATCTAACGAATACAACTTCAAGGATTGTTTAATTGGTTTATTACATATTGAGCAAGCAGTTGATTTGTTTTGTATGAATTATTTGCTTTTTGAACTATCGGAAAATTGAAGATAAACCGACGATAATTGACTACCGAAGGCAGAATCTAATTTGGTCTTGGTTTTTAGCAAAATATAATAAGACATTTTTAAAATTATAAACTACTTGTTATACTGTGTATTAGACTGATTCAAAAAGAATGATGAATTTTTTTTTCTTAATTATATCGAAAATATTGTTAGGAATGAAAAAAAAAATCTTGTGAAAATTTAAGCTCTTAATATTAATAATAAGAGGTGCCGCATCGCAAATTTCGATTTTCCATTTAAATAACATGGGAACAATATTCTCTTGCACTTTGGAATTTTATAGCTGACGTTGATGACGACAATATTTCGGAATGACCAAAGTATATTCTTGTAGAAAATTGAACAACCTACAAAAAAGGTCTCAACAAGTTTTTGATATATTTATTTCTTCAAAAGTTATTCGAGGTCAAACTTGAGCTAAACAGAAATTTTAATATTTTTTCAATTTTTTGACGCAACCATCAATTTTATGAGAAAATTTTATAGGACATTTTTTGTAGAGCACTTTTTTTTTCTCTAACTTATCTCTACAAAAGTTTTTGATATTTTCCACAGGTCCTAAGTTATTTAATTAAACTTAAAAAAAATAATTTTTATGTTAAAAATATAATAATTCAGGGAATATTATTAATTTAAAATAATAAAATTACGAATATTTTCAGTTTAATGCAAATAACTTACGACCCGTGAAAAATATCAAAAACTTTTATAAGTTATAGGAAAAAAAGTGCTCTACAAAAAATGTCTTATAAAATTTTCTCATAAAATTGATGGTTGCGTCAAAAAATTGAAAAAAATTAAAATTTCTCTTTAGTTCAACTTTGACCTCGAATAATTTTTGAATGAATAAATATATCAAAAACTTGTACGAAACCTTTTTTGTAGATCGTTCAATTTTCTACAAGAACATACCTTGGTCATTCCGAAATATTGTCACCAACGTGAGCTATAAAATTCCAAAGTGCAAGAGAATATTGTTCCCATGTTATTTAATTAGAAAATCGAATTTTGCGATGCGGCTACTCTTAATATTTAATATTAAGAGCTTAAACTTTCACAGGAATTTTTTTTGTCATTCCCAACAATATTTTCGATATAATAAAAAAAAATCATATTTTTTTTTTTTGAATCATTCTAGTGTATACAATATAAAGAATATATTGCGGTCCAATTTATTTAGTATAATTTAATATTTTTATTTATAATATTTTATATATTACTATATTAAGTTATGCTACATAAATTGAACCGCAATATATTTTATATATTGTATACACTAGAATGATTAAAAAAAAATGATGATTTTTTTTTAATTATATCGAAAATATTGTTGGGACTGATAAATAAAAATCCTGTGAAAGTTTAAGCTCTTAATATTAAATATTAAGAGTAGCCGCATCGAAAATTTCGATTTTCCATTTAAATAACATGGGAACAATATTCTCTTGCACTTTGGAATTTTATTGCTCACGTTGCTGAAGACAATATTTCGGAATGGCCAAGGTATGTTCTTGTAGAAAATTGAACGATCTACAAAAAAGGTTTCGTACAAGTTTTTGATATATATGTTCCTTTAAAAGTTATTCGAGGTCAAAGTTGAACTAAAGAGAAATTTTAATATTTTTTCAATTTTTTGACGCAACCATCAATTTTATGAGAAACTATCATAGGACATTTTTGTAGGGCACTTTTTTTATATAACTTATCTCTATAAATGTTGTTGATATTTTTCACAGGTCCTAAGTTATTTATTTTATTGTTTTAAATTAATAATATTCCCTGAATTATTATATTTTTCAACATATTTTTTTTTATTATTTAGAACCTGTAAAAAAATCCAAAAATTTTATAAAGGTAAGTTATAGAAAAAAAGTGCTTTACAAAAAATGTCCTTTAAAACTTTCTCATAAAATTGATGATTGCGTCAAAAAATTAAAAAATATTAAAATTTCTCTTTAGCTCAACTTTGACCTCGAATAACTTTTGAAGGAATAAATATATGAAAGGCTTATAAGAGACCTTTTTTATAGATCGTTCAATTTTCTACAAGAATATACCTTAGTCATTCCGAAATATTGTCACCAACGTGAGCTACAAACTTCCAAAGTACAAGATAATATTTTTCCCATGTTATTTAAATGGAAAATCGAAATTTGCGATGCGGCACCTCTGAATATTAATATTAAGTGCTTAAACTTTCACAGGATTTTTTTTTGTCATTCCCAACAATATTTTCGATATAATTAAAAAAAAAACATATTTTCTTTTGAATCAGTCTACTGTGTATACAATATATTCTTTATTTTGTATACGCAGTATAACTGTTGAAAGTCAGCAAAAAAATCTTATTTTGATTCCTTTTTCTACGTGTAATTGTAAAGCACTGTAAAGCACAGGAGACGAGCTTTATCACTTTCTTATTTACTATTCAAATTCAGTGATCGAATTTAATTGGCTGCAAGTTAAGCATTGATAATATAAATATAGAGAAGATAATGATTATATTTGATTCAATGAAAACAAGAGGCAAATTTTGTTATTAATTATTTAGTATACATTTTTGGGATTGAAAAGACTAACTTAAGGCTTATTTTTAGGGTTTGCATTGAATGAAATTTTTGAAATATGAACGAATAAGGCTACGAAGTATTATGAAGTTTGTGGAGTTGGAAGGATGCTGGGGTTTGGTACATAATGTATGGATAACATTTTCTATGGATGTCTGCTGAATGTGTATGTATTTATCCGTGTAAATACATACATTTGTATGTATCCGTGTCTGTGCTTCGCTGCTTTGGAAAATGTTATGAATAAGACTAAATTGTAGCCACAATACTGTCTTTGAAAATCGACTTGAATAGCGTTAATTTACTATACCTAGTGTAGGGAAAATATGACATAAAAATTCACATTTCTATTCGAGCGTCGTCAATGCCGTTCCGCGCCGCGGCGCTCTGCTGACGGGAGCGATGGAGGTGCGGCGGCGAATGCGAATGTAAACGGCGGCCACTGTCATCTCGTTTCAATCTCTCCTCATCGGATTTTAAATCCCCGAAAAAAAAATCATAATAAATCCACCATCCCTCCGCCACAGATTTCGAGGTGTTGTGTCTTGCATGTCCGGTCTACGACCGCCCGGAGTGGCCATCACATTCCGGTATCAATTTATAACTTCCGCACCAAATCCCGTAATCCAGACATCCCGTAAACATCTTTTCACATTTAACCAATTCCATGTTTGTGTTGTTCTTTGTTGAGTTGCCATCGTTTCGCGATGATTATAGTCGAAGACAATTTGCCTCGTTTTCGTGTTTTCGTCTGAAGGCCAAAATAAAATTGTATCAATGTTCATATGAAATGAACAATTTTTGCTAATGAATTCAATTTGTTTGAAATATAGATAGAGATATTGGACGTGGAGAAACGACCGTATTTGTATAATTTTTTTTTTTGGATGATAATAAAAGAAATTTAATGAAAAAAAAAACAAATTAAAATTGATTAAAACGAAACGAAAATTACTTTTTTTCACATTAACTACTTAGTTATTTATGGGACTATTATAAGCCTAATCGTATGGAAAAGTTCGCTTTAATCTGTTGATAATTATAATCACTGTCGTGATTTTATTGCAGGTATAATATATTTTTATAAAAAATCATTGGTTGCCGTTTTAGATTTGATTTTTTTATTCAATTTTAGAGAGCAAGTGGTGGTTCCACACTTTGTCGATTGTACTGAAGATATAAAAAAATTTATGACTAATATTCGTTGTAATGGTTTGATATTAAATTTGGTTTCAATTCTTTTGGACTTCTGAGGAAAGATTGGAGTTTATAAATATTAGATTATAAAATTATAAATATTATAATTATAAATAATAGTTTATAAATAGAAGATATACAAAATTTATGACTAATATTCGTTTCAATGGTTTGATATTAAACTTGGCTTGAATTCTTTTGGACTTCTGAGGAAAGTTTTGATTTTATAAATATTAGTGGTAATATGTTTTGTGCATGAATTTTAATCAAATTGCAAGCAATTTTAGGATGTTCAGCAGTCAGGGAACTTAACTGAAATTTCTGGAATTTTTTGTTTTAGATTTGTATTAGGGCTGTTTTTTTTTTGGGTTCTATTAGGTTGGGGAATAATTGTTTGTATCAATGACTTTTATTTAACAAAAAGCAATAGTTAGAACAAAAAATTAATCAATTATGCAATGACTATCGCTATTTTCTACCTCTCGATCAATTTATCTTTTAATAATTAATCTTTCGGTGCAAGGTCTTGAGAATATGGTGGATGAAAAGACCTCATCGAAAAAACAAAATTATACTTCTTCATAACAACCTCAAGCCCCATGTTACTAAAGTCATGAAAGCTGTGAAAGCTCAAATGAGAGGTCCTTCAGTATCCGCCTTATTCTTCGGAATTTGCATTGGTGAATTATCATTTTTTCTGCTTCGTATGAGGAGTGTTGCCTTTACCAATGAAGTAAACCTTAAAAATTGGCTCAAGAATTTTTTCGAAACCTAAACGAGCGATTTTTGGTGGAACGGCATCGACAAATTGATCGAGAGGTGAGAAAGGCCGTAAACAATAATGTAATTAATGTAAATAAATGTAATTGTAATAACTGTTAGTTCTTGTTGGCACAAAAGTTTTTGTTGATAATATTTTGGAAAAAGAGAATTTTGATTTGGAAAATCAAGGAATTTTCGTGGAAGCAAAAAACCAAACTCTCTGGATATTCATAATAAATTTAAATTTTAAAGAGTTACTATTCCTATGTAGAGTAGAGTCGGTGATCGCCCTCATTTCTTTTTCCCTTCAAGTCGCCCCTGTATCATCAGAGCTTTTTCACGTGGAGCGCGGTATATCCGAAAAATCCAAAAATTCGTTGTAAAAAATATTTAACATATAGTAGCGGAAAGTGCCTTCTTTCTTTTGAACACTTAATTATTACAAATAAATCTACCATTAAGCTTGTTAATCTTTCCTGATATTCATATATTTTCCTAGATATTTAAATACTTTCAGAGCTTAAAAACTTTAGATTTTTTTGGAGTCGATTGTAAACAATTAAAATTATTAAAATTTCTAGTATCGCTTTCTACTCTAAGTTTCGAGAAAAATAAACTAGTATTAATTAAAATTAAAAAGGAATTTCTGTATGAATTTGATAAAAGTTTATGAAAAAAATTATTCCAAATTTGTTAGTTTTTCATTTTGAACCTGATATTCATATATTTTTATAGATATTTAAATACTTTCAGAGCTTAGAAACTTTAAATTTTTATGGAGTCGATTGTAAACAATTATAATTCTTCAAATTTCTAGTACCGTTTTTTACCCTAAATTTCGAGAAAAATAAATTATTATAAATTAATTGTTGGTTTTCCACTTATGAGCTGATCGAAAAGTTTTGATCAAATGAATTTTGAAAGGGATTTTTGTGTGAATTTGATAAAATATCGACAGAAGAAAATATTTATTCCAAATTTGTTAAAGTTTTTCATTTGCAAAATGTTAGCAAAGAAGAAAAATCTTTTCGAGAAAATTACTGTTCCGTTTCTGGGATCTAATAGGGCGACAGCAACAATTATTGTTGCACTGCAAACAGAGGTGTTATGTGTCATGATTTCCATTGTTGAAAACAAATGAAAAGCGGAAACATGGCGCTTCTGCCTCACTTGTTTTATAATGTATATACACATTTAAACACATACATCCACATTGCACTGCATTTGTATATATAAATATATATATATGCATCTATAAATATATATACTCCTATACAAACAGAAAACATCCCCCGTTCTATAAACACATCCATAGATTTCTACAACAATACACTTTGTGAGAGGAACCTCTGCCATCGTTTTATCATATTGTACCCAACCCCATCCCCTAATTTCAAGCAAACAGCCCCTTTAGAACCGAACATCCCTTCACTCCTACACATATACAAGTCGCTATAGTTGTTATTGTTATTATAACTACACTGATTATTGTTACTATTGTTACTACTACTATGGGTATCGTTATTATAGCATAGTTAGAGCACCTTTGTTTGCTTCCCAAACAATTATTCATTATTACTATTATTATTCAGATTATTACAAATGAGAACCAAACTATTTTGTTTTTGCTCCTCAAACTTTTCATAGTTAAAATTTTTGAAACATATTTCTGTGTAATTGTTGGTTAGGCTAGGTTAGTGTTGGACATCCCTCAAATCAAGCCTCATCGAACAATTGAGCCTCTTTATTATTATGTTATCCAATCTCGTTTATTTGAATGTTTATTTATCGATTTGTCGATAAATTTCATCGTTTTATCGTGTGGCCATCGTGTCGGTTTGTCAATCAATCAAATTTATTTATTTTGCACCCCTGATCGACCAACCCCGTTCTTCTAGCCTAACTATTTATTTGGAATCATTCAATATTATTATTATTATTATTATTATCGGCATAAATTTTCGTTTGATGACATGATTCGGATATGTGGGGCACGTGATTAGCCTTCATTCGCTTTGTGTTGAACGATGTGGTGGGACGGGGTGTCAAGGGGGACGTGGGCATTGGATGTGATAAAATTTTGAAATATGGATTTATGGGTTGAATGGGAATTAATATAAAGCTTGTTTCGAAGTTAATTTTTTCGGTGAAAGATTTTTTTTTTGAGTTATTTTTTTTGGAAAAGGAGGGATACCTGGCAAGCGTGATTGTTCTAGTGCCTGTTTCTTAAAGTATTTCTTCATGAGAATTAGTGTGAATATTAGGGTGTTTTTTTTTTGGGACAATTTTTTTTTGCTCCCATGCCAAAATTTTGTTGGAAATACTTCAAAAAAAATTCTCTGAAAGATTGAGCTCTTAATATTAATATTAAGTACTCGCTCATAGCGTGTGAATATTTTCCATTTAAAATACACGTACTCTTTGATTTTTTTTTTAATTTTTACAGCTCAGTGGCATTTTATGGTATCGCCTCGCTCAAAGTCGGGATTTTTTTAACAATTGTATGCTCTACAAAAGTGTCTATTGCGGCAAAATCGTAATTTACACGGGCGAGGTAGTACGGGTCACTAAACCTAGATTTTTCATAGATTTCTCGTTTTTCTCTCCGTAACTCATGAATTACAAGACCTACAGAAAAAATGTAAACGACAAATTTATAGGAAATTTAATTTCCTACAAAAAAGTTCCAGAAAACCAAATTGCTAAGATCGATATTTCTCGAGATATTGAGCCTTGAATTTATCTTACTATAAAATTTTTACGGATTATTGAGTAAAATTTAAGAAAATATTGATTTTTTATTCCTTATTAAAAAATTATTAAAAATAGTCACTTTTGTAGAGCATACAATTGTAAAAAAATCCCGGGCTTTGAGCGAGGCGATACCATAAAATGCCGCTGAACTATAAAAATTTAAAAAAAAATCAAAGTTTACGTGTATTTTAAATGGAAAATGTTCACACGCTGTGAGCGAGTACTTAATATTAATATTAAGAGCTCAAACTTTCAGGGAATTTTTTTTGAAGTATTTCCAACAAAATTTCGGCATGGGAGCAAAAAAAAATAGTGCCAAAAAAATGAGCTTTGATATGAAAGAACTTAACGCAGAAGCATTGATTGGGTTGAAAGGGTATTAAAAGAAAAATTCTTATTAAGTAAATTTTTTCGGTGAAAGATTTTTTTTTGTGAGTAATTTTTTTTGGAAAAGGAGAAATACCTGAGAAGCGTGATTGTTCTAGTGCCTATTTTTTAAAGTATTTTTTCATTAGAATTAGTGTGAATATAATAAAAATGATCTATGATATGAAAGAACTCAACGCAGAAGCATTGATTGGGTTGAAAGGGAATTTAAAAAAAGCTTATTTTGAAGTTAATTTTTTTGGTGAAAGATTTTTTTTGTGAATAAACTTTTTTGGAAAAGGAGAGACACCTGACTAGCGTGATTGCTCTATTGACTATTTCTTAAAGTATTTTTTCATCAGAATTAGTGTGATGAAAATGAGCTTTGATATGAAAGAACTTAACGCAGAAGCATTGATTGGGTTGAAAGGGAATTTAAAAAAATGCTTGTTTTGAAGTTAATTTTTTCGGTGAAAGATTTTTTTTGTTAATATTTTTTTTTGGAAAAGGAGAAATACCTGACAAGTGTGATTGTTCTATTGACTATATCTTAAAGTATTTTTTCATAAGAATAAGTGTGACGAAAATGGGCTTTGATATGAAAGAAATTTACGCAGGAGCATTGGTCAGGGAACTTTAAAAGCTTTATACTGTTTAAGTTTACGAAATAAGAAGGAAAATTCTTTTCTTTTATTTCATACAGTGATTTAGGGAAGTGAATTTTCAGGTGATGACACATTTTTTTCCCACTCGAAATTTATTGATTCGTTTGTGTATTTTATTAAGAAGTTTTCTCCTTTTGGGAAACCTAAAATTTTTATAAAGATGGAAGAATGGCCAAATTGAATGGCTTCGTTCGTTTTATTTATTTTTTTATTGGGGAATTTCATATCGTGTCTCTATATCTCTCTTAACGAAAGATAAATCTTTCATTCATTCAATCTAACCCTGCCCCCCCTCATCATTCATCACACTCATTCGTTCGTGCATTCTTTCTTCTTTTTGAATCGCGCGCGCTCATCTATTGAATGGCGCTATGAAAACGTATTCAATACAGTTTGATCATCACTGTGTAAGAGAATGTATGAAGAAGAAAAGCCAAGACGTAGGACGAGGACCCAGCAGCAAGAATAGACAAGCCAAAAGAAAAAAGAGGAACTGTGGGGTTAGTGTAGTGTCTGGCACACAGGGTGGTGGTGGAGGTGAGGTGGTGGTGAAAATGACGAAAATGAAGACGACGACGACGCCAAAAGAACTTTTCAATGTTGAATATGATCCAGAGAGATATTGAACTTCTCCTCATTTGATGGCGCGCTTACAACCAAACCATTCAATACGAGAGAATTCGTCGTCCGTCCGTTTTGTGCTTTTCAAAAAAAAAAAGAAGAAAAAAAAAGAAGCAAGTTCACCTCCCCCTGAAAGCTCATCCTTCAAAGATTCAAACGCCGCACGTTTCCCCGCCGCACCTCTTTTCCGGGTTACGTCACATTTCACTCATTCATCCCTCAGTGTATGTCTATATCTCTATCCGACCTCCTCATTCCCATCACCAACGTTTCGTTTCATTCCCGGGACCATCATCATCATATTGTATAGATCTTCTATATAAACTCTTTGTGTTATGTTATAAAACAAGATTTATATATGTACACAAGCGATGAGAAAGAGACGAACAAATTCCTCACATACACACGTACATTCATCCATACCGAAAATAATTTCTATAGAAAATCCGAGGATGATAGAAAAGATGACGAGGAAATGCGCGAGGCAATCGCGTCGGTGTGAGGAGACGATTTTAGGGGATGGTACCACAATAACGGGAATGGTGAATAGTGATGTTTTGCTGAAGAAAAACGCAAAAGGAGTCAGTGATTTTTTCCCCGACATCTCTATCTCAAATCACTGCAAGTCTACTTTCTATAGATGGGGATTTCTATTTTTATTTTTATTTTTTTTCCCCCGATTCACATATCCCGATCCACCCATATCCATCTAGCCGGACTCAAAATTTCAATCAAATAGGCTTGGATTCACAATAAAAAAGAGCATCGCAAATGTAGCGTTCGTTTGTTGGGTGTGCATTGCACTTCAACGTTTCCTAATTAGATATTTGCTGTCTTTATTTGACTCGAAAATTGCTTTTCCTGTTGAGTGGATATGGGATGCTGGAAAAACTGCACTTTGCTTGGTATGCTCAAAAGGGTTTTTTCTAATTAAAAAGAAAATTCATTGCCTCGTTTCTTTTCATTTTGTGCATTTAATTTGCATTGGATGTATCAGAAAATTTTCCAATATAAAATTGTTTTTTTTTTTTAATTCAATTCAACTTTAATAGAATATTTGAATAGGCAAAAGAGTGAAATTGGAATACAGAAAATTCTTTTGCGGTTTGGTTTAGTAGTAAAAGAAACATGAAACTAATTTTTTATCCAAATTGGTTCCAATTGTTATGGTCACACTTATATCAGCTTTTATATACTACCTGTTGCTTAGACTGGGTCATAAAAATCGACTATATTCTTTTTTGGAAAAGTATATCGAAAATATTGTTGCAGGTGACAAAAAAAAATTCGGGAAGGTTTGAGTCCTTAATATTAATATTAAGAGGTCTATCATCTTTAATTTCGGTTTTTTATTTGTGCTTTCATTTTTTCGTCAATGCTGTCAAACTATCAAGGTAAAAAAAATCATCTGTAAATATATTTATAAAAAATTATATTCCCTACAAAAAACATCTCTTTAAAAATTTTTGCCAGACAAGCCGTTTCCGAATAATCAAGCTTTAAACGTTGATATAACTTTTAGATTTATTTTCTTTATTTTGGAATTATGTAACTAACGAACAAATCAATATAGAGCAATAAAAAATATAGATTTTTGAAGAGAATTTAATGCTCTACAAAAAAGGTTTCTTAACGTTTTTACATAGAATCATTTTTTCAAAAGTTATTCACAATTAAAGGTGAAGGAAAAGTTAAATTATTTTAAGGGGTTATATAAGTTAGAATTTTCAAAAAATCGATTTTTTTTATTTTTTCTTCTTAATTTAAACATATTTAAGAATACTTAAAGAAAACTTCATATCGTTCCGGTTAAATATTTTCGAAGTTACACGCAAATTTGAAAAGGCTCTTTTATCCTATGTAAAACGCTTTTCACACTTTGAACGAGTTTTTCTCAAAATGGTGTTTTCAAAGTCGGTGACCAACATTACGCGAAAACGGCTAAACCGATTAGTCTCAAATTTTAACACGAGCTTCTTAAATATATTTTTTAGTAATTTATCGAAGATTTTTTCTCACCGTTAAATAATTTTTTTTTTTTATAAACAATTTAGGGCTAAAATTTTGGTCAAAAATCGATTTTTTTTTGAGCAACCGCCATTTTGTTAAAAAAATATTTTCCTTATTCCGTCGATTAATTACTAGATTTAACATTACTTTAACGAAATCTGTTTGGTTTTTTAAATTCAGAGGATCCAGTTCTGAAATATAGTGGTCACCGCAAAACATCTTTTTTGAGAGGAACTCCCGGAGATCAGCTGTAGCTCCTTTCCAAATAAATATTTTTACTAATACTAAGTCTTAAAATACAGTTAAAAGATACCATAATATGTGTACAAATTTTCAGATCAATAAAATTAAAAGTTTTCTCTGCAAAAATTCTGGAAAATTCGCTTTTTTTCGGCCTTCTAACTGTATATAACCCTTTAAGACAGTAAATCTACGTTTTCATGTAATAAATAGCTGTTAACCGAGAATAGGTTTGGATATATTATGAAATTTAAATATTTCAAACGTTAAGATTGATGATTTAAATATCAATTTGTCCCACTGAATGAAAAAAAATTGGTTCAACAACGAAAAAAACAATGATTTAATTTTTCCCTCAACTTTAATTGTGAATAACTTTTGAAAAAGTGATTTTAGGTAAAAACGTTAAGAGACCTTTTTTGTAGAACATTAAATTCCCTTCAAGAATCTATAATGTTCATTTCTGTATATTTATTTGTTCGTTAGTTACAAAATTCCAGAATAAAGAAGATAAATCTAAAAATTATATCAATGTTTAAAGCTTGATTATTCGGAAACGGCGTGTCTGGCAAAAATTTACTAAGAAACAGTTTTTGTAGGGAATTTAATTTTCTATAAATATATGTGCAGATAATTTTTTTTACCTTGATAGTTTGACAGCATTGACGCAAAAATGAAAGCACAAATAAAAAATCGAGATTAAAGATGATAAACCTCTTAATATTAATATTAAGGGCTCAAACCTTTCTGATATTTTTTTTCTGTCACCTTCAACAATATTTTCGATGTATGCGCCGTTTATTTTGAAAGTGAGTTAAGTCCATTTGAAGAACAATCTTTAAAGTATTATCATTTTTAACCATAGTAACATAAGATACTAAGGAGGAGGGAATAACTGGAGTTTTTGTTATCAACTAAAATGAATGCAGTAATTTCTGAAAACTTAGTAGTTAAATAATTAACATACTTTATTCTAGTTACATGACGAAGAATCACCATATAGACCGTCCTTGAAATGGAGTTACGCCAGTTTCAAAATAAATGAGTCATATTTTTCAAAATAATAAAGTAGTCTTTTTTTGGCCCAGTCTATTGTTGCTATTTTAACCACTAATCAGCGTTACATTTTAATGCTTTAATGTCTTAGTGTTCTTGGAGCTTTTAAGATCATTCAACAAAAGAATAATACCTGTACAAATCTTTAAAAAAAATGGCACGCACTCGATTGTTTTATAAACAAAACTGCCAAGCAAAAGGGGAGCACACTTGTTACGAAAAAGCTCTCTCGACACTTTGCGTCCAAGTGGGGAAAAATATGAAGGCAAAGCTTTGAAAAACGATAGAAAAATGACACAACATGCAAAGGAGCAATTTACCAGCAATTTTTTGATGGATCGACAGTGTGTGAAAGTTTTGTCGGTTCCCAGCTTTATGTTATTTAAAAAAAAATGAAGAAGGATTGAAGAATGGCGACAATAAATCCAAGTATTACACATATGAAAAGCTTGGCAAAACTATGGAAACCAAGGAACAAATTTAAAATGGATAGAAAAAAATTTCTAATCGATCAAAAGTAACAAAAGCTCACTCAATGAAAAAGCTTTGGTTTGGAGGAAAAAAAAAAGCAAAACACAGTCAACAATGGAGCTCTTTTTCCCCAACATATATATATATATTCATTCTGATATTTCTTTTTGAATAAATTTCCCCTTGGCTCTTGTCACCGCCGCTTTGTTCGTAATCAACACTTTTTCTTGCAACCCCTCCAATTTTTCTTCCCTTAAAATTTTAACGGTTTTGACATTGTATGGTGAGCATTGATTCTATCGTATGACTGATTGGAAAAATAAATACAAAAATTTTACAGAACGGGAAAATGGGGAAAAAAGGAGGGCATCTTCAAGTTTGTGTCAGAGAGGGTGGTTTTAATTTTTTTTTTCATATTGAAAAAATTGGATTATTTTTTTTTCTGTAGCGCGCCACGTGTATGAAAAATGTTTGGGAATAAATTGTTGTATAAAGAAATCGCGAAAAAATTAGAAAAGATTTTTTTGTTGTCGTTGTATTTCTTAGAGAAATACAATTTAAGAGGATAAATCGAGAAAATGGGAACGTTGAATGTGTGTGCAAGTGGGAGCGATAGACGTGGAAGAAAAAAAAAGTTTCTCAACAAGTTTCTTTTTCGGTTGAATTTTTCCTTTTTGTTATTGTATCGCATTATTTATTTTCTCTGTCCTGTGTATCTTGAATTTTTTTTTCTTCGTATTCTTTTCAAATAGAATCGTGACGGTCACAATGCGCGAGTGAGCAAGATAACCAAAAAGAGTATGTATGTATGTATGGGGGATGGATGGATGAAAGAAACGGGATGTCGAGGGATGAATTTTTCGTGGCGGTGGAGTGGTTTTTCTTCATCGCATATTTAGTGAACATACAATATTTTGTATTACAAAAGACCAAAAATTTACATAACTATTGACTCCATATTTTCACTTTTTCATTTACTTTCGTTGACGAAATCATAAACTTAATAGAAAAAAAAATGGAAAACGTTTGTGATAAAAGTTTGGAAAAAAGTTTTAATGACTTGGGAAAAAATCAATTGGAATTAATTGTTACAGAAAATAGGTATTTTTTTATTGGAACAAGGCCCACCTAATAAAACTACCAACAATCGATTGTGTTTTCTCCTGCAAACCCATCTCACTGAAATTCCGCTCCGAAAAATGCTCAAATTACTTATTATCTCTATCCTTATACTGTTCTGTCGGCAATTCGCGGGGAAAATGGTTCCTGGGTAAGAGGTGACAAAGATAGAGACCTTACATTATCCCTATTCCTAGTAAAATCTTTCACATGAATCCCCAAATTATATCCAAACATATATTCCCTTACAATTACCTAATAAACTCGTTAGACCTTCCGAGGTTAAGTTTCTTCATTGACAAGGATTCTTTAAAAAAGGCTCCGAATTTGAACCTCATTAACGTTTCAGTACTACGGCACATGCCTCAAAGAGCTACTATACTACCTTGATAAAAAATTTCCCGAAATTTGTTCAGAAAATCAAAAATACAAGTTTATTCCTTTAAATCTATATTGTCCCCTTCAAAGTAATCCCCATCAACTGCAACTTTTTATATTCGATTTTCGATATGTCCATCAGTGCTTTCTGCGATTTTTCTATTTCTTCCTCTCGACTGCTGAAACGTAATCCCCGTAATAGTTTTTTATCTCGATTGAACAGAAAGAAGTCACAGGGAACCAAATCAGGTACATTCGGTGGCTGTTGAATGGTCTTTGTTGCATTTTTCGTCAAAATTTTTCGAATAGTAATGGCACTTCATGGTGCAAAATCCAACTTTACTGCTACACGACGGAAATCCAAATCATTAACCAAAATGTTTTGGATGGATCCATAGCCAATGTTCAAGCCCTCCGCTATCTTTCTGATGGTTATTTTGTGGTTATTGACCAACATTTCTTTTATTGTATCAATATTTTCCTCGGTTTTCAATGTCGATGGTCTGCCACTGAGTTCATCTTCGATTGACCTACGACCACCTTTAAATCGTTCGTGCCACTGGTAAACGACCGTTTTCTTTAGAGAATTGTTGCCGAAATACTTTTCCAATAATTTCATTTTCCGTTTGTGCATCATTAAATCCGTTTTTTACGCAAAATTTAATGCAAATTAGTTGTTGGAAATTTAAAACCATAGATACTCTGGGCTACATAATTTTTACAAATTTCAAGTTATGACTCTAAGATTTAGAGGGAATATCAACGACAAATGTATCAACTAAACAAAAAAACATAGAACTCAAATCGCAACAATGGGAACGTCAAATGGGGGTTGTTCTGGGAACTTTTTGATCTAGGTGGTATATTTCTTTACAATTACCAAACCCGTTAGACTTTCCGAGGATTAGTTTTTCATTGACAAGGTTTCTCTTAAAAAAAGCTCCAAATTTGGACCTCATCAACGCTTCAATACTGCGGCACATCCCTCGAAGAGCTATTATAATGCTCAATTCCTCATATAAAACTATTTTTTGCTATTTTTCATATAAAACTACCCCTAAAATTGAAAGAATTTCATCAATATTATGGTTCCAAAACCAAACAAACCCTTCTCTAATTATTTATCTTACAGATCTATAAATTTGCTTCTTCTCCTCTCCAAAATCCTTAAAGGACTGCTCCTTAAAAGAATTCTTCCCATCCTGGAAACCAAAAATGAAATTCCACCACATCAAGTTTACAACTTGGAGAAATACCAAATTGTATAGACAAATTCTAAGATTAGTAAAATCTTTCATATCAACCCGCAAATGGTATTTAAACATATACCTATTCCTTCACAATTACCTGATAATCCCGCAAGACCTTTCGAGGATTAGTTTTTCATGGACAAGGTTCCTCTTAAAAAAGACTCCGAATTTGGACCTCATTATCGCTTCAATACCATGGCACATCCCTCGAAGAACTATTATATTCCTTATTTCCTCATTAAACTATTTTTCACAATGCTAATTATCCCTCAAATTGAAAAATTTCATCATTTACATGATTCCAAAACCAAATAAATCCTCCTTTAATATTTCCTCTTACAGATCTATAAATTTGCCCCTTCTCCTCTCCAAAGTTCTTGAAAGACTGCTCCTTAAAACAATTCTTTCCTGGAAACCAAAATTGTAATTCCACCATATCAAGTTTACAAGCTGAAGAAATACAAAATTATATGAATAAATTGTAAGATAAATCAACAGTTCATCTTTTTACTCAATATCTTCGATATTTATTTAGTCCTTAGTCATTCAGCTTATTTTCTGGGTCTTTCTATATAGCCAAATCGTAGATCTCCATTTAAATTGGGGTTTATTAAAATTTTGTAAAAATTATCTAGGATATTCTCAAAATCTTGTACCTTAATTGAAAAATCGTTAGTTTAAGTATTACTCGTAAAAAAATTGGTTTTTGAAATCGTTTTTCTACTCTGTGAACTTGTAACTGTTCCTTTGAGCTTCAAGACTTTTCTCGTCAGAAGGATTTTTTCATATACTTTGTTCTTTATTGGCGGTAAAGTTATCGGGAGATACATCATCCTTGGATTTTCCTGGTTTTGGAATAAGTATGATTTACGTAATCTTCCTAGAAATGCGTTGTCAGATATACTTTTCATTGTCAGGTTTATGGATGATATTTCATATACGTGCTTTTTTCTTAAGGGTAAAAAATTATATAAATTAGGTAAAATCTTTAAAGAAAAAAACCGAGTTTTTCCAGGTTGTTCCATTTACCAACTTTCTTCAGTGGGCTTTTATGATTTAATCTTATTTTCAAAAAAAAAAAAAAGAAAAGAAAAGAAAGGGGGAATAAACATTAAATATATTTTTCGCAATCAATGAGATAAATTGTATTTAATTTCAAGCGAAGAATGGGTGAATGAAACGAGAGAAAAGTTGGTACTTGGGAGTGAGGTGGCGGGTACGTTGTGGAGGCTGTGTGACGTGTGTAAAGAAATGTATTGTATTCATGAAGGGGGCATGACCAATTCAAATTCGAGAGGATTTTCATACAATCCCCGTTCCCAACACCGCCGGCTGCAACCCTATTCATATCCCGGCGCCCCATTTCACCCTTGTCGTACTTTTTTCGTATTTATTTTCTATGAAAAGTGGTCCGAGGACAATGGTTTCGATTGGAGTTTTTTTTTTTCAACCATTTCTTTTCTTTACAATTTCCCGACAATATCAATCCGATTCTGCACACCCTGGATGATGGTGGATGATTGGTGCCAAACTTTCCCCCACACGTCTTTTTCGTCCAAATGATTTCCATCCAAAAATCAACTTTAACGAAAAAAAAAACGGTGGAAATTTCCGGAAAAAATGCAAAATTCAAACTGGCGACATCTCGTGAATGAACACTGAATCGTTCCACGTAATCATTCATTCTATTGTTGAACGAAATTTATTCCTGACATCTTATCTGGTGCATAACACGTAAATTCTTTTTCTGTCTCTGTCGTGTGGGAAAGCTTACGGAAAATTTTTACCGCTTTGCTTGGATTCTTTCTCCCTCGTTTGAAACCCGTTACGGTAATAATGATCGTAAGAGGTTAACACGGCGGTGAGCCAACCACGAAATCCACGTCGTTTACTCATCCCCTGTCATTCACAGGATTTTCCGCCCTTAAGAACTTGACAATGGTAAATGCAGGTAGGCTGCATGCAATTAGCATTATTATGATAATTATATTTACGTAAATACGTAATTAAATCCAATTTCTACCGTCCTTCCCCCACTTTGTAGTTTACCCGTTTTTCATTTGAGGGATATTCAATTTTTTGAAAGGAAAATTATTAGTATATTCTTTGCCAGGGCAACTTTGCAGGGGAAAATCCAACAAGTCTTGTTTTAGCCAATATTTTGATAGATCATTTGATCTTATGTGTGACGAAAGATAAAAGATCTATGCAGGTAAAACAAACATCGATGATCTTATTCTTAAGATTCTAAACAATAAAATTTTGAAGATTAATAAAGAAATGAATAATAATATATGATCTACGACTCAATTTCTTCTTTATCAGACATCATCAGATAATGATTATTTTGTCAGTTGTAAACAAATGTTTATTTCATATTCTTCCAGGGTGTTCATATGTGATCCTTTCTTGCAATCTCTAGTGATTTCTGTCATAAAGGTGTTTTGTTAAATTTGAAGTTGTTGTAGGATAGATTATACTGGAACTCACTTTGGAGGAGTAAAATAGTGGAATTAAAATTGGTGGAAAGTGATTTTCCAACCTTCGATTTGTAGACGATACAATCATAAATGCAAACCGAGAAAGAAAATTATTGAACTTCATTGAAAGATTTCAAATCATAAGTCAAAATTTCGCTATAAAAACAATAAGACCAATAATCGTTGATCGCGATAATGATCAAAATTAGAATAAGAAAATAAGTTTCCAAAATATGATAAGAAAACATTTTTATGGTTCTCAGCTTACGGATCTTTATTAAGACCGAAGGTCTTAATTGTGCGAAGAAAAATAACCCTTACAAAAACAGCGATCTTCATCCCCAAAAGTAAATTTTAAATTAAAAAATATTAATTCCGGATTATAATTAAGATTAATATAGAAAAATTATTTAAATAACAATAATTTTCTTTGCGATATATGAATTATAAATCGAAAGAAATACCGTTCCAAATGTTCTGTACTCAAAAGTCACTTTAAACGAGAAATGCTAAGCTTACTTTGTACAAATCAAGGCACTGTAGTTACGAATGGCGCAGGATGCATAGGCCAATCATAACACACCGTACAAAACTCAATCTTTAATTCGACCAATCAGTGAATTTGTAACTAAAACTTTATAGATTTTAACCAATGACATGATTCTTTGGTGTATGTTCCTTATATCTTGTTCCGAAAGATCTACCACATTTAATTTTATATAATCCGATTTTATTTTTCGTTGTAATTTGGTTGTTCTTCAAATGGTTTAACATTTTTATTGTTTTTGGTTGAAAAAGTGATATTGAAGTTATTTTTCTTTAGGAAGTTGGCGATTGAAAAATTAAATATATTATTGAAGTTTGATTTTATATATATTTTTTTTTCTTTTGGTGGAGTTGGAAGAATGGATTTTTTAGTAAATTTCGAAATTATTTAGTCTACCATTGAGCTGTTGTATTCGATAGTTATGGTTATATGTTTAATTATCTTAAATTCTTCTTCACGAGCTTTGATGTTAAAAGGGAACTTGATCGACTATTGTAAGCTGCCATTTTTTGGTTTCTTGGATAAAATAATGTTTTATGGGTTGTTGTTGTTGTTGTTGGTTTTCTATATATATTAGGGTGTTTTTTTTGGGACATTTTTTTTTTTGCTCCCATGCCGAAATTTTGTTGGAAATACTTCAAAAAAAATTCCCTGAAAGATTGAGTTCTTAATATTAATATTAAGTACTCGCTCACAGCGTGTGAATATTTTCCATTTAAAATACACGTAAACTTTGATTTTCCTTTTTAAATTTTTATAGCTCAGCGGCATTTTATGGTATCGCCTCGCTCAAAGTCGAGATTTTTTTACAATTGTATGCTCTACAAAAGTGCCTATTGCGGCAAAATCGTAATTTACACGGGCGAGGTAGTACGGGTCACTAAACCTAGATTTTTCATAGATTTCTCGTTTTTCTCTCAGTAACTCATCAATTACAAGACCTACAGAAAAAATGTAAATGTCAAATTTAGAGGAAATTTAATTTCCTACAAAAAAGTTCCAGAAAACCAAATTGCTAAGATCGATATTTCTCGAGACATTGAGCCTTGAATTTCTCTTACTATAAAATTTTTACGGATTATTGAGTAAAATTTAAGAAAATATTGATTTTTTATTCCTTATTAAAAATTATTAAAAATAGGCACTTTTGTAGAGCATACAATTGTAAAAAAATGCCGACTTTGAGCGAGGCGATACCATAAAATGCCGCTGAGCTATAAAAATTTAAAAAAAAATCAAAGTTTACGTGTATTTTCAATGGAAAATATTCACACGCTGTTAGCGAGTACTTAATAGTCCCAAAAAAAAAACACCCTAGTATTTAGTCAATTTTTTTTAGTTTATGTTTTTGTTAATTTCTGATAATGAGGGCGACACTGTGTTCGTATCGTTACGGAACCCTAAAAACGATAATAACCTGTTTAAAATCTATCGAGAACTTAAGACCGGTTATAGTGGGGACTGAAGAAAAGGATAGCGATGGGAGTCGGGATAGGGTGAATTTAATGTCTTTATGTTAATACGGGAGAGCGCTGTCAATTGTTCCTGCAATCCCGACATGAATAATGTGCTTTTATAGAAAGTCTGTCCATCGAGTGCTTTTGCTCTTGTGACGACGACAACGACGTCGATGATGACGATTCCCATTCCCACGTCTCCGCCAACTTCTCACACTTGATCGTTTTGCAATTTCCCGGCTCTGGATGATGGTCCCGGTCTCCTTCCACTTCCCGCCATTTTCCCATAGACAACGGGATCTCTATCCCTCCATGCCACCGTCTTCTAAATACAATACGAATCCTAGAGTCGTAGAGAATACAGTGCTGGATGTGATAATAGGGTGGTGGTGGTGGTGGTTGTCGAAAAGGGTGCACCCCGGCATTGCACGGGAGAATATTGTCTTGTTGTAAAGAATGAAGTACTGTAACACGTTAATATTTAGAACGGGGAATGATCAGGATTGAAAATTTTGATGAAGGCTGACTGAATAGAGAGGGAGGCTGGAACTTTCCAAATTGTTATTGTTGTACTTTTGTGTTTATATGTGGCCACCCGTTCCATTGTCATCGTGTTCCCCATTCCGATAATTTCTGTGTCTCATCACGTCAAAATATCATTTGAAACATCCGAATTTCGGGTTTTGTATTTGGGGGAATGGAAATTTTCAATGGGAAATCATTTTCGAATAGTTTCAATTGTTATCAATTCCCGGTAGTTCTTTCCCGCTTGCTCCGTGATTAATATTGTAAAGCTGTATTAACCGATTGCTTTCTCGTCGATGAACTTACAACATTTTTTTTTTAAAAAATCGACATTTAAAAATTAATACCAAAATATGGTATGGTTGATGGTGGAATAAACTGATAATGGAGAAAGAATGGCTCGAGGGTGGATGTTCGGCATTGTGAGCTTTATGGTTTTTTTTTTTTGTGAAAGGGATGAATGAATGGGATGTGGGGGATGAGCGTGTGTAAGGGTAAAACGTCAGTTGCTTTGTTTCTATTTTCTATTGTAGATAGTTATGAATGTGTGGGTGAGTTTATGTGTATATATTGTTTTCGCCAGAACAAAAATGTCCCGGTTGGCATTTCAAAAACATTTTGAAGATATCATCAACGCTCGCGTGCTATCTTCCCGCACCCCTTTGGAGTCAATGTGCGGGATTGCGGATTTGTTTTCGCTTGTTTGCCCGGCTTTCTCGTTTCTATAGGCAAATTTTCGTGCGTATCAATATTGTATGTTTCTATAGATCTTTAGTTGAATCCGTGTAGGTATCTTCTCTAAGAAGTTAGTGATTTATTTGGTCACTAGGGTGGGTCAAAAGAATTGTTTTTTTTTACAACTGACGCGAAAAAATGGGTTGCTAGACACCTTAAAAAAATTCTCACCAAGTATGTGCTCTTAATTTTATTAGGAAGATCCTCCGCATCGCAGTTTTGTATTTTTTTCTCAGTCCAATAGAAAAAAATTCATACCTCATCATTTATCGATTGTACAGAAAAATGTTCTGAAAGAATTTTTTAGAAAATTTAATGCTCTACAAAAAAGGTATTCTATATTTTTTCCGTAAGCCTCACCATTTGAAAGATATTAAGGTTTTAATTTTGATTATTTTAAGACAAATTTCATTTTTGTTTATGAATTTTATAACTTGACAATAAATGACTGTTATACAATGCGCAATACAAATTTTTGTTGGAAATTAACTGCTCTATACAAATGGTTTCTTATGTTTTGGCGATTAAATTAACCCTTCAAAAGATATTCTTCATTAAACTTTCATGTGTACGGATTTTTGTTTTTGATGAGATATTCGAATAATTTCAATTTAATTTATAATTTTTGAGAAAATTTACACGAATTTTAGTTTTTATCAACTGAGAAACTTCAAAACATTTTTCAAGTTTTTTTTTTATGCTTAAGTATATTTGTCTCCATTTGAAAAAAAAAATTGTACATTATTTATCGCTTAGTTAAATATTTATTAATAAAAAAAGTAAAGTTTTCATTATACATATATTATGATATATTTCAGTATAAAAAAAAAATTAAAAAATATTTTGAAGTTTCTCAGTTGATAAAAACTAAAATTCGTGTAAATTTTCTCAAAAATTATAAATTAAATTGAAATTATTCGAATATCTCATCAAAAACAAAAATCCGTACATATGAAAGTTTGATGATGAATATCTTTTGAAGGGTTAATTTAATCGCCAAAACATAAGAAACCATTTGTATAGAGCAGTTAATTTCCAACAAAAATTTGTATTGCGCATTGTATAACAGTCATTTATTGTCAAGTTATAAAATTCATAAACAAAAATGAAATTTGTCTTAAAATAATCAAAATTAAATCCTTAATATCTTTCAAATGGTGAGGCTTACGGAAAAATATAGAATAACATTTTTGTAGAGCATTAAATTTCCTATAAAATTCTTTCAAAACATTTTTCTGTACAATCGATAAATGATGAGGTATGAATTTTTTTCTATTGGACTGAGAAAAAAATACAAAACTGCGATGTGGAGGATCTTCCTATTAAAATTAAGAGCACATACTTGGTGAGAATTTTTTAAGGTGTCTAGCAACCCATTTTTCCGTGTCATTTGAAAAAAAAAATAATCGATATTTTTGACCCACACTATTGGTCATCTATTACATCCTTGAAAGATGACCTTTCTTATAGTTGAGTAAGAATTTCTTTGGCTTCATTAATTGCAGTTGAATGTTGTTTAAAAGTTCTGGATCTAAACAGTGGCGTAGCAAGGTAACCAATGGCCCTGGGGACAATTAAAAAATGGGGCCCTACTGCTATGTAAACTGATGAGTTTTTATCAAATTAAAGTATAAAATATACAAATACTTTAAAAATTCTAA
Organism: Sisyra terminalis; assembly: GCA_958496175.1. Classification (NCBI taxonomy): domain Eukaryota; kingdom Metazoa; phylum Arthropoda; class Insecta; order Neuroptera; family Sisyridae; genus Sisyra; species Sisyra terminalis. The sequence continues at coordinate 49,350,040 of OY292278.1, read as the reverse complement.
GCTACTTAAGGTCTTTTTTGTGCACTGCAGGGCAGGTAATAAAAATATTAAACAGTAACAACATAAACTACAACTAATACTTGGTTTTTCAACAATCAAACTTTTTAAAATCTATTTTATGTTATGAACCAATGGTTGTGATCTGGAGTAATTATATATTCGGCTGAAAAGCTTTAAGGGAATAATTTTTGGCCATATATTTCATTATTAGTTAAAATATACAATCATCCCAACTAACTCTTCTTCGGTATTTAGAACAATTTGAAAACCAATTTGAACCAATTGAAACCAATTGAAAAAAAATAAAATATTCGAATTTACTTCCACGCTTTCCATCTATTTCCAACAATTTTGTATGTACAACGTCCAAATGTGTGAAATCGAATAGCTTTTTAGTCATGTTCATTAACATAAAGAAGGTCATTATTTTTTTTCGTTTTACATTGTATTTTCAAACATTAGTGCACATTTATAATTTATACGATGCAGATATATAATAAGAAAGGTTTTTTGAAAATTCCTCCCCTAAAAGAGTGAAAAACGGTAGCAAAGTTTGTAAGGGATAACGTATAATAAACAATCGAAGTTTAAAATTTAATAATCAATCAAAACCCATTAAAAGCGAAACGTTATTACTGCTTAATGCTAAACAAAGTTGATTTATTATAAGAAACAAAAACTTAGGGTCTGCTTGAAAATTTAAACTCTGATAAGTAGATATATCTGAAATGGTTAAGTTAAGTTTATAAGTGAGCATTAATTTTTTTTCACATATTGTAAACCTGAAAATTTGAAATCCGTGTTCACAAATAAATACATTAGTGAGTGAGTACTCTTACTAACGTTTTGAATGCGTAAGTGAGGATAATAGAGCGCATGCGCATAGCCCATTCTGCATGGACGCACGGCAAGATAGCCAACTTATATACAAGAAGGTCGGGCCTACCAACTGACTAAATAACAATTATATTTACAATTTTTTCTTAGCTTTAGTTTTTGCAAAAGTATCAATGACTTCGTTTAAATCCAGGCTTGATGCAGTTTTATTTTCAATTGCTATTAGCGATAAATATCGGAGTCGAGTTTGGCCCATATTATTTCTCAAATAATTTTTTATTATTTTTAATTGGCTAAATGAGCTGTTGCAGACAGGACAGGAATTGTAAAGAATTATAACATTGCTGTAAATACTTTCATTAGGTCGCATTCTAGCACTTCATGTTTGATCATTATTGCCTTACATTATTGGTGAACTTCCAACTGAATTTCTAAAAAAATCGGTTCGATCGAGATTTCTAGTAAGGATTCGAGGGCCCCGGGGCACTGCCCCGCCTAGCCTAGGTAGCTACGCCACTGGATCTAAACCTTGTGAAGAATGACCTCCTAACTTTTGACTAAAATCCGTGACTTGAGTCTGGAATCAAAATATTTTTGTTATTTGGATGGACTGCCAGGTATCTTTACATTTAAGACAAAAGATTCATTCTTCTGGAATAGCATAATTGTAGCATGAAATGTATATTGAATTTGTTGCAAATTTTGTATTAAAATTTCAATTTAGCATTGGAAAAATTAATGTTCACATAGTCTGAAAATATTACAATGACGATAACATTGTATTTGGATCAGATTATAAGCGACGTGATTTTTCCGTGGGCTTTGTGAAAAAATCTTTGCGATTACCGAATACAAATAGATAGATTATCCGCGACATTGGTTCGAGTGAGAGGAAAGCGAGTCAAGACGAAAAAGCTCCGGTGTCCCCACTGTGGGACGACGATGCGCGCGGGGCCTCGAGATTTCCTTTTTACAACAAAAGCTCCATACTCCACATAATACAGTGAGAAGAACAAAAGATCGATTTTTGCCTCACAATAATATTCCTTTATCAAAAGATTATCACGTAAAGATAATCCGCTCTCTGAATAAAACATGAGAATAATGATGGGACGCTGAGGCATCATCAGCGTTGATGATGACGCCACCAGGACCGGGAAACGAACTGATTTCACCGATGACTATTCCACTTACCTACCGAAAAACCTGTCCACGCCAAGCTGGTGTATATGTCGAAGATTCCGGCGATCGTGCTATATGCGTCCCAACTCGTCCGAATCCCCTAAACATCCTGATACATCTATTATATTCGGAAACTTGTACAGATGCCCATTGTGTTACAATTGACTTTTGTTTCGAACTCGCCGCTAACGCCTGATTAATTTGCATTGTCGTCCGAGATTCCCGTTCGTTACTCGTTTCATCTCATTCATCCCACGTTTCATCCTCGCCCCCCCCCCCCTCTGTCCGTCGTTTCAGTGCCATTAATTAGTAACACGACTTAACTAAACGGGTGTGGGAAAACTACGAAACTCTCGAAATGGACCGAGCAAAATTTGTCTTCTTTACCATACACACGTTCTAAAGCCCGTCATCATGTTATTATCTATATTCAAAAACTTCTCTCTTTATATATATATAGCGGGATACCCCGCACCCCAAAACAGTATCGTCATCCTTTATGTGTTCCTCCTGTTATGAAAGGTATAAGTTGGACGGTTTATATTTGCGAGATGAGACGAGCTACAGAGATACCTTCTCTTAACGAATGTTAGCGCTTATTGTTCTCGATTTGGCTTTGTTCGTAATCAAATAAAAGCCCCATCCACTAAATGGAATAAAATTCATCTAAACGACGTTCATTTCGAGGTCTATAAGTACATCACAAATGGAATTGCTTACTATTCATTTGGTACAACTTAAAAATTTTAATGTCGAAGAATGGTAAACGTTAAGTCTCAATAAATTTACAAGAATTGTAACTTTAAAAAAAAAAACTAAACTTTACAATTTAGTGATTTTTACCAAACAATTGCTACATTTTAAGAGTATTTTTTCTAAGGGAACAAACAAGAAACTGTCGTAAAACTCCATTAAAATATCACAAACATGTTCGCATTCAAACACTCTAAATACACCCTTAAATTTCATCCCTCAAATCCATTAATTTTTCTACATATTTATCATGTTTTTCGTTATCTTTCTTACATCCGATTGATACATTACACTTCATACAATCACTACATGAAAAAGATATCAGACGACACCGAAATAATAAATGAAAAGAAAGTACGAGAAAAAAGGGAGAAAATAGCTCGCGATAACGATAAAACCCCACTAACGAACTAAACTATTACCACTCAACTTTCATCTCAAAACCTTAAAACTGTATCCGTTCAAATTTCAAGCTTTTAATTAAAACGTTATTTATTTATTTTCAAAGAAGAAAATTATTGCAGGGGGAGAGTTTCGTTGGTTTATAAGTCGAGGGGATGTTTAGACCACAATCTGATTGCCCTCTTGTGATTTTCCTGTAAACGAATTTCAACCCCCTTGATGATAGCATTTTATTCGATCTACATATGTTCTTATGGCACTTAGTGCCTCCCCATTGACGATCAAGTGAAACCACCCCTGTCGCTTAAATTGTTTAAGCAAACCACCCCAACGAGACACGTGTTTCATATAAAAAAAAAAAAACTGCGACATTTTAAATAAACCCTCCGATTTTTTAACCGAATTAAATTGGGTAAATAAAATTAAATACAGAATTATCCCTTTTTTGATTTATTTGCTTAAAATTTAAAATTGTTACATTTGTGAATAACAGAGAATTTTTTTTTTGTTTACATAGTGATTCTCATATTTAATTTGGGGAAAAAGATTTTAAACGATAAAATTTCAAACGATGCAATTGCTAAAATGATTTAAAATTATTTTGACAAAAGTTGTAGACTCAATGTCGCTTTGGAAAGTTTCATAAAATGCTCTTAATCTAAGGGTTGCAAATTTTGTTAGAAATTATCACAGATTTCAATCAATTCTTATAATTATATTTTTGGTTCTAAAAATTTGTTTTCTAATCTTACATAGTCACATGATCGACATGAAGTTACAGAACCTTTTTTTTTACTTCCTCGGGTATAAAATGATGAATATAAAAGCGGGAAAGTATGTTTCTTATAGTACGTTTTTGATTTATTTTTCCCGAAATTTTATACCAAAAAAAACTAATTCATTTAGCAGTAATGAAATTGAAATATGAAAATTAATTCACTTAAAACGGTTCAACGAAATTTAATATTTTTTAGATAAATAAAGATTGATTTAAGGTGTTTTATTGATTAAGATATTTTTTATAAACTATGTTAAGTCAATTTTCATTTATCCTTAAAATTATTTCTGCTTATGTGCTTTTACAGAGGGAATGTATGTTTTTTATAGTACGTTTCTTTTTTTTTTCCCCCGAAATTTTATACCAAAAAAACTAATTCATTTAGCAGTAATGAAATGAAATATGAAAATTAATTCACTTAAAACGGTTCAACGAAATTTAATATTTTTAAGATAAATGAAGATTGATTTAAGGTGTTTTATTGATTAAGATATATTTTATAAATGATTTTAAGTCAATATTCATTTATCCTTAAAATATTTCAGCTTATGAGTTTTTATTTTCATATTCTGCAATAGCTTTTTTGAAATTTTCACTAAAATTGCTAAAATATGTTTATTTTTGTTATTTTTTTGTTAAAATATGTTTATTTTTTTTTCACTAAAATATGTTATTTTACAATGAGTGTTTTTTTAAGAATTGCGTTAACTATTTAAAATCCCTTAATGGATTAAGAAAATTTAACCAAAAGTGGTTTGGCTATGATCTACAATCTCAAAACATATTTTAGCAATAAATTGTCTAAACCAAATCAGAAGAAAATTTGTATATTTATAAATGGTTAACGAAAATATAATAATAATTAAATTGTGGGCAATAAGGATGAAGCTTCTTGTGGAATATTATTTATTTTATCGCCAACGTTTTGTCAGTCATTCCTGACTACTTCAGAGCTCTATAATGAAAATACATAACATTTAAAATTTTAGTCTTATAAAAATAATATTTTTTATTTTAAATGTTGTGTATTTTCATTATAGAGCTCTGAAGTAGTCAGGAATGACTGACAAAACGTTGGCGATAAAATAAATAATATTCCACAAGAAGCTTCATCCTTATTGCCCACAATTTAATTATTATATTTTCGTTAACCATTTTTAAATATACAAATTTTCTTCCGATTTGGTTTAGACAATTTATTGTTAAAATATGTTTTGAGATTGTCAACCATTGCCAAATCACTTTTGGTTGCATTTTCTTAATCCATTAAGGGATTTAAAATAATTAATGCGATTCTTAAAAAACGCTCATTGCATAAAAAAGATTCATTTAAAAATAAACATAGTTTAGTAATTTTAGTGAAAATTCCAAAAAAGCTAATGCAAAATATGAATATAAAAGCTCATAAGCAGAAATAATTTTAAAGATAAATGAAAATTGACTTAAAATAGTTTATAAAAAATATCTTCCACACGTTCTTTTTGCCCACAATTTAATTATTATATTTAAAAAAGACATGGTCTTAAACAAAATGGATTAATAAAAATTCATATGGTTACGAAACCTTGAATTCTATGACCTGTTTTTAAGCGAATTCTTATTTTTTAAAGTTTTTCTATTTTAAATTCAGCAGAAGTCCTTTTTTTTTTTTTACTTAATTAAAATATTTGTAAAGAAGAGCATTTTATTTGAGCCAGCACATTGAATTTACACCTTTTGTCAAATCACTATTATTGTCATTTTGATTTTCAATGCTAAAATTAAATAACTTAGACCTAATTAGATTAACTGGATTAAATTTTTTAAAAAAATATCACAAATTTTCGGTATTTTCTCGATTTCAAATATTGAAAACTAACGACAGGTACATTAGCAATTTGATTATCTTATTTTCTATAATTTTTTTTTAAATTTTTGCCAAAGAAATTGAGAAAAACGAAAATGCTTAAAACTATAAATAAAAGTTAGTGTGTTTTATTCGATTTTTATTGTTGTTAGTATTAACATAATTGCTTAGGATAGGAATTGTACGAATTTTTCTTCAGATACTTTCGGACAGTGTGGATCTTCATTTGAGAACGGAGTCGGATGTTTAGGGTATTGGATATCGAAAGTCGCAATAGGGACATTCGGCCATTGTGTAAAGCTCTCCACTCACTGGATCAGAAAAGCTTAGTCGATGATATTGTGAACGATTATCAAAAAAGCACTGTGCATTACCTGTGGGCAATACCGACGGGGTGTAGGTCCAGCGTGGGTCGTTAATGTTGGTGGCCAAATCCAAAACATCTCGATTTTCATAGAAAATGGCATCACGGGCTGCATAGGGCTGCGGTGGTGGGATTGTCCACGTTTGTACATTCGGCACATATCTGGTAGCACAAGTGGCATCTTGCAAAGCTCCATCTAAGCTCTGGCCGTCTGACGATGCACTGCCGTTGAATTGCGTCGAAAAATTTGCATTTATATAATAATTACTGTTAGCATCAATCGTTTGGAAAATTTTTTGGGAGTACGAATTGTTAACGACGGTGGATCGAACTGCATCTTGCATCGGATGCAATGAATTGAACAAACTGGTCGCCGACGCAGCCTCCACGTAGGTAGTTCCGTTCGAAATTGAGCGGGAAATTCCAAAATCGGAATGCACATCCTAAAAAGAAATGCATTAATATTGCAACAAACTGTATGGATTACTTACAAAATCCAGTCGTTTTAGTTTGGTCGGATGTAAAACGAAACTCTTGTAGTGATTACTGTTGATTCTAGCACGCGATAGGGTTATCTTATTCATTTTTTGCTTAAATAATTAGCACATGTTTCGATACGTTTACGTCAAAATTGTTAGGTTATACAATTGCATGGGCCATGCACAATCGAATCAATCAACGGTTTTCCCGTGTCAACAATGAAACATTTAATTATTTTGATTCCACCAATCCATTAACGACAACATTAAACGAAATTTTATTGTTGGGATATTATAAAAAACATCAAATTGGTTCGATATAAAAATTAGGTTAAAGTCAATTTAGTGCAATAATTTTCAAATAGAAATAATGATTTTTGAAAATTTTTAAATATACAACTGTTTAATTAATGGGTTTTCAGATTTAAAGAAGATTACACTGCTTAATCATTGATTTAAGTAGAGAAGGAAGTGGCTGTTTTTTTGATTGTTGAATTTTTCAAAATTTTCATTTTTTTTTCTTTCAAAAACTAATTATAATTTAATCCTCAAAACTTTTGAATTTCTATGAAATTTAAAGTTCAAATTTGAAATTTTAAGGTTTAGTTTGTATACATTTGCAAGGTTTTATTTTTTCGCTTTAAGTTCCTAAAGCTTTATTCAAGTACCAAGCTAACTTCAGATCGGTGAAGAAATTGAACTAAAACATTATTGTTAGTTTCATTGAAGTAATTTGTTTTAAAATTAAATTGGAATTAAGTTTTATGTCATATTTTCAAGTTTTCATCAAAATTTTGGAAATTTCGTAAATAATTTAAAACTTTATCCGCTACTGATTCTAACCAATATAGACCTGAAGTTTTTTGCGTATTGCTTACGAGCAATGATGTTATAAAATACATAGGTGGCTTATTTTGGTTAACCAATTAGAGTTTTTGAATTAAAAAGCGGGAATTTATAAGAAGAGAAATAAAAATTCTCTTAAATTAGATCAGTGTACAAGTCTTTGAAAATGGGTAAAGGTGAAAAAAATAATACTCGTTGGAAAAGAAAGATAATAAAACAAAAATGAAGTAGAAAGGGTTGGGTTTTTAAGGGTTAAAACAGTTTATCTACTTACTTATAGTATAACTACAATTCCTATGAAAAAAATTAAGTAGCAAACTTGTAGGAAATAAAAACAGCTACTACTTTTGTATTGAATTCATATAACCTTGTTTTTTGGTTCTTACTTTTATCCTTTACAAAAAAAAAAAAATAGTTTTCACGAAATTTTGTGAAAATTTACCTTTTAATGTCCCAAACACACTTATTTTTTGAAATATTTATTTCTTACCTTGTTTTGACTTAATATAAAAAAAGCACCCTAATTTTTAATTAAAAATTCTCGTACCAAAATAGGTGGTTTTTTAGAAAAGTTGGTGAGCTTTTTGTTCGTTGAAATCTCTACTTTCTGATGGTATAAGAAAAATATACATTGCTATAGTAAATCTTAAAGTTAAGTTATCCTAAAATAGCAATAAATGGGCATTAGGGTGTCCGTTATTTCCCAAATTGATTTTTTTACAGCGATCGCCCCCTGAATTTTTAGTTTAAGATATAAAAAAAATTATCCAATACAATTAAGCTCTTAATTTCTTGATTAAACCGTGCCGGTATCATGTTACTTTTACCATTTAAATAACATGGGATTATTTGACTTTTTATTTTTAATTTTTTTCTCAGAAACAAATGAATGAAAAGATTTATGATTAAATTATTCTGACGTAAAATTTAACGCTCTACAAAAAACGTCTCTTATGAATTTTCGATTTAATCACTCCATTGAAAGTTATTCAACATTTAACTTGTGCCTAACATATATCATGCAATATTTTCAACTTTTTGCTCATTTTTACATTTTTTAACTATACAATCATTGGAGGAGAAGATAAAAATTATTATCATTAGAGCGCAAATGATTATTTGTGTTAATTTTATGGCTTGAATTGAAAATTAATTAAAAAAATCATATTTTACAATTAAAACGGGTGCATAAGATCCGAATTCGCTATAGTCGTGAAATTCAATTTATCAGGATAAATTTTCGTACTTTAATCAATATTTTGTACCTACGAAGTGAATTTCATACTAATTAATGAGACTATCGACAAAAAATCAATAAAAATTCTAATTTTTACCATTTCATCTGACGCCATCTATAAGAAATTTCTTAGAACTTGTAGTCAACAAATTAAATGTTGAATAAATTACAAAATACAAATTAAACAAATTAATTCTAGTTAAATGTTGAATAACTTTCAATGGAGTGATTAAATCGAAAACTCATAAAAGACCTTTTTTGTAGAGCGTTAAATTTTACGTCAGAATAATTTAATCATAAATCTTTTCATTCATTTGTTTCTGAGAAAAAAATTAAAAGTAAAAAGTCAAATAATCCCATGTTATTTAAATGGTAAAAATAAAATGATTCCGGCACGGTTTAATCAAGAAATTAAGAGCTTAATTGTATTGGATAATTTGTTTTGTATCCTAAACTAAAAATTCAGGGGGAGATCCCTGTAAAAAATCAATTTGGGAAATAACGGACATCCTAATGTGTATACAATATATACGATATATTGCGGTCCAATTTATGTAGTATACTTTAATATAATAATATATAAAAATCATACCAATTTTTTGATATGATTTTATAATGTGATGAATCATCACAAAGCAGTTACGGAGTGCTCAAAACTACTTGATGACCACTGAGGAAGATTGCTTGGCAATCGAAATACGTATCTGGGCAATACGTTACGAATATTTTTGTTTGAATTTCTATTCAAATTTATGTTTACGGTATGATTTTTATATGCTATTATAATTAATGATACTTCATAAATTGGACCGCAATATATTCTATATATTGTATACACAGTTAACTGTTCAAAGTCAGCGAAAAATCTTATTTTGAAGATTCTACGTCTTTCTCAAAATATTGTAGATGTCTTATTTAGTATTAAATTTATTAACTTATTTGGTAACAACTATATTAGTATATGTATTTTGCAACTTTGTTTTTATCAATGGACATAGAATCTTACGTTTTTCGAGTAATTTAAGTCTAAGTTTTATTAAATAGCTCCAAATTGTACATAATTTAAAAAAAATCGGATTCTAGTTTCTTTCGTTTTTTTGCATTTCCTATTAAGAATTACCATTGTAATGTATATTATGTTTTATATTTTATGTTTTATTATTATGTGAACATGGACTATATTAAATTTTCAAAAAAAAAAAGGGATCCATACTAAAACTCCAATAACGGGTGAAAAAATTACCAAAAAGTGTAATAGTTTTTGGAAAAAGATTCATTCGGGAATCGAAACAGTGAGATGGAATTCCTACTAATATTCAAAAATCTAGACCCTTAACTTCTGTAATTTTGACGTGGGTATTTTGATAACTTTCGACTTTTTTTAGTCATAATTAAGACCGAATTTATTATGAACTTGGCGATATTTTTTATTTATGTATAAATGCTGATTGATTTACGGATTATTTGGTTCACGGTAGGTATACCTACCGCAGGTGTACGCAATTTATCATACTCTTTTTAGATATTTATAAATATTTTTGGAAAATGAATTGATTATTACATAGAACAATTTTATTCTAAGCAACAGTTTATTAAGTGTGTCTTTTTAATTTCGTCAAAATAGTGTGTTTAAGTATGATTATGTTTTTCGTAAAAGAAATAAGAAAAATAAAAATTTTCTTATGCCACTACAAATAGCAAATTTGAAAAGAAAATATAATCTACACCTACGTTACGCTGACGAAGTTGTGGGGATCAGCTAGTTCTATATATTACTATGCAATAGTTCTTTTGAAACGATACCTAATTAGAGACTAGTAAGGTTTCTCCATCATATATTTTTTTTAATTGTTCTTTGGATCTGTGTAAAACAAATTTTCATTTTGTTGGAAGTATTTTTGATTGTTTTTTAAAGCTTAGCCATAGTTTAGAAATACCTGAAGCTGATGCTTCAAAGAAACATTTTTTTTCTTTGCTATTTGACTTTTCTAACAAAGGATATAATTAATCAATTCATATTGATTCTTTGACGAAAACAATATCTTACGGTTTTTATTTGGTAGTGTGTTGTTTGCTCCACTCTGTCCACTTTGGCACCTTCCATGGTATCTAACTGGAATGTCTTATAGCGAGAATTGGTAGCTGGTAAACTTGAGGCTGAAATACTTCTGACGATGTCATCCAAAAGCTGGTCAGTTGGAAGCAAGACCGGGTCGGGAGGACGTAGGGAACTGGCCGCCTTGACTCCTGCTTGAGCGATTGTTTCAAGCTCCTTTTGAGTCAAGCGGGTCACCGGAAAGTACACATGATAGTCCGACTCGGATGTTGTGGTCGAAGTCGATGGTTGGGTGGAAGATGTCGAAGACATTCGATAGGAAAAGCTCGAGCCAAGTGGCGATGATTGCCAGTGCATGGTTTGCGATTCCGATGTGTCCAAACGCGGAAAATCCGTTTGAGTTGCCTTATCCTCCATCGCAGATTTCTCCGACCGTTTTCTCGTACGGCGATTTCGGTGTTTGGTTTTCGATTGGGACTCCATCGTTTTGTCCAAATCACTTTCGGTTTCTTCAACGTGGGTGGCCAACACGGGTTGCGGTGGTTTTAGAATGATAACTTGAGCGATTTTTCCAATTGAATGTCGAGGATCGACTCCGTCGGCTTGGACAGGGCCTAGTGATTTACTGCTTATGTCGTACAAGTCGCTAACCCCCGCCTCCAGAAAGTACTGTCGCCCCACACCGGACATGTTCATTGCTAAGCTTAAAGGCATTTTTTCGCTGAATTATTGATTATCTATTTCAATTAATGTTTTGATTATCACAGGAAAAGAAAAATGTAAACATCAATTCAATTTAATTGCCGTTTTACATTCCATTCGTTTATATTTTGGTTGTTGATATCCACGCTTGTTTTGATTGCACTAATTACTTGCACATTTTTCTTGGAATTACTCACGCAATTGTTTCCATAAAATAATCACAAATATTAATTACACATTGATAAAAAAATTTAAAATTGGAAGAATTAAAAGAAATGGTTAAAATTTTAAAATGTTTTTTTTTTTTTGTTTGAATAAAATAAACGTATCAGGCCGGTCGAAATGGCACAACTGAAACAGGTTGTTTCGATCCGAAAATTTGCCAGTTGCATCAATATTTGTTTTCAAGTGATATACAAACGAATTTCGACAAGTTATATACCTGCAGTTGGTTGATTAAATCATCAATTTTTTCAATTAATTTTTCGAAAATTTCAAATTTCAATATTTATGGTGGAAGTATTCAATTCTTAAATGCAATTTTCTTTTTAGTTTACCTTAAAACTTGAATTTTAATTTTCTTAGAAAAAATATTTGTTTATCGTTATCATTTTCTTGAAAATATCGGTTCAAATTTATAACTTCTAATGCATGATTAATATTAAAATTCAAAGAAATCGGTTAATGTTTTCGATTTTGTGGAAGAAAATTGATTGTTGGAAGATCATTAATGGAAATCTAGAAATTATTTTCGGATTTAAAAGTGGTGTATCTATTTTTTTATGGAAACTTAGTAGGAATTTTCAAAAAAAAAAATAATTTCGTAAATTTAAAAAATTAATGAATACGGTATAAAAATTTAGTTAAAATGAGCTTTAAAGCTCATTATTGGTATTCTTGTATTATTTATGGTTTAACTGATCAATACCTGCAACTTCGTCTGTTTGACACATAAATCGATCGTCAATTTGGCTGTAAATCATTATTTTATTGGAAGATTTTTCTATGAGCCGAAAATTGGTTTTGTGTTTCTTTTTAACAGTTGTATTCGTTAGAAAAGAAAAAAAATATTTTCATATCATTGGTAAAAATATATGCAATTTTCTTTTTGGTTTCCCTTAAAACTTATCTTTAAATTTAATTTTCCTAGAAGAAATATTTGTTTATCGTTATCATTTTCTTGAAAATATCGGTTCAAATTTATAACTTCTAATGCATGATTGATATTAAAATTCAAAGAAATCGGTTAATGTTTTCGATTTTGTGAAAGAAAATTGATTGTTGGAAAGCTAGAAATTATTTTGAGATTTAAAAGTGGTATATCGATTCTTTTAAATGAAACCTTTGTAGGTATTTTCAAAAAAAAAAATATTTAGTAAATATAAAAAATAAATGTATAAATAGGTCTAAAAGTTTAGTTGAATTGTGCTTTAAAGCTCATTTCTTGCATGTACAATGCAGTTATATTTCGATTGAAATGTTTTTATTATTGGTATTCTTGTATTCTTGTATTATTTATAGTTTAACTGATCAATACCTGCAACTTCGTCTGTTTGACGCATAAATCGATCGTCAATTTGGCTGTAAATCATTATTTTATTGGAAAATTTTTCCATGAGCCGAAAATTGGTTTTGAAAAGAAAAAAATATTTTCATATCATTGTTAAAAATATTCAGAGGACTAGGATCAAATAATAATCAGTAACAATGATTATTTTTAACAAGGTTAAAGCGATTAATTACGGTATGAAAGAATTCATTGTAATAATTGTTTGTATTTTTGGTATTAATAAAAAATTGGCTATGATATTTCAACAGGCCTGAGGAAGACTCAATAACCGGGCCGAAACGTCGGGCATGTAATAAATAGTTTTGACTGATTATTATTTGATCCTAGTCCTCTGAATATTTTTACCAATTTATCATCATCGAGGATCTGAAACTTTACAATAATTTTCATGTAATTTTTATTTTTAACATGCCGATTGATTTATTTAGGACTGAGGAAAAATCGTTAAAAATGGGAATGCAATTGATTGCAAAGGAATGAAAATCAGGAGACTGAAATTCATAAAGGGTATGAACGACTTCAATGCAGTAACTGTTAATTATAGTATCTATATGCACTTTTAATTTTGCCTATTCTGTTGCGCTTATTTCTATGTCAAAGATGCATTTCAGTAGGGAAGATTTATTGTCGAAAATTTTGATGAAATCTGGGAAATAATTAAAAAAAGGTAGACATGAATGGCGTTGCAGTATTGATATTGTTAAAGAATTGAAAATTGATTGTGAAATACCTTTAGTTCATTTCCATAGCGTATACTTCAGGAAAACAGTATCAGCCGTTTTGATCTCCTGACAAAATATTCTCTGAGAAAACATCCCCGTACAAAATATCCTCGACAATTGATCCTTCGATTATTAATGTAATTGTACTCTTTACTATTAATTGTTTTCTCTTCTTGTCCTCTTAATTATTTTTGTTTTTAAAAAATATCACAAACAATTATATACAAGAGGCTAAGGGGCGAAGCCCCGGTGGAAGTAGAGGAAAGTGGGCAAAACTCCCGTATCTCAAACAAAGGTATTTGAAATGTTTATTTTAGTCCTAGCTCGATTTATTCCCAAATTAAACTAAAAACAAAGTAGAATGTGCAACGTTGGCAGATATTGATTTTGCTAAATGGGAATTTTAGCAGGGTTCTCCCTTAAACCTCCTGTGTATTATTTTTAGCAAAAAAATATTATTTTTTATTTATTTTACTTCGTCTAAATCTAGAAGAATCTTTCAAATCATAGCGTTGGAAGAACCGGAATCTTACCAAATATTCCATTGTCGGGATATTATGTCTCGTTTTTTTCTGTCTTAGGGATATTTTGTGGGAGATCAAATATCATGGAACTAAGAACAGTATTGTAATTTAGTGACTACTATCATTGACGCCAAAATTGGTTGCATTATATTTTCATTTGCGAATCCTTGGTCAAATGTGGTAAAATCGGACTTTTTCCCAGAAAAAAATTGACAGGTGGTTACAATTGGATCTCACATAAAATATCAATCGAAAATCTTAATGATAGATGGTGGATAAAGTGGTCTAAATGGTGATTAAACATTGATAAACGGTCTTGAAGATTTTACTATGTTATAAGTATGGCTAGAAGAAAATTGTGTACCTTGATTTTTTTTTCTATAGCCTAGCTTTTTTCTGACCTCTTTTGGTCCCAAAATTTGAACAATTTGAAGTAGAAATTATCTAGCAAAGACCAGAATTGATAAGTTGATAAGTATAAAAAAATTTGGGGTTCTATCAACTCTTTTTCTGACTTCACATAACTTTGATGACCCAGCTAAAGTTCCATGAGTTTGCTGGAGAGATTTTCATTCTTCCATCGTATAGTTGGGACTTTGTTCAAAATGAATGTCATTTGTTTTTTGGTAATGATAAACGCTCTTGATCGTATCAAACTAACTTAAAAAGATGTACTGAAGGCATTGAGAAAAAGTTATTTTGGGGAAAATGGTTTAAAGAATTACTACTTAAAGACAGAAATTGAAAAAAATGGCATTTACTTTAATTTGAAGGAATAACTCTAAGGATATACCCTGGGAAAATGTTTATAAAATTAACATTGAATTTAATTTGATCAACTGAAGTTTATAAACTAAATCTATTTTGATTGTAGCTTGTGTTTTATATGAAAATTTAACGTTTATTAAGATGTAAAATTGGAAAAAAATAATGATGTGGAAAAGTTACCATCCTTGGATTACCAAAGAGATAAAACTCAAAACAATTTTCAAAAGTTTTAAGTGTTGTTAATTTTCCAATGTCTTTAAAAGTGTAATATGTATAGATCATCTATGTTTTATAAAATCATTCGTCAATTTAATGCAGTGAACCTGAAAAATTGGTAGCTTTTTTCAAAATTTGAGATACCAATAATTGGGATTTCTAAGTTGAAAAACTTTCGATCTAAGGTTTCTAAAATTTACTTAAGACCATTAACTTCCTAACATAAATATTGATACCAATGGATTTCAATGGAAATCCTTTACGACTGTTTGACTTTCATGTTCTAAATTTATACTAAAGAGGGATCGGAAGCTTTTGATCGGAAAAAAATACCCACTGAAAGTTCAAATAGGGTTTTTTCAATTTTCTAATGTCTCTAAAGTATAATATTTATAGATCATTTATATTTTATAAAATCATTCGTCAATTTAATGCAATGGACTTGAAAAATTAGTAGCTTTTTTCAGGGTTTGAGATTCCAATAATTGGGAATTCTAAGTGCAACAAATTTTGATCTTAGGTTTCTATAATGTACTTTAGGCCATTAAGTTCTTCACATCAATATTGATACCAATAGACTTCACTGGATTTCCATGAAAATCCTACACGAATGGTTGAATTTCATGTTCTAAATTTATACTAAAGTGGGATCGAAAGTTTCTGGTCGGAAAAAAATTACCTACTGGAAGTACAAAAAAGTTTTTTTTTTTAATTTTCTAATGTCTTTAAAAGTATTATATTTATAGATCACCTATATTTTATAAAATCATTCGTCAATTTATTGCAATGGACTTGAAAAATTAGTAGCTTTTTTCAGGGTTTGAGATTCCAATAATTGGGAATTCTAAGTTCAACAATTTTTGATCTTGGGTTTCTAAAATTTACTTTAGGCCATTAAGTTCTTCACATCAATATCGCTACCAATAGACTTCAATGGATTTCAATGGAAATCCTTTACGACTGTTTGACTTTCACGTTCTAAACTTATATTAAAGAGGGATCGGAAGTTTTTGGTCGGAAAAAAATTACCTACTGGAAGTTTAAAAAAGGGTTTTTTTGTTGGCTTTATATTGATTCTATATTTACTATATACTTTTATATATTGTTAACAGAAATTTCCGAACTTGAAGACTTAAGGATATTTTATTCATTCTTAAATTATTGACAATTTATTAGTTTCTTCAAATTATTGTTTTAGACATTTTCGTTGCCTTTTCTAGTTTAAATTTTTAACGGAAAATCATTAAATTTATATTTTTTTTTCATATGAATTATTTAAATATCCTTTAT
This sequence comes from Sisyra terminalis, assembly GCA_958496175.1. Taxonomy (NCBI): domain Eukaryota; kingdom Metazoa; phylum Arthropoda; class Insecta; order Neuroptera; family Sisyridae; genus Sisyra; species Sisyra terminalis. The sequence continues at coordinate 49,333,468 of OY292278.1, read as the reverse complement.
CTACCTAACAATCATCATTAAATCTATTCCATTTTCTGGTATTCGCAATAACTTTTTGTATTAATTCTTACATTAACACTCGAATGATAAAAAAAAAATCGAAATTCAGCAAATATAATATACAGGAATTGCAAAGTTTTTTTCCCTATTAATTCAAGCGCCCCCAACTGTATGTATTAAATGTATAGCCGGTGATAATATGAAAGAAAAATGAGTGGTCTGAGGGTGGTTTTCTGAGGGATATATATTGAAAGCAAAGTTTATTGAACATTGCACACATAAAGGATAGATTAGTAATGCTGCTTTAGTTTTCATGAATTCACCCCGACTCCCCCCGTCCACTTTAGCTCTGCGCTATCCTGATTTATCCCGAATTGTATGCTTGAAGTTTTTTCTTTTTTTTTTTTATTATTTCTTTATATGTATTTTCTTGTATAGACGCGCCCCGGTTAAGTTTACTTTTTTGTGTCTCCAATTCGTTCTATATATCCATATACATATTATACAAACACATCTTCCATTTCCAATCGTTCTCGTGTCCCCTTTTTGCGAAGGGGACGTTTTTCTTTTTTGTTCGGACTCAATTTTTGTATGAAAATGGTGCTGTTTCTGTCTTCTGTCTCGGTCTTATCGTTAAACATTTATATGTTTTTTTTTTTACTTTTATTATTTATTTCGCGGTGTTCATTCGATTTTTTTTTTGTATTTATTATTACGTGATAGACAGAGAAAGAGAGAGAGAGAGTGTACGTAGGCAGTGGGCGAGAGTATTGGGAGGTTGGAGTTTTCGTATTGAAAAATTCTAAGTTGAACATGAAAAGATTTTTTTCTATAGAAAATAGATAGAAGTGGGTTGTTCGATTACCCTTATTTTTTCGATGTATTGATGCTTTTTAAAAAATCAATTTTTAAAACGAGAAATTCAAAAAAAATGTTTTCACTTTGTTGTGGGGAAATTATTTCGATTTCGTCAAATACATTGTTGATTTTTTTCTTCTCTTCGATGTTAAGAAAATCTCATCAATTTCTTTAATTTGATGAGTAATAATTATTAAAATTCACTAAAAACAACTATAAGTTGGAAAATTTTAAAAATATTACAATTTTTAAATCTTTGTAGTCAAAAATTTAAAAGATTTTTTGCCAACCAATCTTTGGCCAATGTCTGAAAGTCTTCAAATGTCAGGAAGTTTCTTTATATCAAAAAAATCAGGGATTTTTTTTTTTTTGGAAAATAACTTTTCATTTGAAAAAAAAATTCAATCAATATGTATTAAATAAGAAAACTTTAGTGATCATTTATAAAACTAGATGTCGCGATTTCCAACAATTGAAATCCAAACAGCCGAAAAACCTTATTTGAATCAAGGCTTATAAAATACACAGGTGGCCTCATGGTGGCTACGTGATGGATACGTGACGTATCCAGAAAAAATTCGTACATATCTTCAGACTGATCAATTTCAAAATTCTTCGTATGACGTCATTTTTTTTTCTAATGGAGCAACCTGTGTAATTTACAAACTTTGAATTTGAATAGAAATATTGATGTAAAGTTTTTGGCACGACGATTCGTTACATTCGATATCTAACAATGGCTAGTGAAAGTATTACTTTAAAATAATTTCCCATATTTATATTATTGATAACTAAATGAATGAATCTTAGTGCAACATTGAAATCTTCTTGATAATCGACGTAAAAGTATATAACATCTTAAACCGGAAAATTCTTCGAGAAAGTGTGAAATTTTTCTAGAAACCGAATTAAGCTTTAGAGCTTTTGAGCTTCAAACGTTACGGAGTTAAAAATTTTCCGAACAGTAGTTCCCTCTGACCGAAATTCAACAGATATTTTGATTTGTTTCTCTGCTAAAGCTCTTCGCTTAGTTCTCGAGTTTATGCACAGAGGGAGACACTACTTTTGTGACGATTTTAGTCCTGCCATTCCTGGTTCTTCCCTTGGTTCCCTTGGTTCCTTTAATTCTCGTTTTATGGCCACGAAAGTTGTGCACACCATTTGCACGAGATGGCGTTAGTGTTTGCTCGATTGTTATCGAACAATAAGCGAGCATTATAAAAGAACTTGTTTGCTTTTATTACCATGATAAAAGAATATTATTACGATATTTTCGCTTTTGTGGCTCGAATATTTAATTGAGAGACGAAAGTGAAAGGGATGAAAGGGAAAAATGGGAAAATAGAGCAATTCTTTTTGATGTTTGAATTGTTGTCGTCGTATTTAAATGATGGTTTTAAAGGGAAAGTTTTTGCGGTTTTTAAGCGTTTGTTTTTTTTTTTTTTTTGGGTAAGTTTTTGTTTGAAATATTTATTTTAAGGTGGCCAGGCCAAATCCGGTATTGATCGGCGTTGTCGCACCCCCGGAGCACTCCTAGTAGTATACAAACACATTGAAAACCACCCCTTAACATACATGTGTATATAATATACGTACATGTAACTTCCCGGAGTCCGTTAGAGTGCGTTGTCCGCAGTCAAGTGCGCTGCAATCTATACATACGAGTACCGACATGTGAACATCCCTTATTGAACCATTCATCCCTTTATGTTTCCCAATGGTTTTTCGCTGTTGTTTCCAGATCGAACCAAACCAAAACCGCATTTAAACAAACCCATGCTGCCTCCTAGATTGGCTCAATCGAAACAGATTTTTAGCCGCCCCACAAAGCCGCCCCCATGGTTCACTTAACCCTCCGTTATCTGTGTGTTCTTATTGGTCAAACATCTCGAACGTTTCTGGGGTATACGCGGTGTTACATCGCAGCCGATTCGTTTATACAGGGCTGTTTTTGAGAGGCGGCCTCCCCTTTGTTTTAAGGGTGATTAATTTCGTTTAGTTTTTCCTCTGCGTGCCGACGAAAAGCGAGCGAAAGCTCGCGAAAAACCCACGTATACGACAGGGAAAAACATATCGAAAATGTTAAGGGGTCGCTAACGATCAGTTACACACCGAAGGGTGGCGGTGAACGAATGAAACGAGAGGGTTTCCAGTCGAAGAAAAAAAACCAAGGAAAATTTCCAATTTTTCCCGATCGGAAAAGAGGAATTTTAAATTTCTATTCGAGTCGGTCTTTCTCTTATTTCGAAGTTACCACGCACGTTACGATGTGCACACGCTATTCGCCCATTTACGAAAATATTTTACTTATTTATTATTTATTGATGTTAAGTTTAGTATTGGATTACGTTATATATTTATAAGGATTGTTATCAGGAATGGGAATAAGTTGGTTCGCATTCGTTTCAATATGGAAAATTACTTTCATACGTATTCATGCGAATCGAAACATCTGATAGACATTAACTTTGAAAAAGGGATCTTGCATTTATCATGTATGACGTAATTCATAATTTCCTTTATATTCGAAAACAAGATACAATCTTTTTTTCCGTCTAAATCACTTTTTTCCAACCTGACTTTTACTATGTCTTAAGGAAATGAACAATTCGCAAAGTTTAGGAACCGTGTTGAAAATAAGTGATCAAATGCGGAAAGTTACCCTATTGCACAGTTGATTGCCCACATTTTCCTATACAAGCGCAGAAAAACTACAGACATATTCAAAATAAGAGATACACATTTAAAATATATCTTTTTATATTGATTTTTCTTTGAAATACACATTTTAAAATCACCCTTTTACCCTTTTTAAAGCTTCATCTATTATTACAAAAAAAATCCTGGTTGCTCTCATCCATTGTTATTATGTTTTAGTTCTTCTGAAGAAGTTGCAAATAAATACCAACGAAACGTTGAGATAATTTGAAAAATAACGTCTTATTATTTAAGTTCAAGTTCCCAAGAACATTATTAATTAACTACAAAAAAATTTTTTTTTTAGCCACGATTTTTCCTTAATAGTATCTCTTTTTTTGTAGATGAAAATATGTGAAATTTTCCTAATTTTTCAGTGCATTATTCGACTAAATAGCTAGCACTTTAGTAATTCATTGTTTTGACTTTTCTTCTGAAATTATTAATGTTAATTTTAAAAATATTTGGGAAAACTAAAATCAAACAATATAAAAGATATTTTTATTGATTTAGGGGCCATCAATGAATGGCTATCATCTATAAGTGCCAAATAGATCTACCAGATGTCAGCTAAAACCACATTAGCTAAAAAAATCATAAGAAAAATAAATTTTAGAAAGGGGTTGGTATTTGTGCAAGTTGGTTGATTTAAAGTTTGAACAATTAAGTTAGGGAGTTAATTGCAATTAGGTATATTAGTTGAGAAATCTAAATACTCCAACTTTTACTATTCTAACTTCAAAATGACATACTTTTCATTGAAAATTTTCCCCATTATTCATTTATATAACTATGGGGAGAATTTCCAAAAACAATAACAGAATTAACGAGACAACTTTGGTTGATATCTCCATGCAAATTGTTGTCATACTTTCTCTGAAATATGATGCATTTTAGCATCTGCTATAATTCCATATTGATATCATAAAAGGGATGAATTTTCAAATATCTTTGGCTAAAACTCTTCACTGTTGTACAATAAACTTAAAGAAGTGTTGCCTATACAAAAAAGCTCATTTTGATCATCTTGATACCAACTAGGAGCTTAAGAATTTTGGTGGTGTAAAAAATATTTTTACTAACAATTATTTTTTTTTAAGAATTTGGGTGATTAGTTTGGAATTCAATTCAACCACTGGATTTAAAAGTCTTGTTACAGTTTTTAAGAAAAAAGGGACATGAAAATTTTTTCAAAAATGATGAAAAATCGAAAACTAGTTTTGGTATTTGTGAAACTGTTTTAAAAGTATTTTCCAATATTCACATTGTAACAGTGCTTAATTAGAAAAAGAAAATTATTATTTCAAATTTAAAGTAAAGGTGTTTATATTTAGGTATATCATATTTATATTTAGGAGCACAAAATGAAAAATTCTGTTGCATTTTTCTTTAATTCTTTTAAGAACTTTTTGAGCTTTATTGTGTATATTTTTTATCTGAAATAATATAATAATTTTTGCTACTTTTACAAAAAGATCATCCCTTTTTTGTCTAAATATCCGTCAATAAAATATCAGGAGTTCCACTCAATAGTTACCATTCAACCTTTTAACAATTTAAACTCTGAATACTTATTTTCTTAGTTTCATATCAAACCGAAGACACCATCTTCCAACTGTTCTTTTAATGTATTTAAAAGATTCAAAATAAATTAATAAATAATAATGTATATCCTATGTCTCAATTTCCCACGGATGACCCTGTTTAAGGCCTGTCAAGCTTTTCTTTATTTTCCCGAAGTTTTTGAGGTTTTTCGCCAAATTTTCCACTTCAGTATCCTTTAAAATATTCCGAATTTGTGACCTAAGATTGTCTCCTTAACTTTTGCTTCATTGAGTTCATGAAATTTGTCTTTTAAATTCTTGAATTTTAGACTTTTTTGACCCAAAGCCTTAAAGCTTTACGAACATTTGAAAAACAGGAAAAATTAACAAGAAAACTTTAACAGGGTTGAGATTAATCTTTAATGTATTTGTCTATGTCTCAATTATCCACGGATGACCCTGTTAAAGGCCTGTCAAGCTTTTCTTTATTTTTCTCGAAGTTGTTGAGGTTTTTCGCCAAATTTTCCACTTCAGTATCCTTTAAAATATTCCGAATTTGTGACCTAAGATTGTCTCCTTAACTTTTGCTTCATTGAGTTCATGAAATTTGTCTTTTTAGTACTTGAAAATCAGACTTTCTTGACCCAAAGCTTTAAAGCTTTAAGAACACTTGAATCATAGGAAAAATTAACAGGGATGAGATAAAATTTGAAGTGACTTTGGCAAAGAATATTTTAGAACAACTGGATAGGAAACCAACAAATTTAGGTGTGCAAACTGGTAAAAACAGTATTCTTTTGAACCTAAGATATAAATATAATTGGTCGGATATGTTTAAATCTTAAAAACAAGACCTAAAAGGTTAATTTAAAATCATTTGTGTCTTTAGTCGGTAGAAATGCATAAAACTTGACTATTTTTGAGCATGAAACATTTCCACTATTGTTCAGTGTTGTTAAATAATTATATATCTTTATTAATAATTAGCAAAAGTCGTGGAAAATCTAAGTACTTTTACCCTTTCAGTAAATTTTACCGCTTCAGACTCAGAAGGGTTGCGGTTTTGTTGTATTGAAATCGGGTGGTATAATCGATTTTTATAAAATAAATTCTTTACAACCCTAATTTATTTCATCTGTTAATTTTTAGCCAAATTTTTTGGCAAAAATATAAACTATATACTTACCTACAAAAACTTAGAATTACATTGATTTTTTATTAAATATTCAGAAGAAACCAACAATTATTAAGACAGCAAGGATCTTTGATTTCAACGAACTATAGATTGGAAATGTTAATCTTTATAATGCATTGTGGTCATTTGTCACATTACTGGAAAGAATTTTGTCAGAAATCTGGAAAAAAATATTTTTAAAACTTTGATTACTTAAGGATTATAAAAGCTCAGCAAAATTTTCACTTATTTCGATAATTTGGAAAGATAACACCCAAACGTTTGTTACACCTTGTAGCATAATATAGTTTTCTTTATTTTAGTTTTTAAATTTTGAAACTTTTATAACTATATTTGTCTAGAAAATATAAATTTCTAGGGGAAATGGTGAATTTTTTTTTTAATTTTTGATTTTTTTCTTAATTCATATAAAAAAATATCAGATCTGTTGAGCTTTCGTCGTCTTCATCTAAAGATGTTACAAAAATTTCGGGAGTTGCAACTTTTAAAGTTCTGCTTATAATCTATTGATTAATATATAAATCTATCTATTGATTAAAAAGTTTTTAACTCTAAAAAACTTAGAATTTTAAGCATTTTTTTTAAACTGAAATTCATCAACGTCGATTGACGGTCCTTTAGCGACTCGAAGCTTTAGCAGTAATAAGTAATTTTCTTCAAATTTTAGCTGTTCGAGTAAAAATAATTTCAAATGTCTGAATTTACTATCGAATTTAAGAATAGGATAATAGAATTCATAAAAAAATCCTTTAGAGAAAAAAATATAACTTTGCAGCTTTTTTTAACGTTGGTCAAGCTTTCGACAAAATGAGGCATCCTGGTCTTTTATACAAAATAAGACACTATTTACTTGAGGAATATTTTTTACTCTTCAAAGCTTACCTCCATGATTGATTATTTTAAGTAAAACTAAGAAATATACTAACCCTCGCCGAATTTCAACCAGGGTGCTACAGGGTAGCGAACTGGGGCCAATACTATTCCTTATATACACAACCAATATGCCAACATTATACGATACCCACATAATTACTTTTGCAAACGATATGGTGATTGTAACTACAGACAATCCAGAAAAGCTCAAAGCACAAAGCATCAGAAACACCTGCAAAAGTTATCCGAATTAGGATAAACGATGGTAAAAAGATACCATTGCCACAATGAAGTAAAATATCTTTGTAAAATATCATATGAAAACAAAAAAAATCTAATAGACTTGAAAACAGAAAAAAATGTATTGACTTATAGGCAAAAGATCTAACCTTTCAATAGGGAATAAATTGCTGCTTTATAAAGCTTTATTGAAGCCATTTGGATGTTAGGAGTTCAATTATGGGGAACAGCCTCAAATTTGGGTATCGAAATTATACAAAGATATTAATCGAAAACATACAGAGTTATTTTCCAAGCGTTGTGGTTCATAAATAACGTTCAGATTCACGAGAACCTGCAAATAAGAATGGTGAAGGAAAACATAAAAAAATAGAGTTCTAAATATCTATAGAAATTGGAAAATCATTTCATTCCCTGGCACTAAATCTAAGCGACAAATAGCTTAAAGAAATTGACAATCTTGGACTTACTAAGCAGAAAAAAGTTTTGATAAAAAGCTCAAAAATTTAACACTTCAATACAGAGGAGATAGGCTACTAAACTTATCCCTCTTAAAGAATATCTCTATTCGGTCTACATATATTGCAATATCATGCAAGAAAATTTGAATTTGATCAAGAAATTTTACAATTCTATAGTTGGGAAAACCAAAATCTTTTGTCAAGAAATTTGGTATGGGAAAAAAATGATTTGATCGAAAAAGTTACGGAATTTGTTTTGAAGAAAATACAGGTCAACCTGTAAAGCGTTTCATGTAAAGCTTTTTGTTTCTACAATTCAATCCAAATAGTGTCTTTTATGAAAAATTGTTCTCTTCCATCCAAAAACCCAAAAATTTTCTTTAGGGAGCAATTTTTAGGAGAAAAAAATAGAATTTTGTTTGGGAATCGCCGATTAAATTATTTCGATATTGGATTAATAAAAAGAAACTAATGATCCAGAGCTTTCGTATATTTATTATTTTGATTTTTATGTTCTTGAAATTTTTGTTCTTTGAATCAATTTCTGAAAAACCTATCTCTATGAAATAATACAAGAATCGATTAAATCGTGTAAAAATCGATTCTTAAAAATAATTAATCTGTAACAATTTAGTAACAATGAAAGTGTAAAGTTTTCTGTGGAAAACTCCAAAAAAGAAAATTTGGTGAACCGATGCGTAGATACGTTTGAATAGTGTGTTTTATGAAAATTTGTTATTTTTCCATTCAAAAATCCAAAAATTTTCTTTAAACAGCAGTTTTTAGGAGAAAAAAATAGAATTTTGTTTGGGAATCGCCGATTAAATTATTTCGATATTGGATTAATAAAAAGAAAGTAATGGTCCAGAGCTTTCGTATATTAATTATTTTGAATTTTATGATCTTGAAATTGTTGTCCTTTGAATCAATTTCTGAAACACCTATCGAATCTTATCATATCTTCGAACCATTGTCTCGATGAAATAATACAAGAATCGATTAAATCGTGTAAAAATCGATTCTTAAAAATAATTAATCTGTAACAATTTAGCAACAATGAAAGTGTAAAGTTTTCTGTTTTCTGTGGAAAACTCCAAAAAAGAAAATTCGGTGAACCGATGCGTAGATACGTTTGTTTCGATTGGTAGGTACTGTACGATTGGCACTGCTCTAGCGCCTTGATGTGGCAACTAGCAGCATTACGGGTGTGAGTGGTGTGTTGCCAACGCGACAGGCGCGCATCTCACCAATGGTTACATTGCAATGGCTGAATAGCTTCCTCTCGCCAACAACATCCCCTTTTCACAATCGAAAACCACTCTCTACAGACTACACCGACTACAGACTACCAACCCCTTCAAATATAGAGCCGGGGATAGCCAAGTGTGACGAGGAGCCAAGAGATTTGAATGTCGAGTCTGCACTATATTACCAACTATTACTTTCCACACACAAACATTTCTTTTGCCTCTTTGTTCCACAAATTTTTCCTCAAGAATTGTTTAATCATTTGTCTAATAAAGTTTTCGTTTTCCACCAGTGTGAGATATGATTTTCGTTACGGACGGTGGTACGAACGGGGATGAAAGTTTTGATATGGAATGAATGAGCTTTCAGCGGGGGTGACATGGTCCGATAAATTTGTGACACACGAACTTGACAAGTTGAAAAGTCAAAGATTTACACTTGATAGGACTTGGAAAGAAAATTTGAACTTTTTTTTTTTTTGAAAAAATTAATCATTTAAAAGCTGTACGTGGCGACCAATTCTTTTGACATTTAAAAGCAAAAGCTTGACCTTTAGTCAACCCCTAAGCTTGTAGTTGTTTTTTTGTCTTAAAAAAAAAAACGTACAGATTGGAAAATCAACCACCCTTGCATGCTTAAAACATGTATGAGTGATATTAAAGTTGAACGTATCCAACATCGGATCAAGTGGTGCGTAGAGAGCCCACTTTAGTCGTAGGGGGTTGAAAACCGCACACTTATCGGTTTTGCGTACAAGGATGGGATTAATGCAAGAGAGGCTTATACAACAACTTGCAAGTACTTTGGGGGGGTTGTTTTTTCGAAACTCTTAGCGGTTAATTTTAAGTATAACACGTTTAGAATGGGGTGGTTTGATTTTTAAAAAAAATATAATATTCCCTTCTTCGATACCCATAAAAAATCGTTAAAAATTTCTTGGAAACATCAAATATTTATTTTTAACCATCCAAAAATCTTAATTCGTGATTAATGTTTAACTAGAATTTTTTTCTCGAGTTTCTTTAGAAATTTTATTGCTGGTATCGCACATGCCTTGCGGCAATCGGGAGTGGGGTGGTTTTTTTTTTTTTTCTTCTTAACAATGTATGAACTACCCTTAAATTTATATACCTGAAATGTGCACCTGGGCACATTTTTTTTTTCGACAAAGAAAACGGACGACCGTGAAGAAGAGAAATAGTTTCCGACTTAGTAGGGCGGTGCTGGGTTATAGATGAGAGGGTGGTCAACTTTTTCTACGGGGGTTGATGAATGAATGAAATGCTGAAACCTTTTTTTTTTTTTTTGAATTAGAAACGGGGGTGGGATGATGATGCAGGGGATGATTTCGTCTAAGAACATGAAAGAAAATTTTAAACCGAAAACACCAGGTGCGGTTCTGTCACAAGTTTGACATGTAATTGATTTAAATGAATTTGACAAAGGTAAATGGTTAGAAATGAGCTTTCAATTTCAATGAAATTTTTCCCCATTATTTTTTCGATTTTTGCCTTAAAATTGGTCAGAGATTTTTCTCAAAAAAATGAGCTTAATTTCCATCGAAATACCTATAATTTTCTGGTGGTTCTTTAGTCTTTTTGTAGAGTATAGTCTTTAGCTTTTGATGGTTTTTATCGGTGGTAAATTTTGTTTTATTGGTGACATGGTTCACGTGATTTGAAATTTTTCCCCAACATTATTTTATTAGTTTACGCCTAAAAATTTCCGAAAGATTTTTCTTGAAAAAATGATCTTATTTTCCATCGAAATACCCATCATCCTCTGGTGGTTCTTTAGTCTTTTTGTAGGGTATGGTCTTTAGCTTTTGATGGTTTTTGTTGTTTGTTTTATTGGTGACATGGTTCACGTGATTTGAAATTTTTCCCCAACATTATTTTATTGATTTTCGCCTAAAATTGCCCAAAGATTTTTCTTAAAAAATGATTTTAATTTCCATCGAAATACCCATCATCATCTTAGGATTCTTTAGTCTTTTTATAGGGTAAAATCTTTAACTTTTGATGGTTTTTTTTTGGGTGATAAATTTTATTTTATTAGTGACATGGTTCACGTGATTTTCGACTGTAATGTCTTTGGCTATTAATGTGGAACATCTGCTGGATCATAATTTTTCTAAGACATTTTTCGATCGTTAGCACCTTTGTTTGATTTTATCGCTGGAAGTTTCGAGGTTTTGCGTTGAGGTCAATGGCTGAAAAATTAACGTTTTGCCGAAACGTCTCTCATCTCAACGACGAAATGAGGGTTGTTGGGGGGGAGTTAAGTCTTTTCCTGGTTCGTTTGACGGAGGAAATTCATCGAAATTGTTGAAAATATTAATGGTACGAATACCGGGAAATTTTTCATACGATTTTTGGCCGAGTCATTGACAGTTAATAAATTTAAGGGTTGTAAATGTTGGAGATATGTGATGGATCGATAACTCATTATTTCGAAAAATGTGACGGCGATGTCTCAGAGCGTCACCTTTCCAAAGTCATTATCGACATGTGCCAGGTGGTGATTCGTCCCTTAAGTGATGGATCATTGCTGTTATATGGAAATTTTGCACCCGAGACCGAAAGAGCCACAATTGGTCGGTCGAATCTGATTAATGATTTTTTTTTTTGAAATTAATTTCGCTTAAGATTTCGTTGGGGGCTCGTTTTGCGTCGTGTGATGTCGGGCACACGGGAAGATCAATGGGCTGAAGAAGACGAAGTGTCCTGAAGGACTCGGTGGCCTCGTTTTCCTATTGTGTCCAGGTGTCAGCCGTAACGAAGAGCGATAACCCGTGGTGAGAACCCCTGCTGGCCACTTCCGCGAGCGGGTGTCACTCATTCAACATCTCTTGTCCACCTTCTTTTCATCGGCACCATTGCCCGTTTCATCCCCGAGATGCTGTGCACCCTTAAACTTATTTATCTTCGCTTTTTACCTACCAAACGATACAAAATAAAATGTAATTTTTCGGGATGATTTTCTCCCTTGGAATCTCATAAATAATGTGATCCATTAAACTTTAAAATTTTTCAGATATTTGTAATCAAATTTAAAGATTTCCACCCCAAAAAAAAATCTATAAAACCAATTTAATTCTTTCCTGAAACATTTAAAACCCTCAACTCATTACGACACACATTATCCGTTTTTGGTTTAGAGCCATCATCCCTTCGTGACACTTTTACCCGTAACAAAAGGTGTAAAAAATAATTTATGTCTATTTTTTTTCCTCCTCAAATTTAACAATATATCTTTGCCGAAGAGAAACTAACGCAATGCCAAATATAACTGCGAACTGCCACTACAAAAAAAAAAAAACATTGAGACTAAATGGGGAACACGGAGGAGGACAATTAGAACGAATATATGGAATCGGGATAATGATGATGGTTTGACTTTTAACCACGTTTCTTTCTCTCTATTGAATTCAAAAAAAAAAAAAAATTCAATGTATCCTCTATGGGTGCAGAGTTAAGAGCGGAGAAATCCTATATGATTTGTACAAGAAGAAATGAGAGAGCAAGCCAGTTCAAATACCTATTCAATGAAATGTTTTTATATATATATATTTTTTTTATATATTTTCCCCATAAAAGAAAAAAGGGAATAATGAATGGGATGTTATAATGTTATAATGTCTATAGATATGTGAGAGATGCAACCTCTCTGTGGATCAATTTACACGGATGGGGGTTGCGTTTTTGTTGCTCATTTTCATGAGGATTTTTTTTCTAAAAAAAAAAAAATATTCATTTCATTTCATCTCATTTGTGTGTGTTATTTTTTCAAGAGAGTCACATTCTATTGCGACGCTGAATGGAACACCTCTTGGATCGTGCGCTTCTTGTTACAAGGGATGATTATCAGGGATGATTATTTCGTCTTACTTTTAGATTGCTGCCAGGATTTAAGGGCTCTCGTTCGCAATTTGCCATGGTTTTTTTTTTCACATGGTCCGTTCTACGTTTTGACAAATTTACGTTTAATTAAAGTTTTGTTTGCGAATTTTAATGAGGGAATTACGGAGGGTGTACGAAAGAAATTTTAAAAAAAAATCCTCACGGAATTTCGTATATATTTTTTGTTTAAATTCAAGAAATTGACTTGGATTTTTTAGATCTTTTTTGTCCCTTACCAAAAAAACTTTCCACCAATATCCATCCCCAATAATTTGGAGAGCTTTTTCAATTATAAGTTTGCACTTTTCTGATACCAAAACTTGAACTAATTGTTTGTTTCTTTGTTTCAGGTACTGTAATATTTTTTTCCTATCAACCATCACTAAAAATTTTGCTAATTTCTTCGAAAAATAAATGTAAGTATTTCGATCGTACAAGTCAACCACTTTCCACCAAAATTCCACCCTTATTAAAACCGTATTTATATTATACGACATTCTAAATCCCATCTCATCAAAATTAAATTTTCTATTCAATTCCACGTTTGATTTATCCACAATGGAAAGCTTAAGAAAATAAAAGAATTCTTTTTTTGCGAAGCAAAAAAAAGAAAACATTTTTAAATCCTTTTCTTTAATTCCTCAACAATAGATCGCATATATGGCACATACAAAATACCTAACCAAACACAATTAAAACGGTAGGATTTACAAAGGCTGACAAAGACATTTAATTTATCTATTTAGCAAAATAGTATCGTCTGATTTTTTTATTTTTAGATCTACGGGAAAATTGATTAGATTTAGCAAACTAATTAATTTCGTAAACCAATAAAAACAGTAAAGCTGTACAACCGAAAGCCAATGAAATGTGTCACCCAAAAGGGATTTGAACACAAATCCCTGAAAGATTCAAAGCAAAAAAAAATAAATCTTTGTCGGCTTTTTTTTTCAAATCAAATACGTTTTGTTTATTTTTCGAAAAATACTCTGTAAAACAATTTTTTCTATACAAAAAAGAGTTCTTTTTCCTATTTAAATTGTGCTAATTAAACACCGTTTTTCCAAAGCGTTTAAATACACATTTATCTATTATATGCCTTCAATTTAATAATTCCAAAGCAAATTAATTATACTGGGGATGCTTTTTTTCGTCGAAAAATGCCCCTTTGTCCTTTTTGATTTTGTCTCGTTGCACCCTTTTTGTTTCAATACCATAGGCTTTGACTCCTTTGATCTTATGCAATTTTTTCAACGTTTGCATTTTCTGCTGGCTTTTCTATTAATAAATATGAAAAAAAAATCACATATATTCACACGTGTTTTGCGGCTAAGCACTATTATCTTCAGCAGAATCCCAACAACGAAATCGTTCTGTCTTTTTCTGCGGCCAAAATCGCTTAATTAATTTGTCTCATTTTGTTTGGGTGAATATGTCAAGGGGCCTATGTGTGCAACGTTAAATGGACAAATGGGGCGGTATTACTATTGCGATTGTGATGGAAAACCTTAAAAAAAGAAATACCTGAAAAACCCAACCCTTGTTTTCCGTGTATTTTTCCAAAGTTCTACTCGGTGAGCTTTGGGGATGTTTATGGAGGAATATGTGGTGTGTTCACTAATTGGGCTCTCGAGAGATGGCAGTGTTGATGATGATGATTGCGATGACGTATAGAGCTTTGAAAGCTTCTGTGGCGCCACTTACTCGGGATTTTTTTTCTCTCTATATGTATATAAATGCATACGTCAGGCGACAAATTAAATTAAATCTTCTTGCATCAACACTTTTTCACGATACATTCCCTAACTGCATTTTATTACACACTCCAAACATACGATAGCTATCCTTTTTGGTTGTATCGCGTTAGAGTGAGAGGTACGGGAAGGGTAAAAGCTCGAAACTCTTTCTCTTGCATATACCGCTAAGTATGATTCGAGCTTTTCAACGAGTAAGACGGAAAAAAGGATTTTTTTTTATTTTTGTTTATGTAATGTATGTGTGTCTACCTTCGTTTTTTTTTTTTTTGAGGGATGACAGGGGTAGAGGGTGAGATGAGGTTCAAATTGCGAGGCGTTAGAGCTAGTCTATTTTCCATTATAAATTTTCGCATCAGCAACAGACTATTTGAAAATGTAAAGAGCTTTAACTACAGACTGTTTATAAATTCTCTAACTCCTTTCCTAATTCACCAAAAATCGGTGAAACTTTTACATATAGTTGAAAGCTTTCACGTATATAGAAACTACATGGAACAATCGGAGTAAAAAAAGTTGACAAAATTTACTTGAAATTGATATTCATTTGGAAAAATTAAAAAAAAAAACTGTTTTTATCGTTTAAAAAATGTTTCAATTGAAGTATTTTTTTACTATTGGGTCATAGATTACATATGTTTGGATCCTGAAGACCAAAATGCTATAAAATTTCATGAGGATCCTTTGCTTTTGAAATGTTAGGGTCAATTTTTTGTAAGAAACATTGATGCCTAAAACTATTAATTTGAAAACTTTCTTAATTTCTTCAGTTAGGGTTTCTTACTTCTTAAGTCAAAGATTTGGTGAGGTCAATCTTATCTGCCTGCAAATTTTACTATACGTAAATTTTCTGGTGATAGGTACTGAAATAATTAAGGCTGAAAAAAAATCGTAAAAATTTTATGCTAACACAATTATCAAGTACACAGTTGCGAAAGTTTAGAAGAATTGAAGTTTACAATCCGCTGATTTTCCTCAAAAAACATACCTTGTGTCACCCTTAGTTTGATAACTAATTTTGGGGTCCAAAGATTTGCTCAATCCCGAAAATATAACAGCAAGAAATCCTGGATTTATTTTGGAATATATTGAGGATATTTGTTGTATTATAATTGGATTTGGCATGTAAAAATATAAGCCTAAATTGGTCTAGTTGTTGGAATCACTTTTGCCAAATAATCATTGAAATGATTGAAAAATCGTGAAGAGAAATTTAATTGATTTCAACAATTACTACAAAAGCTCTGCTAACTGTCTCAATTCAGTTTTTGGTCCAAATGTTTTGGACGATTAAATTAGCGGGCATTGCCTATTTTAATTTTTGATATTCCTGCGCGAAAAAATCCTCTTCTGCTTTTACCTAATTACCCTCGAAGGCTGGCCAGCCTGGATCTCCTTTTTCTCAGAGCTCTTCTTTCTTCAATCCCATTTTAAATGATGAACTGGAACAGGTGGTTTTCGAAGTACAGCGACTTTATCTTCTTTACAAAAAAACATAAGAATTTTTATGGTGCTAATTCTAGTTAGTACTTCTTCATTTTGCTATCTTCAGGATTCGGTGTTACATTCATATTTCAAAGACGACAATTTTGTCCTTAAGTCACTGGGTAAGAGTCCATCCTTCCATTTCGTACAAGATAATAGGAAACTTATAGCTCTTGACTACTTTAAATCACTGTCCTCAGGATAAAGTTTGATTTCCAAAAGTTTTTTTCATCTTTGTGCAGAGTTTTTTTCTTCTCCACTTCTTATTGATAGGACATTCAAGTATTTGAGATGTTCTACTCTTTCTATTGTCCCTACGTTAAGATTAAAACATTAGGAGTTGATGAATATTAAAGATTTACAGTAATGCTTTTATTTTATCCTAAAGAAAGTATGCTTGTTTCAGTGATAGTTCAAACGTTTGAGCAAATTGAGTTTCAAAGTTGAACCAATTTGATAATCCCAATAAAAAACTTTACTAGAATAAACTTAAAATGTAATAATGATCACTTCGAAATTATAATCTCTTTAACACTACATAAAATACGCACATTATTTAACTAAGTTACCAAACATTGAAAGATTTTTGAGAACCCTGGAAGCATTCCTTAAGTTTGGAACAATTTAATTCCTAATCTTCTTGCACTGCAAAACATCATACAGAGCCTGCACCATGCCATAAATCAGCTTAATGTTTTGACAAAACTATAATTAAAATAAATATTAATGTTTTGACCTCAACAAAAGAGCATTTTTCTTAGAATAATCCTTTTTTTTAGTTTATTTCATATGTCATCCTTGGAGGATTAGTACAGGAAAAGTACCTAATTTTAGTTAGAAGTTGTGGTTCTAAATAAGGAGTGGGCAAACTTAATACTGGTATGATCGACTAAAAATTTTCTTATTTATATGCATTCGACTTTGAAAAATGAGTTAATTCATATTCATATACTAATTTAAAGAGTAGGTAATAAGAAAATAAGTAGAAGGGAATATTTTAAGCACTATTTGGAAATCGGGAATATCCGTTGTAGAATAGATGCGTGTTTAATTTTAAACTCAAGTTTCATTGTTTGCTTAATTTTAAGTAGACATTTTCAACAAAAATATTTGAAATTTACCTAAAAAAAATTATTTAAAATACCTACGATCGACTGTCGACCATTTGCCCACCTCTGTTCTATTTCATTTGCATTTAAATAAATATTTTTTCGGAAAATTAACGTCAAAAACGTTTGCATTTAAAATTGGTATAAAATTAAGCAGTAATCTTCAAATGTATTCCTAAAAGTATAGTCTTGAAGATTCACGTATATACTAAATTTATTGTACAAATTTTAAAATAAAAAATTTGAATTTTACCTTAAAAAATTATTTAAAATACCTACAATCGACTGTCGACCATTTGCCCACCTCTGTTCTATTTCATTGGCATTAAAATAAACGTTTTTTTCGGAAAATTAACGACAAAAACTTTGGCATTGAATTATGGCTTTTAAAGTTGGCATAAAATTAAGCTGTAATCCTCAAAGTATTCCTTAGAGTACATTCTTGAAGATTATTCACGTATGTATTAGTTCAATTATGTTAAAGTCAATCGTGGAGTTCTTGCGAATTAGAAACCTCTAATTTGCTTGTACCATTATAATTGATGTTTGATTTTTCTTTGGTCAAAATGAAAATATCATAGTTATTGGATTAAAATAGTCAGATTTTTTCGATGGCACCTAATGTTTCAAACATGTAAAAAAAAATTAAGTCTCTAGGTATTGTATTTTTATCAGAATTTTTGTTTTTGAAAATTCATGATTATCCTGTCGGTTATCCTTTTGCATGTCCTTCTTATTGACTTGTCAAAGCGTTTGATTTTCTTAAAGTAAAATATTAATTATTGAAGAAAAACATTAGTAGTTGTAGATTTGTCTTTTTGTAGAGCTTTATTGAGAAATATGGTGATAGATCCAATAAGAAGCCAATTCAGATTGTTGAAGATCGATTTTTATTTATTATAATATTTTTTAATATTCAAATTAGTTACGTTTCGTTACGTATTGTAATTTCATCAGGCTTCTTGAATCACAAAAATTGAATTTAAATTGAAAATATTATATTTTTTTGTGATTCAAGAAGTCTCATGAAGTTACAATACATTACGAAACGTAGCTAATTTGAATATTAAAAAATATTAAATAAAAAAACCGATCTTAAACAATCTGAGTTGTCTCCTTGTTTAATAAAAGCTGAGATTTGAATTTTATTTTGAATTTATCATCTACGATAGATCCAATTTTAGTTTGTCAAAGTAAGTTGTAAAAGCTTTACTTGGAGAAGTGGTACCAACGAATCGGAAATCATCCTGTACATCCAAGATTTTTCTTTCATCCTATACGTTGCAAGCACATATGTCCTATTCTCATAGACAGGAAATACGTACCCTCGTAAGTATTTAAAGCCGGAAAATTATTTTATATGTTTTTAAGATTTTTTTCCTGTTTTTTTTTTTTTGATTAAGTAAATAAAAAGGTAGCCAAGTGGAGACGACTTGTTTGTGCTAGCAACCGAAACTATTAGTCGCTACTCCTTCGCAACTCTATCTGCCCCATGAACCTCCTTTTTCTTTTCACCTTTCTATACAAAGTAGTTCTTTTAGTGCGCGTTATAATTATGTAATTTTTAACGAAGAAAAAAAATCAGTCCACTTTTAATTTCCTAGTTTTCGTCGAGTATGTGTTTTCTCTTTTCTGAATTTTGCTATTTGTTATATATTATTTTCTATGTGTGTTTTGTTAGGTGGTAATTGGCGAGAATTTAACGAGGAGAATGTATTTTGTCGTATTTGTGATATATGGGCGGCAGAAAGCTCTATATTGGCCCTCATTTGAGATGTGTTGGGGTGCGTGGTTGTGTCTTTGCGCCTCCGTTAAGTTGATTGTTCTTTGCGGGTGGCAAATCTGTTTCGGAAGGAATTTGAGCTACTTAGAGAGGAAACATGTTCTCTAAGAAGATGAATTGATAAAGTTGGCTGCCAGCTCGTAGAAGCTGGCAGGAGGGCATTCGAATGGGGTACGGCGACGTGGTTTGGAGGATGGGGGTTGGGGGATGATTGTAGGCGACGAGAACGGCAATAATGCCAGTGGTTGCAAAGCCGGGTTTCGCCCGGTTGTGCGCTAAGAATTTCAGACACCCCACATCCACCAAGGTTGTCCCCACTAGAAGATTCTGTTCTATTCAAAGAAACAGACACCGGAAGTCATGGGGTGCCTAAAACAAAGTAGAGATCGCGCATTAATTTTCAAGGGGAATCGAAGAGGAAAGTATCAGGGGAAAAAATAAAGCAAATTTTTTTTTATAGAAACAGCTTGTTGCATTGCATTGATATCTCCCGAAATAGACGGTTCGTTATCGTGGAATTAATTACAAGATTTTATCCTTGATTTTAGTTTGGCAAGTGGGATGGGGCAGGATAAGACGGGGGACACATACCTAAACAAATTTATAACGTCTTAATGTCATAAAGTTAGTCGTTGGTGGCTGGGGAGTGGGATGAAACTTTTGTGAATAGTTTTGGAGGCAAAGTTAAACACATAGAGGAACAAGACGGGAAGAAAGGCTGTGCGGAAAGGGATTTCGGGAGGTCGACGTTTTGAATAAAAGTGGGCGCCGTACACGGCAGAGTTGCGCTCACCCGACACCAAAAGTTGTTGCGAAAATTTTCGGTAAACTAATGCGATATATCATTTCGTGATTTTCGCATTGTGGCGTCGTATATATGCCATGTTGCCGGAATGAAATCGTTAGGATCGTTAAGCTTTCACGGGTGATGCTTTATATGCGCGTGGGTCTTAACTGGTGGTTTCAATACGGAGGAATTAGTAGGGTCTTAGATTTAATTTTTACGATGGAAAAACCCAAAATTTCCTTAAGGTAAAATTTATGACAATCCGTTTTCTTTGTGTGACCTTTTCTCCGGCATGTTCGTTTTGTTGAACGGATGCATAATGCAGTGATGTTCACTGTGCCAAACATACACCGAATCAAAAAGCACGGGTGCGGGTGGGGAGGGTACGGTAGAGTATCAACAAAAAGCGCTCCTGCAAAGGAAACAGGAGCTGTCAAAATGTCGAACACGTTTCTTTGCAACGTCACCATATCCTGTGCAGTGCACATACGGGACAAACAGACAAACGCAAATAAGCAAATATTCAGCACAGAGGAACATCAATTCATGTTTTGGGGAATGATTGGTCGGTGGTTGGGATGTGAGGCGCGCGTGGGGCCACAGGAAGAGAGATTGCACTTTACGATAGCTGTATGTATGAATGAGAAAGCGAGAGGGATAAAATGAGATCTAAAGATCTGTCAATGACATAAGCGACATATAGTAATGCCACTGACATATTATGAGTCCATTCAGAATGATTGTTGTTGTTATTGTTGTTATGATTACACCAAAATGGAAGTGGTACAGCAAAGAGCAAAAGCAATCGGCTTAGAAGAACCGGTCGATTTACATTAAAACTTTAATGCTCCTCGACTATTTTTCCAATTTTCTCCCTTGTTTTCCGATTGTGAATTTCCCATTTTACTTTGATGAAGTTTTGATCAAATAATCATTGATTAGTTAGTAGAAATTTTCGTGATATTTGGATCCCTATTCATTGGTCTGGGTCAACTACTTGTTGATGTAAATCCCCCCCCCCCCCTTTCAACTCTATAGATGACTTTTAAGATTTACAATGTATCAAATGAACTCTTAAATTGCTAAAACCCAAAAAATGCATATTATTTTGTATATTATTTGCCTAGAATGGTTTAAAAGTTGAGGTCCAAATATTTTTTTTTCTTTGTAATTAACGATGTGCATTACGCCCCTTCCCCCTTTTCTCAAAATTATGTGATCCAAGTTGTAGAACAAAAACTAAGACTACAGCTATGAAACAAATTTGTTAATCGGTTTTAAATTTTGGTTTTTTCGAAGAGTAACTCTGCAGGATTTTTACGTTTGTGATGTTTGTAATTAAAGAAAGTATTTTAAGAACCAATTTTTTCATGAACATTTTTGGTGCCTACTAAAGTAACAGATAATTTTGATTAAATATACAGGCTTATTTTAAAATGATTTTTTTTTTAATTTTTTTTTCTCCCTAACCAAGGGAAATGCCGCCCTTCCAAGTCGAACTTTGCCTATTGTTAATTGTACACAAAAAGTTGAAAATATTTTTACTAAACATTTTGTTGAAAATTTGAAAGTTCTTTTTTTATTTTACCATAAATAAGTTTTTCTTCCAAGGCTTTCAACCCTGGCGGGGTTGCATTTTGCTTAGTTCTCTTCAAATTTGTGCTTACGTAGACGACGCTGGTAGTTACTTCTAATGCCGTTTTATGTTGACTGTACTGCATGTATCGTAGACTGGGCCAAAAAAATCGACTATTTTTTTTTTGAAAAGTATATCGAAAATATTGTTCAAGATGACAAAAAAAAATATCGGGAAGGTTTGAGCCCTTAATATTAATATTAAGAGGTCTGTCATCTTTAATTTTTATTTTTTATTTGTGCTTTGATTTTTGCATCAATGCTGTCAAACTATTAAGGTAAAAAAATTATCTGCACATATATTTATAGAAAATTAAATTCCCTACAAAAAATGTCTGCTTGAAAATTTTTGCCAGACATGCCGTTTCTGAATAATCAAGCTTTAAACATTGATATAATTTTTAGATTTATCTTCTTTATTTTAGAATTTTGTAACTAACGAACAAATAAATATATGGAAGTAAACAATATAAATTCATGAAGGGAATTTAATGCTCTACAAAAAAGATCTTTTAACGTTTTTACATAAAATCACTTTTTCAAAAGTTATCCACAATTAAAGTTGAAGAAAAAATTAAATTATTGTTTTTTTCGTTGTTGAACCAATTTTGAAAGAGTGATTTTAAGTAAAAACGTTAACAGACCTTTTTTGTAGAGCATTAAATTCCCTTCAAGAATCTATATTGTTCATTTCTATATATTTATTTGTTCGTTAGTTACAAAATTCCAAAATAAAGAAGATA
This sequence comes from Sisyra terminalis, assembly GCA_958496175.1. Taxonomy (NCBI): domain Eukaryota; kingdom Metazoa; phylum Arthropoda; class Insecta; order Neuroptera; family Sisyridae; genus Sisyra; species Sisyra terminalis. The sequence goes on along the minus strand of OY292278.1, from coordinate 49,311,154 downwards.
AATCTAAAAATTATATCAATGTCTGAAGCTTGATTATTCGGAAACGGCGTGTCTGGCAAAAATTTTCAGAGACATTTTTTGTAGGGAATTTAATTTTCTACAAATATATGTGCAGATGAATTTTTTTACCTTGATAGTTTGACAGCATTGACGCAAAAATGAAAGCACAAATAAAAAATCGAAATTAAATACGATAGACCTCTTAATATTAATATTAAGGGCTAAAACCTTCCCCGACTAAAGGTGATTGCTTGGCAATCAAAATATGTATCTGGGCAAAAAGTTAGTAATTAATTTGTTTGAACCTCTTTTCAAATTTATGATTGTAGTTTACTTTTTTAAATTATATTATATAAATAAGATCACAATATATTTTGTATATTGTATCAACTATTCAATATAAACTGTTTTTGTTTCGAAAGATAAAAAATTGAAATTTTTCTTTATACCTTTTTCCTTTAACCGTTTTTTTTTTCAAACTGAGACCATTTCAGTTAAATTTTTTCTTGGGTCTTTAACTAGATCCTTGTTTAAATCTTTGTTTGCGATGTGTGTAATTAGTAAAGGTTTTAAAGGATCGATTGTGGACATTTAAAAAAAAAAAGTCTTAATTGAGAGTTTAATATTTGAATCACAAAACTAATCATTCCCGAACGTTTTTGATTGGTTTTTGCGTCGGAAAACCTTACGTTACATATACGTATCGTATAAATACCAATTTATTTGTCGATGGCATACATATACATACATTCATACAATAAAATGCCACGTGTGTAAATATTTGTATTTACCTGCCAGAAACGTGTGCGACATGTACTTTCATCATATACCCAATGTCTTTGTCTGTTTGTTTTATTATCGAAATAATATTTTTTCTGTCTGTTATATATTCTGATTGTTATTATCTCATTCGAATAAAAGCACAACAAGAGAGAAAAAGAAGAAAAAAAAACAACAAAATATGACAGACGTGCGGCTCTGAAAATCGAAACAAAAACAAATGACATGATATGTAAATTAGCATTGTTTTGTTTTGTCCTGTTTTAGTTTTGTTTTTTTTCTTCTTGTTTTTCATGAATAGTGTGCTGAGAATATGAAGTCAAAAGCAAGGAAAAACAAATAGTGTATCATACGTGTACCGATGTGTGTGGCGTTATCTGGTGAATGAATCACACATTTTTGGTTGGTTTTTTTTTTTGTTTTAAATTATGCAATTTTTGGTTTTAACTGATGAAAGAGTTTAAATTTTCACACCGAATGCTTGGGTTGGTGTAAATATGCAAGTTGCGTACCACTTTCTTTTGTTGTTTTAATTAGGATGGAAATTAAAAGAAGAAAAAAAAACCGAAGTGAATGTAAAGTTTGCATTAGGAAAACATTAGTGGGGCCTGCCTCCCTTTGGAATAATGGTACCTACTGACTACTGTGGTTGGGAATTGTGCAATTTAATACGCCATGACAGTTTTTCACGGTGGTGATGATGGTGATGATGATGATAATGGAGATGATTAAGGTAATGATGATGATGAAGTTGACGACAATTCAGTCGTCTAGATTTGTGTTTCATTTTTCCACTAGAACGGACCGAATGAATGTTTTTCCTTTTATCTCGAGAGAATTTCTTTTCCTCTGCAACAACAAAAAAAAAAACGAAATGTTTTTCTTTTTTCCGAAAAGTATAACAAGATTGGCGAAATCGTTGAGATAACAGTTGAATTTCGTATACTTGTAAATCCTGCACCATGCTGCTATCTATTTGGTGGCAAGGTGGTCGATGTTTTGGCAGCATGGTGTAGGAAAATTTTGAAAATTTTTACCCTGATAAATTGAATTTCGGTCCTGCCGGTTTTTATCGCACAAATTTGTGTTTTTTTTTATCTTCAGCAAATATTTCGGGTTGAATAGAAAACGTGTGGAAAATTAATTAATGACATATTTGGTAGAACCCTTACGGGCAAGACAGACGAGAGAAGGGTTCATGACATTTGTATTTCGCACGTAAAACGTAAATAGCATGGCCTACCTACATTTACTACAACTTCCCACCCTCGCATGCCCCGGGTACTCTCCTGAGGGAACCTCAGAGCGAGCCTTTGGAATATCGCGTGGTGGTGTACATGTACAACGGTAAGGGTGACATGTCGTAGGCCTCTGTAAAGGTCTTGTTATTGGGTGACCTTTTCTCGTCGTCGCTTGTCTCTTGCCCTCTTGTCCTCTTGTCTTCATTCGAGCCGAATGACTGATTGTATGTATGTGTGTGTGTGTATGTCGCAATAATAAAAGGAATTGGGGACGAGTCGGGAATAAATCGGGATGCCAATGGGGTGGTTGAAAGGGGTTTCAGGCAGCAGCTCGAGAGATTTAAATTCAATCAGTGGCGAGTGGTACGCGGGTGTTCTGTCACATTCACTTCACCAACGCCACGCCACTGCTTGCCACCCGCTCGTGTGTTCTTCGTGTGACAACCCGCCTTTCCAATTTATGCCCTTAGTATTTCATCCCTCTCATTCCATTAATTGAATTTTAAGGGATGATGGTGTGTGGCTGTATGTATGTTTATTAGAAAGTCAATGTTTACATTTTCGGTAATTGATTCTGCATATTTAATAAATTTGTAATATCTGTTTATTCATCCCTTTGGCTGACAGGGGATGAAAAGTGATCGAAGGGCCACGCATGAATCTTATCCAAAATCAAATTAATCTAAACGTGTCGACGTTTCAATCAATTTTGTCAATGATTTTTGAAAGCCCTATTATTAACTACTAGCTGATACCCGCGACTTCGTCTGCGTAACGTAGGTGTAGATTATATTTCCTTTTAAGATTTGCTATTTGTAGTGGTCTTTAAAAAATTTTCTTTTTCTTATTTCTGTTATGAAAAACAAAATCATACTTAAAAACACTATTTTGCCAACTTTAAAAAGACACATTTAATAAACTGTTGCTTAGAATAGAATATTTGTATGTAATGATCAATTAATTTTCAAAAAATATTTATAAATATCTAAAAAGAGTATGTTCAATTGCATATACCTATGGTAGGTATCCCTACCGTGAACCAAATTATCCATAAATTAATCAGTATCTATACATAAAAAAATATCGTAAAGTTCAATAAAGTTGGTCTTAATTATGGCTTAAAACATTAAAAACTTATCAAAACACTCGCGTCAAAATAAAGGGTATAGATTTAGAATATTGGTAGAAATCCCATTTCATTGTCTCGACTCCCGAATGAACCTTTTTCTCAAAACTATTACACTACTGCAATGTACAAAACTACCGCGAAAATAAAATTTGTTCAATGCACGAAATCCAGTTCCTCCATAATCAAGTATAACGATTGTGTATCTATGCACTTATTATTAAAATATCTGAATTTCAACTATATAATTAAACCATTTTCTTTTAGCTCGCCGAATTTCTTGCTACTTGATATTCGCTCACTAATGTATTTATTTGTGAATATGTTTTTAGGATTTTTAGGTTTACAATATGTGAATGCCAAAAATCTTAATGTTCACTTATAAACTTAACTTAACCATTTTTAGATATATTTATCGAGAGTTTAAATTTTTAAGCAGACCCAAAGTTTTTGTTTCTTATATTAAACTATCTTTGTTTTATAATAAAAGATAATTACGTTTCGCTTATAACGATACCGTGACTATGAAATTTGAAATTTCGATTGTTGATTAACTCTACATTTTCTCATACAAACTTAGTCAACCCTTTTACTCTTTTAGGGTAGGAATTGTAAAAAAAAAATCTTATCAGATGTCTACTTCTTATAAAAAATACATCGAATATTAAAATTTTATCAGTCAGAGAAGATAAATAAATACAGGATTTTAAGTATGCGCGGTTTTAAAAACTTATTTACTTTAAGTTTTATGACTATTATTATTATTAATACTTCTACTTTAACTTTTTTTCGTTAATATTTCCTTATGGAGCAACTCTAGGGGTCTATTTACAACAATCTCATAAAAAAAAGATTATTGTAAGATTCGAACCCACGTCTTTTTAATTAGGAGGATAAGAATGTCAGATAAGTAAGCCATTACGCTATTAACATCAACTATGTGTTTTAAATATATAAACGTTTATATTTCAAAGAGCCAATTTTTTAGACTTTATATTGAATTTACTGTCCTTTTTATCAGTTTTCTACTAAAAATATTTTTACAGATTATTTTCAAACTTTCTATTACCTTTCCAGTGATATATAACTCGCTTGTCTTAAGTAAAAATTTTTTGTTTCATCCCTAGGGAATACCTACCCTTCTTATTTTTAAAGAATGATAAGTAGCCTAACATGTGTGGGGCATTATGTTGTATCTTAGTACCAAATTTCATTTAATTCGGTTTTTTCATTTTTTAGTTAAATCGAGACACACAGACAGACAGACAGACAAAAATTTTAAAAATGTTAAATTTGGAATAAGGACCTCTTGAAACGAATATTTACCCGAAAATTGGGTTCAAGTAAGCATTTTATATGTTAGTATAGATAAATTACGAAAAATTTCGTAATGCAATCTAGAAACTGGTCAACATCCCTTAAAAATATCACCCGAAAAATGGACAGTTCAAGTCAAATTACCTAATTTTTTTCTCATTAGAGAACCTGAAAAAATATTTTCAAATGCAATGAGTCGATATATATTTTTTTGCAACCAATTTTCTCAAATGATTCATTTTTCTGTAGAAAAAAAAATATGATAATAATGAGCTTTTGCGAAGGTTTTTCCACGGCATTCACATCCACGTAAAATTCGGTTGCCAACCTATCGGTCTCCTGCTGTTTTTCCGATTTGGCTAAACCTAATTTTCGTTGGTTGCACGTGGATACGATTATTGCCTCCACGTGTTTTTCGTTACGCCAATACGAGTGGGGCGTGTGTATTGAGTGAGGGATGGAAAATTTATATGGGGAGGAATGGGTTATGTGATTTAAAGGGATGCTTCGTCGATTCATGCGTATATTACATTCATATCAAATCTCGCATCCATCCACACTTCCAATTCCTGTTAGGCATCCGTCATCGGAGTCGTCCCATCGATGGGTTCTTGTCGCGACACCCCCAACACCCCAACCCCTCGCATGACTTGCTGTAAAGTCGTCGATCGTTCGTTTCATTCGCGCGCTTATAGTCCCATTTTCCGAGCCACCTGATTTTAATATTACAGCCATTTTCACCCTCTCGCCGACTTACGTTCGACTCATATTTGGCGAGAGGGATGCGTTACGTGTGTTTGGGGGTTGGCTCGTCAGGAATTTCGATATTGGTTCATATTACCTACCTGTGATTTTCAACAAACACCATGTGAAATCTTAAAGAAAATGTGATTTTTTTTCGTGAAAATAGTTTCTTTTTTATTTATTCAAATCGGAAACTAGGCGTTATCGCAGTACCATACACCCGATATCCATATCCTGGATACCACAAGGGGATGATGCGAAATGTACCAAACCATCAGAGGAAGTTGCAAGATGTTAAAACGTAAAGACTAACATCGTACGGGAAATTTTAAAATCTGCAAGCGAGCCGAAGGGATTTGCTAGTTTTAAAGGAAGGGTGGAAATTTTTTCTTCCGAATCCAGAGAGACCATAATATACACAGCCCCGTGTACATTCTCTGCATCTGTAATAGCTTTTCTATCATCATCACCATCATTCTTGGCAATATGAAGCCGTCAAGCAAAAAGGGATACGGAAATGGGGGAGATTAGGAAAATGGGATTTTGTGGGGGATGCGTGAGGTAAAAAAATGTATATATATATATTTGAGCCGAGGAAATATGCGTAATAATACACCAAATCGAAATTTTTTACTCACACAGAGGAAGAAGAAGAAAATCTTTCGTTTTAACAAAAATTCACTTTCTTATTTCCCACCCCTCAGCCAATCCTGAAAGGGTAGCACGAAATGGTTAAAATCTCATTGTTAATTCCAAACAAGTAGTCGCATAAATTGATTCAACTATTGTACGTCCTATACACTTCGTTTTTTTCTTTCTTTCTTTTTAATTTTAAAACTGCAATTGCAACCAAGTGTTTGGTGCAAATCTATTTCGATTTAATTAATGTCAACGTCATAGATGCATCATCCCTTTTTTCGCTGAACTCTTCTTTGGTGGTGGTGGTTTGTAATTCGTGGCACGCACCATCCGATTTTAGTTAGTTTGGGCGAATTTAGTGCGAAGTTGAGTGCCAAAATCGAATTATGCGACACGAAATTGAATTGAGTTAAATTCGCGGGAACATATGGAGAGGTGGAAAATTGATGAAACAAGTGGAAGTATAAAAACAGGAAAATTAAATCAGGGGAAGGAGTTATTGAATTGAGATGAGAGCTTTTTGATTTTTCTAAAAGAATTTGAGGTCTTAAAATGCATTTAAGGGTAGGTTTGTCTAAATTTGGCACTGATTTAGTGTTATAACTATTGAGATTTTTTTTTTTTGGTGAAAATCATGAAAATTGCATTTTTTTCTTCGAATTTCGATTCAGAAAATTTAGATTTATGATTGGACTATTGACACATTTCATAAAGCTCAATATTTATAATTTTACAACTTTTTCGCTCGAAAGAGTTTTTAATGCTACAATTTGAATTTCAAGACCTCTCTTATTCATGACACCTTCTTCAACATCACAAGATACGTTGAAATTTTATTTCAAAATTTTATTTGTCAATAAATATTAATTATTCATAAATTTTATTTATTCTTTATTAAGGACGACACTTCTTCGTCCTTTACCCTTTTCCACAAATTAGCGTCCTTTCTAGATATGGTATCTTCATAAGAAACTGAATTTAGCGATGCTTTCATTGCCGCTATAGAGAAAAAGAAGTTCATTATTTTTACGTGAACTTCAAAACTTTAGTTAATATGTTTTAAATAGTTTGATTTGAATAAAATGTGCACCGTTTTTGTCTATGGTTTGTTGTTATTTTAAGGGTAGTTTCTAAATCCCTATCTAATATAATTCTTGATCTTTACTGGCGAAAAACTATATTGCTTTTTACTATAATCTCTTGATGCCAATTTCTTATCAATAAGAAAGTTCCCGCAAGAAAAATATGATAATCACTTGGTGCCCGATCCGTACTTTATGTATCAAAACTTCCTAATCCAATTCCCGGATTTTTTGGCGAGTCTCTATAGATGTGCAGCCTGGCGTTATTCTTGCCATTTCTGATCAATAATTAGCTTTAAATGATCTAATTTTGACAGAAGAGAACCAAATTTAGGGTTTGATTGATATGTAGGAAACTTATAATAAATTATTTCTTTCCAGTCCCACCAAATGCTCAGCAAAATTTTCTTGGCCGTTAGTTCTGGTTTGGGTTACTCTATTGCGCTTTTGCCATGATCTTTTTCCCTGATTTTGTCATGGAAGACCTATTTTTCATCCCCAATCACCATTCGTTGAAGAAATGAAACAATTTTATTTCGTTTAGCCAAGATTTCCTAACCGAAATTCAATCTTTCCTATTTTTTTGGTGTCAATTGGTGTGGCACCAAAAATCAAGCTTCTTTTTGAACTAAGCTTTGTGCAATTGGCTTAAAATTGTTTTACGGTCGAAATATAGCTCCTGGGCGATGCTATGATTACGTATTTTATCGACATTTTTGAGCCAAAATCTATATTTATCAACTAAATCAATATATATTTCTTGAAGATCAATAGATGGTATAGGGAACAATATTTGGCTAATTGTTGCCATTTCTGATCAAAAATTAGTTTTGAGTGATCTAATTTTAACAAAAGATATCCAAATTAAGTGTTTGATTGATATGAAGGAAACTTATAATAAATAATTACTTTCCAATCCCACCAAATGTCCAGCAAAACTTTTTGGTCGGTTGTCCTGGTTTGGGCTACTTTACTGCGCTTTTGCCATGTTCTTTTTCACTGATGTTGTCATAGAAGACCTTTTTTTCATCCCCAATCACCATTTGTTGAAGAAATAAAACAATTTCATTTCGTTTAGCAAAGATTTTCCAACCGAAATTCAATCTTTCCTGTTTTTTTGGTGTCAATTGGTGTGGCACCAAAAATCAAGCTTATTTTTGAATTAAGCTTTGTGCAATTCCCTTAAAATTGTTTTCTGACCGATATTTAACTTCAGGGCGATGCTACGACTACTTTCATGCCGATTTACTTCAAATATTTCAGGGTTTTTTTCGACATTTTTGAGCCAAAATCTATAATAATCAACTAAATCAATATATATTTCTTTAAGATCAATACGTGGTATAGGGAACAATATTTTGCAATCCATGGCATTGTTATCCCGTATTAACACATCGGAAACCCATTCATTCATAAATCCAATTGATTTTATCATTCAAGCGATTGTGTTCAACAAAAACGGTTTTTTTAGATTTATGATCCATTTTTCGCCTTATCGTAACAGGAATATATATAAAAACTTTTTTATCAAAGACTCGAAAGTATGAAATATTTGGCTTCTTTTCATACCAATCAAAGTATGGTGCCGTATTTAGTATTCCTCCATTTAGAATTCTATTACAAATATTTGTTGGATTTTTTAGGCCCTTTTTCCCAACATTAGAAACAGAGAATTTGATAAATTGGTAAAAATATTCAGAGGACTAGGATCAAATAATAATCAGTCAAAACTATTTATTACATGCGCGACTATTATTTGACTATTATTATTTGACTGATTATTATTTGATCCTAGTCCTCTGAATATTTTTACCAATTTATCATCATCGAGGATCTGAAACTCTACAATAGAGAATTTGATATTTTTAGTTTTCACTTATAATTTTATTTTGTAGGTGGGAAAGAGCAACTGCTCTGGCACTCCAGCTTTTAAATTTTGTAAATAATAAATTGAACTGTTAATGGACCAATAAAGAATTTTATATTAAAAATATTACAAATCACTGTATTTATATACATATGTATATTATACAGCTGTTCCAATGGCATTAGTCCAAAATATTGGCGATCCATATTTGATAAATCTATGATGAATAACATTGATCGAGTAGTGTCACAAATTGTCCGGTTTTCTCTTTTTGCCATTCCTTTGCATTGTTTTACATTTGATGGTGATAATTCATGAATATTATTCATCAACTTTAGAACCTCATCTACGTATTCACATCTCAAAGAAATCGCTTTTCTCTTTGTTTCTTTTTCTGCATCTTTAACTGCTTCAAAATATTCGATACTTCATCTTTCGTCCTCTTGAAAATCACCTTGCAATAACCAGATGCTTTATTCTTTATCGTCAGAAAATATTAACATTTATTCCTTGTGATTATCCCAAAATGATAAACTTCCAAGTAAAAGTATTCATCAGATAACAATTTCATTTTCTTCGAAAAGGATGCGAATTAATGGTTTGTTTTCCAAAATGAACATTACAGTAATTTCTTTCTGCGAAAATTACTTCCAATTTGTTCGCAAAATGATTCTTCGAAATTGGCTTTGTTATTTCAATCTCTTATTCAGGTAATTAAGCTACTTTCCTTTGAAATTGATGGTGGTTTGATCCGAATAAAAAAATCATTGATTTTTTATCATTTTTCCACCCAAATTCGTTCGTTTTTCATCCATTAGATGTTAGATTTCATTTTTCTGAAAAATTCTTTTTTATTTAACATTTTTATGGATATGGTTGAAAATACCATTCAATGGTCATATCTTCTGAGTATTACACATCTTCCCAGTACAGTGTTCCCATTGCTTTCCATTAATTATCTTTTTAGCTTCATTATTACCGTCAACAATTGCTCATAAACTTTTAACCATTTAAAATAGTTAGGATTATCGGTGAACTAAGCTTAGACAATGATGAAACTTTTCCAGATTTCTTATCAATAATTGCCTCTGAATCCGCAATAATTCGACCATCATTTCCCGTTTTGAAAGTATGATTCTAAGATACAGTTTTTATTTTTCTGATTTTTGAACATCTTCTCCTCAAATGTTTCTACTTTTTCCAATTTTTCAAACTTCGAATCAACATTCTTGTTGCATATATTTCCCCACATTTGTGACCCATGCCTTTATACTTCTTGCCAAATATTTGTCTTTATTTGACTATTCGTTGATTTTAATCAAATTTTTAATACTTCGTGCAAAAAATCCTCTGTATTTTCCATAAAACTTTATTCAGCATTTGATAGATTTTCCAGGAAAGATTCCAATGACACAAATTTGGGATAAAAGTCCCAAACTAGTGACAAAATTATCAAACTTTTTTAGTTAACATCCAAGAATTGGCCACCAAAGGCTTCCCATCGAAACTTTTTCCATAATCCTGTGACTCTTGTGCTTTAATTGTACGAGTAATAACTTTGATTCCTTCAACAAAAGCACCGACTGTGCTTTTTGGGTTCCATGAATATAAAAAGAACTCTCATAGCAGTTCCAGTAAAATATTTAACGCTTTTGGACCAATAAATAATATTGATTTTGTTGAAAATATCAGCGAACATTTCGTTATCCCAAACTTGATCGAATTTTGTATTTTCTAGCGTTAATCGAATAATCGAACGAGCTTTACTGTCTTTTTCTTCCCAGTCTTCAATTTTCTTTGTACTTGTAATAATTCCATAGCCGTTTTTTACTTTTTCTGGCTTGATTGTTAAGCCATCAATGATTTCTTATATTCGATGACTTTTCAGGAGATCTCGAAACTCAATTTTCCAGCGACTATACTTGTCATTCCAAAGTTTTTCCGCTTGAATATTTCGATTTACATTTTCGTCATTAGCCATGGTTTTATTCAGTCTATACTATTCCCTATAAGACACTTACCTCCAAATCATAAACCAATTTTTTCGATAGAAAATTAAGTACATATATTTCTCATAATCTTTTCGAAAATATTTCAAATTTGGGTTCAGAAATGTTACATTTATTACAATGTAATAACGTTTAACATTTATAATTTTAGATTATATTTTGTTGTCCTGAATACGACTCGTTATTTTTTGAAAAAAATTATCACTTTAAAGTAGTTTTAATAAAAATTTGAAGAAAATGGAAATTTTTTTGGAAAGTTTCATTTTAAATTTTTCCACTCGAAAAGCTTAAGAACCACTGATTTATAGACGAAATAACTTTTTTGTTTAAATATATATCTTTTTTTAATTTGTCTCATAAAATACAAGTGCATTTTATTTAGTCATTATTGCTATCTCTATTCCATTATACAATAAATTAATTTATTTGTCTCGTACCAAAACGGTTTTTCACCCCCCGCTTATATCATCATGAAAATGAATGAAAATGACAAAAATGTAATTTATGAAAAGCTGATTTGTTTCAGCACTGACTGTGACACATTCCATTTCAAAATGAACTTGTTCTATATAACCCCGTCCTCGCCTGCCAACAACCCTTTATGTGTCCCACTATACCAATCCTCCATTTTGTTTTTACCTCATAACCCCAAAACATCTCTTTTTCTAATATATACAATATACACATAAATTTTGGGAAAAGCTCTGTCTCGTTTTAATACGCCACTACCGGCATGTGGTGTTTCTTTTTTTTTCATCCCTTAATCGAACGGATAACCCTGTTCTGTCCTGGTCCGTTCAATGATTGTGTCCATCTGATTTTCATCCCTTCGAACCAGAATTCGTTCATCCGTGATTTAAATTCTCTCGTAGCCTCCCGTTGCAAACCCCCCGGTTATTAACTACCCTTCCATACGGCAGTGACAACTCGACTTTATTTTTGTTAATCGAGCCGTTACATTAATTGCAATTTGTAATTTTAAAATGAATTTCCATCATCATAACAAACGGAACAAAACGAAAGCTTGAAAGCTTGGCGAACTACTTTTCTTTGGCAGACAAAAAAAAACTGTGTGTGTGCTTCAACCCTTGAAATTTTCCTTATTTATTTGTCTTGTTTTCCATCACGAACCCCTAACGAAAATAATATTAAAATATAATAACGCGTCAAAACTATTTTCGTTTGCTTGCGGTTTGACGAACGATGATGGAAGGGTGGTGGTGGCAAGTGGTGGAAAAGTCGCCAAATATCCCTTAAAGTAAATAGACAAATAGTTAACGTGGGATCCGCACCAAATGACATCTCCGTTTAGCACAAACATTAAAGTGTCATATTCATCCCTCTTACGGAGATGTGTAAATAGTGATTATATTTAAAAGGGGTTGATTGAAAAAGCTCGAGTTGCGATTCGAGGCCAAGTTTTGCGAGAAGAATGCTGAAGGAATTTTTATTTTTATGTGCGATATGTATTATATTTTATTGGGACGCATATTTGCGTGTGTGTGTGTGAGTGGATGAAAATAGGGGATGATTTTGCATTCCTCCCTTGCGCGTCGTCGATCAGCCAGAAATCAAATGCAGCTATTTATCGTTCAATCGACAATGAATATGGAAAAATAACGCCACTTGGGAGGTAGCAACGTCGACTATGATTGTATGCTGACTAAATGGGCTGGGGGTGGAGAGAAACACTACCCTTATGGCTCATACATACATATATTATTACTTAGGTCTGATTTTTATATCGAAAAATTCATGTTTTAAAACAAAAAATTGATTTAAAAGTTGTAATACTTATTTTTTGCTTATATCCTTCTTTTTTTTGATGAAGTTAAGATACGTTATGAAACGTAGCTAATTTGAATATTGACAAATATTAAATAAAAAAACCGATCTTAAACAACCTGAATTGTTTTCTTATTTAATAAAAGCTGTGATCTGAGTTTTATCATCTACTAGCTGATTCTCGCGACTTCGTCTGCGTAACGTAAATAGGTATGTTGGAAATAGATAGAAAGCGTGGAAGTAAATTCGAATATTTTATTTATTTTCAATAACAATAATTTATTTTCAAATTTGTCTAAATACCGAAGAAAAGTTGTTTTGGAAGATTTTATTTTTTGATTGATAATGAAATATATGACAAAAAATTGCTCCCTCAATGTTAAATAGTTGCTCCAGGTCACAATCATTGGTTCATAAAAAAATAGATTTTAAAAAAGTTTGATTGTTGAAAAACAAACAAAAATTAAAAACTGTCTCTTTGGTATTTGGTATAAGTACCTACTACCTAAACTTTCATACTAGTTAAGTGAAATAACGTGTATACAATATATAAAATATATTGCAGTCCAATTTATTTAGTATAATTTAATATAATAATATATAAAAATCATACCACCAACATAAATTTAAACAGAAGTTCAAACAAAAATATTCGTGACGTATTGCCCAGATACATATTTCGATTGCCAAGAAATCTTCATCAGTGGTCATCAAGTAGTTTGTGAATCATCACAAAGCAGTTACGGAGTGATCCAAACTACTTGATGACCACTGAAGAAGATTGCTTGGCAATCGAAATACGTATCTGGGCAATACGTCACGAATATTTTTGTTTGAACTTCTGTTCAAATTTATGTTTGTGGTATGATTTTTATATATTATTATGTTAAATTATACTACATAAATTAGATTGCAATATATTTTATATATTGTCTACACAGTATAATTGTTCAGTCAGCGAAAAAATCTTATTTTGAAATGACGTTATTTAAAATGCTGTAGATAAAATGATATAACAAAAACAAAAACTTATTATTAATTATTTATTTATTAATTACACTTATTAAATTCAAAATTTTGATTGTTGATTAACTCAACATTTTCTCATACAAACTTAGTCATCCCTTTTACTCTTTTAGGGTAGGAATTTTCAAAAAAAAAAATTCTTATCAGATGCCTACTTCTTATAAGGAATACATCGAATATTAAAATTGCATCAGTCAGAGGGGATATATAAATATAGGATTTTATGTATGGACGGTTTTAACAACTTATTTACTTAAAGTTTTATTGCTATTATTATTAAAATTACTACTACTATTACTTTTTTTCGTTAATATTTCCATATTGAGCAACTCGAAGGGTCTATTTACAACAATTTTGTAAAAAAAAAAATAAAAAAAAATGTTTACTGCAAGATTCGAACCCACGTTTTTACAATTATAAGCATCAGTATGTTAGATTTGTAAGCCATTAGCCTATTAACATCAACTATGTACTTTATATATATAAAGGTTTATATTTCAAAGAGGCAGTTTTTTAAAATTTAAATCGAATTTACTGTGGTTTTTATCAGTTCAACTATGAATATTTTTACAGATTATTTTCTAACTTTAAATTACCTTTCCAATGATATATAACTCACTTGTCTAGTGTAAAAATTTCTGTTTTCATCCCTAGGGAATACCTTCCCTTATTATTTTTTTGGAATGATAAATAGCCTATTGTCTGTGGAAAATTGTGTTGTATCTTAATACCAAATTTCATTAAATTCGGATGTTTCGTTCTTTAGGTAAATCGTGACACACAGACAGACAGACAAAAATTTTAAAAATGTTAAATTTGGAATAAGGGTTTTTTGAAACAAATATTTACCCTAAAATTGGATTCAAAATCGAAATGTACAGACAGACGTAAGAATTTTATATATTAGTATAGATTTTTGATAATTTGTTAACTTTTTTTATAAGGAATAAGTTTTAAATCATTATAGACTCTTTAATGGAAATTTTCTCTGAAAATCAGTTGAGAATTGATAAAATTTTTCTTGATTTAATCTAAACTTTGGAGTGTTTAAATAGCAATTAGTAGTCTTTACTGGAAGTTAGAAGCAGAGAAGAATCTTTATTAAAGATATGAAGCGAAAAAAAATGTGAAAAATATTTAAATTTGTATATATACGTTTCGTCCTGTTTTATAATATGACTTTATCCTGACGATAAAAACGACGCTATACTTGTAGACATTAGAGATCGGAGTGTGTTGTGAAGCGAACGAGCGGGAGATTTAAAAAATAAAATTAAAAAGGAGCAGACGTTTATTTATCTAAATGGCGTTCATAATTTCACCGGAGCGACGTCCAAACTTGCGGTAGGCGGCCATAAAAAAGTCCTTAATTCGGCCATTAGCGCGCCAACGACGTTCGCTACCACGCTCCCTGCACTGTTCCGGGACAGGGGGATGAAATACTGAAAACTGTACCGAACCGTTTAGATAGGATCCGGATTGTATGATACTTAAAACGGCCTGTTATGTATGTGTATGGCTGTGTCAAGTTTTAAGTTTGCGGAAGAAAAAAATTTAAAATTGATGCATATGGGTAAATAAAAATAGGGGATGAAATGATTTTCTCTCTAGAATCATTGGACGTGAATGACGATCGGGCAACGAGACGTCAATATTACGTTGAACATCCCCCTGGATTCACCCATCCTCGCGGATGTCCCTAGGGGCAATAAAACCTGATAAAACCCTCGAACCGTCGACGTCCCGGTCCCGGTCCCGATTTATATTCCACATAAAAAGCAGGAGACGTCGATGGATTTTAAGACCTGAATCGTGAGTGTATGTGTGTCTCACGTCCATTTTTAAAAGAAAATGGATGGACGAGCTTAAGATGTGTTTTCAGAACCATAGCCACCCTCGCCCCACATTCCGCTTTCATCCCTCTGTCGGCCATCAATTTCCTATCGTCGGATTCTGGACTTGAAACTCCAATCTCCGGTCCGTTAAAGTTCCAACATCACCTTTTCGTGAACCTCACACATTGTATATCCTACAGGTTTTCAATACACCTCTGAAAAGATACGTGCATCCTGGAAAATCATCCCTCTCGCCAACACTCATCCCCCTTGTTCACAAAAAAAAAAAACATCCCTTCGTGTTCTGATAAGAAGCACATACACGAAAAAAATTCAGAATTGCTTTTAAAGTATCAATCAATATTTCTTCTCCCATATATCTCTTAAAAATATTTTCCTTCAAAAAAAATGTACTATTTATTTAATTCTCAACCCTCGATAATTGTTCGTCCGCGAAATTCTAAACTTGATCTAAATCTCAGATTTCCATCCACACAAAACGCCTATCACATGCCATATTTCCCATGATTTCAAGAAGAAAAATCAATTTTTTTAAACAAATTATACCCTGCCTAGTAATCCAAATGTTAACTGTCGTCTTTAAATTATTATTATTTATTATTAAATTTTTTTTTATTACAAAGTCTTGGCGTTAACGTGGCCTTTTAAGTTGTTTAAAAGAAAACGGAAAAAAAATATTTATTTGAGATTTAAATCACAATGGAGGGATTAATTTTTTCTCGTTTATCAAGAAGTATAAAGAGCCTTTGAAAAGCGTATGACGAGATTACACCAACGATGATAACTTGTAATGGAAATAAATTTGTTCTTGTATTATTTTTCTTATTTGACTTCAGTTCCAAATAGTCAAAATATTGAAAGACAAATAGAGGATTAAATTCATTTATTATTTTCTATTAAATTGGAGATTTCAATGCGTGGATCAAAGTGAACGATGATTAGTCAATTTAAAGCTGGACAAAAAATTGGCGATTATTTCACAATTGTTGGTTCTATTTAATACTTTAAAGTGTAAATCGTTACTATAGTTTTATGTAACTTAAACTTAAAAATCCAGAACTTGAATTAAGAATTAGTTAATGAGTAAACTAATTGCCTCTATAGCATGGGATACCATAATGTGCAGATAGGATGCACTAGTATTTTGCCCAGAAATGGAACTCTACGAAGGGAAAATCCCTTCAAACCATCAATATTGGCCGTCTAGGATATTTTACAGGCTCTTAAAAAATGAAAAATTGACTTCTAATCGAGATAATTCTACTTCAAATTTAATATATATCGGAATTTATATCTATACTTATGTATAAAATTCTTACGTCTGTCTGTACATTTCGATTTTGAACCCAATTTTAAGGTAAATATTTGTTTCAAGAGGCCCTTATTCCAAATTTAACATTTTTAAAATTTTTGTCTGTCTGTTTGTGTGTCCCGATTTAACTAAAGAACGGAAAACCCGAATTTAATGAAATTTGGTATTAAGATATAAAACAATTTCCCACAGACTATAGGCTACTTATCATTCTTTAAAAATAATAAGGGAAGGTATTCCATAGGGATGAAAACATAAATTTTTACACTACACAGATCAGTTATATATCATTGGAAAGGTAATTAAAAGTTAGAAAATATAGAAAATATAACTACACCTACGTTACGCAGACGAAGTCGCGGGGATCAGCTAGTATATATATAAAAGAGAGTCGTGTTAGTTACACTTCTTATAACTCAAGAACGGCTGGACTTATTTTCATGAAATTTTCTATATATATTTGGTAGGCATGGGAATCGGATATAAAGTATATTTTATACTTCTAGAAGATTAAGATGTCTCTCGACATCTTCTGCAAATTTTTACGGCTACTTGCCTATATACTATTTGTAATCATTGATGCCTGTGATTTATTTTAAAAAACGCTTAGCAATCGTTTGAATTTGGCATTTTTATTTTTTTAATTTATGTGTTATTTACATATTTTACTTAATATTCATTGTAATATGGAACAATTGGGGACATGACAATCATTTGCCATTATTGTAAGGCGTTAAAATACAGCAGTGAATCTACTGGGTTATGTTGTGCTGGTGAAAAAGTAAAATTGCCCCAATTGGTCCCATCACTAGATCCATTTCGCTCATTGGTTTATGGGATAGGAAATGATTGTAAAAACTCCTTGGCCAATATTCAAAAACTTAATAGTAGTTTACAAATGATGTCGTTTCGCCCATAAAACAAATATCTTTAAGTAAGTACTAAAGAAAACATAAATATTTCCAGTAAGCACCCAATCCCTGATTAATAGCGATCTTTCGATCGAATTGGCCAGAAAACAATTCAATTTTGAAGGACACAAATAGACAAATACAAAAATATGTTTAGAAATATTTTTCATATGTCCTTAAACTCATATATAGGTGAGAATTTGAGGATTTTTCGTATGCATATGAGTTTTAACATGCTTAATGTTTTTAAGGATGTAGATTTAAATAAGTAAAATGCAAAGTATATTAATTTAATTGGTAATAATTATTGTTTTTATTAGTAATTTAATAATTAAAAATGTAGGAATATCACCGATATCAATTGATTTTCGCAATTCAATTTTCGGTGGAACGAAGTTAACCTAGTCCTCTGATATTTGATAAAAAAAATATTTGCATATAACATAATCAAGTACATATTAATCGTAACGAAGTCAATTGGTAAAACACTTTATTTTTAAATGCATTTAATATTATTACCATACACAAAAGAATTTAATGAACCCATGAAATGAAATTTGAAATTTAGTTTGTAAAAGCATTTAAAATATTATTAAATTGTATATATACGAAAAATTCAAGTATATCCACAACTGTTGATATGAAATAACATAGTACAAGCTTGAAGGCCAAAATGAGAGAATGGCAGCTTTAAATATGTCGTTTAAGGAATCTGAGACCAGTTTGAGGAATTTATTATTTGTTGTCAATTATAAATACATTAACACCTCTTTTCGAATTCATTAGTGATACTTTTAATTCTACCATTTTTACACATTTTGGCCTTCAAGCTTTTAAATGCTATTTCTTACCACCCGTTGTGACCAGGTAGAGAATCGTTTGCATTTTCACACCAGTTTGGAATTCAGCCGGTTTTAGTCACAATATTGATTATTATGGATCAAAGGTCGATAATTCGAACGTAAATTTCTGCCTACCTGCATTCTTTCGTATGATTCAATAACAGATTTATTGATTTTGATAATAATATGTTTTCAGGTACATCTTAGGCGTGTTTCGCCAAAAATAAGTGTAAAGGTCACAAACAAGTCTAATATAAATAGTTGTATCAATATTTTATTGTGGTTTTACTTTCGGTTCCAATTTAAAGACAACTTTACAGTTTTGAAAGAAACTTTGTACTTAAGTTCAAATAATTTTTTTTCGGAAGAAAATGTTGCCTATTTACGTTTAATTACACCGGCACACAAAAAAAAAGTGGTCTGTACTTTTGACCGGACCTACATAAATCTACGTATTTTGACCCCCTGAACACGAATCCCGGGTCGGTTTGACCCGTACACCCTCAAAAATTCGAGAAAACTTTAAAAAACCGAAAAAAATGGTTAAAATCGGCAGTTTTGGTGACATAAAAATTTTTTTGAACTAAACCGAGCATGATTTTCATGTTTTTTGACCCGCTGAATAGAAATTCGAAGTTCATTTAGATCATAAGCTGTTTAAATTGTAAGAAAATTGCAAAAAATCTTTGAAAATTGCGAGAAATTGCAGTAATTGTGTACAAAAATTTTAAGGAGCTAGATTAATCATGGTTTTCATGTTTTCTAATCCGCATAATATAAATCTTGAAGGTATTCGGTCCAGCCATTCTTAGAAATCCATGTAAATAGCAAAAAATCCTGAAAATTTCAGAAAAATCAAAGTTCTTGTGATAAATATCAAATTTTTAATGAAATCATAATAAATTTGACATGTTGGCAAATCTGTTGAGTATAAATTTGAGGTTCATTGATCCGGAATTAAAAAAAAAATTTGTTAATCGTAAAAAAGCTATAGAAATAACAAAATCGCGGTTAGCCAAATAATCTTCAAAAATCATATTCCAGAAATAGAATAATATGCAAAATATCCTTTTTAGAGACTTAAAAGTTTATTTTCATCATATAATCTCGAATTTTAGAACAATAGCCGCAATTTTTTACAATTTTTAAGGGTTTTTTGCAATTTTCCTACAATAAAAACGGCTTATAGTCTACATAAACTTCGAATTTGTATTCAGCGGATCACAAAACATGAAAATCATGCTCGGTTTAGTTCAAAAAAATTTTTATGTCACCAAAACTGCCGATTTTATCCATTTTTTTCGGTTTTTTAAAGTTTTCTCGAATTTTTGACGGTGTACGGGTCAAACCGACCCCGGATTCGTGTTCAGGGGATCAAAATACGTAGATTTATGTAGGTTCGGTCAAAAGTACAGAGCACTTTTTTTTTGTGTGCCGGTGTTATTAATCATAAAAGTTGCATTTAGAAGAAACCCGATTAAAATTATTAAATGGACATCCTTTGATCGGATATAAAAATGACTCTTTAATTAAATATCTATGTTCTTGTCTGAGATATCAAACAATCAGCGTATTTTAAATCAAGGATGGCCAACCCAAATTGCATTGCGGGTCACTTCGGAAATGCATCATAATTCCGCGGGCCACCATTAAAGTTATATCTCAAATTCTCCATACTAAATTTAGATACACTGTAAACATTTATAATATATTGATTTTCACCAATATGGTCATTATAAAGTGCAATTTTATAAAAGTCTGATGCATCTTGCGGGTTGGCCACCTCTGACAATCGCTGATTTAAATAAACAATGAATAATCTATGTTTTATCTATTTATATAAAATTTTTATTTGGGTTTGTGTAGATTTCAAAAATTCAAAAATTTCTGCATCGATTTAACTCAAATTTTGTCACGATATATAATCCGTTTTAATGATTGTTTTGATATTTTTTTTCCGTCAGTATCATACCTGCGATCGCCAAAAAAACGGCTTTTTCAACGGTCAATACAATAGCCGTTAACTGTCAATACTTCATTGTTATGATAGTATAGTGATTTTTAGAGGTAGAGGTTCTCAAAACGTAATTGATTAATGTATATATTGAAGGTGAATTATAATTGGTACAACGAGGGATGCTGCGGGTTGATAAGGGAGGCGATTCTTATAATTTTCAAGCTTTTTTTTCCTAAGTTCAATTTATCTATTTACAAATATTGGCTGGCAGGACAACGTCTGCCAGGTTTAGCTACTTGTCTTATATTTCATAAAAACCACTCTCATGGAAAACACCTATAAACATATGGTATATAGAGCCAAAGCCGTTAGGCACCTTAAACTTATAACAGTAAAATTTGTAAGGTAAAATTAAATCTTTGAACTTTAAAAAGAAAAACAAGTCGTAACCCCATTTCCATTTGAATCAATTGCATTAAAATTCACTGTGCTTTATTTGCTTTTTTTTGTGAATGAAAACGTTCAGAAAGCATTGGCATTATGGAAATGGCTTTTGTTTTTTTAAAGTCATTTTTTTTTTTATTATCTGTCCACGTCTTTTCCATTCCCATTTTCCTGCTTACAGCCACTTTGTTACACAAACATTAAAGTAAATGACAGATATAGCAATACCTTGATATTTATTTTTTATATATACACATTTTTTCTCTTCGCTAAACGACCAGATAACGTTTAACGGGCGAATTAAAATGGGTTGAAGACGATAGGGGACGTTTGATAAGAGCAAATGGGCGTTAGTGGGATATGAGGGCGCCAGGCGTCTGGTTCGGGGGGCGCTTTACGAGTAATGAATGAAGAAGAAGCAAAGCGAACATGGGAAAAAAAATCAAATATCGCACACAAAAACCTCCTAGTTTGCATCCATATTTTTTATTCCTGTAGAGTCCCACATCGTTCCCTCATTCCCCATGTCGTTGTTACGTAATCATTTCTGATGAGCATTTTAAAGAAAAAATAAATAAGTAATTTTTTTTTGGATGAAAATAACGAGGGACTATTAATGTAAATGAAACGATTTTTTATGTGAAAATTTAGTTGTTTTTTTTCTTTGCGCTAAGACGTGAAAATTGGACAAGCATTGGGGGTGGATTTTTTTTGAGATTCATATGGTTGGCAAAGATTTGAAGTGGGTTTGAGGTGTTTTTAATGTTTTGTGGCACAATAAAGATGGTCGTAAAGCCTTTGAAAGTTGGCAGATTTAATTCATTCGTGTATGGTTCAAGGATTCTTTTTTTCTTTTGTGGGTTTTGGTTCAGTTGTGACGTTTTGACTTATGGTTCAAGTGAATTTAATGATATTGCCATGTTTGAATATTCGATTTGATTTAAAAGATTTACAACAAGCATTACGAGGGCGACAGGAAGAATTAAAGCTCCCACTTGATTTTGCAAACTTATGAATCATACTTTTGAAATTGTCGTAAAAGTATATGTGGATTAGACTAATCCAAAAAAAATTAGGATTTTTTTTTTCTTAATTATATCGAAAATATTGTTGGAAATGACAAAAAAAAATCCTGTGAAAGTTTAAGCTCTTAATATTAAGTATTAAGAGGTGCCGCATCGTAAATTTCGATTTTCCATTTAAATAACTTGGGAACAATATTCTCTAGCACTGTGGAATTTTATAGCTCACGTTGGTGACAATATTTCGGAATGACCAAGATATATTCTTGTAGAAAATTGAACGATCTACAAAAAAGGTTGGATACAAGTTTTTGATATATTTATTTCTTCAAAAGTTATTCGAGGTCAAATTAGAGCTAAAGAAAAATTTTAATATTTTTTCAATTTTTTGACGCAACCATCAATTTTATGAGAAAATTTTATAGGACATTTTTTGTAGAGCACTTTTTTCTATAACTTATCTCTATAAAAGTTTTTGATATTTTTCACAGGTTCTAAGTTATTTAACTTTTCTGTTAAAAATATAATAATTCAGGGAATTTTCAGTTTAATGCAAATAACTTAGGACCTGTAAGGAATATCAAAAACTTTTATAGAGATAAGTTATAGGAAAAAAGTGCTCTACTCAAAATGTATTACAAAATTTTCTCATAAAATATAGCTCTCGTTGGTGACATTATTTCGGAATGACCAAGGTATAGGCTTGTAGGAAATTGAACGATCTACAAAAAAGGTTTCTTACAAGTTTTTGATATATTTATTTCTTCAAAAGTTATTCGAGGTCAAAGTTAAACTAAAGAAAAATTTTAATATTTTTTCAATTTTTTGACGCAACCATCAATTTTATGAGAAAATTTTAAAGGACATTTTTTGTAGAGCACTTTTTTTTCTATAACTTATCTTTATAAAAGTTTTTGATATTTTTCACAGGTCCTAAATTATTTAATGAAAATAAAAAATAATTTTTATGTTAAAAATATAATAATTCAGGGAATTTTCAGTTTAATGCAAATAACTTAGGACCTGTGAAAAATATCAAAAACTTTTATAGAGATAAGTTATAGAAAAAAAGTGCTCTATAAAAAATATCCTATAAAATTTTCTCATAAAATTGATGGTTGCGTCAAAAAATTGAAAAAATATTAAAATTTCTCTTCAGTTCAACTTTGACCCTCGAATAACTTTTGAAAGAATAAATATATCAAAAACTTGTACGAGACCTTTTTTGTAGATCATTCAATTTTCTACAAGAATATACCTTGGTTATTTCGAAATATTGTCACCAACGTGAGCTATAAAATTCCAAAGTGCAAGAGAATAGTGTTCCCATGTTAATTAAGAGCTTAAACTTTCACATATTTTTTTTGTCATTCCCAACAATATTTTCAATAATATTAAGAAAAAAAAATTATCATTTTTTTTTGAATCAGTCAGTTTTGGATATTTGTCATCACCTTTCGTAGAAGAAATTAAATTAATTAATTTTTGCAGTTCTGGTTTTTGTACAATTTACCTTAACTAACATGCTTTGATTCTTAAAGATTGAAAAAAATAATTCAAATATAAAGTTACCAAATTGAAAATCTTCTTTATTATTATTTTTTCCTCATCCTGTTTTCCCGTTTACCTCATTATTGAGCTTATTATTTTCTTTTAACTCACTGATCACAATTTTCTGTGTATACCCTTTCTACCTAATGAGAATAACAATTCCTTTATATCGAAAATGGAAGAGCGAAAGAAAGCAATTTCTTATGTTTGTTGAATTTATTCTATGATTTGTGCATAACATCGCAGAAAAATAGAATTTGTTGCAAAAATTTTCGATGGATTAAAAATCATTATCCACTCGGGAATTATTATATTTTCTATTGATAACTATATCGGTTTGTAGTTATTGAAAATTGGGGTGAACGAGTGGTTTGTTGCAAAACTCAAGGGGATGAGTCGTTGAGCTGGGGAGGGTTGGACATGCTAGAGGTAGTTAATATAAAATTGAGCTTTAATAAATATTCAAAAACAACAAGATTATTATGAACCCGTGAATGCGTGAGCTTTTCATGGAAAATCCAATAAATACTTTTAAAATACACTCGGTTTCATTATCCCAATGATAAATCAATGTAAATTCAGTTCCAATTTCGAATCTCCCGCACATTTTCCATATAAACACGATGCAATTTCCACCCCTTCCTTTATATGATTTTCGTATATTTTTTTTTGAAAGATATTATTTATCGCTGTTTTTACAACTAGAACATATTAAAATATGTATTATTTTTTTAAAAAAAAAAAAATCTCATCCCTTATTCCCGAATTTTTCCGGGATTGTTGTTCGATTTTCAATTATCTCGCTTTTGCGTTGCGGCCAAAACACCAATATATATAAATTGAATTTAAATGTATGTACGATCATTATTTTAAAAGGGAACCGTTAAGGGTCGCGCGCTGTAAAATCTGTTCAGCAATAGTAATAGGAAAATTGAAGGGATGCATGGTGTGGGATCAAGTAATCGTGGTTTCTGGCAACCAGAAGAGGGACTGGTACGTTGAAATAAATGTATAAGTACGTGGGACTATTTAATAAGGGATGAATATTGAGAGAGGATTAGGGGTGCGGAATGAATTGAATTCTATAAATATGAGGGGGTTGTTCGGGGAATGGGTGAATGGAGGGTGGATGGGCCAAGGATTGATTTGGCTGCTCACGTGACACTCAACATCGTGTTGTTACGTTACGCGATGATGATGATGGTCACGTGTCGTTGACATCATCGAAAAACTTACCCCTGCCCCGGCTTTGTGTGCTTGGTTCTCGTTCGTATCCACGGCACACACTTTTCATCCCCATGGCCTGATGAAATTTTTTTCCTGTCGATCGATTTCAATATTCTAGCAGGATATATGCATCATTGCGTATCCGGAGAACAACTAACGAAAATATGTTTTTTTTTCGATGGTTTTGTGGCGTTGGGGAATCGGAAAGCTCATTTGAGCTTTGGTCGCTACAACAAAAAAAAGTTAATTTTTAGAGCTAAGACATCATGTTTTTGCAAGAATAAAGTTTTAATTTATTAATCCTTTATTTCAAATTTATTTTTTTTAAAGATTTCAGAGATAAATTTTGAGTAGCTCTTCTTTTAATCCTAAGTTAGGTTTCCAAAAGGAAAGATTCAATATCGAATTTGTTTGGCTTAAAAAATTAGGACTCTTATTTCTTTAATCCAAACAATCGATAAGCGTTTGTAATGTTTGTAATTATAGCAAATACTTCAATCAATGTAATTTGTAGACAACAATTTTGCAAATAAATTTCATCAAGTTTCTTAAATAATTTTTAAGAAAAACAAAGATCGAAAGATGAATTCGATATCGAATTAAGTATTGACCTCAATTCTTCAATTATGTTTTCAACTATTCGGTGATTGGGAAAAACACTAAAAAGTAGGATATCAACATTGAGTAATCTAAATTTTGTGCCATAAATCAATTGACTAATTGTAATGTTTGTGATGTTTGTAATTGTAGCTACTATTTTAGTTTATTTAATAATTTGTTTCAAGGAGCTTTTGGAAAAAAAAATTTTGAACAAAATTTGTAGAATAAAACATGATTTTTTAAAATTAGAAATCAAACCATTATTCATAAAAAAATTTGGGAAAATTTAGTTAAATTTAATGCTTTTCTAGAACCAATTGTAGACAAATTTAATTAGTTGATTAAAAAACAGGCTTTGGGTTAGTAATAGGAATATTTTTTTTTTAATTTTAAATTATCTTCCATCATAATTAGTGTGAAGTATAGATCATTATTTTTTTGCTTAAATTAGCCAAAGGTTGCATTTTCCTTAAAGTCTCCTAATCAAAAGCTTTTCTTAAAATCTCCTTCACCATGCATTTTTAAAGCATTCCCTTAGTGTAACGAATTTTTATTTTTTTGAAATTTTACCAAAAAATACATCTTTTACTTTACTGAAATGAATTATTTTTCAAATAAATTGGGAACTTAATTGATTAATTTTAGTTGAAAATTTTTTGCATAATAAGCGCATTGTTTTTTTCGATGGTTTAGCGTTGTTAGGGAATTGAAAAGCTCATTTAAGCTTTCGTTACGACAACTACAAAAAAGCTCATTTTTGGAGCTAAAAATCTTGTTATTGAAAGGAAAGGATTGCAATTTTAATTTTTTCCAAAAATATATTTGTTAAAAATTTTAGAGATGCGTTTTGTGAAGGTCTTTTTTAATTCTATGTAAGTTTTCGAAAAAAATCATTAAATAAAAGATTCGAACTCAAGCTTGTTTGGTTTTTAAAAATTAAGACTATGTATTTTTAATCCAAATAATCGATGAGCGTTTGTGATGTTTGTAATTGTTACAATTAATTCAAGCAGCGTAATTTGTAGGCAACAAGTTTACATATTAATTCTTAAAAAATATCATAAATATTTTTTCAAAAATTCATGATTGAAAGATGGATTCGATATGGAATTTGGTTGTGGCCACAATTTTTATGGGTCCAACTATTCGGTGATTAGGCAAAACACTAAAGAGTAGGTATTCAACATTTACATTTAAGGTCATAAATCAATATACTAATTGTAATGTTTGTGATGTTTGTAGTTATTGCCGCTATTTAAATATATTTTATTTCGTTTCAATGTACTTTTAGAAAAAAAAAATGCCCAAATTTGGAGATTGAAATATAATTAGTAAAAGTGATTAATTTAAGCAAAATCCTGCAAAAAAAATTTGTTGAACTAAAAGCTTTTCGAGAACCTATTCAATTAATTGATTTAAATAAGATGCTTAGGGTTTGCAATTGGAATATTTTTTTTTTCAAATTTTTATGTTCTTTTATAAATAATTAGTGTTAATGGAAGTATAGATAATTTTTTTCGCTCAAATCATCTTAAAATTTGAATTTGTCTTAAAAGCTCCTAACTAAAAGCTTTTATTAAAATTTCCTTCCCCATGCATATTTAAAGCATTCCCTTAATGTTATGAGAGGTTTATTCAAAAATTTCAACTCAAAAATTTATCTTTAACTTTACTGAAATAATTCAGATGTACATTTCAAGTGAATTGGTAATTCAATCGATAAATATTAGTTGAAAATTTATGGCATAATAGACGCAAGTTATATTCGGCAAATTGATTTATAAATTAGTTTTGATCAATCCTCTTGAAAATTGATCCTCTTTGATAATCCCGTCGATGGTTTTATTCTCCGAAAAACGGATTTCAATTCATTTTCCGAATTCAAATCAAACTCCTCCCCTCGCGTTAGCTAATCCTATATATTATATCAATATAGTTGTCAAATGTATCATCATCCCTTTTATTATTTACGATTTTATCCCGCACATAAATACACAACCCTTAACTTTGGTGTGGCTGTTTTAGTGTGGGGAGGTTTGTCAAATACTGTCCACACAAAATTCAATCCTTTTAGAGCCTATTTCGCCAACAATTTTAATGTAATATGGCCAGGACGTGTGCCAGCGACATACGGTTTGTTTTTAATCCGATTTAGTGTTTATCGGTCTATCGTCACAATTTCAGCCATAATCTTCGGCGTTTTTAAGCAATTATTTTCGTTTTTAGCTCATCGAAATTCGGTTAGTTACATTTTATTGGATTTTTGTTTTTTGGTGAAATAAATTGATATAATTTTATGTTTAATTTTGTAATTGTTAAGCAAGCAAAGTTGAAAGTTCAAAGGAAAATTGGTAATAAATAAAAAATTTATTGTAAACGTAGAAAATAGAAAAAAATAAAGTTTCCATCGACTAAATCACACCAAAAGAGAACAAAATGAAATAAATCAATTTTACATTTTCACTTTTATTTACAAATCCCGGAAAAGTAACGAGTTCACACAAGCATCTCCCATAAATCGCGACCACTGCTCCACATCCCCCACATCGTGGGTCCCCTCCCCCCCTATAAATAATTCACGCAAAACCCCATAAATTATCTACGACTCATTCGTTTTGTGAGTCAATAAAGAATAAAAAAAAAATATTTGAAACAGTGTAAAATTGAATGATGGCTTCCACTGGAACGGTCGTCACCCCTTTTATTCCCACTGTCGCCCTATTCGCCTCTCATGTGAACACGATTCCGTGATTTGATAATTTATTGGTCGGACTTCGCCTGTACGAGAAAATACAATATTCCGAAAAGTTTGCAATGTCGTAAACACATTTTTGAAACTTTTGAGAAAAAAATGTGCATTCGGACGGGCTGGCAAACGAGGTGGGGGCGAACGTGATTGGACGGCGACGAAATGTTAACGTATGAGCTTTTGTCACGTGTCATACAGCGCTTTTAACCCTCACCTACATCGCCCGAATGTAATGAACAAATATCAAAGTTGGTAACACTTAAAACTTATGTAATTATAAATGTTGCCAACAGTAACAATGCGTTCAACTTTCTGGTGAATTCAACCCGGCGAAACCTTAATAATCTACGGGGCGGATTTTTAATTTTAAAATTACAACCACCACTGATATTCGGTACGTTAAGTTTTCGATGCCAATTTCTCATGTTTTTAAATTAAGTATTTGGGTTGTAATAGATATTCTCGACTGAGTCTATTGTAGCATTATCCCTTGGTGAAGAGTTGATCAAGTGACAGGCTGGCATGGGGAGGGATGTGGAACATGCACACGTCACGGGAAAAGGGATGACGCCGCTCAGGCCCGTTATCGAATTATAGCGATTATCACGCTTAATTCACACATGATCGACAGTGATTCGATGATGATGTCGATGAAATCTATCGGGAATACATACAAGATTTTACGATGGATGCACTTGGGGAGGGAGCGCGGGAGAGGTTAATAGGGAGTAGCAGACAGATAAACAGACGGACGGACATCAAGGATGATGCATATCAACGAGAAAGGGATGCAACGGGATGGCTTAATGCACATCTCTGATGTGCATTAAGCCGACACACGCGATCATCTCTGACTCATTTCAGATGAAAACCAACACACAAATGCATCATTAATTATCCCAAATGCAAATGATTCTTGAAAACAGGATCAAATCTCGACTCCAAGAAAAAAATAGCTAAATTTTTATTGCTGAAAATGGTGTGTATACAATACATAGAATATATTGCGGTCCAATTTATGTAGTATAATTTAATACAATAATATATAAAAATCATATCATAAACTTGAACAGAAGTTCAAAGAAAAATATTCGTGACGTATTACCCAGATACGTATTTCGATTGTCAAGCAATCTTCCTCAGTGGTCATCAAGAAGTTTGGATCATTCCGTAACTGCTTTGTGATGATTCAAGCTTCTGTTTGTGATATTGAAAAGTTTGTCTTTCGACTAATAATGAAAATAATAAAATATATTTGTTCTTCTTAAGTGCGTGTGTGGTTTCCGAAATGGCTGCTTAATGGGTCTGTATATGCATAGGGTTGAGGATCGAATAAAATATCCCCCGGCAGGGAGTTCAAGTGTCACTGACACATTCGATTTGTGGGAAAGAAAAAATTGTTTATTACACATTAAAATAAAGCTTTGCTTATTTCAGCAATCATCATAAATTTAAAACAATAATTTTTTTATAGTTTGAAAAAGCTCGTTATTTCCTTAGATTATTTAAGCTTTTTTAGTGGTTTAAGGTGATCAAAACAAGATTGGTGAATCATCACAAAGCAGTTATGGAGTGATCTAAACTACTTGATGACCACTGAGGAAGATTGCTTAGCAATCGAAATACGTATCTGGGCAATACGTAACGAATATTTTTATTTGAACTTCTGTTCAAATTTATGTTTATGGTATGATTTTTATATACTATTATATTAAATTATACTACACAAATTGGACTGTAATATATCCTATATATTGTATACACAGTTTCCACCTAAAGTTTTAAGAAAAAATCATTAATTTTTTCTTTATTCCGCAATATATTCTTTATATTGTATACACAGTATAACTGTTCAGTCAGCGAAAAAATCTTATTTTGATGTTGAAAATGGGTTTCAAAACTAGAGTGGTCTAATTTTGAGGCTTTTAGAAACTGGCCAGTAGGTGCGGCATAAAAAACATGGCTACCTATTGTGTGCAACCAAAGAATTGCTCATAAGCTTACATTGACTCATATATTTTCGACTGGATTGAATCAAATCCAGGTCAGAACATGTTATTATCGCAGAAAAGATACATGAAGCTTAATATTTAATTATTGAAAACAGGAACAAATCTCGACTCCTAGAAAAAAAAAATGCAAATGATTTTAAGGAGTTTTAATGTTGAAATCGGGTTTGGAACTAGAGTAGTCTAATTTTGGGGCTTTTAATAACTGACCAGTAGGTGCGGCATAAAAAACATGGCTACCTATTGTGTGCAACCAAAGAATGGCCCATAAGTTTACACTGACTTTGTGTTATTATTTTTATTTCCTTTAAAAACAAAATTTCGACTGAATTTAATAAAATCCAGGTCAGAAAATGTTATTATCGCAGAAAAAATTCATGAAGCTTGATATCTTCTTAATTAAACATTGTTAAATAATGAAAATACTAGCAATAATGTGGTGAGTTTTCCAACGCCTTATTTACAATTTTCTCATATAAAAGAACCTCATGAAATACAAGGATCAGTTTTGAAAGTTGGAAAATTTTTTGCTTTTTTTCCAAACAAATTTTTGATGTTAGCTATATTACATCTAGACTTGAGTAAAGCGAGAAAACTTACTTCTCCAATTTCTTGTGATTTTCTACCACAAATATTCATAGCACAGAAAACTCTATTTTTTTTATACAAAAACTTAATGTAATAGCTTTAATTTCAATTAAAAAAATTATATTAAATTTATAGTTCAATGGATTTAGTTGCATATCAAAGAGCATACAAAAACTAGTAGTTTTTTTGGTCACCAGACGTCGTGACCAAAGTGGTTAGTTCCCCAATTGAATATCAGACTTTGAAATAGAACTCTTGAATTATTTTTTGAATGATTTCCATGGTTATTAGTGGTAAACAAAGTCAAAATTTTATACTAAATCCAACTAAATCGTTGGTCATCAATGTCAAAAGAAAAATCTTCTTCATTTTCGTTCAATTTCCGTAAAGTTAAGTGTTAATTTTTTTCGTTTTTCTTTTTAAGTTACGTTGCAAGTTGTTTTCAAGAAATGTACTAATGAATATAAATGTCGTATTGGCATTTCCCAAATTTTCCGTTCCTTAATCATTTAATCCTTTACCTCCCGAAATTACAATGAAAATTAACTCATTTTTCCAAAAAATAACCGAATATGAAGGTAATCTCTTCTTTTCGCGAGATGGTTTTGGGATTTAACCATTTATTTTTTTTATTTCCAGAAGATTTTTTCTATAAACACGATTTAGTTGAAAAAATGTCAAAAAAATCTAAAAATTCCACACCCAGTGATTTGGTCTTCATTCCGGCGCCGAGTTCATCATCCGACCTAAAACCGGTGGTGGATGTTGCGACACCTTCACCGGACCCTCCATCGCCTACGTCCAATATACGGGAGGCCTTCTCTAAAGTGGCTGTCGAAAAGAAAACACCACATCTCAAAGATCGAATCCAACAGGTGAAAGACGTCACGGCCAAAACGGATGATTTAGATCAAATTGTGCAAGAAGTTCGAGCTTTAGAGGACGTATGCACCGCTTTGAAGTGCAAAACAAAAGTTTGTGATTTTTCCATCACGTGCGAATATTGCAAAGGTCGTTTTTGTACCCAACACTATTTGCCGGAAGTGCATGGATGCGGCGATGCTGTGAAGAAAGACTATCGACAAAAATTTTTTCATCCCGGACCGGAAAAGCTGTCCAAACACAAAAAGGAACAAGTCCAAACCAAGTTCCAAATAAAAATGAAAGCTCTACAAAACGAGCGGAAAAAAACCACCACGAAATCCGATTCAAAACCATCAACTTCCTCGGCTGGATCTTCACTGGGTGCGAAAAAATCAAATAAAAAAAAATCCAAATAAATTTCTTTGTAAATATTTAAAAAAAAAACGTAATAAAACTTTCTTTTTTGTTCTTTGACATGTGATTTAACGATATCGAAACGATGCGATAATAAATGCGAATGATTCGTGTTTCCGGTTCATAATGGCTACATCGTAAATTTTCGATTCAACACTTCATCATTCACGCACGTACATAAATATTAGCTATTAAATCTGGCCGGCATTTCATTTACCGCTCGAAATCACGTAAACCCAATAATAATTATCGCAAAGGGGAATTCCCCTTGGGGCGCGAGAAAATTCCAAAATACGGTCGCATCTTCCCGGCTTGCCGGCACAATGGGGAGGGATAGAGGTTGGATAAGATTTGTCGTTGTTGTGCCGTGTTTTTCTCCCGATTTATTCAATGAGGCGAGTCGTGTTAATGCGGCGTGGTAATGTGCGACCACGTGCGCCCATTCCGGGAAACGGGGCAGCATCTCGTTGCCGAGAAGATGACCTTTTGGCCCACACCTGGGCCCCGTAGCTGTGGCTTCCTCGTTAACATCCGCGGCCAGGTGTTTCGTTTGGGAGTAGTTGGAACGGAAATTTCAATGCGTGGAAAAAAAAACCTTTGGTTTTGTCCCCCTTTTTGGTTTGATTTAATTTGGATGTATCTAAACGCAAAAAAAATTGGAATATCATTAAAAATATACTTGTAATGATATCTTGGTTCTTTGTTTGATAAACAAAAGGGTCTAGCAAGATCCACATGGTGAGTTGGCCCCCAAATAGGAACTTGTGTCGAAACTTATGTTAAAATATCGACTTGATATACAAACACATTTTATATACTTTTCGCGACCAAATTCCTCTTTGACCTTGAGATATGGGCAAAAATGTACCTCCGCATGGCTATTTTTCAAAGTTATATATCTCAAAACTAATAAAGCTAGAGAAGTGAAACCAACGCGAGGCTTTAGATTATTTTACAGTGTATATCATATAAATTTTCTGAAATTTAAAAAAAAATCTAAAAAACAAATGAAATAATTTTTTTTCATGTGTTCTCTGAAAATGACAATCACGAAAAAAATATATTTTGTGCTTCTACATGAGCACTATAACTCATAAAAATTGCGAGAAAAAATAGTTGGTGCAACACCTTGAAAAAAAATGAAATGTAATTTACGCCTAACAGTATACCTCGGTTTTATTTTTTTTCGAAGTGTTTCACCAACTTTTTTTTCACAAATCTTCAATAAAAAATAGCTCACATATAAGACCAAAACATATATTATTTTCATAATTATAAGTCTAAGGAAAAATTAAAAAAAAAAAAAAATATTGTTTTTTTTTTGTTTTTCTATATTTACTCTTAAGGTGATTACTTTCAAGATCAAAACAATTGATCCCAAAAGAAAAAAAAAACCAACTTGTGTTCAACTTTTATTAAAATTAGGATAAAAATAATTATCGTCACTGTTATAATTTATTACAACTGGAATATTATGAACCTAAAATAATTTAGTTAGTATCTCATAGGACGCAGAATTCTGGATAATTATTGTTCATATGAAAAATAACAATTAAAAGCTGTTGCATGAGAACAATATCCCACTGTAAAGTTTCTTTTGGAGAATTACAGCAATAACGGAAAATACTGTTGCAATTTTTACCATTCGAAATATAATCATTGTATATACGACCGACTTTGCTATTTATCCATATGTCTTGATTTTACTTCTACCCTAATGATATTAGGTGCTAATTTTCCACATTATTTTTTAAAATATGATTTGATAGTTCATTTATTTGCCCACTTTAGGTAGAACCTGTAAAAATTTTGGTATGACCCAGTGAATAATATCCTAAGCTAAACGAAGAAAACCAAATAATTCAGATGCCGTCAATATGCACCCAGAATTAATTGAAGACGTATAGTAT
The DNA here is from genome assembly GCA_958496175.1 of Sisyra terminalis. Lineage (NCBI taxonomy): Eukaryota > Metazoa > Arthropoda > Insecta > Neuroptera > Sisyridae > Sisyra > Sisyra terminalis. Next base: position 49,277,282 of record OY292278.1, on the reverse strand, counting down.
TCCAGTTAAAATAAATTATAATAATGACGATAATTTTTTTTTTATTCTTATTTTAATAAAATTTAACACTAGTTGGTTTTTTTTTTCTTTTGGGATCAATTATTTTGATCTTAAAAGTAATCATCTTAGGAGTAAATATAGAAAAACAAAAAAACTAATAAAACATTTTTTTATGTTTCCTTAGACTTACAATTATGAAAATAATATATGTTTTGTTCCTATTCGTGGCCTATTTTTTATTGAAGTCTTGTAAAAAAAAAGTTGGTGCAACACTTCGAAAAAAAAATAAAACCGAGGTATACTATTAGACGTAAATCACATTTCATTTTTTTTCAAGGTGTTGCACCAACTATTTTTTCACGCAATTTTTATGAGTTATAGTGCTCATGTAAAAGCACAAAATATATTTTTTTCGTGATTGTCATTTTCAGAGAACACATGAAAAAAAATTATTTCATTTGTTTTTCAAATTTTTTTTGTATATTTTTTTTTTCTAAAAATTTCAAAAAAATATATGATACACTCTGTAAAATAATCTACAGCCACGCGTTGGTTTCATTTCTCTAGCTTAATTAGTTTTAGAGATATATAACTTTGAAAATTAGCCATGCGGAGGGACATTTTTGCCCATACCTTAAGGTCAAAGAGGAATTTGGTCGCGAAAAGTATATAAAATGTGTTTGTATATCAAGCCGATATTTGAACATAATTTTCGACATAGGTTCCTATTTAGAGGCCAACTCGCCATGTGAATCCTGCTAGACCCTTGAAGAAAAACAGGAAAAAAATCAATCAAATTGATATATATTTAATTACTTCTTGTTAATTAATTAAGAAAGTTGAAATTTGCCCTTAAAATTAACTTTTTTTTCTTCGAAGATTTATTCCAGAGGTCGATAATCTTTGGCACGTAAGTGACTCATGAAACTCCTACTTATTCTTAAGTATTCAAAGAAATCAAATTAAAAAATTAAAAAAATAATTTCTTATTTTCGAGATTACATGATAGTTTTTAGGGCAACTTGAAGGACATAAATTTCAGTGGTTAGGGCCACACTTGAGTATTGTGTTAGCATTTGAAAAGTTTTACTATTTTTTATCTGCGTAATAGCGTCCTGAAGGACGCAACAATTCTATCGATGAAAAAGACACCTGGGACGTCTTATTTAAAAGGGTTCTTCACATGAGATCTGGATTTGATTTGCATTACAATGCCAAGAGGCCAGGGTCAGGGACCACCTGGGATACATTTTTTCTTCCCCTTTGTTTTTTCCCTCGGAAATCTTTGACCTTTTGATGAATACCTTCAAAAATATAAATCAGACGTTTTTATTAGAAAAATATTATCTTTCGATTGAAAAAAAATAAACACCTCATCCTCACTTTTCCTGCTTATCCACGTAGTATTCTAGAGAATTAAACCGTTCAGTTCACGTAAGCCTTTTAGACTTTCAACCAAAGAAAAAAACACAACTATCTAAAGGCAATTTTACAAAGGCAATGACGATATAAAGAGATGTAAAAGCTCATGTTTTAAAAAAAAAAGAAATGGGTAAAGGAAAAAAGCGTAATAGTGGGGAATGTAATCGAGCACAAAGTAAATCTCATCACTCCCGTGAATACCGGGGGAAAAAAAAAAACTAAGTATCAACAGGAAAAAACCGGGAAAGTGCACAAGGTCCAGGATAGCTGATACCTGGCAAATGAATGCACGAGGGAAGATATACATAATTTGACCAGCATGATGAGCATAAAAGAGATGAATTGAACCTAAAGAGCTTCGTGTTTGCAAAGAGAAAATCTGCCACTTGATTTACATCTGGACCATTTATCCAAAGAGGGAATTGAAACGACAAAAAACGAAAATCGACCGGCTAGTATGCCGGAAAGTGATGCTCGATTCATTGCTATCTTGAGGATTAATTTTTTCGAGGAACATTTTTTTTTGTATATATGTATGTATATATAATAATCGGGAAGGAAACGGGTGAGAGGCTGTACGTGTTTTCGTCTACTTCCAAATGGCCTCCACTTTAGAACTCATTCATTTGCTGGTTCAATACCTTGTTGAGAGCCTCATGAAATTTTATACCGAATTTAATTCGGACGTTATAGAAAAAAAAAAGTTTTTTTCCGCGTATTTTAGTCGGATGAATACGAAATGCAGAGATTGGTTTGGCGTGTGGTGCATCCATTCGTTCAAAAAGGAATGATAAAAGTGCAGGCATTTTTTTTGGACAATCTAATTCGTAAACTGTTCTTGAATAAATGGAGGATTTGGTGAATGATTTTGGAGGATTATTTCCTAAAAACATATTCATCAATATTTCTAAGCAGTTTTCCCAATTTTTTATGTTTTACTATAAGTTTGGTTGTAACCTTCCCCTTATTGATGTCTGTACTTGACAAATTTCTTCACCTCAATTAATTTCTTCTGCTAGTCCATGATTTTCTCTTTCTTTCTTAAATGACCAGTCTTCATATTTATGAAACTTTTCGTTGATTACAGGACATGTGGTCCTAAGGTAATGCGTTTTGCGTACCAACGTTTTGTATCTCTTTTAAGGGTGGATCACCGTCAGAACGTAAAAAGAAATGATTTTTTAAAACTGCTGCCATTTTTTTAGAGATATTAAAAAACGGTCTTCGGTATGTAAAAGTTGAGGTTTTGAACTATTTTTTTTTATTTGTCCCGATATGTCCCCCCCCTCCCTCTTTTACAGCGTTTTGAAAAAGGGTCCTCAAAAATGAGGAGGCAAACGGGAGACAAGTTTTCTCGGAAACCGGAAGTAGGATCATGATTTTTCAAAAAATGTAGGTTTTGGTAATGTGTCTTCTTGGTACTGAACCTTGAAAATCCGAAAAAAGTTGAAAATTCATAAAATGGCGCTACTTTGAAAAAAAAGTTAAAATAACGACCTTTTTTTGAACCTTTCCCCCTTTCCCACCTTGAGGGGGGAGGTTTGGCGAATTTCAGAGGTTCAGTACCAAGAAAACGTGTTGAACTATAACATTCTCCAGTTTCAAGTCAATCCGTCGGATAGTTTCTGAGAAATCTTGTCTCCCAGTTTTAAAAAGTTGATTTCGAGAAAAACGCATTTAAAGTTTTTTTAAGATATTTTTTTATGTTATTATCAATTTATTCAATTTTTATCAGTGAAAATACATTAGTCAGCTAAATACGTATTTCTTGAATGTTATAAGAAGACATTTATGGAAAAAAAAAACGATTTTTTTTTTCTGACGGTGATCCACCCTTAAATGACCACTCTTCATATTTATGCAACTTTTCGTTGATTACAGGACATGTGGTCCTACAGTAATGCGTTTTGCCCACCAACATTTTGTATCTCTTTTAAATTGCATCTTCAGGAAATCTTCTATGTTTTTTTCTAATTTCTATTTTGTAATCCAATGTAAGCAAATTTCCCTCAAAAGATTGTAATATTTAATCTTAATTTCTATGATCGTGTGGAAAGAAATCTATTATTTTGCTCTCAACATTCGTTGCTCCAAGCCAAACCAGATTAAGTCTTAATTACTAATATAATTTCAATTGGATTTTTTCCAATTTACGATAATTTTTTACGAAAATTTTTATGCACATTTATGAGGGATTGATGGCATCTGATCCACACATCAAGCAATTCGTAAATACGCCTTTTAGATATGAGGCGAAATTTAATGCACTAATACCTGGACATAATCACACATTGTACACACAAGCAGCAATTAAAGTGTCGAATATTTTTTCTTAATTTTTCAAATTAACCACTTTGTCATCTAATATTTTTTAAGTTACTATTTTGTCCTAAAATTTTTTGAGGAAACCAAAATTTCAAATATGCAATAAAAAAATTAATATTTTTCAGTGCGTAATTTTTTCGGAACTCTCTGTGGAGTAAGTGACATCTTAATCACACGTTAAACAGCATTAATATGTCCTGAAATTATGCGAGAAATTTTATGTATAAATGTGTGTATATGATTGCATATATTGCACACAAAAAAACCTAAACATTTTTTTGGAAAAATTTTCATGAAAAACTATAAATTTCTTAAGAATATTATTTTTATGTTTTGGTGTGCGAAGTTTGTAATCGTATCCATACATTTATACATAAAATTTCTTGCATATTTCCAGAGTATGATAAAACTGTTTAATGTGAGGTTTAGTTGCCATTTACTCTACAGAAACTCCCAAAAAAAATTACGTAGTTTGAAAAAAGGTTATTTACAATTCATTTTAATGCAAATTTAAAGTTTTTTTTTTCTTACAAAATTTGAAGATTTAATAGTTACTCCCCGGTAATGATTTAAAGAAAATGGGTGGAAAAGTAGTAATTAAAATTAAAGAAAAAAATATTCGGCATTTTAATTGTCGCTTGTGTGTACAATATGTTATCATGTCCACTAGACTGGGCCAAAAAAATCGACTTTTTTTTTTTTGAAAAGTGTATTAAAAATATTGTACAAGGTGACAAAAAAAAAATTTCGGGATGGTTTGAGCCCTTAATATTAATATTAAGAGGTCTATCATGTTTAATTTCGATTTTTTATTTGTGCTTTCATTTTTGCGTCCATGCTGTCAAAATATCAAGGTAAAAAAAATTTACCTGCATAATGTTTATAGAAAATTAAATTCCCTACAAAAAATATCTCATTGAAAATTTTCGCCAGAACCGCCGTTTCCAAATAATCAAGCTTTAAACATTGAATAATTTTTAGATTTATCTTCTTTATTTTTGAACTTTATAACTAACGAACAAATAAATATATAGAAATGAACAATATAGATTCCTGAAGGATATTTAATGCTCTTTAAAAAAGGTCTCTTAACGTTTTTACAGAAAATCTTTTTTTCAAAAGTTATTCCCAATTAAAGTTGAATGAAATATTAAATTATTGTCTTTTTTTTTGTTACTTGTGTGCACAATATGCAATAATGTCTACACATTATGAATCAAATTTCGCCTAACATTAATGAGGCGTGATTACGAATTGTTTGATATTGGATCAGATGCCATCCATCTCTCATAAATGTGCATAAAATTTTCGTAAAAAATAACGTAAATTTATTTGAAAAACTATGTTTTTCTTAAAAAGAATATTAATATTTTGATGTGCGTTGTTTGTAATCATATCCATTCATTTCGGAATATAATTTCTTGCATATTTCCAAGGTATGTTAATGTTGTTTTATGTGTGATTGAAATGCCATTTACTCCACAGAAACTTCCAAAAAAATTACGTACGTGAAAAAAGGTTACTTGCAATTCATATTTAATGCAAATTTTAAGTTTTGTTTGCCCTACAAATATTTTTTTTATTTTCAAATAAATTGCACAATCTGTATAGGATTGCAATAAGTGCATTCAATCCATAGACAATCGCCAATTTTCAGTTGAAAAGCGAAAAGAGGAAACTTGGGAACAATAAAAATAAAAAGCATTTCCCAACTTTATGAACATGAAAAAAATATTTTTACATAAAATATCTTTGAAAATTTGTTAATTTTTCCTGCAATAATGAAATTTGGTTAGTTTTCAAACTAATTTTTCGAAATTTTACTATTGGAATATTCAATTGCAGTCGACAAAAAATCACAGAAGAAAATTAGTTTTCAGAGAAGGAAAATTGATTTTTTTTCTTGGCAGATAACTTCTAAAGTTTAACTTTGGTGGATTCATTTTCCTTTTTCTTGTTCAAAACTCTTCAGCCCACCATTTTCTTTATCCTCTTACTGTATTGTTTTTGTTAAATCTAAAGACTGATAACTTTAACGGGATTCTGAGGAATCCCGAATTTAAAAATCTCAAATAAAAAAAACTCAGCTGCCAAAAACTAGAATGCACCAAGCAAATTTGGCTACTAAAATAGAAAATTGTTTTCTCTTTTAAAATTTTGAAAAGTTTCACACTTTTACGATAAAAATGAATGAAAAATTTTATTTTATCCAAATTTTCCAAAATTCAGATTTGGAGCGACTTTTATGAACTTCCACATCGTTGAAAAATTCTTCTGAAAATTTTTTCAGTCAGTCTATTCCAATACTGTTCTTAATTCCTTCTATCCATTCTACCGCCCTTTTATTTGTGCTCCTCTATTCTTGCTTCTATTAGGTATTCAAAATGATATTGTGGGAAACCAGATATAAAACATCAAATTCCTGGAAGCTGTAAAAAATTTTTGCTGAATTTTTTATTTTTATTTTCAAATAAATTGCACAATCTGCATAGGGTTGCAATAAGTGCATTCAATCCATAGACAATCACATGCAAGCACTAGTCCCAGTAGATTAGTGCTGTATAAGTACAAAGATTTTTAACAATCAATAGCAACAATAACAATAATAGTAATTCTTATAGCAATAACAACAATCATAAAAACAATCAACAGTAGCAATAAGAATAATAATAATAGTCTATAATAAAAATATAAATGCTAAAAACAATGTGAAACATTAATATAGAAGTAATATATAAAAATAAAGCTTTATAATATGAAATAATAATTTGGTAACAGAAAGTTAATAATAATATTTGTTTAGTTACAAAATCTTTCAGGCAAATCTATTACATTTCATTTTTATAACCTTCTTATTATTTCACTGTTGTCCAATAAGTTTAATCCAAAAATTAAACATTAAAATTTATATTAAAATAATGGATTTTTTTCTATTTGCAATTGAACGAATAATTTTACTATATTACCGGAGTTTAAGACTTACAAAACGGTATAAAACTTTGGAAATGTTGATGGAAAAATTTTCGTTGGAAAAAAGGAACAAAATATTTCTTCTAATACATTAACTTTATTCCGATTGATTTTCGTAGAATCCATAAATATACAAACTTTTCTCATCGCCTTAATTTCTCTTAATTATTTCTTACGCTTAAATTGTTTTGTAAGAACTGACAAATTCCGGATTTCGACAAGAGTCCCAGTCGTTCCCGCGCTGGCCTCCTCCTCCACGCCGCCGAAAATGGACTTAATGAGCCAGAAATTTGATAACAATATTTAACGATGATGATGATGATGGCGAAGAGAATGAGACGAGTAATAATTCGCGTTAAACGAGACGAAAGAGGGAAAGAGAGGGACGACAAGGAGTTGATGAGACGTTAATAAATCCGGCTTTGATGCGAGGCAACCCTTTTTTGCAAAAATTTCCCTGTTTTATCCATATTATTATTATTTGAATGTGTTTATGCATTTCGACTGGATATATCTATCGTCATTGAGTTTTACGTCACCGTTTTTCTCGATTGCCAATGATTTTAATGGAAAATTTTCATTTGGGGGTTGGTTGGTTGGTTGGTCGGAAAATATATGTTTTTGACACATTAAAATTATTATTATGGATTTGTACAGGAAGAGAATGTGTGTATGTGTTTGTGGGTAACAAATGGATTGATAATGGAAAAATTCCTGCAATTTTTTTTCCATACGGAATTGACGGCAATTGTTGGAAAGTCGTAAGAGTCGAGTGTGTCAAAGAAATGTAATTCTGTGCGGAGATTATAAAATTTTCCGTTTTTTCTAGCGGGGATAAAAAATTTAATTGTAAAAAAGTTTCAACTTTTAACTAATTTCTTCTTCTTTCTACCACGTTGGTGTTTTTTTTTTTTTTCTTGAGAAACTAACACCAAAATAGACGCATCATTGTTTTACGATTTTCAGTGAGCACAAAATGTCTGCATGAGGCCAATTAGATGTGCTTCATTACTAATTTAACGGGGCATTAAAGAAGATGTAAGGCCACAATTTCAACGCAACAAATTCATCCCAAATGGTACCACATCGGCTGAAATCACATGAAAAAATAGTTTTATTTTTTTTCACTGTGAGATTTTCTCCCGCTGGCTTTCTTTCAGCAACGACTGCGTCACACATTCTTCTCGAGAATCTCGAATGAATGATTCTTCTCAAGGATACTATGTATTATTTTATTACGATTACGATTATCGTTTCATTACGCTCATCACAAAATTATCGAATCATTTTTCATTCATTTCCGACCAATCTGGACCAACTATTGCCTCATACTGTGACCTTAAAACAATGACAAACAAATATTGTGCTTGCATTGAAATCTATACCAATATACTAATATATAAAATTCTTACGTCTGTCTATACATTTCGATTTTGAACCCAATTTTAGGGTTAATATTTGTTTCAAGAGGCCCTTATTCCAAATTTAACATTTTTAAAATTTTTGTCTGTCTGTCTGTCGGTTTGTCCCAATTTAACTAAAGAACGGAACATCCGAATTTAATGAAATTTAGTATTAAGATACAACACAATTTCCCACACATGTTAGGCTACTTATCATTTCAAAAAAATAATAAGGGAAGGTGTTCCCTAGGGATGAAAACAAAAATTTTTAGACTACACAAGTGAGTTATATATCATTGGAAAGGTAATTTAAAGTTAGAAAATAATCTGTAAAAATATTTTTAGTTGAACTGATAAGAAATAAGAAGCACAGTAAATTCAATTTAAAGTTTAAAAAATTGCCTTTTTGAAATATAAACGTTTATATATTTAAAACACATAGTTGCTGTTAATAGCGCAATGGCTTACGTGTCTGATATTCTGATGCTCCTAATTATAAAGACGTGGGTTCAAATCTTACAGTAAATTATTTTTTTTACAAAATTGTTGTAAATAGACTCTTAGAGCTGCTCAATAAGGAAATATTAACGAAAAAAAGTAATAGTAGTAGGAGTAATAATAATAGTAGTAATAAAACTTCAATCAAATACGTTTTTGAAACCATGCATACATAAAATTATGCATTAAATATGCCATTCTGACTGATGAAAATTTAATATTCGGTGTATTCATTATAAGAAGTAGACATCTGATAAGATTTTTTTTTTGAAAATTCCTACCCTAAAAGGGGTGGCTAAGTTTGTATGAGAAAATGTAGAGTTAATCAACAATCGATATTTTGAATTTAATAAGTGAAATTATTAAATAATTAATTAAAAATAAGTTTCTGTTTTTGTTATATCATTTTAATAACAGCATTTTAAATAACGTCATATCACTTAATTAGTATGAAAGTTTAGGAAGTAGGAACTTATACCAAATACCAAAGAGGCGGTTTTTAATTTTGGTTTGTTTTTCAACAATCATGCATTTTAAAATCTTATTTTCATGAACCAATTATTGTGATCTGAAGCAATTATATATTATATTATATATATATTATTATAATTATATGGAGCAATTTTTCACATATGTTTCATTATCAATTAAAATATACAATCTTCCAAACTAACTTTTCTTCGGTATTAACAAATTAAAAACTAATTATTTTTATTGAAAATAAATAAAATATTCGAATTAATTTCCACTCTTTTTATCTATTTCTAGCAATTTTGTATTTACAACGTCCAAATGTTCAAAAACGAATTGATTTTTAGCCAGGATTATGAAAATAAAGTAGGATATATTTTTTTTCGTTTTGCGTTGTTTTTTCCAATATAAATGCATATTTGTGTCGATGAAATTTGGAAAGTGTTTTTTTTATACAATGCAGATATATTAATAAAAAAGGATTTTGAAAATATTCCTCTAAAAGAGTGAAAAACGGTAGCAAAAATTGTACTGCATAACGTCTAATAAACAATCGAAATTTCAAATTTCATAGTCACAGTATCGTTATAAACGAAACGTAATTATCCTTTATTATAAAACGAACAAAAATTTTGGATCTGCTTAAAAATTTAAACTCTGATAAATATATCTGAAAATGGTTAAGTTAAGTTTATAAGTGAGTATTAAGTTTTTTGGCTTTCACATATTGTAAATCTGAAAATCCGAAATCCGTATATTCACAAATAAATACATTAGTGAGCGAATATTTAGTAGCGAAAATTCGGCGAACTAAAAGAAAATGGTTTAATTATATAGTTGAAATTCAAATATTTTAATAATAAGTGCATAAATACAGAATTGTTATACTTGAGTATGGAGGAACAGGGTTTCGTGCAATTGAACAAATTTTAATTTCGCGGTAGTTTTGCACATTGCAGTAGTGAAATAGTTTTGAGAAAAAGGTTCATTCGGGAGTCGAGACAATGAAATGGAGTTTCTACTAATATTCTAAATCTAGACCCTTTACTTCTGTTATTCTGACGCGAATGTTTTGACAACTTTTGACTGTTTTAAGTCATAAATAAAACCAACTTTATTGAACTTTACAATATGTTTTTTATGTATAGATACTGATTGGTTTATGGATTATTTGGTTCACGGCAGGTATACCTACCGTAGGTATACGCAATTGAACATACTCTTTTTAGATATTTATAAATATTTTTTGGAAATTAATTGATCATTACTTACAAATATTTTATTCTAAGCAACAGTTTATTTAATGTGTCTTTTTAAAGTTGACAAAATAATGTCTTAAGGTATGATCATGTTTTTCGTAAAAGAAATAAGAAAAATAAAAATTTTCATTTACCACTACAAATAGAAAATCTAAAAAGGAAATATAATCTACCCGTTACGCAGACGAAGTCTCGGGAATTAGCTAGCAGTGACATAAAGCTCAAAACTAAAGCTTCTAAACTAACATTTACGATAGACTGTGAGAAAAAAAAAACGCAACCGTTAGTTTAAGTAGAATGCATTAATGAAAAGTGGAGACGAGGATGAGTTGTACACCTTAAACGTAGAACTTTATAAGAATGGCAGCTTTCAGAAGGATGAGGCGGACGCAACGACATAAAAGCTTTTCGCAATTAAAGCTCTAGGAAAATTTTAAAAAGTTAATTACTCTTATATTTACGTTGCCGACTCGACTCGACTCTGTCTCCGTGCTGGAAAATTATTTCAAATAATTTTCAATTCATTAGCGCGACGATAGAAAACGTTCAAAAAATCAAATGAACAATTCTCTTCCATAACGACCAAAACATACACGTAGCCGAAGATAATAAACCGATCTCGATAATGATAATGAAAGAGTGACATAAAGACTTTTCTTAACGTCGAACATCGTTACGACATCGTAACGGCTACGACTACGAAAATTAAGCTTCAAGACACAACCATTGACTTCACGACAACCCAATCCCGAACTTTTGCTCGACTAATGAAAGGGGGGCGGGGGGTGGGATGGCAAAAGAATAATGCCAGGTAATTATACCGAAACTCATTATTCCCGACTGCTTAATTACTCTCACATTTACTTAAGTCGCATCGATTTTTCCATCGATTTCAGTTCCCAATTAGAGTGCACTAGTTTTCCGGTCCGCGCCCGCAGTAATTTTAGCCCTTGTGCGACAAAAGCGTCGAGTTGAGGCATAATATTTGAGCGGAAACGGAAATTCGTGAAAAAGCGTGACGCTAAAACTAGCAAAGCAAGGGATGGGGGGGGGGGGGGTGGCGGGGTGACGGGGCGGCAGGACACGTGTGGCAGAGTGCAGTAGTGTGCTAATGACGTCAGCCAGAGGAAAATACTTACGTGCAACTGTGGCGGGAATACGAACCGGAACTCATTTGCCTTGCAGCTTCTTTATAACCACCCTTAAATAAATAATTTCATCGCACTGTTCTCTATCCCTTCCCATGGGGACTTAGCCAGCCGGTTTTTCCTTCACCACTATCTTGCCATCCCGTCTTGATGGTTGATTCATTTGCAACGAGTTCCTTTGGGCAACCCTCGCGAATTGCGTCGCGGTTTTGTATCGAGAAAAAAAACTTCCACCCCTTTTCTTTTAACGTTTTTTTTTCTTCCTTAAAAGAAATTAATTTGGTGATTAGTTTGTGGCTTTTTTCAACCGATTTGTTTTCCTTGAAATTGATGCAAAAAAAATGATATTGCAAAAGATTCAATTAAAATTTTTTAATGTTTGAAAAAATAAGTTGAATTCCACGTTGAAGTTTCCCAACTTGTTCCCATTTTGCGTATTATTTCGCTCTTGTTCCATACTTTTTCGCCTCTTCATATTCCTTGTATCTTTTCAGACCATATTTAAAGCATTCACAAATTATAATTCCTTCGTACATTTTCTCTCGGCTGAATGCCGTATTTTATGAAAACCACTCATATATTCCATTTCAATCCACCCTTGACGACAAGGGCAAAGTTTCCCCCGTTAAGGGTAGTTTATTTGATTGTATTGTGTATTATCATGTGTTAGACACTTGTTAGACAGAATATTACATGATCTTGCATCATTAGTGACAAGCACAAGATGCCCTCCTTTGCCCGCCTCGGCTCGTTCCTGTATCGTCTTCCTGACGTTCCCGATTCACCCTGTCTATGTGTGTGTGTGTTGCTCATTTGCAACACGTCACATTTCAAACACAAAACCATCTCTTCATCCTTCTGGTCCTTGTGACCTTTTCATAATATGGAGCAATAAACAACCGGCAATTACAACTCCAAGTTTGCTTCGGGTCTTCGACTCGATTTTGAGGAAAAAAAACCCTCAAATAACTCTTCAATATTGTCTAAGCCACTGAAGAATTTTCAAAACAATTAAAGGGGATTACTAATGTTGATATTTATGTGACGAATGCCCCCCCGGTGCTTTATATTCAGATCCAAATCGAAGCATCAATTTCGCTTTCATCTCGATCAGATCCGTCAAATTTTCAGCGCCCCACATGAGATCATTTGAAATCCACACTGAAAAAAAAAAAACACACGTATTTTAGATAAACGGTAAATTGATGATCGCCCATTAAATTTTTTTTCCTCTGAAAACATTTCCAAGAAAATTTACCTCGGAATAAGTGAACCAAAGAGACCATAAATCGTAATGATATTTGCATCGCATTGTATGTTTTTCAATGGAAATTTAATATTTTTTGTATCAAGTTTTATGAATGAAATCGTGTCCAAGAAGGTGGTACAATTGTGTAATCCAATATTTTTTTGACCGATTAAACAGGATAATTAAAAAAAAATGAGGATATCTTAAGAAAAATCATGTTGAAGGACATCTAATCGATGACATTGGGATTTTGATCCCGAGATTAAAACAGGGACCCCCTTCGGATTGTTGTGAAAGGTCTCCAGCTGGTCGAAGTGCAGATGGAGGATCCCGATATCGTGGCTGGTCCATCAACTCCAGCCGTGATTCCTCTTCATCTCATCATCACTCGTCCGTGTATTTCTGCTTATTTTTTTTTCTTTCTCTTTTAAATCAAACACCGACCGACCAATAACCCGATTTGGAACGATTCGGACTACTGAAAAATTATTGGATTATTATCTAATAAAAAAACAAATCTTGAGCATCCTTAATTGGTAATGGTAAACCGAAAAAAATAATACAAGGGAAAAAATAAGTAGTTGTTTGGTTCTAATCAAAAAAACAAGACAATCGTTTGCATAATTCGTTAAACTGCATTTTTTGCAACGAAAATTTTTAAGGGAATATATTTTGTATGTGGGGGATGGGGAAATGAGTGCAGGATGAGAGATTCCCGTTCCAGATTGCTATTGTAGTCGGCCGGCCATTGTTAGCGCCCTTACGCGCGGCCGGAAGTCGGAACGCTGAGCTTTCAAACAGTCGACAGTCGCGGAGACGCGTACCACCGTCCGTCGTCGCCCGCGCCGCTGCCATCCCACCACCAACCCTGTTTTTCACTTACGTACGTCGAAGAGAGAATGAACACGAGCTTTCGGGGGGAGGGGGGAGTAGAGCGGAGCGTTACGTACAGGGGCACAAAACGGAAAGACAAGAAAATGAGGAAAAACGTGAATCGTGAATTCAGAAAATGACATTGAGAAAAATCAAATTAACAAACACGTGGATGCTGTGGAGAAAATTCGATAGAATTATTCGCGAAAAATAAACACATCACTGTTGCTCATTTGGACAATTTAAAACCGGTTAGTAGACGAGGGTCGATAATTTTTCTAACCAAAAAAAAAACAATAATTGTAGAATTTTGTAGGAACAGGAATTAGAATTTAAATCTTAAAATTTAAGTAGAATAAGTGACGAATTGATAGAGCTTTTTCTACGCAAAACAATATGGTAATTGGTAGTAAAACAGTGACGTAAATTGCACAATAAATGCATCTTACCATTTACCAACCAATTCAATCCTTGGTTATTTGAATTTTTCATAAAAATACTAAATTTGAAGATCCTTCCATTATCCAAACCATTTTTACCCTTAAAAACCCGCACCCTTCTATTTCCCGACCACAAATCGTCCGTTATGTAGTAATAGGAACTTGAACTGAAATCTTAATTAACTTAAGAAAAATGAAATTTATTGAAGTCAAATAAGTGACGAATTGTTAGAGCTTTTTATACGCAAACCAATGTGTTAATCGGCAGTAAAACATTTACTTAAATTGCACAATAAATGCAATCATATAGTTTTAATTAATAATAAATTTTTAATAAATTTAGTAATTTTTTTAAAAAATATTTTTCAATTACAGTACAACTCCTGTTTTTATCAATAAATCAGGGCAGAAACCTTTGAAAATGGTAAAAAGTGAAAAAAAAAATAGTAGAATGAAACTCATTGGAAAAGAAAGAGTGAATAACAAAAATTAATGGTTTATTAATAGTGGGATTTTGTTGTAATAGGAATTTGAACTTGAATCTTAAATAATTCAATAAAAAGAAAATTTATAAGAGTCGAATAAGTGGCGAATTGATAGAGCTTCTTCTACACAAAACAATATGGTTATCGACAGTAAAACAGTTACCTAAATTGTACAATAAATGCAATTTATCATTTACTAACCAAACCAAAACTTGGTTATTTGAATTTTTCATAAAAATACAAAATTTAAAGATCATTCTATTATCTAAACCGTTTTTGCCCTTAAAAACCCACACTCTTCTACCTCCTGACCAAAAAATCGTCCGTTATGTAGTAATGGGAATTTGAACTTAAATCTTAATCAAATTAAGAAAAAGGAAATTTATTGAATTCAAATAAGTGATGAATTGATAGAGCTTTTTTTTTTTCGCAAACCAATGTATTAATCGACAGTAAAACAATTACTTAAATTGCACAATAAATGTAACTTATAATTTTATTTAATAATAAATTTATTATAAGCTTAGTAAATTTTATAATAAATATTTTTTAATTACAGTACAACCCTTGTTTTTATCTATAAATTAGGGTAGAAACTTTTGAAAATGGTAAAAGTGAAAAAAAAAATAGTAGAATGAAACTTATTGGAAAAGGAAGAGAATTTAACAAAATGAATGACTTATTAATAGTTGGACTTTGTTGTAATAGGAATTTAAAATCGATTCTTAAATAATTGAAGAAAAAGGAAATTTATTGAAGTCAAATAAGTGATGAATTGATAGAGCTTTTTTTACGCAAAACAATATGTTAATCAAAAGCAAAACAGTTGCTTAAATTGCATAATAAATGCAACTTACCATTTACCAACCAAACCAAACCTTGGTTGTTTGAATTTTTCACCTAAATACAAATTAAATACAAAATATATTTAAGTTGATTAAGTGACGAATTGATAGAGCTTTTTTTACGCAAGTCAATGTGTTAATCTGCAGTAAAACATTTACTTAAATTGCACAATAAATGCAATTTATAATTGTATTTTAAAATAAATTTAGTAAATTTTATAATAAATATTTTTCGATTACAGTACAACCCCTTATTTTATGTAAAAAATCAAGGTTGAAACCTTTGAAACAGTAAAAAGTGAAAAAAATAGTAGAAGAAAACTCATTGGAAAAGGAAGAATATATAACAAAAATGAATGGTTTATTAATAAATGGATTTTGTTGTAATAGGAATTTGAAGTAAAATCTCAAATAGCTTAAGAAAACGGAAATTTATTGAAGTCAAATGAGTTATGAATTGATGGAGCTTTTTCTACACAAACCAATGTGGTAATCGACAGTAAAACATTTTCTTAATAAATGCAACAATAATTTCATTAAATAATAAATTTTTGATAAATTTAGTAAATTTTATAATAACAATTTTTCGACTTCAATAAATTTCGTTTTTCTTAAGATATTTTAGATCAAAGTTCAATTTGTAAATTGTACGGTTTTATTTAAATTATTCACCCTAAATAATTAGTGTTTGGATAATAATGTCTTTGAAATCTTTGAAACCCAGTTACTACTATAAAATTTCTTAGAGATTATTAGAAGAGACTTGTGGGTCACAAAGAGCCACAGCATCCGCCGCCGCATCACATATAAGCCACTCCTATAAAATACAGACATGGGCGGATCTTTCCATTGTATCAGCATCATCTAAGACACAAAAATAAATTTCATCCAAGAAAAGTTGCCAAATCCGCGACTAAAACACAACACCAACTTCGTCTCAATCAACGAGCCGCGAAAGCTCATTTTGAACGATCGAGAGGAAAAAAGCTTCGCATGAATCATCCCTTAACTCCCGCTTTCCGGTTTCGAACGCCATACAAAGATCCCGAAACCCGAACAAGAGCATAAATCTGATCGAGAGCTCCAGAAAAAACGGCCCAGGTGTACGATTGCAAATTGTGCCGACAATTGCCGCCCATCTCGAATCGTCACTGTAAAGCTTTTATGTTCGAAAGCGCTGCACAACTGACCGAGTGTCTCCCCATTTAACGTGGTCCCAATCTGTACAGTGCTGTTCATATAATTTAAAAGTGAAAAAAAAAGAAAAAAAAAACATTTCTTTTTCGCCCCCCAATCAATTCGTGTCAACCCTCCGAAGCGTTTTCTTACAAAAATCTTTTCAACTCTTTCATCTTTTGTGCCAACAAATCATACTTGTCGTCCGATTCAAGGCACTTGGTTTCGATTTTATCTCCAAGTTGGCTACGAAACAAACACAGTGTTTTGTTTTACACTCTACACCTACGTCACTTCATTGACGCATACTTCGAAAAATTTCCATGTGAATTTCCAATTTTTTTTTCTTCTCTTCAATGAATGAAACGCAAAAACGTTTTAATTAATCCACTAACGGTTTGATTTAATGTTGGTCTTTCAATAATTAAACTTTTAACAGTTAATCTTAAAAGATGTACGGGGAGGGGGGGGGGCGGAGGGAATGAAAATAGCGATCTATTTTAAATTGAATTGTGAGATTTGGGGAATTAATTTGATTCGTTTGATCTAAAATTAGATACAGTTAAGCCAAAAATCGTTCAGAAATAAATGGGAAACTTGTTTAAAACATAAAATTATATTTTTGGAAGTTTTTGTATCGTTTTTAATGCGATTTTTTTTTTTTGGTATAATTTTCACGAAGGATTTATCGTTAATAGGGTAAAATGACTAAGCATTAACTTGATTTTTTCATTTAATCCATAAAAATATATTTAAAGGATTTGAGGTATAAGAATAATAAATTTACTTCCGAAAGATATTTAAACGATTTTAGAAAAAGCAAAATATTTATAATTCATGTAAATAAAGGAAGGCGAAAATTGTTTCAGTGAAATTTTGAAAATATTTTGAAGGCTTTTGGGGTAAAAAATATCAATTATATCGATTGATAAGATCCTTAAAAAAAGGTTTTTTTTTTGAATTTCAATTTTATCCATGAAAGATGTTAGGCTCAATTATTCTGTAAGAATATTAACTTTTAAATTTACAGCAAAATTGCAGCCACTAAAGAAAAAATAAAATTACACCATTCTGTTCCCAAATATTGACTTTATTTATGTTTTAAGTTGCAGTTCAATTGTTTGTTGCATAATTGCATAATTTACATACCTACTTTGAATTTATCTAAAATACTTATTTCTTATTTTTATTGACAACAATTATTCTTTTGCTAATGCCAACTAACAATAGCAAAATTTAATGTTTCAAAATATGTTACAAAAATTTTTTGGACAATAAAGATAAGTGATGGAATAATACAACAAAAATATAATTTTTTCGATCAAAAATTTGATACCTTAATCAAACAAAATGCTTCCTAGAATGGGATTTTTTTTTCAAATTTACTTATTTTTATATAATAAATACAATAAATGTCTTATTTTTACCTCAAAGTACTACAAAATAATTGGTAACACGAAAAATTGAGATTTCAAACTACTTCATTGGAAGCTTAAGAAGATTTTCCTGAAATGACGGAAAAAGATCTACAAATTTTTTTCACTGCTTCCTACCAATTAAAACAATGTTTATTGGGTTTTTAAAATATTTATTGTTGTAATATAATTTACAAAAGTAAACAATAAACATAAAGATGAAAATACGATGAATAGGCAAATGGTCTTAGAATAATCAGAATTCGTTTTCACGTTACTACGATTATTCATTATTTGTCATATGAAAGCTTTTTGATTCAAATTCTGCAGCCTGCTGAAAAATTGAGCAAATTATTTGATAGTAATTATTTGACAGTGATTGAAGAAAATAGGGACAAAGACTGTTAAAATGTGATTCTGAACTGTTCTTAAAAGATATATCCTATAATATCTGTTTATATTTGTATTATTGATTTATGAAAAAACGTTTTTTTATTTATTTTATTGGGCTGTCCCAAAAGTTTCTTCTTTGTTTAAGATATTATAAGAGCCCTTTTGTTCTATTACCTTCTTCCATCTCTTAGAAAGTCTCAATGTGCTTTATTTTCAAAATTGCTGTATTTGGACAAAATATAGTTTTGGAAGTGCGATTTAATCTCGCTTAAAAAAACTTTACAAATTTTAAAAGTTTATTGTTAAAAAAAAATTTAAGAATAGAAAAAAAGAAATAATCATATGGAACAAGATATGGAGAGTATGCAGAATGCAGTAAGACATCCCAATCAATCTATACGAGCTTTTCTACTATCACTAATGCGACATATGAAAGGAAAATCAAACTTTTAGAATTATTTCTTGTCCAAAACCTAAAAATTTTCTTAAGAAACAATCAGGAAGCCTTTTGAGAGATGGAGGAAGGTAATAGAGCAAAAGAGTTTTTATATAACAAAATTAAAAATATATGAAACAAGCAATAGTATTGTACATTCATTTCATATAAGAAAAAGGGAAGAGACTTATGGGACATTCTATTATAACAATATTTTTGTAAGTGATAATTGATGTTTTCAAAATTTTACACTTATTTTAACCAAAGAAATAATTGTTGTCAAGAATTTGGAATTAGTTATAATAAATTTATAGTTTCTTAACGACCAATAAAAATTTAAATTCCACCTTATAACGTCAAAAAATGCGTACAGAGTAAATTTAATTTTTTTCTATTGTATTGTACCTTTTTTAGATTAAAAAGACTCATATATCTTTACGGAAAAATGGATCAAGATTTCAAAAAAAAAAAAAAAAAAATTTTTTGCATACTTGTGCCAAAATTGTATCATGGTTAACATTTAAAAGAAAACAATGTTTTTTAAAGAATCTTTTCAATTGATATAACTCTTTTTTCCCAAAAAGCTTCCATCAGCCTCCAAAACATATCCAAAATTAAGATCAATCAAATCTCGTTTTCCTGAGAAAAAAAAAATTCCTGATTTTCACATATTTTGATTTTGGATTTTGATTTTTTCCAAAGGTTTCAAATGATTTAGTGTTAAATACTCACATTCATAGTAACAAATAATAATTAATAAATAAATTAAAATTAATAATAATTTACTAATAAATTTTCTTCTAATTCTAATTTCTACAATTATTTTACTTTAATAATTTCCAATTACGGATCTGAAACTTTCAGGACCTTATTGCTCTATTATTTCCTACAAATCCTTGAAGGTTCATTTAAATATTTTCCGGGGATGAATTCACGATTCTTGTACTCCAAAGGCCTTTGTTTGTGATAAAGTAGTTTATAGTATTTTTAGTTACACACTTTGTGTGTGATGTGTGTAAAATACTTAAATATATTGTAACAAAAAGGGACAAAGTCTGTCTCTCTCTTTGTGCCATGCCGGCACGCGATTGGCTGAATGACTTCTATCTCTCTCCCACCAATGCAAATGTACATATAGAATGTTCTGGAAACATCTAGTAGGTGGTGGAACGTTGGCGAATATTGGAGTATATTCTAGAATGTTGGGTTGCGGGTATATAAGGCGCTCAGCTCAAGCCCAGGGACAGTTCTGTATAGAAATTCAGTTGTGAATTTCCGTTACAACAAAGCTATTTTTAGTGTGGTTTGAATTAAAAGTGATTATTGTCTTTTGATTGTTTTGACAAGTGTGATTGTGCAATAAAGTGTATACAAGTGTTATAAAAAAGTGATTGTTAAATGTGAAAGTGATTATTAATTTCCAAAAGAAATTAAAAGAACAAATAAACGCCATCTCAATATAGTTTTAAGACGTAACGTTATAATATTTATAATAATTAAAGTCAAGTTAACTTAAAAATTTGCATTAATTCAAGGGGAAGCTCTTTTCCAGCAATTTCGCATTAAAAGTTACTCCAAAGTCTTAGTCTAAACTATAGGTACTTAAACTTGTTTGTTTCACAGATCTTTTGTTAACGTTTAGCATTGATTACTAAGGGTTGACTTAGATCAGTTTGAAGATGAATTATCTATTTTATGGCAAATTTTTGACGGAAGAATTATTTTGAATTTTAACTTAAACAAAGAAATGTTAACGTTTAACTTGTACCCAAAAGGCCTTTATTTGTATTAAAGTAGGTATGTAGTTTATAGTATTTTTAGTTACATACTTTGTGTGCGATGTGTGTAAACACTTAAATAAATGGGAGTCAAGTAAACTTAAAAATTTGCATTAATTAAAGGCCGCCGAAATTTAATACTTTTGATTTATTTTGGCTATTCTGGATAAGGGGAAGCCCTTTTCCAGCATTTTTCTACTAAAAGTAGCTCCAAAGTCTTTGCCTAAACTATAGGTACTTACACTTTTTTGTTCCACAGATCTTTTGTTAACTTTTAGTATTGATTACTAAGGGTTGATTTAGATCAGTTTGGAAATGAATTATCTATATTATGGCAAATTTTTGACGGAAGATTTTTTTTTTTTGATTTTAACTAAAACAAAGAAATGTTAACGTTTAACTTGTACCCCAAAGGCCTTTTGTATTAAAGTAGGTATGTAGTTTAGAGTATTTTTAGTTACACACTTTGTGTGTGATGTGTGTAAAATACTTAAATAAGTTGGAGTCAAATAAACTTAAGAAATTGCATTAATTAAAGGTCGCCAAAATTTGATACTTTTGATTTTTTTTGGATATTCTGGATAAGGGGAAGCCCTTTTCCACTAGTTTTCTACCAAAAGTAGCTTCAAAATCTTTGCCTAAACTATAGGTACTTAAACTTTTTTGTTCCATAGATCTTTGGATAACGTTTTGCGTTGATTACTAATGGTTGATTTAGACCAGTTTGAAGATGAATTATCTATTTTATGGAAACATTTTCGACGGAAGAATTTTTTTTGAATTTTTACTAAGACAAAGAAACGTTAACATTTAACTTGTACCCCAAATGCCTTTATTTGTATTATAGTAGGTATATACTTTACAGTTCTTTTAGCTAGATACTTTGTGTGTGATGTGTGTAAAATACTTAAATAAATTGGAGTCAAGCAAACTTAAAAATTAGCATTGATTAAAGGTCGCCAAAATTTGATACTTTTGATTTATTTTCAATTTTCTGGATTTGGAGAAGCCTTTTTCCAAAAGTAACTCCAAAGTTTTAGCCTAAACCATTATAAATTTTTATGTTCCACAGATTTTTTGTTAACGTTAAGCGTTTATTACTAAGGGTTGACTTACATTAGATTCTATGGAAAAAATTTTGGCAGAAGAAATTATTTTGATTTTAACTTAGACAAAGAAACGTTCAAATTTAAACTTTAAATCACTCAAATATTAAAAAAGTGGTCTGATTTGGTCAAACTTTGACTCTAGAAATCGTAACTTCATAATAAAATCTGGACAGTCAAAGAACGTTTTTTTTTTCACTGAATTTCTAATCAAAGATTTTTTTTTGTTTTTGATTTTATCAAAATTTTTTAGGCAAAAAATCGTTTGGAAAAAAAATACAAAACAAACTTAAATTGGGCCGAATTTATGCCAACAAATAATCATTGAAGATTTGGAAGAAAATATTTTCTATTTTTATTTATAATACAAACACATTCATATATGACAATATATTCTTATGCTAATTCGTTCAATAAAAAGCTTTTTTCCAACTTCTCGTGTATGTAATGGGGTGAATTGGCTATGAGAGCCACGAGGGTGGTTTTGGGAATGCCAGACGTAAAAGGTTTGAGGGATGATTACGCGAATGCTCATTCTATGACGATGATAGTAATAATAATAATAATAATAATAATAGTTTATATGAGATGTGGGAATGTGAGAATTTTCAGCTGTGGAAAGGGATGTTTTTCCATTTTCTATGCAGGAATTTCGCATATGATATTTGCACATATATGTATGTATATTTGAATTTGTGTCCCTCTCGATTTCCAATTCTTGACATACCTTAACGCCCCCTCTGGAACCGAGACGATCGAAACGTGTGGTGCGATGTTTGTAATTTATAATAAATGGTTGGAGCGCGATGGAAAATTCGGAATTTTTCGCGTTTTTCCCATGTTCCGGTTTTTTATTCGCGTTGAATTGGTTCGAATCGAGCTTTTCTATCTTTGTTCGTTTATTAAGGTTATTTTGTCGATTATAATCGAAATGACTTCTCTTTTGCATGAATATTTTCTCTCTTTATGGCTTATGTGTATGGATGTTTATATCCGTTTCGGGGTGAATACGACAACCTGTTGACTTTTCTATTTAAAGTTAGGTGTATGTAAATAGTTATAGATGAAATTCAATTGGGGGATCACACGGTGGAAAGGGGATGAAATTGTCATTACTATGCATAAATTTTCCGGCATTTCTACAACAAAAAAAACGGTGTGTAAATTTCTAAACTTTTTTTTTATTTCGCTCGGTAAAAAAAGGGCTAATTATCGTTCAATTATGGCCAATTTTTTTTTTTTTGGCAAATCTTTCTCATTCAAAAAATTTGCAACGCCTCGTTAAGATGTCATGATAATTATTTCCGAGCAAAAACGCAAATGAAAAAAAAAAAACACCGAAATGCGATGAATGAAATTTTTTTTTTGGGGAATAAAAGAAAAAATTAACTTATCGTTATTTTTCCCGCGAATAATTTTCAAATTATTCTTGTTTATTCGACAAAAAAAGAAGGTAATCTAATGTTTGCTCGATTTTTTGGTTCCCATGAAATTTGCACCGAGAGCCAAAATGTGCCCGCCGTCTCCTCCCACCTCACCCCCAACACCATTCCACGCCAAACAATTCCGATATTTTACTGTACTTTTCTGATGTTTGAAGTTGTTATTGGGAGATTTCTATCTCTTTTGGATTACCAAATTATTCTAATTGGCCGTGCAGTGTTTAGTTGTAATTTGGTGTTTTAGAATGAACCAAAAAAAAAAAATTGGAAAAATTATACTTTGGATGATGGTAATTGTAACTAGCCGTGTCTAATGTGAAAATTTTGGGAATAACTTCAAATGATTTTGTAAAAGTTATTAGAAGAAATATTATAATTTCCAACCCTTACAAATGATATAATTTCCCATCGGTAAAACCCCATGAATCTTTTTCATTTTGATTTTTATAATTTTCCTTTAATTATTTCCTAGATCAATTTTAGTGCAATATATTCCATAAGAGCACAAAAATTATAATTTGTGGTATAAAGAAGGGTGAAATAAGCGTTATCTTCTAATAAATTTTTGTGCCAATTTCTGTGAATTTGTACTGTGTTATTTTGCCAAGGGAAAAATTTATATTGACTTATAAATTTTTTTTCCTTATTAATTTTTAATCAATAATGAATTCCCAGAAACCTTTTGTTAGTACGCAAACAACAGTTTCTTATCATTGAGCAGTAAATATTATTAAAAATGTTAATTAACTTTAAAAAAGGAGTTTAAGGCAATAAAATAAAAATAACTAAATAATTTTTTAGCAATTTTTGCCTAGAATAATTCATAATTTCGTCACAATTATTGGTTATAAAAATCATAGCTATAAACACCATAGTTATAACACCATAGACTTTTTTTTTATTCGAAAATCTATTGCCTTAAAAAAAAGTATATGGTTCTTAACCGCAAATTTCATAATCTTTTTCCACCCCTTTTGACATAATGTCTGTTACAGTGACGACGAAATTTTTTTGCCAAAAAAAATAAGTTTGTAATTGTTCCTAAGATTTGATCACTAATTGATGTGATTTTGCATAAAAACAAATTTTGTAAATCCTACTTCAGTGATAAGTTGCAGTTTTGGGTAGTAAAATTATGCAGAATCCTCTTTTATCCCCTTATACACAATGCTTATTGTAGATGTAAAAAATAAATTAAATTTTTCAAAGAAGAGAAGCTGATTAGTTTTACAAAGATTTGATCGAAAATACGGAAAAAATTTGTCACAATTTGGTATTGAAGATTTTGTTTTGTAGAACTCATGATAGTTGTGCCTTTAATTGAAGGGATGCAATTAATTGCATTAGTGTGCACTTAGTTTTGAAACACTGAAAACATTGTATATAAATATGACCAAAATAAAACGATTTTATTCGAACAATTGTCGTTTTCAGATAAATGAATTCGATCAATTTACTTTGATTTTATTAAGGCACCCTTATTTAACATATCTTAAGGGTAGCTTATCATAAGATTACCGTAGGTTACTGTATTTGTACCAAAACAAATAAAAGTACCTAAAAAAAATCAAGGCAAATTGTGCGAAATCAATTTTTTGACGAAAATTTTTTCAAATAAAATCGTTGCACTCTAATGCAACTAAATACATCCCTTTAAAGAGTCCAGTTTACGTAAGTCATAGAAAATAATCTTCAATGCTAATAAATGCCAAAATTTGATCGATTTTTTAATTAATTGATTTTCCGGAAAATTAACTTCATTTTTTGCTGCCAAAACCAGTGTTGTTTAAAAGGGGATGAAAAAGTATTGTGCATTAAAAACCAAAAACCAAATAGTCATAAATTTCTTTACAATTCCTTATAATAATGCTAAGCGATTATATTGCAATACTTATTATTAACTTAAGTAGATTATTTCATTACCTCATTACCAAAACTCCTTTTTCTATTTTGCCAGAGAAAATATGAAGTTTTCGATATTAAAACGCAAAATCCTATTCCATCTCCTTTTTATATAAAGGCTGTTGCAGTAGCAACAAAAAAATTTTGAAAAAAAAATAATTTGCCATTTTTTCAAAGATTAGATCCCTACAATTGTTACGTTTTAATAATCTTAATTCATTACCATTACCCATTTTATTATCTTCCTGGTGTAAATATAAGTTTTGAATAGAGGAAGTGTAGAATCCTGTTTCATCCCTTTTTTACATAATACCGGTTTTGGAAGTTTATTTTTGGAGGAAGATAATCTTTTTAATTTTTCAATAATTTGATCAAAAATTTGGACAAATTTTGTCACAATTTGACATTGAAAATATTATTTTGTAGGGTTTACTATAGCTGTGCATTTGAAGGGGTGTATTTAGTTGCATGAGTGTGCATATGTTTTTTTTAAACACCCAAAATATTTTTTTAAGAATATAACGATTATGTGCGAACATTATTGTTCCAAAAAATTATTTCTAACTATTTTTTTTAGGTATCCTTGTTATCATAAAGTAACCCGAAATTTCATAAGATACCGTATTTGTATTACCAACGCAAATAAGAGTACCTAACGGTGTTTAAAATCAAACCCCAAATCATTACCTAAATTAAATCATTACCCCCCCCCCTTCCATGAAAAAACGCAAACCCGAAACTATTCAACTCATCATTCGATTTATGAAGATTTAAATCAATTTTTTTGATCAATAAAAATTTCCATTGAAATGCATACATTTGCTTGAAAACACCAACGTTTCCCACGTGAGAAAAAAATGCAGTTGAATTTCGAAATTTTCCATCACAAAACAATAAACGAAAAAAAAAAACGTTTCGATGAGAACCTTGTTAAACTGCATTTTTTCGCTGCACTTCTTTCTTACTTTTCCTATTAAACTCTTGTCCGCACCTTCTCCTCCACCCCTTCCTCCTCCTCACATTTTATATGGTTTGTCCACGTCACGTACGTTTACGCTAATATGAAACAAATTGTACGTAAAATTCGATTATAGACGAACAAAAACCACCGTTTGATCGATCGATCGATTCTAACCGATAATCTCAACGAAATGAGATCGTTCATGATGCAGCATCTCTCACACGCGGACTTGGTAATTGTATACGATGAAAAATGTGATCAATGGAAAACAATTATTTCGGAAAAGTCATCAGATTGGTGGGAATTTTTTTTCCGAAATTTAGTTTTGGTGAAAATTTGTACTCATACTTGTTTTGTATGTATATTAGACTGATTCAAAAAAAAATAAGATTTTTTTTTCTTAATTATATCGAAAATATTGTTGGAAATGACAAAATAAAAATCCTGTGTAAGTTTAAGCTCTTAATATTAATATTAAGAGGTGCCGCATCGCAAACTTCGATTTTCCATTTAAATAACATGGGAACAATATTCTCTTGCACTTTGGAATTTTATAGCTCACGTTGGTGACAATATTTCGGAATGACCAAGATATATTCTTGTAGAAAATATTTTGATCTACAAAAAAGGTCTCTAACAAGTTTTTGATGTATTTATTTCTTCAAAAGTTATTTAAGGTCAAAGTTGAACTAAAGAGAAATTTTAATATTTTTTCAATTTATTGACGCAATTATCAATTGTATCAATTGTTATCAATTGATCGTTTAATTTCCTACAAGAATATATCTTGGTCATTCCGAAATATTTTCACCAACGTGAGCTATAAAATTCCAAAGTGCAAGAGAATATTGTTTCCTTGTTATTTAAATGGAAAATCGAACTTTGCGATACGACACCTCTTAATATTAATATTAAGGGCTTAAACTTTCACAGGATTTTTTTTTGTCATTCCCAATATTTTCGATATAATTAAAAAAAAAAATCATCATTTCTTTGAATCAGTCTAATATATTAAGAGGTGCCGCATCGCAAGTTTCGATTTTCCATTTAAATAACATGGCAACAATATTCTCTTGCACTTTGGAATTTTATAGCTCACGTTGGTGACAATATTTCGGAGTGACCAAGATATATTCTTGTAGAAAATTGAACGATCTACAGGAAAGGTCTCCAACAAGTTTTTGATAAATTAATTCCTTCAAAAGTTATTCGAGGTGAAAGTTGAGCTAAAAAGAAATTTTAATATTTTTTCAATTTTTTGACGCAACCATCAATTTTATGAGAAAATTTTATAGTTTTTTTTTTGTAGAGTACTTTTTTTCTATAACTTCTCTCTTTAAAGGTTTTTGATATTTTTCACAGGTCCTAAGCTATATGCATTAAACTGAGAATTCCCTGAAATATTATATTTTTAACATAAAAATATTTTTTTTTTATTACAATTAAATAACTTAGGACTTGTGGAAAATATCCAAAACTTTTATAGAGATAAGTTATAGGAAAAAAGTGCTCTACAAAAAATGTACTATAAAATTTTCTCATAAAATTGATGGTTGCGTCAAAAAATTGAAAAAATATTAAAATTTCTATTTAGTTCAACTTTGACCTCGAATAACTTTTGAAGGAATAAATATATCAAAAACTTGTAACAGACCTTTTTTGTAGATCGTTCAATTTTTTACAAGAATATACCTTGGTCAATCCGAAATATTGTCACCAACGTGAGCTATAAAATTCTAAAGTGCAAGAGAATATTGTTTCCATGTTATTTAAATGGAAAATCGAAATTTGCGATACGGCACTTCTTAATATCAATTTTAAGAGCTTAAACTTTCACAGGATTTTTTTTGTCATTCCCAAAAATATTTTCGATATAATTAAAAAAAAAAAATCATCATTTTTTTTGAATCAGTCTAATATATATGTGATGTGTTTTCATCACGTTTTCTTTCTAGTCTCGTTCCGCACTTACTATTTATTTAGATCTGTATCTATTGGTCCTTGTACAAGCAGATGTACGTGACTGAAATACCGTAACAAGGCGAGAATTACGACAGTAGCCGCCGCCCCGGCTTCTCTACTTTATGAGTACCAACCAGAAGTACCAAATGTTTACATAAAATCAATTCATTTCAACAACTTTCATCAATTTTTTAGTAGAACCAAATCGAATCATTAAAAGCTCAGGAATGAGAGTACCAATTTTTAAGACTTTTTTCGGAAAAAAAATATTAATTAGTTTTAAACTAATCTAGGTATCATTTGTTACATTTTAGAAGCTCAACAACAAAGAGCTTTAATTGATCTGAAAGATTTTTTTGGAAGCTTTATGGTCAGAAAAGAAAAACTATGCTTTTTTCTAAAGCTTATTTTTACCAAATTAATTAAATTAATTTCGACATTAACTTTGATAATTGGAAAATAATTTTGAGCTTTCATTTGTATACAGAGAGTAAACAGTGGGTGTTCGTATGTTTTGAACGTGCAAACAAACAAACTCTAATCGAATATGCATCAAACAAAAGCTTTTTCACAACCAGTGAAGCCCTGCGATTGTTAATGCCACCTGGTGGCATAAATGAAAACATGTGCCTAATCAAAGGCCAAAGCTTTTGATTCAGTGCCATTGACCTAACAAATAGCTAAGAAAACACAAAAATATGTAAGTCTTCTGTTTTCGAAGGAAAAAAGCTTTGTCGTTCGTTGTTGTTGTTAATATTTGTGTGATCCTATTGTTGAGAGCCGCTGGTTTATTCAAGATGTTCTCATTGAAAATGTATTAAACGATAATCTGCATTACGTAGTCTAGTCTCGTTTGCCTTAAGACACGACTACCTTTCATTGAACATGTCCTGAGGGGGACGACACACGTGATTGGCCTAATATTATTGTCGCCAACACATTCTTAACCACAAGATGGCCGTTCATCCGGTCACTTAAAAAAAAAAACCTTCATTATTGCACTGAGGTCTTATTAGTCGCTGAAATTGAGAAAAAAAATCAATTTTTCTATTGTTGCACTTTAAAAGTCTTCATCTCATATTTTGCATAAGTTTTCGGGTAGAACTGATATAAAAATTCATCTAATAACAATACAGATAAATTTTCTATTGATATTTTCTATTGATATTCTCTATTTTTTTAATCAATATTGAAATTGAAAGCTCTATCACCTAAATTTATTGGAATGTAATGGAACCAATAGTTCAAATAACATAGAGATTTTAAATTAAGGAAAATTATTTTCTTGTGATCTATTTTTTTTCTACTTTATTTTTAATTCAAAGCTTAAATATCTTCAAAGCTTAAAAGCACAGCTATTTTCCATTATTTTAAAAAAATATTTCATTATGCTGGGATCAAATTTTCTTTAATCATTATCCACTCTTAATTTTAGTAGTATAGAGATAAGTATAGTGAATCGGCCCTAGGGGGTATTTGGTTTATAATTTCGGGGTATGTTGATACTATTAAGATACATTGATTTGGCAAGTTTCAGATTCCTATGTATTACCGTTTCTTCAAAAATCGAAAAAAGCTGGAAATCAGAAAAAAAAAATTTCTCAGAAACTTGTCAATCGAGTTATTTGAATTTTGGATATGTTAAAGGGGCTGATGGTAGCTTCGAGAAAAAAAATTAAGAGCTTTATCGGTTGATAAAATCCTTAAAAAAGAGGGCATTTTCTTTTAATTTTAATTTTTAACCATGATAAAATTTTGGTACAATCACGAAACTATTTTTTTTTGAATTCCCCATCCTATTTCCTTTAAAGTTTTGAGTCTTTTAAATTTAAAAAAAAAACGGTACGTCATATTGAAAAAATTTAAAAACCGATTTTTTTACACAAAAATTCATTAATGTAATAATAATAAATAAATCCATTAAGGAACTTCTTAAATTTATGATGAAAATTGGATTTAATTTATCCACAGTAAAACTTGAAAAAGGCAAAATTTTAGTAATTCTAGTAAAGAATAAATTATTCAACCCTCTGGCACCCCTTCTGTTCATTCTTCGGAATGTCTTCGTGCTCATATGTGATAAATTTTTTAGGGCAAATAATAATAAATATGTGAAACATGAAAAAATCACCGAGCATCCCCTGCATCATCCCCGATTCGCCGATTCGACCCGGTCATATAAATTTGTAAGTCCAATTCCAACTGTCGGTCCCCCCTTTGCAGAAACCGCCATAAAAAACAGCGCAAACACGTAGATTTCGCCACGACAACGACCCCAACGTACAAGATCTCCTCGTTCGCTATAATATGTCGTCATTCCCCCATTCCCGTACCCGGGACTAACCGGGCTCATCTTCTTCATCCCGCTGCCTGATTTATGGCATTGCGGTCATAAAAAATCGTGATAAAAACCCAAGTCACTTGCTCTCTGTTTTATGCTCTGTAATTTCACTCGGCATCGCCCATTCTCATTCCCGTTTTTGCTTCCCTAGTTTTTTTTCGATGAAAATATCGCCGAAACGAAAAAAATGTTTCAAACGCTGAAAAAATTTCGGTTTGATACTACATGAATTTGCACGGAAGTATTTTGGTTAATGTTGGGTTGAATGGTCGCCGAAAATGATTTTATGCGATTCGGAAACGGAAAGCATTCTCCGTCTTATGGAGGAATAGTTAAAAAAAATAACTGCTCATGTCCGGTGCGGCCGGTTTTGGTCAGTGGTCCCTCACCATGCTATGGAGTTCAGCTTGCCCAGAAATATTTTTATGGATGATCTGATATGTGATGAGGGATTTTGGCATTCTAATTCCGAGGGTTGGATGCTCTGTGTTTAGGCTAATCGCTTCCGTTGTGATAGCGATCCCGAGAGCGATCCCGGTCGTGCTAAGTCTTCAGTGTCCGGGAAGGACAATGTTCCGGAACGGTGTGGCGTTATTATTACCGTCGTCTTCCACTTGATAATTTATTCGCTAGAATCGGAATGATAAAATCTAGGAGGCGGCGAGAGGTGCCCCATTCCCGACCGGATTCCCGGAATATATTATTTGCGTCCGACCGGAACCGATAGCATTACAATTACCGGAAGCGGTGTTACGTTGACCACCGTCCACCGCCGTCCGAACCGAATATATTTATTTGGAAGCTAGATTTTCATTATTCGCCGGATTTTTTTTCAGTCGATTTTTTTTTTTTTTTGATATATGATCCCAGAGGAAAGAACTTGATGGTATTTTTATTCAAATGCTTTTCTGGACCGCATTTATTTTGTGGATTTTTTGTTTTGTTCAACGAAAAACACAATCTAGGCGAGGGAAATTCATCAATTTTTAATGGACATGAGGATAAATATTTCAAAAGTTTTCCATTGTCCAAACAATGTATTTCATTTTCCTTGAAAAAAAAAACATATACACTCATATAAAATAATAAAATCCCGAGGGATGGAAACGGAAAAATTAATTAATACATGCCAATTGTTCCCGGTACGGAAAAAATTAATTTGAAGAAATCGCCGATTTTCAGTTGAAAAGCGAAAAGAGGAAACTTGGGAACAATAAAAATACAAAGCATTTCCCAACTTTATGGACATGAAAAAAATGTTTTTCCATAAAGTATCTTTGAAAATTTGTTAATTTTTCCTGCAATGATGACAATTGGCTTGTTTTCATTTTACTAAAGGAATATTCAATTGCAGTCGACAAAAAATCACAGAAGAAAATTAGTTTTCAGAGAAGGAAAATTGATTTTTTTTCTTGGCAGATAACTTCTAAAGTTTAACTTTGGTGTATTCATTTTCCTTTTTCTTGTTCAAAACTCTTCAGCCCACCATTTTCTTTATCCTCTTACTTAATTGTTTTTGTTAAATCTAAAGACTGATAACTTTAACGGGATTCTGAGGAATCCCGAATTTAAAAATCTCAAATAAAAAAAACTCAGCTGCCAAAAACTAGAATGCACCAAGCAAATTTGGCTACTAAAATAGAAAATTGTTTTCTCCAAATAGAAATTTGAAAAAAAAATTATCCAAATTTTCCCAAATTCAGATTTGGAGCGACTTTATGAACTTCCATATCGTTGGAAAATTCTTCTGAAAAATTTTTCAGTCAGTCTATTCCAATACTGTTCTTAATTCCTTCTATCCACTCTACCGCTCTTTTATTTTTCTCCTCTATTCTTGCTTCTATTAGGTCTTCAAAATGATATGGTGGGATACCAGATATAATACATCAAATGCCTGGAAGCTGTAAAAAAAATTTGCTGAATTTTTTTTTATTTTCAAATAAATTGCACAATCTGCATAGGGTTGCAATAAGTGCATTCAATCCATAGACAATCACATGTAAGCACTAGTCCCAGTAGATTAGTGCTGTAAAAGTACAAAGATTTTTAACAATCAATAGCAACAATAACAATAATAGTAATTCTTATAGCAATAACAACAATCATTAAAACAATCAACAATTACAATAAGAATAATAATAATAGTCTATAATAACAATAACAATTCTAATAATAATGTGAAACATTAATATATAAGTAATATATAAAAATAAAGGTATATAATAAGAAATAATAATTTGGCAACAGATAGTTAATAGGAATATTTGTTTAGTTACAAAATCTAACAGGCAAATCTAATACATTCCATTTTTGTAACCTTCTAATCATCTCATTGTTGTCCAACAAGTTTATTGCGAGATAATTGAAATGATCGTCTAGTTTTGTCAGATATTTTTTACTAAATCTTTGAATTTCCTCCTTTACAGATGGAATTTCTGTATCTTCATGTATTTTTTATTGTTTACATACCATGGAGCACCGATTATTTGTCGTAGGGTCCTTGATTGGAATCTTCGTAGGATTTCAATGTTGGGCTTGGATGCAGTATCCCACAACTGTATCCCATATGTCCATATGGGCTTGAGGATGACCTTGTACAGAAGAAGTTTGTTTTCTGTTGATAATGGTGCATTAGATGCCATTAGCCAGTACATTTTTTTTGTATTTTTTATTTAAATGTTCTCGAGTTTTTTTGATTTGTACAGCCCACGTAAGTTTTTGATCTAAGTGCTCTTTTGCGATAGTTTTGTGCCTTCCATTGTAACCGGTGGACATATATTTCTGCGCAGTGTAAACATTATATGTGTAGATTTTGTGTTGTTTATTTTTATTTTCCACTTTTTTGCCCATTTTTCTACTTTTTTCAGGTATTTTTGGAGCTTTAACGAAGCTTTATTGGGTTTATCTGCTGCGCTTACGATGGCTGTGTCATCAGCAAATGTTGCCACTAATGCGTAAGTTGTATTTGGCATATCGGCTGTGTAAAGGGAATACAACAGAGGTCCCAGTACGCTACCTGGGGGAACCCCGGCTGTTATTTATTTAGGAGTCGTTATTTCCGATTTGTATTTGACTTGAAAGATACGGTTTTCCAAGTAGGACGAGATTATGTTAAAATACTCAGGAAGTTGTTTTTTGATTCTAAAAAATTGATTAAAAATAGTTCAAATTACCATATAGTACAGTCGTGGAAGTGAACTTTATTATTTTACTCTCCAAAAAATACGTAGAAACCATTCTTTTTATTAATAGATAGATTAGGTCTCAAACATGATTTCAACTTAAAAAATCCTTCACCCAAAATTGATTTTCCAAAAAAAAAATAATTTTTCATTATAACTTTTGAACCGTGCTAGATACAAATAAAATAGTTATTATCAAAATGAAAGTCAAAATTTCGCTTTAAAAACAATAAGACCATTGATCTTTGATCGCGATAATGATCAAAATTAGAATTAGAAAATAAGTTCCCAATACTTGATAAGAAATCATTTTTTATGATTCTCAATATACGGATGTTTATTAAGACCGAAGGTCATAATTGTGCGAAGAAAAATAACCCATACAAAATCAACGATCTTCATCCTCAAAAATAAATTTTAAATTGACAAATATTAATTCCGGATTAAAATTAAAAGTTATAAAGAAAAATTATTTAAATAACAATCATTTTCTTTGCAATATATGAATTATAAGTCGAAAGAAATACCGTTCTAAATGTTCTGTACTCAAAAGTCAATTTAAACGAGAAATCCTAAGCTTACTTTGTACAAATCAAGGCACTGTAGTTATGGCGCAGAATGCACGGGCCAATCATAGCACACCGTACAAAACTCAATCTTTAATTCGACCAATCAGTGAATTTGTTACTAAAACTTTATAGATTTTAACCAATGACATGATTCTTTGGTGTATGTTCCTTATATCTTGTTCCAAAAGATCTCCAGTTTGGTCAATGTAGAAATTTTCACAGAAACCACATTTAATTTGATATATTCCGGTTTTATTTTTCGTTGTAATTTGATTGTTCTCCAAAGGTTTAAGAAATTTAATTATATTGTTGAAGTTATTTTTCTTTAGGAAGTTGGCGATTGTAAAACAAAATATATTATTGAAGTTTGATTTTATATATTTTTTGTTTTCTTTTGGTAGAGTTAGAAGAATGGATTTTTTAGTAAATTTCGATATTATTTTGTCTACGATTGAGCTGTTGTATCCGTTAGTTAAGGCTAAATGTTTAATTATCTCAGTTTTTTCTTCACGAGCTTTGGTGCTAAGAGAGAACTTGATCGCTTTGTACACTAGACTGTTGTAAGCTGG
The DNA here is from genome assembly GCA_958496175.1 of Sisyra terminalis. NCBI lineage: Eukaryota > Metazoa > Arthropoda > Insecta > Neuroptera > Sisyridae > Sisyra > Sisyra terminalis. The sequence goes on along the minus strand of OY292278.1, from coordinate 49,242,662 downwards.
AATTTTTTTGGTTTTTTGGATGAAATAATGTTTTATGGATGTTATATAGAAATATAAACTTAATCAAGCTTAATCAAGTTCCCTCTTAGCACCAAAGCTCGTGAAGAAGAAATTAAGATAATTAAACATATAGCCACTACTAACGGATACAACAGCTCAATCATAGACAAAATAATTTAAAAATTTACTTAAAAATACACTCTTCCAACTCTACTAAAAGGAAAAGAAAAAATATACAAAATTAAATCTCGATAATATATTTAGTTTTACAATCACCAACTTCCTAAAGAAAAATAACTTCAATATCGCATTTTCATCAAACAACAATATAATGAAAATTCTTAAACCATTGGAGAACAACCATATCTAAATTTGAGTTTCTCATTGGTTGATGATATTAAATTATATGATTTTTCCTGGGGACTTAACTACTGTAAAACGGGAAATTTATAAGAATATTGCATTAATCTACTATTAGTTTTAAGTTCCAAAATTTATAAAGAGTTATTAAATGGATGAAATTGTAATATAAGTTATAATTTTCAATGATCCATTTGAATTTTTAGCAAAAACTCAAAAATTTGCCAAGAAATCAAAATTTTGGCAATATATAGTGCCCGATATGATCTCATGTAAAAAAACACTAGCACTTTCGACATCAATCTTCGGCCAAACTATGGCAATTATGGAAAATTGGTAAAAAACATTTTTATACAAAAATATCCTTAGCTTTCTTTTTGGTAATAACTATTTTATTTGTATCTAGCACGGTTCAAAAGTTACAAGGTTACAAGGAAGAAATATTTATTTTTTTAAGAAAAAATCCATTTGATTGATTTCTGAATGAAAATCATAATAAGCACCTATTCTATCAAAAATTGGCTCCTTTTTGGTAGTAATAATTTTGATTTAAATGTATAACTTCTTGATTTATTTCATTAATCCGGGCAGATTTCTCTTTAAAAGGGAACAGGACAAGAAAATTGAGTTTCCCAGCTCCAAATATTTATTTTTTTAAGGAAAAATCCATTTGGCCAGTTTCTATGTGGAAATCATGATAAGCACTTAATCTATCAAAAATTGGCTCCTATTTGGTAGTAATAATTTTGATTTAAATTTTTGATTAATTTAAATTCATTCCATTTACCCGGACAGATTCCTCTTTAAAAGAAAAATTTTATTTTCCAGACTCAAACTTGAATATTTTTCTCTCTAATAGCTTTAATTTTCATCATTTCCATCCTAATTTCTCATTCGAAAGTGACACAAAGTCTAAAATGGATGGTTGAATTTCTCAACTTGCTGTGAACATCGTTAAAGGTTGATGCTTCGTCATTTCGGTGATGACTGAGCATTTTTTCCTTGTAATCCCGTCTGTTTCTTTCCATCGAATATATTTTCCAATAAATTTATCACTGTCCACCATTCAATTTCTCTTTTTTTCGCTGTTACCACGTACAATCCATTCGGCGTACGATGCCATGAAGAATCGGCAATTGTTACACAAGTTTTTCGGTGGCATTTTCAAGACAAGTGGCTGTAAACTTTGGGAGCATAATACAAAATTAATTAATTAATGTAATGCAAAGGAAAAAATTGTTAGACGCGTTTTGTATTTCACGCTTATTAAATTTTGATTAAGTATTTCTTTTTTTCTGAATTCTATTTGAGGATTTGTACTTTGTGTTGATTATTATTTAATTTTCTAATTTGGGAGTAAAAATCGACTCTAATCGTTCCTCTGTGGATGTTATTTACGGTAGACATTCCGACGGCAACGGAATTCAATGGAATGATGGATGAATTGCGCGAGTCATTTGGCTGATGCCTATTTAACGCCGTTTCGGTCACAGAAAATATGTTGGATTTCGAAAATTTCGAATATGGCCGAATGTGTTTTAGGGACACACCTACCCCGGCTAGTTTACCCAGCTTGTCACCCGGATTTTCCGCGGTTTGTAATCACTCAATGTCACATCAGTTTTTTGAAGAATGAATGGGAGGCCTAAGTTTGCCGTCTTTTAGTCCCAGATTCATTCACTCGTGGTCCATTTACCAGCGAGGGTGGTTTTGGTGGTTGATGATTTGCCGTTGTCGGCTCTCAGACGGCCTCCATATTTAATGTTCTCACTACCACATAATTAATTAGTCCAACACTGACATGACATTGACGTAAGTATTTTTCCTGTCCTTTGAAATCTCTAAGACATCTCCAAAAAAAAATATAACATTCATGTCATTTATGATAAATTTTTCATTCTTAGGCTCGGCCATCCACCAACGACCGGTCAGTCAAAGAACTCGAGGAATCATTTTCCGCGTCATGATTGATCGCGAGCCATTAATTAAGGCCATTATAAGCGTTAATAGGTCCATGAAAAAAAAATATGTATATTTCAAAAGGATATGAATGAATTTTTGTTCTTTGCCGACTTGGGTGTTCCAATTCGGTGGAGGAGAATGGAATGAGGAGAGCGTAGGGGTATGTTTTGTGCAGAGGATAAACATTTTTTTTTCCTTTTTGCCTCACCATTGAAAGAAAGAGGTTTTTATGCTTAATAAATATATAATAAAATTGACGGGAAGAAATCAATTTCGGGATGGCTGTATGGGGATTAAGAAAATGATGACGTGTCCAGGGGTACAATGAAAAGGGAATATTAGTCCAGTCTGAGCCTGGCTTGTGTGTTCTCCAAGCGGATTTTTGTAATCCTAATAGAAAGAATTTTCATCAACGAAACTTTTCTCGTTTTTTTTTTTTTTGTTATCGAAGCTTTTCTTATTTCGTCCAAAAAAAAAATAATTAGACCTTTTTAAGTACCAAATTTAATGCCCTTATTCCATTCTGACACTTTTTTCACCTTAAACCATGTGTATACAATATATCGAATATATTGCGGTCCAATTTATGTAGTATAATTTAATAAAATTATATATAAATTTAAACAGAAGTTCAAACAAAAATATCTGTGACGTATTGCTCAGATACGTATTTTGATTGCCAAGCAATCTTCCTCAGTGGTCATCAAGTAGTTTGGATCATTCCGTAACTGCTTTGTGATGATTCCCTAATCTTATTTTGATCACCTTAAACCACTAAAAAAGCTTCAATAATCCAAGGAAATAATGAGCTTTTTCGAAGCTTGAAAAATTTACGATGATTGCAAAAATTAGCAAAACTTTATTTCAATGTGTAATAAACAATTTTTTTCTTTCCCACAAATCGAATGTGTCAGTGGCACTTGAACCCCCTGCCGGGGGATGTTTTATTCGATCCTCAACCCTATACATATCCAGACCCATTAAGCAGCCATTTAGGAAACCACACACGCACTTAACAAGAACAAATATATATATTATTATTTTCATTATTAGTCGAAAGACAAACTTTTCAACATCACCAACAGAAGCTTTTCAACGAAAAGCTCCCATTTTATCCACCAATCAAAAAAAAAAAATATATCTATCTGCCTAATTTTTTTCCTCTCGAAAAAATTATATGAGACAACTACGGTTTTCTTTTAAATAAAGATCTTAATTGTCTTGAGTTTGCAAAGTATTTTTTTTTTTTTTGGTGGTTTAAGGGTGGGAGGTAGGGGATGATTTTTCATGTTCTGTAATAAGTGTCTTACATTATGTTTTGTTCCCTACATTCATTCACAAGTGACTATGTCTGGACATGACTTTTGATTGAGATTTCATAGAGGGTTGGAAAAAGTGGTTGAAAAAATGTTCGACAAAGATGATAGGTAGGAAAAATAGAATGTATTCTATTAAGGGATGTGGCTGCGTTTGATTTCATATATCTATATGTAAATGTTTGAAAAGATAAGAAGAAAATTGGGACGATAATAAAGTGAAAATTATTTGAAATAATGAAAAGCATCGTGGGCAAAGTTAAAAGGAAAAGTGGTCAGGATTCTTTGGAATGTTTAATTTAAAGAAATCTCAAGTTTTGATTTTTTTTTTTTGTCTTTAAGGTAGATTTACGAGGGTGGTGAGCCACAGAAACATCAGTGACTAAGCTGCAATTGCCGTTGTGGAGTGTTGAAGAAAGAATTTCATGGAAAAAAATATTTTTCATCTTTTTAAATAGATCAAGTACTTTCCTTTTTTTAACGTTCTCCCTTGACTGGTCCGGGTATTTTTTTTTTCTTCTCAATCTCTTCCCGTTTTATCCTTTTTGTTCCCCATTCTCCCAGTATGAGTCCTCTCACGCTCATCATTTCTCGAGTACGTTTTTCCTAGCACATGTCCCTGACGAATGCTATATGGTCTTCACTTCCACTCATTTCCACCTCCACCCCATCCCACCCCCCGTGTTTAACCACCCCTCATCCCATTCTCTAGTCGGTGCGATCTGAAATCTTTTGATTAGGTTAGAAAATTTGGGTGGAACGAGGTGGAACGGATGGATGGATGCCTTTGAAAAGCGATGCCAAACCACCACCACCACCTCACGGCTCTTATACTTATGTTATTCCAGGATGTATGTATGTGTAGGTCTGGAACGATGGATTGAGGGTAAGGGAAAAATATAAAAGGAAATCTTTGAAAAGGTTTTTTCGAAAAAAATTTCTACCACTTCACGTGTACGTGAATTTATATTCTTCGTTACCCAGCTTTTGTTTCTGATGAAGGGATTCTTGAAGATTTTTGTTTTTGAAAGAAGAGGAGGAAAAAAATCATTTTTTCAAGTTTAATCAATATTAATTTTTTATCTCTTAAAAATATTTTTTCCCAAATTTATTCAACAAATATTTAAAATCTAAATTTTTTGTTCATTGTGTGAGAAGTTATACTTATTTGTCGTAATTGAAAAAAAAATGTTTTTAATCCACTGCCATAGCATCCTCCGGTAGTGCCTGAAGAGGCACATCAGTTATTAATAGTTTGTGATAACTAAAGTATGATATAATTGCATGTGAGTATAATTCCAATACAACAATTATAGTCTCAATTTAGAACAAAATATTTGTTGTCATTGGTCTCAACTGTCATTACGTTTTCATTCAATTGCTAATTTTTCCCATATGTCAGTTTTGTCAGAGTTGGACTGAAAATATTTCCCAGGAAGTTATTAGTTTTCAAATGATAGACTAATAAGTGGCTCATATTCCTTTTAACGATATTAATATCTGGCCACATTGCATTTTCTACTGTTTTTAATTTAATTCACGATTTTTTTGTTAATTCAATTCTTATATCGTGTGATTTGCTCTTTTGTATGTAATTTTTTATTGTGGTTTGATTTACTCACGAATTAAATTATAAACAAAGTAGAAAATGTAACGTTGTTAGATATTGATGTCGCTAAAAGCGACATTAGCCAAATTGGCTATTTATTCATACTGTATAGTATTACATAGTAGACTAGGCCAAAAAAATTGACTTTTTTTTTGAAAAGTATACCGAAAATATTGTTCAAGGTGACAAAAAAAAATATCGGAAAAGTTTGAGCCCTTAATATTAATATTAAGAGGTCTATCATCTTTAATTTCGATTTTTTATTTGTGCTTTCATTTTTGCGTCAATGCTGTCAAACTATCAAGGTAAAAAATCATCCGTACATATATTTATAAAAAATTAAATTCCCTACAAAAAACGTCTACCTGAAAATTTTCGCCAGACACGTCGTTTCCGAATAATCAAGCTTTAAATATTGATATAATTTTAAGATTTATCTTCTTTATTTTGAAATTTTGTAACTAACAAACAAATAAATTTATAAAAATGAACAGTATAGATTCTTGAAGGGAGTTTAATGCTCTACAAAAAAGGTCTCTTAACGTTCTTACATAAAATTACTTTTTCAAAAGTTATTCACAATTAAAGTTGAAGGAAAAATTAAATTATTATGTTTTCGAACCTATTTTCTTTGACTCAGTGGGACAAATTGATATTTTACATGATCGAATATCATCATTTTATCAATTTTTTTGCTTGAAATATCTAAATTTTATAATATATCCAAAGCTATAGGCGGTTAACAGCTATTTAATACACAAAAACGTAGAAAAATGTAAAAAAAAATAATTCAATTTTTCCTTCAACTTCAATTGTGAATAACTTTTGAAAAAAAGATTTTATGTAAAAAAGGTTCAGAAACCTTTTTTATAGAGCATTAAATTTCCTTCAAGAATCTATATTGTTCTTTTATATATATTTTTTTGCTCGTTAGTTACAAAATTCCAAAATAAAGAAGATAAATCTAAAAATTATATCAATGTCTAAAGCTTGATTATTCGGAAACGGCGTATCTGCCAAAATTTCTAAAGAGACATTTTTTGTATAAAATTTAATTTTCTAAATATATATGCGCAAATAAATTTTTTTACTCTGATAATTTGGCAGCATTGACGCAAAAATGAAAGCACAAATAAAAAATCGAAATTAAAGATGATAGACCTCTTAATATTAATATTATGGGCTCAAACCTTCCCGATATTTTTTTTTATTACCTTGAACAATATTTTCGATATATTTTTCAAAAAAAAATAGTCGATTTTTTTGGCCCAGTCTACTGTACAGTATTACATAATGTAATACACAATTGACTACTTATACAAATTTGTATCTTAGATATATGAATTAACTGTTAATCAATACAGAAAGGGCCACTAATTTCAAAATATTTATTTGAAATATTTACCCTATAGAAGTGGATTATTTATAAAATTTTATACAAAGATATGATTAAAAAACTAATTGCATGTATATACAATTTGTTTAAACGGTCAATTGTTTATACCTACAAGATGTTTAAATAGCGAATTAGTAAAAATTAAATTAATACAATAGCAATTGTATATTTTACTTACCCATTCATTTCTATGAATTGAAATTCATTTTTTATTCCAATATAGAAAAATATAATGTATCAATCGACTTTCCTTGTATTATTTCAAATACTGCATTGCATAATTTAAAAAAATACTAATCTAACTATTTTGGGTTAAAGTATGAATAAACAAGTACTCGAAATGGGTTGATAGGAATGCATGGGGAAAATTTTATTCAAATTGCTATTTTTTGTGTCTTATTTACTCGTCTGTAAAGTAACATTATTTTCACCCCGTTTTGGAATCTGTAATATTCGAAATTGAAAAAAAAAAACATTTACTCGAAATATTAAAAAGAATTAATGAAATTAATCATTTTATACCTTAAAAATAAAATAAAACGCCTAAGTAAACTATTAAACAATACAGGTATACTAAATAGTGCAATAATTACTTAATGTTATTCTTATTATTGTTAATAACTGAATCATTTTTGTAGAAATTTCCAAAGTAATTCTCTTTAGATAAAACATATTTCCCTTCAATGTACAAAGTAATATATTCAACTGAAGAATTGTCCCAAAGATGTGATAGTAGAAGTGGAGGCCAGTGAATTTATATTCACGTATAATTAGAAACCAGGAAGTGGTTTTAGTTAAGTACATTATATAAAAAAGTAGCATTCTAGTAGGTACATATATTATATAAAACCTAATTTTTGTTATAATAAAATGTCCATGATTTGATACAAGTACTTTCTACACAAGCCACTCTTTGGTAACATTTCATCCCCTACTTTGTTTTTTCAAACACTTGTGATCTTTTTTCATTCGCAAATTTGTTAATAATTTAATTTTGACTAAGGATTTATCTTTTGTCGCTACCTATTAATCACGGCTGATTTATTCGCGAATTGAATTAAAAACAGAATTGATAATAAGAAGTTGAGTTAGTGGTATGTACAAAAGCTACTTGTACCCATGCTTTTATAAAATATTGTCTTCTTTTTTCCCAACTATTCATTACATATTTAGACTTAGTACATTTGGTCACTATTTAATCCAATAATATGTTAAATTTAATCTATTTTGAGTAATTTTTGTAAAAAAAAGTACTGATATTCCTTTTTTGTCCTCGTAAATTTGTGCATAATCTTTTGAATAATTATACTAAGATTTATTATACTTTATATTATAGTACATCAACTACTACTTAAAATATATATACTTATAGAAGTATAACTTTTGAGTTCAACAAATTTCAAAGGGGAAAGCCCAAAGAAAACAACCCCCGAAAAACAAAGGCTAGCCAAAGATTTCTATCCGTTCTAAAACTTTACCGAAGAATGTGCAAAGTTTTGAGGGAGATTACTGCCGATTTTTTATTTAATAACGCATCATGATGAATAAATATGATAAGAACAAATTTTTAAGATTTATTAGCGGAAATATTTCCGACAATTTCTCTTGTGCCATACTTAAATATTTCCGCCGAAGAAAGCGGCTGCACTGGCGAAACAACACACCACCCATATTATCATATTAGGCAGAAAGTATTATGCCGCGAGAAAATCGCGTGCATGCATTCCTTCGAGGGAGGAAATGGGGTATAATCGGGACCGGTTTATTTAACTGAGATTGAGCGCAATAGGGGCGGCGGTGGCGGCAATGTGCGAGGGTGTTAAATATCATAAAATATTATTATATTTAATCAAGGGTAATTGTTAAATTAAATTACAATAATTCACGCAATATTGCACCCGTTTATTATAGGGAAAATAACGTATGAGGAATTTTGCACACCCTAAAGGGGTTGGTTTTTCCCTAGTTGTTTTAGACGAGATGTTGGTGTTGGGGAAAATTTTCCCCAAAAAAAAAAAATAAAAAATAAAAATACTTTCGAGAAATCTTTGCGAAATGTGAAAACATGTTTGAATGTTTCAGCAAAACCCCTTCAACGCTAGTTGGATAGCGATATTGAATTTTCCACGCGAACGCGTCCAAGCTCCATCGCAAAGCTCGGCAAAGATGATGAAAGCGTGAGAGCTTTTGGCATATATTCGTCGCTTGTACTTTGCAACAACACACTGGAGTTTGGCCTCTTTGTCTACATTTCTAGTTTTCCACGTTGGCTCATTGATTTTTCCGAAAATAATTTTTTCTAATTTTTCACCCTCAATCCAATACCGACAAAATGCGCCAATGTGTGAATTGTGAATTTTCCCGTTTACACTTTGTTTCCGTTCGTCAACTTATGCTTGTGACGAAAAATTTGGCTGAAATATCAGAAAATAAAGTTTGAATTTTCTTTTTCGTAATTGACATTGGAAAATCTATATTCCTATCTTAAAAATATTTAAAGGATTTTCCTAAATTTGTACAGGTAATTTGCTTACAAATTGCATCGAAATTTTTTTTTTATCGATTAAAAAAAAGTATTTTTTTTTATCAATGATAATTAAAGATCAAAAGAAAGCTTTTTAAGGGTAAAAGAAATGAAAATTCTTTGTAGGAACCATAAACAAAATTAACTTCTAAATCACTTACAAAATGAAAGCTCCTCTAATCTAAAATTGTAGATATTTTGCAAACCATTAAATTAAATCACCCTCAACCCCATATTAAATTAAAAAGCGTTAATTTATTCAAAAAATAAAAAAACATAAATGAAGATGCAAGAAATGCATTTATTGCCATATTCTTCCTGTTCATCCTCGGGACCGCACATAAAACAATTTGACTTCATAATGAAATCAGACAGGCGTTGGTGATTTAATTTTTACCCTCGAGAATATTATTTAACAACCCTCTAAAACCCGCCAAATCCCAACCACCATACATATGTGTTTGACCTTAATCAATGAGGGTTGAAATCCGAAAATAAAATTTTATTAAATCAATTTCGAAAAGCAGATTTTTCCCAAATGTATTCAAGGGATGATGATGTTGACGCAAATATTCTGCATAATATGAAATCCCTTGACGTAATCGTATTTTTTTAAGGCAAATTTCATTGTGTAAATGATACACAAATAGAACAATAGGGGTTGAATGCATCGAGCACGACTGTAAACATATTTGATTATGGAAAAATTATTTGAATAATTTTTTGAATTGTTCTGCTGGGAATTATTTCATATTTTTTGATAGTAAAACATTTATTTGATGGGGGTTGGTGCTTTTTCTCCGATAAACTACCCCTAGAGTCTTGATCAGTTTCGACATGCTTCATTTGATTGGTTACAATGTTTGATTTTCACATATGGTTAATGCTCGATTTGATTTTTTCATATCTCGTGCATTATTAATTTTCGTCGAGGGTCTTTCAAGGGTTGTTTTTTTATTTGATTTTCATAAATTTTTAATGATTAAAATTAAAAAAATACAGTGAATTTTGAAAGGGGTTAAACATCCATTTCTAGTGATCAAAAAAAATATCTTTTCGGTGCAAATCCTAAAAAAATTCTACACTTCTTTAAGGGTTGTTAAATCATTTTTTTAACCATTTTTTTTCGAGAAATCAATAAGATTTGAAAGTATAAGTTTTTCAGGTATTTTTCTTGAAAATCACAGAAGAAAATATCACAAATGTGCAAAGTTTGAACTCAATTTTCCAAGTCATACAATTTCCTTGTGAAAGTTAACCCTGGGAGCTGCAAGAGACGGCTGGACCAACCCCCGTACGCTCACGACACCACGAGATAAATCTCTCACAACCAATGAAAGCTAAGAACAAAAGGATACACTCAGTGAAGAAAGTTTTGCGCATCGAAAGAAGAAAAAAACCAACCCTTAAAATAAATCGGTAGATTTTCATTAAATTTCGCCAATTAAATGTAAGAACATCGCACACACAAAAAAAAAAAAAAAAACAAACAAATAATAATAAGAAAAATTCAAGAACTCCAATGAAAATAAAAGTGTTTTTATAAAAACAATGTATAAAAGCTTATATGAGCTTTCGACGAGCTTTGTCTCGTCGACCAACAATAAACATAACGTCCACTTTCGATAGTATTTACCATCGCTGCTATAACAAAAGCCTAGTTTCATCTCGCTCCGACCGACCAAAAAGCTCGCGTCGTGCTTTCATTTTAAAGCTCAAAGCTTGTCGAGTTACTTGGATTTTAGTGCTGAAGCTTTGGCACAATAAGAGAGCACACAAATACAGAGGGAAAAACTATTTTACTACGACTCGTAGCGCTTTCGTACAGCTCCAGCTTTTGCGTAGAGGGAGCTTTGAGCTTTCGTTTTGTATATATATATATATATATATATGTGTGTGTGTGTGTTTAACGCTTCGACAAATGACGCGCGCGAATGTCTACTCTTTTCGCAAAATATAACGAATGGATGAATGAACCGAATATAAAACAATGTAATGATGATGATAATGGCAATAATAATAACAATAATTATAAGTATGATTGTTGTTGTTTTGTTTAAAGCTACGCTTTACAAATCACTTACCATAATAATTGCAATAATAAACGGTAATGGATTTATTGAAAAGTTTATTTCACTGTTGTTGAAGACTTTACTGCAACTATTAAGCTTTTATGCAGTCATTTAGATGTTTTTTTTAATTTAGTTTTGCAACTTAGGTTTACTTAATCAAAATAAGATTTTTTCTCTGACTTTGAACAGTTATACTGTGTATACAATATATAGGATATACTGCGGTCCAATTTATGTAGTATAATTTAATATAATAATATATAAAAATCATACCATAAACATAAATTTGAACTGAAGTTCAAACAAAAATATTCGTGACGTATTGCCCAGATACGTATTTCGATTGCCAAACAATCTTCATCAGTGGTCATCAAGTAGTTTGGATCACTCCGTAACTGCTTTGTGATGATTCACGAAGCATCACAAAATCTTCACAAAGCAGTTACGGAGTGATCCAAACTACTTGATGACCACTGATGAAGTTTGCTTGGCAATCGAAATACGTATCTGAGCAATACGTCACGAATATTTTTGTTTGAACTTCTGTTCAAATTTGACCAAATTGGACTGCAATATATCTTATATATTGTATACACAGTAAATTTACTTAACAAATGCTAAAGAAAATTATGATTTTTGATCTTTTTTCTCTATTTTTTTTTATATTAACGACTTAAAAGTCAAGCTTTTGGAGGTCATAAAAGTATGTATGAATCTTTGCATAGTTCAGGTTAATTTAATCCTGCACTTGATTTTTTTGGAGTAGATACAATTGTGTTGTTATAATTTAACAAAATATTAACAAGTGCATCATTTTATTCATCTTTTTTGTTGCGCAATAAAAGTTGAAAACGTGACAGTCTTTCAGATATTGCACAATACACAATCGTTGTGCATGTAATCTGTAGCTACGTACATCCACTAACCATATATATGGCAAGTATGCATGTTGGTAGGTTAGATGAAATATGCATATGTATATAGGTATACATTTAAATAGGGGTTGAGGGTTGATTTTCCCCGAGAACAAAAGGTACAGCTATGATTAATATCCCAGAGCGATTAACAAACGATGTCATTATAAAATGATACACGACGGACCCGACTAGACACGGGCATAAGTGCTCGACTTGCGTATCATACGGCCGAACAACTTGAGTATGTTCAGGGGTGGATATTGTGGGGATGAAAGGGCAAGGCGAGTTTAGATTAACGTTCGTCCTGGAATGGTGTGCACTAACATTAAATTGCATGCATTTCAAACACCAAATATTCGACAAAGTTATATGCAGTATACAATAAAAGCTCTACCTACTTGTTGGTGTACAATGCCCAGATATAATACCATAATTCCTCAGCTTCTTATATCAAAATTCAGCGATATTGCATAAGAAAAAACGATACCAAAATTCGTATACTTTAAAGAATTCGTTTACCTGGTTTAAGTCTCAAATATTTCAAGTCTCAAAAGGTTGTTATCTGGATTTGATTTAGAGGAAAAGAAATCCATGAAAAAATGTAAAAATTTTCGTTAAAAATATCCAGTGGTGGAAAAAGTTCAACCACGAAGTAAATAAATTTTACTACTAAGCAAAAAAATGAAACTAAAGGCTCCAATTTAGGCTTTAAGTGCCTAAAAAAAGCTCTGTTTGGAACTATACGACAAAGCATTATTTCATAAATCTTCATCCCAATGTTTCTTTACTCTTTTTTGCCCAATTTTTTTGCCAATTTCACCTCAAATTAGAGCAAAATAGTTTCATTTCATGGAAGAAACTTTTGTTAATTTTTTTAAATGATGCCAAGCAGGCGAAGTTGCGGATATTGGTTGGAAACGTATTGTAACACATTAAAGTTTTTTAAGTGAAATATTTTTAAAAATCGACATATCAAAAAATAACTTTTTAATTTTGTAGTCCATTTATTTTAAAAATTGCAGTTTACAAATTTATGTGCAGCATAAAATAAAAGCTCTACTTATTGGTGTACATTGCCTAAATATAATACCACAATTCTAGAGCTTCTTATACCGAAATTCAGCGTTATTGCATAAAAAAGACAATATCAAAATTCGTTAATTTTAAAGAATTCGTTTACCTGGTTTAATTCTCAAATATTTTTCTCTAATACCTACAAATTTTTTACTCTCTTAAGGCTATTATCTGGATTTGATTTAGAGGAAAAGAAATCCATGAAAAGTTGTAAAAATTTTAGTTAAAATATCCAATGGTGGAAAAAATTCAACCACGAAGTAAATAAATTAAATACTTAGCAAAGACATGAAACTTATGGCTTCAATTTAGGCTTTAAATGCTTAAAAAAAAAGCTCTGTTTGGAGCTACAACAAAGCATTATTTCATAACTCTTCATCCAAATGTTTCTTTACTCTTAGAACCCCAAATTTCTTGCCAATTGCAGTTCAAATTAAAGCAAAATAGTTTTAATTCATAGGAGAAACATTTGTTGATTTTTTAATTGATGCCAAGTAGGCGAAGTTGTGAGAAATGGTTGGAAAATCTGTAACACAGTAAAGTTCTTGTAGTGAAATATGTTTTTTTAAAAATCGACATATCAAAATATTTTTTTTTTGATTTTGTAGTCTTTTTTAAAAATTGTAGTTTACAAAGTTATATGCAGCATAAAATAAAAGCTCTACTTATTGGTGTAAATTGCCTAGATATAATACTATAATTCCTCAGCTTCTTATATCAAATTCTAGCGATATTGGATAAAAAAAACGATATCAAAATACGTAAATTTTAAAGAATTCATTTACCTGGTTTAAGTCTCAAATATTTTTCTTTAATACCTAAGATTTTTTTACTCTTTTAAGGCTATTATCTGGATTTGATTTAGAGGAAAAAAATCCATGAAAAATTGTGAAAATTTTAGTTAAAATATCCAATGGTGGAAAAAGTTCAACCATGTAGTAAATAAATTTTACTGCTTAGCAAAACAATGAAACTTATGGCTTCAATTTAGATTTTGAAAGCTTAAAAAAGCTCTGTTTGAAACTACGACAAAGCATTATTTCATAACTTTTCATCTCAATGTTTCTTTACTCTTTGTGGCTCAAATTTCTTGCCAATTACACTCCAAATTAGAATGTAATAGTCTCAATCCATTGGTGAAATTTTGTTGATTTTTTTATATGGCACCAAGCAGATGAAGTTGCGGGAATTGATCAGAAAATCTGTAGTGCATTAATGTTTTTGTAAAGAAATATTTTTTGCAAAAATCAACATATTAAAATTTTTGATTTTGTAGCCGAATTATTTTTAAAATTACTGTTTAAAGCTCAATATATTTTAGCTAGCATTATAATGTAGATCCACGTAGACGAAGCTGCAAAAATTGGTTAAAATGCCTGTAAGATTTGGGCAGAAAACTTTCATAAATATCCTCGTTTTTTGGCATCCCTTTTCCCTTATCTTATGTAAAGAAACCAACAGGCATTAGTAAAGGAGTATATAACTCGAAGAATACGTAAGTCGAGACTATGGTGATATTTGCCTCATTTTCCTTTTGTATTACACCAAGAAAGTAAGAATTCTTAATCTAATTTTTCACAAGTTATGAAGAAAACTTTCTTCAACATCCCCGTCATTTTTGCATCCCCATTTCCTTCTCCTCCCGCTGTCCATCTTGTCAAGTTAATTTTTTATTAAATCAACATTTCACTGATTCGTCAAAAGATTTATTTTTCGATGCAAAAACCGATCGAATCATTTCGTTTATATTTTAAAACGACTATCTCGAATATGATGCTAAACGTGCACTGAGGGACGACATGATCAGGCCTGACAACGGGGATGTAAACGGGGCATGGGGAGATTGGGGTAGTCGGGCGGGAGACGGGTTTTTAAATGAGTGGTTTGAATGATGAGGAAAATAAAATAGGCGGGTGGAAATGACACTGTTTTACGTCAGCAAATGCTGAGAGAAAATTAGAAATGTGAAATGTTCGCTTCAGTTAACACACGAAGCCTCGTGTTTCATCCGTGGTAATGAAGAGATACCGAGAAAATGGAGAATGGAGGATGTGGGAATGTGAATTTCATCCCTGAGTTTTCATGGGAATATTTCCACGTACCCTTGTACAACATTTGTATATATATTTGTACAAATTTTCGTCGTTTCATTTTTCTTGGTTTTCTTGAATTTTCTTACTGTTTTTTTTTTTTTTTTGTTGTTGTTGATATAGAAGACTTATGGTAAAGTTTTGGGGTTGAAAAAATCTTCTTTCCGTTTCAATGGCTTTTCATATCTCATTTTTCAACCCCTTCGTGATAAAAAGCCCAACAATTAATAATTCAATTCATGGCATGTCAAATTAATGTAGGGTGATTTTTCTGCGGTAAAACTTTTAATTTAGAAAATTTCAAAGGGGTGAAACACAACCGAATGATGATGGTGGTGGTGACATTTTTTTTTCTCATTCAAAACAGGGTTAATTTCAAATTAAATTCAACCAATTAAAATATCAAATAAAAATTCCCAATTTCGAGACGCATTTTCTTTGTGTAAGAAAAACGACAGTGGTGCCACCGCACTACCACCTGTGGCAGTCCGGGACGTTCAGGAATGGTCGAGTGACGTCATTGGTCGTGAATGGTCACGTGGCTCGTAGCATTCGGGATCGATACGCCATTTTCCTCGACACGTTTACTTGCGCTTAGCATTACATTTGCTAACCATATAAAACGCGAGCGCAAGAAAAAGACAGACCAGAGAAAATCGAAGAAAAACCCCTCCTTGTTCCACTCTAACAAATATCTAATGTATCTAACAAAATTTCAAAAATTTTTCTTCTTTTTTCAGATCGCAACATGATCCCGATGGATTGTAAGTAAAATTAATTTAATTTCTTCTATCCAGAGAGAAAAAAAAATCACTTTAACATCTCAAGTATCATTGAAAAAAACAATTCTTTTATTTCCCCATAGATTTCTAATTCCCGCCTCAATTTTTTCAACATTTAATTCAATAAGGGAGGCTTCATTGTCTTCGAATTATTACCCCCCAAAAACAGATGTCAATCGAAACGAGAAAAAGAATACAAAAAAAAAAAAAATAAACAGAAAAAATCACACCCAAACAATGTGAGTTTTTATGATAAGGAGATGGTCCTATTATTGTCCTGTTGTGGATTCTCTCGTCCTTATTATCATCTTGTTATCGAGGATGACTCGATCCGGGAGTCGTTAGTCGTTTCGTTGTCCATTTCCTCTAGTAATCAAGCCACACAATGTGATCCATTTCGGAGACAATTTGTTCTATTTTGAATTAATTAATTATTTCAATTGAATTGGCTGGGAATGTGACTCCAACAAAGATAAATCATCCACTAACAAGAATCAAATCAGCTGTGACTGATGCACTTAAAAAAATGACCTCGAAAAAAAATTTAATGCCGAAATTTTCCAT
This sequence comes from Sisyra terminalis, assembly GCA_958496175.1. Lineage (NCBI taxonomy): Eukaryota > Metazoa > Arthropoda > Insecta > Neuroptera > Sisyridae > Sisyra > Sisyra terminalis. Next base: position 49,225,996 of record OY292278.1, on the reverse strand, counting down.
TTTTACTTTTATTAACCATTGGTACTACTTTTCTATGATTAACTTTGATAAAATACTTAAGTAACCTCCAGAATTGATGAAACTACTAGATCAAACTCTTAAAAAGCTCTTAAAAAGCTCTCAAAGCTCTTAACTACAATGGAAAAGGAAAGATTCAAAAACCATTTGGAAATCTCTTGTAATCAATGAAAATTTTTGGGGCAAATTTGTTAAGGCCTTGCAAAAACACCGTCATGCATAACGATTGAATTAAATAGGGGATGAAATGCAGCAGCCATGAAAAGCATTCTTATTTAATTTTATCTATTTTCTTCGTTTTGACAATGTGCAACACTCTCTCGAAAATGATTTATAACGAAGGAAATGAAAACTATAAACCGCATCGTAACATCCCCCACATTGTCTCTATCTCTGTCCATTCCAACTAGGAAAAAACAAAAAAGGAAAAAGAAAAAAAAACAACTCAAGAATGAGGGTTGCACTAATGTTGGGCATATTTGGAAAATGAGTGTTTTAAAACGAGAGGATTTCGCGAAAAAATTGGTCCCGTTTAGTCTCAGCGATATGTTAAAAGTCACCCTCGACACGATCGTGAGTTTGACGCCAACGACTAGCGGGGGTGAAAACGGGGGGTGTGTAAAACATATTAAAGTGAAATAAAAATTTTCCCATTGGAAACCCTCCGTTGAAAGTTATTACGATTAATTTTCAGGAAAAAATTCCTCAATTATTTCAATGTATTTTTTTACTACCCGTATTTTTTTAAGGGATGATTTCGATCTGCTCCTCCACTTATTCACATCATTCTTATAATGTTGCTTTCGTATTTTGTGATTGATTTCATCGTAAAAACAGCAGGAATTCTGTTTTCGGGTGTTTTTTTTATTTCTTCTTCGATTGTGTTTTCGATCGATGATCCCTTGTTCGAACGCCCAAAAGGGATGGGGGATGATTATTTTATTAATTGTTATATATTTTTAATGCTATAATTAGATGGTTTTATATAGCCAGATCGGTTTCCATTGATCGTATTAGATTTGATTTGAATTGACACCCCTAAATTATAAGTGGAGGCAAATTTAATAGAATGTTTCGAGTATAATAGAAAAATCCATTGATAAAATCACAGTGGAAATGATTGATTGCCTCTTTTAAACAGCAATTTTTTTTCAATTGAATTCCCAAAAAAAAAAAAACTTGATATTTTCCAAATTTTCTCCAAAACTTTATGCAAACTTTCGATTCAATTAACAGGTGGTTAAGATCTAATCTATTTATTAAAAAAAAAGTTATAATTTTAAAAAAATTCAATTGCACTTGAAAAAACCTGCCCCATATCTCCATTCCATTGAATCTAACAGCTGGAAACAGTGGACAAAATCTTACACTATATATTAGAGTGGTCCAAAAAAAAATTTTTTTTTCAAGTGCAATTGTCTCAAAAGCTTCTCTTAGGCATAAAAAAAATTCTGTCATAAGCGCTGCTTGATATCTCAATTCTTCATGAAGCTCAATAAATTTCTATTTTTTCATTTAAATAACATGTAAAAAAATTTTTTACGTTTAAATCCGGTAAAACTAAGATTTTTTTTTTTAATTTTTTAATTTGGATCAATGAGTTTTGTAGAAAATTAAATTCTCTTCAAAAAAGTACTCTAGTAATTTTTTCGTAATTCTAATGGGGAAAAAGTTATCCGAATTGTAACAAAAACAATCATTCATAATTCACATTTCGTACTTTGCCAAAATACATTTGTTAATTATAAATAGTTTAGAGTTTGATAAATTTTGAAATAAATACATGGAATCACCGAAAAAAATTTCAAAAAGTTGAGAATTATTTAAAATCTATGAAAATTTATTAAATTATCGTGTAATATTGTCCATTCCTTCAAAAAAAAATACTTTGAAAATATCTTCCTCCCAATTTGCTCAGTAGCGAGTTTTAAAGCTTAATAACTTTTTACCCGTTAGAATTACGAAAAAACTACCTCAGTACTTTTTTGTAGAAAATTAAACTTTCTACAAGAGCAGTTGATGAAAAATTAAAAAAAATTGTTTCGTAGTTTTACCAAATAAAAACGTAAAAAATTTTTTTTTACGTGTTATTTAAATGGGAAAATAGACATTCATTGAGCTTCGTGGAGAATCAAGATATCAACCTGCGCTTTGAAGGGAATTTTTTTTTATCCCTTAGAAAAGCGATTAAGATGAAAGGTAAAAAACTCTTTTTTTTTGGACCACTCTACTATATATACCTGATTTTCTCGTGTAGGTACGTGATTTCACCCCCTTCGCGTAATAAAGCTAAAATTATGGGTAGCTACCACGTCGCCTTAATCAACCCTGCACTTTTCCACCCCCTCATCAATTCATTATTACTTATTGTCGTGATTTGATGGCGAGATGAGCCCAATCTCGATCTTTCATCAAACTTTTGTTCTTCCAAAACTATCCTATATATATCTAAGCGGGACAATCTTCCACTGCCCCTCTATGTGCATATGTATGATTAGACTTTTGTTTGCACATAGGCACAACCCCCCACCTCCGCCCCCCTCTCGGCTTTCAACCCCATTGGGATAAACGTAAGGGGTTTGTTGCATCAATGACGACAATCTATTCCATATCTGATAATGATAGACTGATGAAATATACCACGGTGAGGGTGAGTTCTTAAAAATGGATGATCAACGAAAATTGGGGGATGAATGTTTTAAAAGTCGGTGCAATAAGCGCGCAAGGGATGTTGGTTTTATTTTATGTAGATATATCGGGCTCGGAATAAAGACGGTTTCGGGATGTAAGAACGAGTAAAAAGTTTCCCTTTTATAGGGGTGGTTTAGTCCGTCTGTCATCAGACGGTGAGTGTATGTGTTGTGTCACCCCCTGAGTGATTATGAGTATTAGCTTTAATCTGCAACCGAGACTTCATACCTCATTAAACTGGATAGAATCTGTCCGCTTTATCATCATCCCACTCCAACGGCTTACTTCAAACCACCACCCACATTCAACCCCTATTTAATAATATATATATACTTGGAAAAATATATATTGAGAATGTCAATCAAATTGGCATTAACGGAAAAAAAAATAATTTAATAAAAAGTATTTTATCCTAGATAAAAAAACCAACCCTGTTTTTCTTTGGAAAATACTGAAAAAAAACGGGAATTTTTTTGTTGGAGTAGCCATGGTACTACAAAATTTCCTTATAATCAAAGTATGATAAATTTGAAGTGAAAATTATTTAAAAAAAAAATTGCTTTGTAAATTTCTAATCTCTTTTTCCTTCTTTGATCCCTCAGCGGTTCTCAATCTTCCATATTGAAGTATATTCGTCCCTCATTCATTGCGATTTAAATAGAAAGAGATGTTGCCGGCTGCGAATTAGGGGATGAGATGTTAAGCATCCCCTTTTTTGTTCTGGCTTCTAGCATGCACTTATGCATACCGGCGACAGGAGACGGTTGGAGGCTGTGAGAATAAGGTGCGGGAAATACAGAAATTCTATATATTTTATATTACGATTGTGGTCGATGAAAATGAGTCAACACACGTGTCGGGGCGTGTGCACACGTGGCCAAGAGTGGGTGGTCGACCAACGTTGAAAATTGCATAATTTAAAGCGCCTGAGAGGCGAGAGACAATGCTCTCCCATCGAACATCCAATCATCAAATTATTACCAATAAAATCACCAAAAAAAAAAAACATTTCACTTTCAATTCCACCAAAGAAAATCCATTTGACTGATTCGTTTTTTTTCCTGTCGCTTTTCCATTTTTCTCTTCATATCAGGCATTTTCCTCGGCCACATTTTCCTCGTTGTCATCCTATGTATTTTCTCGTGTTTTTTTTTCTTTTTCGTTTTCCCATCCCCTTCTAACTCCCGGTTTTCATTGAGCTAATTGCTCCGCGTTGTATGTAACGAAGGTATTTGATTGTCCGCTTCCATCAAATGGCGATTACAACACATCGTCATCGTCATCAGCATCAGCATCATCGTTATATTTACCTTACGAAAAGGAAAATACTTTGGGTGCTGTACACTTTTCATCAGCTAATGGGCCGTGCGCTTTTCTCTAACAAATACACAAACCTTCTTCCCGAACATCTCTCCCCCATTGGCATTCCTTTAGAGGTTCGTCAAGGCTCCCGTTCCAGCTGGTTGCCCGGATTTTTTTTTCCATCCTCCTCGATAGTATGTTAGACACATAGCCAAGCACACACATATATACACATACTTCTTACATATCTATTCATCCGTACATTCGATTTGGAAAAAAAAGGGAACAGAAAATGCTGTCCACGTAAAAATAAATGGTGGAGTGAACGATGCCTAGATTCCAAGTCTTGAACAACTGAAATACTGAAGTTTGGCTGAATATTTTGGATTTTCCTTGCCGACAAGAAAGCTCAAAGCTCAATTGAGAACGATTGAATTCTTGATTTTAAATCGAACTATCTATATTACGTAATAGTCTTTTAAAGTTGAATCTATTTTAAAAAAGTTTTATAAAGAATTTCATTGATATGTTGAAGGTTTGTTTTTCTTTTATTCAAAATATTATTGCCTCTTAAACAAGAGTCTAGACTCTAGAACAATTTACAAATGGGTAGAAATTAAAATAAAATATTTTTTTTCCTATAGTAAGGAGTGATTTTTCACCAAAGGACAGTCGAATTTAAAATTCATTAGTGGTTGTGCTTTATCCAAAAAAGCTCTCAAACAAACCATTTTTATTATTAAGACCTCAGAAATTGTATCGACATCTTTGAAGCATTGCTGGGTGATTAAATGTGGGGAGTGAAATCCAAATTGGTGAGAGGGGATACTATTTTTGGATTCCACTAAGAGGAGGATTCTTTTGCGCAGAATTCGTTCCCATATTTTTGATAGTAGAGGAAGGAAGTTAACAGATCTCTATGAAATTGGAGAAGTGGCAAGTTAATTTGGTTATGAAATCATAACAATGACAAAGAGCTTCTATTTCGTGGGATAGTAGATTCACAGAAGAATAGAGTAGAAAAGTTAAGGTTTTTTTACTTAAAAGTTAAGAAGTATTACAAATTTAATACGAATTTTTTCTATGATACCAATTTGTTTCGTCAAAAATCCCTCACCATGGTGTTTTTTCGAAGTTTTACTCAAAGAGTACAAACGTGAGAGTAATCAACCATTGTTGGGACTCTTTTCTAATTAGTGGTTGTGCTTTATCCAAAAAAGCTCTCAAACAAATCATTTTTGTTCTTACGACCTTAGAAATTGTATCGAAAGCTCCAAAGCATTGCCAGGTGGTTAAATGTTGGGAATGAAATCCAAATTGGTGAGATAATATACTTTTTTTGGATTTCAATAAGAGGAAGATTCTTTTGTACAGAATTCTTTCCCATTTTTTTGTAAGTAGAGGAAGGAAGTTAATAGCTTTCTACCAAATTGGGTAAGTGCCAAGTTAATTTGGTTTTGAGATCATGACAATAACAAAGTGCTTCTTTTTCGTGGGATAGTAGGTTCAATGAAGAATAGAGTTGAAGAGTTAAAATTTTTTTCCTTAAAAGTTAAGAAGTATTACAAATTTAATAAGAATGTCATATATGACACCAAATTGTTTCGTCAAAAATCCCTCATCATAGTGTTTTTTTTAAGTTTTTCTCAAAAACTACAAACTTGTTTTCACTACTTTCTATATCTATCTATAAATTGCTTATTGCTTTAGTTTGGGCCATGGCTTTCATATCATTAAGCGTAGAAATAACATTCCAAGCATAAATTAACAGAAAACTACCCTCTAAGTAAAAACACTCGAACCAACTTTTCAGGACCTTTTCAGGATTATTTTGAGCAGGAATTATTCCAATATTTTGGAAAATAAAGGAAGAAGGTTAATAGCATTCTTCAAAATTGGAGAAGTGGCAAGTTAATTTGGTTTTAAGATCATGGCAATTACGAAGTGCATCTTTTTCGTGAGATAGTAGATTATACGAAGAATAGAGTAGAAAATTAAAAGTTTTTTACCTCAAAAGTTTTGAGAAATTTAAATTTTAATATGAAGTTTTGAGCAAGCTGTCTCGTCAAAAATCCTTCACCATGCAGTTTTTCCCGTAATTTTGGTCAAAATATACAAATGTGTTGTCACTACTTACTATATCTATTAATAAGTCGGTTATTGCTAGAGTTTATGGCATTAGACCAGTGCAGAAGATTTTGACAATGGTAAAAAGTGGAACAAAGTTATAGTAGGATGAAATCCATTGGAAATGGAAGAAAAAATATTAAAAATTCAAGGAAAAATAATTTTCGAGTGATCTGAGATCGAGAAGCGGGAGGGGGCAGTTTTTAAGGGTGAAAAACTATTTATCTCGATTTCCAGCAAAACTAAAAGTCCTATGGAGAAAAAGTTTAATAGTAAAATTTTTATAAGAAGATCTACAACTTCTGTATTTACTCTTTTTTCGTACTCCTCCTTCCCGACCTCAGATCACCTGTAAATTACATTTCCTTTGATTTTTGTTATATTTTCTTCCTTTTTCAATAGGTTTCATCCTTCCATACATTTATTATGTTTCAAAAATTATCCACATTGGTCTACATAATTTTCCTATAATTAATAAAATTCATAAACGATCAGAAAACTACCCTCTAAACAAAACCCCTCGATTTAATAATCTCAAACTAATTATCTTAAAATTAATGTATCCAAACTAAAGTTTTATTCTTATTTTACGATAAGCAATGAAAAACATTACTTCTGTATTATTTTCTGCAATATTTGAATGATTGCATCGATTGAAATGCACTTCCTTATTGCAGCCCATTTTTCACGATTTTTCCAAGGGTAAGTCACATTCCTCTTATTTACTTTATTGGACACAAATTTGGTGATTTAATGATGGAAAGCATAGGCCCGGGAAAGCTTTCTGTCCGGAAACCCTGGCATATGCAATTCAGGATATAATGGCCGCCATTACGACAACCGGAAGTAGAATTACACGACAACTGGACAGTGAACATCCCTTAGATATTCATCCGTCTAATTTATATCTTTATATGTGTCTATCTGTTAAATTTATTTTTTTTCCTCCAAGATTGACCCTCAACAACAAAATTTTCGACAAAGAATTACGCGGAAGAGCTTTACGACCGACCAATAAAATCAAGAATGCAATTGTATGAAAAGCTCTGGGTGTTTTTTTTTCGGTGAAAATTGAGAAATTCGACAGAAACGAGTAAAAACTTTTATGAGGGTAATTAAAGAGTTTGCGGATATTGAAAATCAATAGCGAATCTCTTGACGAAATTGTCGTTTCAATATCGAGAAAATGACATGGAAAAATAACACGCTCGATCGGGCATGGCGTAAACGATGATCTACAATCATCTCAGTCCTCATCCCTTGGCATGGTTATCCCGATTCGTCGCCCCCTAACGAGAAATTTCTCCAGTCTCCTCCACTATTATTATCATTTGTTTTCAATCATCGAGACGCCCCCGAATTCTCGTCAAATTTCGACTCCTCGGCAAGCGTGTGGGGTGCTAAAATGGGGTTGTTCATCAACTTCATCAAACGTCATGCCTGCCAAACCAAAAACCGCCCCCTTTAGTGATGCGTGCGTACAGTCAAATCTCATGTTCATTGAATCAAATGTGGTCAGAATACGTAATAAACTATTACATTAGACTCATCCCCTAAAATTGTACGGCGGTAAAAATTGGATGGAAAAAAAATCAGGTAGAGCACACGTTTAATTCGGTGAGTTCAAGCGAATGTATTCTAATATTGAAATGATGAGTAAGGCATTTATGTGCTGGTTTAGGGGTGGTTTTTCGTATAAGGGCTGACGACACAAGTGACGTGTACGAATCAACGCATTCTATCACAAAGACTTTAATTAAGACGACATCGGTGTAAGCAATGACGATTTCGTCGTCGTGGTTCTTCCCTTATCGAAAAGCCAAAACTTAACCCTCGTCTCACCATACCAACCACCCCCGGTGCCATTCCAACCTGGTTACCGTCCAAATTGTCATCATTCCGAGCGACATTATCATCCCTTCATCCGTCTGATATCGACAACGATCCAATTATCATCCCCCTCTTCATAATGCATATTCAAATTATTCTCAAGAAAATTTTCAAACAGAAAAGAAAAAATACCAAAAAGTTTGTCACTGCCAATGTCGACCATGCAGGACGAATTGAGTTTCAAGGGTTCGGTTGTCTTGCGAGAGGAGACGTGGCTTAAGACTATGCAGCACTGTATCACGCACGGGAAGTCAACCCCGATAAAGGGGATGAAAATCCTCGGGAAGCAATTAGATGGAATATGTATTCTGGAAAGTACCGAGTTCCTATCCTTCGCGTTTTTATGTCGTTTCCTATAAATTATATGCTGTGAATGTTGCCCCATAATTTCAACGTAGGCAATTTAAAATTAGTAATCACTAGTGCTTTAAAAGTATCTATAATTTAGTATCTCTTAACTTTAAAGAAACTTTTATTAATTCGATTATTCTACAATATTTCTAATAAAAAAGCCAATGCCTCTCTATCAGCTTAAAGCTCAAATGATTGAGAGCTTTCATATTCAATTTAAGCTACTTTTATTTATATGTAGGTAAATAATGTCCATTTATTTTAGGATATCTTTGGTTTCGATAAAAAAAAGGTCAAAAACTATCTGTAGAAAATAACAAACTTATATTTATTTTAGTCAAACTTTTAGACGTCTTTAGGATGGCAGAAGAGTGTTGAGGACTCAGACGTTAACAATATTAAAATTTGCATTTCTTGGCCTTTTAAATTTTTAACAAAACCTTCTAAGTTTGATTTTATAGCAAATGCATTTATTTTAATTAATTTTAATGCAATCTGTTTACACATATAACACATTTAGCAAACGAGTTATTGATCGAAAAATAAGAGACTTTTGAATTGAGTTAATGTGACCGATAGGTGCTAAGTGTTAAAAGCTCTGGTCGAATAAATGGTCCGAAGACAGGTCCGTCAAATATTCAACCAAGTAATCAATGCTTCCTTTACCATCCACAATGAAAAAAACAACGATATTTTTTATATCCTATTGGTTTTCGCCGACCAATATGTGGGATGATTAAGGAGGAAAAAGTAAATAATTTTTGGATATAAAAATATCATTCAGTAATCGACCTCGAAAATTTGTCCATTTGCTACTCCAGCGTGGATGTTTGGCGTTAAATCACCACCTAAGCTAAATTCCAGTGGTAAACTTGAAAATTCAAATTGTCTTCTGAAAGTGGAAAAATATGGGTTAAAGAATTACTGGTTTACTAAACTGTGCAAACGTTTCTGGAAATTCTAGGCCATTTATTTGGCAATCCTTATAATTTTGAAACCCTTCTGATTCAGACTTAGCCACAGGAATAATTTATTTTCTGGGATTACCAATTTTTGATGTACACTAGCGTGTTAAAGGATCCAAAATTTCGGTTTGATAAAAAAAAATAATTGCCCAAATTCATCTTGAAACCAAAAGGATTAGACGAGCTTCATTATACTTCAAAATAAAATAATAAATCAGCACTATCCATGTTCTTATCCATGGTTTGAATAATATAAGAGTAAATGAATCTCTTTTTTTGGATAATAAATACTTAATGTTTTTATTTGATCTTTGTACAATGTTTTACTACTTTTATAGCTTCATCAGGTACTGCAACTTAAGAATAGGCCCAAAAATCGACTATTTTTTTTTTTTTGAAAAGTATATAGAAAATATTGTTCAAGGTGACAAAAAAAAATATCAGAAAGGTTTGAGCCTTTAATATTAATATTAAGAGGTCTATCATCTTTAATTTCGATTTTTATTTGTGCTTTCATTTTTGCGTCAATGCTATCAGACTATCAAGGTAAAAAAATTCATCTGCACATATACTTATAGAAAATTGAATTCCCTACAAAAAACTTTTCTTTGAAAATTTTTGCCAGACACGCCGTTTCCGAATAATCAAGCTTTAAACATTGATATAATTTTTAGATTTATCTTTTTTATTTTGGAATTTTGTAACTAACGAACAAATAAATATATAGAAATGAACAGTATAGATTCTTGAAGGGAATTTAATGTTCTACAAAAAAGGTTTCTTATTGTTTTTACATAGTATCACTTTTTCAAAAGTTATTCACAATTAAAATTGAAGAATTAATTAAATTATTGTTTTTCCGTTGTTGAACCAAATTTTATGCATTCAGTGAGACAAATTAATATTTTACATCATATATTATGAAATTCAGACATTTCAAGCAATAAGATTGATAAAATGATGATTTTCGATCATGTTAAATATCAATTTGTCCCTCTGAGGAAAAGAAAATTGGTTAAACAATGAAAAAACAATAATTTAATTTTTACTTCAACTTTATTTGTGAATAACTTTTGAAAAAGTGATTTTTTGTAAAAACGTTAAGAGACCTTTTTTGTAGAGTATAAAATTCCCTTTAAGAATCAATATTGTTCATTTCTATATATTTATTTGTTCGTTAGTTACAAAATTCCAAAATTAAGAAGATAAATCTCAAAATTATATCAATGTTTAAAGCTTGATTATTCGGAAACGGCGTGTCTGGCAAAAATTTTCAAAGAAAGGTTTTTTGTAGGGAATTAAATTTTCTATAATTATATGTGCAAATGAATTTTTTTTGCCTTGATAGTTTGACAGCATTGTCGCAAAAATGAAAGCACAAATAAAAAATCGAAATTAAAGATGATGGACCTCTTAATATGAATATTAAAGGCTCAAACCTTCCCGATATTCAAAATAAGAGTTTTTCGCTGACTTTGAACAGTTATACTGTGTATACAATATATAGAATATATTGCGGTCCAATTTATGTAGTATAATTTAAAATAACAATAAATAAAAATTATACCATAAACATAAATTTGAACAGAAGTTCAAACAAAAATATTCGTGACGTATCGCCCAGACACGTATTTCGATTGCCAAGCAATCTGCCTCAGTGATCATCAAGTAGGTTGGATCACTTTATGTGAGTCATCATAAAACAGTATTCAGTATTAAGTATTCAATATCCAAAAAGAGAGATTCATTTAATGTTATTTTATAAAATAATAAATAGGTCTCTATCCCTACTTCTTATGAATTTTGGAATTTGATTAAAAAATTTAATAATTAGTTTTCAAAGTTGATTAAGTCCAAGTTTACGTTGTATCGTTATTTTATGAAAGTTTATTGTCGAGTGCAAGTTTAAGTGCATATTTTCCGAGTTTGGTGTTCCATTTTCGAAAAAGATTGGTGAATCTTGAAAAATTTTTGAACTTGATTGAAGAAAATCTCTATAAAAACAATAGTGCCCTTTATTTCATCCCCCAACAATTATCGTTATGTTCTCTTGTACTTCAAGTTTGCATTGGTGGTGCATTGGTGCAAGCAGCCGTTCTTCACATAAATGTAATGGACGACGGATGCATTAGTCGGACTTCCGGTGTGCGCGTGTTCCCCAACAGCACTCTCAACGTCATTCTCCTCCAGCCACCCCATATCGTCCAGCCCGAAGGGTGAATTCAACCCTAAAACTATTCAACATCTATTTTTATTTTTTTTTTAGAGTTTTCACGAAAAAATTCAGGTCAAACGCACCACGAGTCGCTCGCGCGCGATTTCAACGAAAACTTGCAAAAGTTTTACGTTACCGAAAAGTTTATCGTTTCCTTTGTGATTTTTTTTCTTCGATAAAACAAGAAATTATTAAAATAACCGTAATAACAATAACAATCAGTAAGTAGCAGTCGAAAATGAGAAGTGAGAGACGAAAAGCCAAACTCGAAAAGTTCAAAGTTTTCCCCCTAAACATTCTACGAGGCGGATGTGAACCCCGTGCGTCCCCAACCGTATGCCACAGTCAGTATGCCATCGGGGTCCTTATTCTTTTTTGTGAAAGAAACTCCAACTCGTTCCAACTTTGATTCTTTATGCTTGTCACCCTGCGATGGCTATAATATTTTCCTTTTCTCTTTTCGAGAGAATTCATCAGCATCAGCATCGGGCGCCTCATTCCCCGGCTCGGCTGTGAGCCACCCCCGCGAAAAGTTCCGTTTTAATCCCGTTTTGGGGGGTTGTTCGTTCATTTCTCTTGTCATAGCCGTGGCGTCTTTTCTGCTACGTGTAACATCTAATTTGTTTTTGCTGTAATAATTCTTGTGAAAACCTTAAAACTTCGCCATCGCATCAACATCGCGAAAATTTAAATTAATAATAATCATAATAATAATAATAATTTAACGAACGAAACACTGAGTGGGAATTCTGGAGCAAAAAAAAATTTCGAATACAGAGACTTATGTGTGTCTCAACTTTGAACTTATGATTCTAATGACGAAATATATCATTTTCGCCACTCATCCCCTACATTCGTTCGTTCTCTACTTCATTGCCATCTTCACGGAGAAAAAAATTCTTCAAAGGCCTCCACCGTACTCCCTCATTTCATTTGTAAAGGTATTTTTGTCAACCTTCGCCAATTTTCCTCTTCTGATCTCTTTTCTTCTTCACTGATAATTGATAATATGGCTCACAACAGTCACGCCTGGCTTATATTTATTCGAATTTTATGATGTTCACATTATAAATTAACAAAAATTTTTTTCTTGAAAAGGGAATATTTTTGGAAATATTTAATAATCGATTTTGAAGACTACAAAAATCAATCAAATTCATTTTGACAATCAATTAATTGATGTCAGCGTTGAAGGGATTGAAGGAGAGAAAAATATTTGTAGAGCTTCACTCAATGATGAAAATAGGGGTTGGGCGGGTGGATGTTGGGGTTACATCAAATAAGATCAAAGGCAAAATGCTTTCGCCGCTATGAACGGGAATGTCATTTTAAGTTTCTCTAAATTTATGTACAGCAAAAAAATAGATATCAATAGATGTAGATTCGTCGGATTTGCAACCTGAGGAAAAATATTTTCTTTAAAAAATTTGCTTTCTTCACCCAATAGCTTCCCCTGAATGAAAAAAAACTTGGATTATTTTGTATTCTGGTCCAACTGATGACTTAAATTTTATAAATTTTATAAAGTTTACCAGCTGATCTCCGCGACTTCGTCTGCGTAACGTAGGTGTAGATTATATTTTCTTTTTAAATTTGAGTGGCATGTGAAAATTATTATTTTTCTTATTTCTTTTACGAAAAACAAAATCATACTTAAACATACTATTTTGTCAAATTTAAAAAGACCATTTTAAAAAACTGTTGCTCAGAATAAAATATTTGTATGTAATGATCAATTAATTTTATTTTGGAAAATACAAAGTAAAACGAGAAAAATTATGACCTTTATTTTGATTATCATGACTAAAAAGCAATTCGGTATCGCACATTTTGACGTAGTACATACAAAATTGTTGGAAATAGTTAGAAAGCGTAGAAGGAAATTCAAATATTTTATTTATTTTCAACTTAATGTTAAATAATTGCTCCAGGTCACAATCATTGGTTCATAAAAATTGGATTTTAAAAAAGTTTGATTGTTGAAAAATAAGCAAAAATTAAAAACAGCCTTTTTGGTATTTACTAGAAGTACCTACTACTTAAACTTTCATACTAATTAAGTGAAATGACGTTATTTAAAATGCTGTAGTTAAAATGATATAACAAAAACAGAAACTTATTATTAATTAATTATTTATTTATTAATTACACTTATTACATTGAAAATTTCGATTGTTGATTAATTCTACATTTTCTCATACAAACTTAGTCACCTCTTTTAGGGTAGGAATTTTCAAAAAAAAAATCTTATCTGATGTCTACTTCTTAAAAGGAATACATCGAATACAGTCAGACGGGATATATAAATACAGGATTTTATGTATGCATGGTTTTAAAAACGTATTTATTTTAAGTTTTATTACTATTATTATTATTTATACTACCAGTATTACTTTTTTTCGTTAAGATTTCCTTCTTGAGCAACTCAAAGGGTCTATTTACAACAATTTTGTTGAAAAAAAAAAATAAAAAAAAAAGTTTACTCTAAAATTCGAACTGACGTCTTTTTAATTAGGAGAATCAGAATGTCAGATACGTAAGCCATTACGCTAATAACATCAACTTCGTGTTTCAAATATATACATGTTTATATTTCAAAGTGGCAATTTTTTAGACTTTAAATTGAATTTACTGTGTTTTTATCAGTTTTACTAAAAATATTTTTACAGATTATTTTTTAACTTTAAATTACCTTTCCAATGATATATAACTCACCTGTCTAGTGTAAAAATTTTTGATTTCATTCCTAGGGAATACCTTCCCTTATGATTTTTTTGGATTGATAAGTAGCCTATAGTCTGTGGGAAATTGTGTTGTATCTTAATACCAAATTTCAATAAATTCGGTTGTTCCGTTCTTTAGTTAAATCGGGACACACAGACAGACAGACAGACAAAAATTTTAAAAATGGTAAATTTGGAATAAGGGCCTCTTGAAACAAATATTTACCCTGAAATTGGGTTCAAAATCGAAATGTACAGACAGACGTAAGAATTTTATATATTATTATTATTATAAATATAAATAAGATGTCTACAGTTGTTTAATACATATTGACATATCGTCAATATGTACTTGAAATTGTACTCGTCAATGCATTTTCAAAAAATAACTATGCAATGTGAAAGTTTTTTTTTTGTGGACTATTATGTAAGTTGCACTAGTTCAGCGATTTGCTGCTATATTATGGTAGTGATAGCAGGCAATTGATCTTTAGCGCCGTTTAAGTAGCTGGATTAGTCGAACTTCATTCTTCTGTCTTTTTTATTTTTTTTTATTTGTTTATTACTCTTGACCTTGTGGTCAAGCAACTGCTATTTCTTAGAGCTTTTAAGGGAGTTTCCTTTTATGTCATCTTTGATTTATAGTTTCCCCCAAGCCTAGTTCTACTGCACTAGGACAATTTTCTAGGCCGTTAAGGAAATTTCTCGTGAGTTCGAATAGAAAGTCTTTTATGTAGGGGATGTTTATTTCGTGATGAATTTGGTTGTTTCTCACACACCATAGAGCTTTAGTGATGATTCTCAAGACTCTGTTTCGGAACACCAGTAGATCATTGGGATTTCCCTTTGAAGATGGAAGCCATATTGCGCAAGAGTATGTGAGAAGTGGTCTAATGACTGATTTGTATATCATTGTTGAATATTTCATACTTAGACGAGACCTTCTGTTGATAAGTGGGTATAGTTGGATGAGTCGAATGTTGGCTGCACTGATTTTACTTGAAATGTGGCTTTGCCAGGTTAACTTCGAGTTCAGAAGTATGCCCAGATATTTAACAGGTGTTTTTTTTTCACTCCCCGGTCCCGCTCCAGTTGGTTGGAGAAACGTCTTAGAGAAAAAAAATTGGCTAAAGTCTACTAATGATGACACAAAGAACCTTTGGAAAGACCTGGAATATGAACCCTTGTATTATAGTAGAATACAGCATTGGTTAGGCCTAGAATAATTTACGGATACCTTGTTGAGTAGCCAAAGTGCAACCAGGTTTTATTAATTTTCCATTTTTTTTTTGTATTAATTTAAATTATTGTTTTTCAATTCTGCTACGTTTCGTTCACGAATTGTGACTTCCTCGAGTCAAATGTTGGCTACACTGATTTTACTTGAAATGTAGCCTTTTCAGGTTAATTTTGAGTCCAGAAGTATGCCCAGATATTTAACAGGCGTTTTTTTCTCACTTCACGGAATTTCCATTTGATCCAGCACGATAGGCTCCAGTTGGTTGGAGAAATGTCTTAGAGAGAAAATTTTGGTGACGCTTTTTGATGGATTTATTAGAATTTTCCATCTACTGATCCAGGAAGATAGGTGGTTGATAGACTGCTGGGTTTTCTGGACGGCCCTTTGAAGATCATTGTCCAGGTTGATGATGGCGATGTCATCTGCGTACATGAGGTTATCCAGTGGTCTAGTGATAGAAAATCCGCAACATAGAGATTGAAAAGGATTGGACCCAATACTGATCCCTGAGGTACCCCCGAGTGAAAAGGTTTTTCCTCTGATAACTTTGAAAATTAATTTTTTTCTTCATTTTCCAAAATGTATTAAAAATATTTAATAAAATAGAGCTTGAGACTAATTTATTATATTTTTTCAAAGTTTAATCTAAATTTTTATAGAACTATAATCAAGCTTCCTTTTTCCATAAGATTTCAAGTTAAATTGGATCATTCATTTTTTTTAAAAATCCAAAATTTTAGATACTTATGCACGTTAGTGTACACCATTAAATTATAGCCCCAGAAAATAAATGATTTTAAAAGAAATTACAGTTTTTCTATGAAAAAAAAAAAAATTTTCGGAATTTTTTGGCAGAAAAAGTAGAGGCTTTTTTTTTACTAAATAGTTTCATACATTACAGTAAATTCCAATAATTTTAAGATCAATCATCACAATAAATCAAAAATCTTCGATATCCATTAATCTTTTCCTAAATTCTTGGTTCATCAACTTCTGAACGATGTAATTCATTTTTCCTATTGTAACCAATAAAAAAAAGAATTTGAAAATATTTACAATATTTATGTGTACATTTTCCCCACAGCAACAAAATTCTCACCCTTATTTTCCACTCTCAATATTACTATTTTTTTATTTATTTTACACTTCCAAACTTACGCCAAACTATCAAAGCTATTTTTTATTCGCCAATAAAACCGACTTATAAAAGAGACACAGTCTTATAAAATTTTATTGGTCGAAAACTTTTACAATTTTTCGAAAAACATTTCATAACATTGTTGGGTGAAATCCAACAGAAACTGCAACAAATAAACAAAGCATTTTATTAAATGATTTGCTGTAGTTAATTGAATTTATTATGGTGTTGTGTGTTATTGGCAGTGGTTTCATCAACCCCTTTCATTTTCGTCCCTTTGTAATAATATGCACTTGAATAAAATTGTAAATAAATTTAATGTCACATCATCCCTTAAATATTATATTCCAATGAGAGACAATTTATTTGTATATCGAATCAACGAAACGAGACACGCTAATCTTTTAATCGTTCGGAAATTTAATATTCATATATTTGCATTTTTTTTGGGATGTTAAATTTTAAAAATAAATAACTTAATTTCATTTAAATTTTTTTTGACAATTTAATATTGAAATAATGAAGAATTTTTATAAATGTTGGGAAATATAATGCTATTTTCTTTATCTTTGATATTTAGTTAAAGTAGGTAGGTGCTTATTATCACAATTGGAAAATGTTACGTGACTGAAAATAATTTTTAAAAAAAAAAATTTATCAGCTAATAGTGTTTTCGAATATATTGAATCTTCTTCTAAAGTGTAGAAACGTTTTGGAAGGAGAGAAAAAATAGCTAAGAAAATATTAAATATAATAAATTTACTAAGCATAACATGAAACTTGAACCTTTTGCACGTAAAACTTATGAAGATAAATTAGGAATTGAATTTTCCAAGGTGAACTTTTAGACTGTCGTTTCACGTATGACCTCATGGCTTGAACAATTTCCCGATGAGAAATAATTTAAATATAAAAGTTGACATTTGTCATTTGTAAAATTTGAAGTTGTTGTAGGAGAGATTATACTGTAACTCACTTTGGAGGAGTAAAATAGTGGAATTAAAATTGGTGGAAAGCGATTTTCCAACCTTCGATTTGTAGACGATACAATCATAAATGCGAACAGTAAAAGAAAATTATTGGACTTCATTCGAGGACTTCAAATTTTAAGTCAAAATTTCGTTTTAAAAACAATAAGACCAATGATCATTGATCGCGATAATGATCAAAATTAGAATATGAAAATAAATTGTCAAAATATGATAAGAATTTTTTTTTTATCGTTCTCAGTTTACGGATCTTTATTAAGACCGAAGGTCTTAATTGTGCGAAGAAAAATAACTCTTAAAAATCAACGATCTTCACCGTCAAAAGTAAACTTAAAATTGAAAAATATTAATTCCGGATTAATAAAGAAAAATATAGTTAGTTATATAGAAAAATTATTTAAATAATAATAATTTTCTTTGCGATATATGAATTATAAATCGAAAGAAATACCGTTCCAAATGTTCTGTACTTAAAAGTCACTTTAAGCGAGAAATAATAAGTTTACTTTGTACAAATCAAGGCACTGTAGTTATGGCGCAGAATGCATGAGCCAATCACAACACACCGTACAAAACTCAATCTTTAATTCGACCAATCAGTGAATTTGTTACTAAAACTTTATAGATTTTAACCAATGACATGATTCTTTGGTGTATGATCCTTATATATTGTCCCGAAAGATCTATCAGTTTTGCTAATGTAGAATTTTTCACAGGAACTACATTTAATTTTATATATTCCGATTTATTTTCGTTGCGATATGGTTATTCTCTAATGGCTTAAGAATTTTCATCATATTGTTGTTTGTTGAAAATTCGATATTGATGTTATTTTTCTTTAGGAAGTTGGCGATTGTTAAATTAAATATATTATTGAAGTTTGATTTTATATATTTTTTATTTTCTTTTGGTGGAGTTGGAAGAATGGATTATTTAGTAAATTTTGATAATATTTTGTCTACGATTGAGTTGTTGTATATGTTAGTAATGGCTATTTGTTTAATTATCTTAAATTCTTCTTCACGAGCTTTTAAAAGCTAACTTTTTACAGTCAAAGTTTGAAGATAGAAAAATTATCGTGAAAAAATATATAGGGCAGTGTCTGAAGCCTTAAAAAGACGAAAACTTTGGACTTTTACAACAATGAAAGAATTTTAAAAATTTAAAGTGGAATATTAGCTACTTATATTTACAATAAAGTATACCAATTGAAAAGTTGTGCTATTGATATCCCTTGTATTTTTTATTGATTCCATTTTTTTTTGTTTTTTTTTTGTTTCCATATTCCAATTCCACATTCCAATAAAATTTTTTTTGATTCCAATATGTTAACATACCTCTAATAAAATTGATTGAAACTTTGGAAACTGTAAGGGAGTATTCTAGTCTAGAGGCATGAATTTCCGGTAATTTTTGAAGTGTCATAAAAAATAGCCAATTAATATTTTTTTTATTAATTAATATTTATTAATATATTTATGTATCCAGTTTTTTATCAGTTATTTATTAACATTTCAAGAATACAGAAAAAAATAAAAAAAAGTTAAATTTTTGTTTTTTAAATGCTTGTTTCAGAGCTTTTATTCCCATTGAATTAGCACAGTTTAAAGTAAAAATGAAGTCGAATTCTTGAAAAAAGTAAATTTTACGGGGTGGAGTAGGGATTTTTTTGGCTAAATCATTACCCATTTTGGTGGAATTGGACCATGATTTTCTGAAATCATTTCTGAAATCATTTAATGAAACATCTTACAATTTAATCAATGATAAATAATGGAAGATATTTCCAAAAATGAAATAGTTGGTAGAGTTATTAACATAGTTTTTTTTTTTGAAAAAAAATCCCTAAAGATCATATTTCAAAAAAGAAATCAATTAGATAAATTCAAATTTAATTCGAATCTTTGTTTTGGCGGACACAACACCGATCACCAAATTTATTAATTCAATAATGCACTGAATTAAGTAATACTATAAACGATGAAAAATATATTTATTGAAAAATCAATAACTAATTGGAAAATCACAAAAACTGTTATTCAATAAAATCAGAAAATCATGGATTATACTATAAACCATTTTGGATATTTTTTTTTCTGTAATTACCTACAAAACATAAAAAAATTGCAAATTCTTACTTTACGGTTCTTTTTATAAGCTGCTTTCAATGACAAAAGGGTTCCCTACTTCTGAGAAAATAATTAATGATCAAATGGTGGAAAATTTCGAAATTTTCCGGACAGATATTTTTATGGACCGAAATTTTAAATGGTATTAATTTTTTTTTTCACCCTACTCCGTCAACTAGGCATTTTTTCAAAAAATTAGTAGTTTCATGTAAAATTTTAAGGTGTCAATACAAAAGCGTCCTATACAATTATGCAGCTGCAGTTGCGGTCTAATGTTCATACGAGAAATGCATACATATTTATATTCGGATTTTATTATTGTTACGCTATAATTGATAGCTTTGAAGCCATAACTAATCGATGTGTGATAGACCCCTCTCCCTTGCATATATGCATTACAATATTTCGAGAGCCTGCCATCCAAACCATCCCCAAATATCCCACACTCTCCCAATCACAATAAATATTAATATATTCCATCTCTTAACACTGCAACAATTCAGTACCTAAGTGAAAAAGAAACACGATGGACATGAAAATTTTCACCCTCAAACCACCACCACCACCACCACCATCCCTCACATGAATAAATGTAAGTTTTACACCACTTCCACCCCCGCATCAACCCCTTTTTCGTACGTCTCTCACATCCGCGTTATGAATTTTAATTCCCCTGTCACACGATGATGATGATTGAGTGAATTTTTTTCGCTCGAAAAACTGAGAAAAAAACCATCGTCAACATCATCAGCATCAGCATCATCCTTGTCTATTTCTACTTCATTTAAAACGGCACAGAAAAAAATCCTCTCCTCCCCATTCGGCCAACTTTTTCTCTCGGTAGAGATCTCAATAAATCGTTGAGCCTAGATCCGGGAGCAATAATCGACCTATTTGATCTTAGAGTTATTATTTTTGTATTATCGTCATCATCATTCGTATTATCATCATCCTCGTTTCATCCCCATACTAGTCGGGGTGTGTTGTCATCACTCACACCGCACACAATCCTCCGAGCAACCCCCAATTCGAACAAATGGGGGCACATGTATCCTTAATTACCGTATTATTTATGGCGGCCGACATGGATGATAGATGACTATGACTACGATATTATTATGCCACCCCCCGTCCCACAACGTCCCGCAAAATCATCATCCCTTAGGATAAAACGATAAATACGTCATATTCCCACGCATCTTTTCCTATTAAGAACCTTTTTTTTCAAAAATATTCCAATAAAAATTTTTTTTTGCGTCCTTCTCTTTTAATCAAGAAAATTATCTCTCTCTCGAACTTCAATACCTACCGAAATTTTATCCATTCTTAAATAAATTGAATTTGGCTTGCGTGTTTTCATGAATTTGAAAACGGGGGGTGGAGGATGGTATCGGTTTATTTAGTAATTTGGAGTGTAAGGGGATGCAATGAGATTGAAATAGTGTTTTCGATGGGGATGTTACAAGGAAGTGTTTGATGCACACAACACACGCTATTTAATACGATTTGATTTGACATTAATCCGTTTATCAAACGCATAACACCCCCAACGGCCACGAAAACCTCCCCCAAAACACACATTCACAACTATACGCGTTTGGACATTAAAACAGACGGAAATGTATGTTAATATTCCCAATAGTTCTATCGAGAAAATCTTCACTTTTCATCCCTTAGTTTTCAAGAGCAACCCCTAAAAAAAAATGATTATTAAATCAACGATTATTTGAAACATATGCTCGTCTCTCGTATTTTATTTGCGCGAGGGTAGAAATTCAATTAAGAGAAGTTTATGTTGGTATCTATTAAATTATTAGGTGCCAATCGATACGGGCAACTTCGTTTGTGTGGCACATCATATACTGAAAAGCATGTTTCAGACCTATTGAGATTTAAACTTTAGTGACTGATATTGACAAAATTTTCCTTAAAAATAATCGTCTTTTTAGTAAAAAAAAATATAAAATTTAAGGGTTGAAAACTTGGTAATATGAAAATATTAATTAAGGGTGTAAGACCCAAGAAATAATAGTATAATAAATTTAAGTTAATTGGCCACTTGTATCATAGTTCTGGTATTACCTTTATATTTACCATTTTTTTCTACTATTTCCAAACTGTATTTCCGCAATTAAATTTTTTGGACAATAAGGTGGTTGTTGGGGGAAGTTTATGTTGGTGTCTATCGAATTATTAGGTACCAATCGATACGGGTAACTTCGTTTGTGTGGCACATCAAATACTTGGAAGCATATTTTGGGTCTATTGAGATTTAAACTTTAATGATTGATATTACCAAATTTTCTTTAAAAATAATCCTTTTTTTTAGCAAAAAAAAATATAAAAATAAAATTTAAAAATTATAATTGTAAAAATTATAAAATTTAAGGGTTGAAAACTTGATAAAATTGAAATTTAAGTCATCAATTGACCACTTATATCATAATTCTGGTATTTTTTATATTTTAACCATTTTTTTTTACTTTTTCCAAACCCTTATTTCAGTAACTAATTTTTGTACATTAAGATGGGGGTTGGGGGTTCCCCACAACTTCGTTCGTGGTTGCAAACCAATTTTTTCACGTTTAATCAAGCTTTAATTAAAAGTTTATTTATCTTGGAAATTCTTAGATTTCATGGAATTTCAGCGAACTTTCTACATTAATTTTGCCGTGAAAGAGTAGCAAACACTTTGTTTATATGTATATTAGACTGGGCCAAAAAAATCAACAATTTTTTTTTAAAAGTATATCGAAAATATTGTTCAAGGTGACAGAAAAAAAAATATCAGGAAGGTTTGAGCCCTTAATAATAATATTAAGAGGTCTATCATTTTTAATTTCGATTTTTTATTTGTGCAATCATTTTTGCGTCAATACTGTCAAACTATCAAGGTAAAAAAATTTATCTGCACATATATTTATAGAAAATTAAATTCCCTACAAAAAACGTTTCAATAAAAATTTTTACCAGACACGCCGTTTTCGAATAATCAAGCTTTAAACATTGATATAATTTTTAGATTTATCTTCTTTATTTTGGAATTTTGTAACTAACGAACAAATAAATATATAGTAATGAACAATATAGATTCTTGAAGGGAATTTAATGCTCTACAAAAAAGATTTCTTGATGTTTTTACATAAAATCACTTTTTTAAAAGTTATTCACAACTAAAGTTGAAGGAAAAATTAAATTATTGTTTTTTCATTGTTTAACCAATTTTCTTTCACTCATTGGTACAAATTGATATTTTACATGATCAAAAATCATCATTTTATCAATCTTATTGCTTCAAATGTCTGAATTTCATAACATATGATATAAAATATTAATTTGTCCCACTGAGTGAAAGAAAAATTGGTTCAACAATGAAAAAACAATAATTTAATTTTTCCTTCAACTTTAATTGTGAATAACTTTTGAAAAAGTGATTTAAAAGTGATTGTAAAAACGTTAACAGTTTTTTTTGGTAGAGCATTAAATTTCCTTTAATATTCTATATTGTTCTTTACTATAAATTTGTTTTTTCGTTAGTTACAAAATTCCAAAATAAAATAGATTTATATAAAAATTATATCATTGTTTAAAGCTTGATTATTCGTAAACGGCGTGTCTGGCAAAAATTTTCACAAAGACGATTTTTGTAGGGAATTTAATTTTTTATAAATATATGTATATATGAATTTTTTTACCTTGATAGTTTGACAGCATTGACGTAAAAATGAAAGCACAAATAAAAAATCGAAATTAAAGATGATAGACCTCTTAATATTAACATTAAGGACTCAAACCTTCCCGATATTTTTTTTTTGTCACCTTGAACAAAAATTTCGTTATAATTTTCAAAAAAAAAAATAGTCGAATTTTTTGGCCCAGTCTAATGTATTTAATATAATAATCTTTCAAAAAATTAAAGCTTTTTGAGTGAAATGATTGAGGTTTTGTGTCAAAATCGTTTTCGTTGAGCTTTTATTTTCAGACTTTAACTGTTCCTTTTCTTGACTTGTAAACCGCACACCATCATCAATAACGTTGAGTTTTCTCTTTCACTCGTCAGATGGAAAATTCTATACAAATTCCCCATATAGTACACATTAACGTAAACGTGTCCTTTTCTATTTAATGTCCTTGTACTCGGTTTTGTGTATTCTCTTTGCGTCTTGTTTGATTTCAAAGAGGCCAAAGCCATTGATAAATGATTTATTTTAAATGTATGCTTGTGTGCACAACACATTAACATCATATATACACAATACACATATACAAAAATATGCGAACGGACAATTCTGATGTGATGGACAGACATATCTTCTACAAGGGAAATCGATTTTTTTTCGTATAAAATTATTTTAAAATTAATAATTTTTGGGATAATTTTTTGTTGGCGAGATGAAACCCCTTTTATGGAATTCATTGGATAATTTATCAGTGAGTTGATGGGGGTGGAGGTGGAGGAATAAAATGGACGAGCCATGAAAAGATGGACGAATGTCTAGAATGATTAATGGGATTAAGAAAGGCAGCTACAATTTATGGCTTCCACGATGGATCAACCTCCTAAATCTTTACAAAGAAATTTTTAAAGTAAACATTTTTTAATACAAACAACCAAAAAAAGTTTCCAACAATTTTTTTTTCTGATGAAAATTAATATCAACTGTTAAGTGTACTACTGGTTCAAAAACATTTATCTAAATAATGAAGTTGTGATAATTTTCGTAGCAGGAATGACTGATTTTCTTTGCAAAGAAAAATTTTATAACTTTGCAATAATTTTCGCCAGCGTTCTGTTCTTTGCAATTTGTAATTGAAAAATCCCATGTGTTCTACTGATTCTTTGTTTTGTGTTCTTCAAGCTGCCCAGATTTGTTTGCATCCAATATTCAAAGTAGATAATAATGAACAAAACCACCCCAATCCCAGTCCTCATTCGTTTGTCCTCTCACTCGTATTACACAGCGGGTGGCTGTGTTTTTGACGATCCTGATGAATGGTGTTAAAATCATATATGTAATATCCCGATGGATGCGAGTGGGTGAGGGGTGGATGTGATATGCTGAACTCTGGAACTAAGGGTAGCAACATATAAGCGGGTGTCGAGATGAATGTCATAAGGCGATTGGGATGAGATGATGCGTGTATTAAAAAAAAAAATTTTTTTTTTCATCATCATCTCATCCTGCTTATCCTGTAGTCTTCATACGGGTTCAATTTCGCAACTTTTCCCAGGAGAGATAGACGCACGGGGCAGGTCGGTCGACGAATATTGCACGCAGAGATAATAATAATAATAAGTACATATGGACGTGTAAATACGGTCCTCCGGGGGTTCCACGGAACTATATGGTGTTAATCTAACATTTGATTACATATGGTGTACGAGATAATGCTTGAATACTGAACCTACCCTGCGCTCATGTAGCGTTAAGCCACCCTTGTACGTTTTAAAGAACTCATATGATTTCATTTCAAAGATTTTATCCAATCCTACCGAACTAAATTAAACTTTACGTTTTTCAAGGACCAGAAAAAAAAATTGATGCACTTATTGGGATGCATAATGTGTCATTTTTCCCCATTACTACGGCTTTATTTAATTCCCCAAAAAACAAGCTTACAAAATATAACAAAGATCTAGAGCTTTAAACTTCATTATTTTGAAACTCCCAAAAAGGAAACTTTTCTAAAACTATTCAAAGGCCCTCGCCAGATAAGATGGTCTAAAATACCCCCATTACAATTGGGCTATTTTTTTCCTGAAAATACCTTACAGTATGGACAACATCTCAGCCAAGTTTCAACTTTAAAATATGACGCGTTTTTGTGTTAAAAATAAAAATTTCAAAATCAATATTCTCTGAAATTGTTTGATAATACCGAAAAAAGTGCTTATGGATTTCAAAATATCACTAAGTAGTATTCCGAGAAAAATTCGTTCATGAATCAGATCTATCGATCATTGTTAAAAATACAATTTATTTTTTCAAAAAATTAGAGCTGAAACTTGACTGAGATGTTGTCCATACTGTAAGGTATTTTCAGAAAAAAAATTAGCCCAATTGCAATGAGGGTATTAGAGTAGGTCAAAAAAATCGATTATTTTTTTTTTACAAGTGACACGAAAAAATGGGTTGCTAGACACCTTAAAAAAATTCTCACCAAGTATGAGCTCTTAATTTCAATAGGAAGATCCTCCGCATCGCAGTTTTGTATTTTTTTCTCAGTCCAAGAGAAAAAAATTCATACCTCATCATTTATCGATTGTACAGAAAAATGTTCTGAAAAAATTTTTTAGGAAATGCTCTACAAAAAAGGTATTCTATATTTTTTCCGTAAGCCTCACCATTTGAAAGATATTAAGGATTTAATTTTGATTATTTTAAGACAAATTTTATTTTTGTTTATGAATTTTATAACTCGACAATAAATGACTCTTATACAATGCGCAATACAAATTTTTGTTGAAAATTAACTGCTCTATAAAAATGGTTTCTTATGTTTTGATGATTAAATAAACCCTTCAAAACATATTAATCCTTCGAAAAATTTCAATTTAATTTAAAATTATAAATTAAATTGAAATTATTCGAATATCTCTTCAAAAACTTTTAAAATCCGTACACATGAAAGTTTGATGATGAATATCTTTTGAACGGTTAATTAAATCGCCAAAACATAAGAAACCATTTTTATAGAGCAGTTAATTTCTAACAAAAATTTGTATTGCGCATTGTATAAGAGTCATTTATTGTCGAGTTATAAAATTCATAAACAAAAATGAAATTTGTCTTAAAATAATCAAAATTAAATTCTTAATATCTTTCAAATGGTGAGGCTTACGGAAAAAATATAGAATACCTTTTTTGTAGAGCATTTAATTTCCTAAAAAATTATTCTAGGACATTTCTCTGTACAATTGATAAATGATGAGTTATGAATTTTTTTCAATTGGACTGAGAAAAAAATACAAAACTGCGATGCGGAGGATCTTCCTATTAAAATTAAGAGCTCATACTTGGTGAGATTTTTTTTAAGGTATCTAGCAACCCATTCTTCCGTGTCACTTGTAAAAAAAAATAATCGATTTTTTTGACCCGCCCTAATACCCTCATTGCAATTGGGCTAATTTTTTTCTGAAAATACCTTACTGTATGGACAACATCTCAACCAAGTTTCAACTCTAATTTTTTGAAAAAATAAATTGTATTTTTAACAATGATCGATCGATCTGATTCATGAACGAATTTTTTTCGGAATACTGCTTAGTGATATCTTGAAACTCATAAGCACTTTTTTCGGTATTATCAAACAGTTTCAGAGAATATTGATTTTGAAAAATAAAATATTTTTTACACAAAAACGCGTCATAATTTAGAGTTGAAACTTGGCTGAGATGTTGTCCATACTGTAAGGTATTTTCAAAAAAAAAAAATTAGCCCAATTGTAATGGGGGGCATTTTAGACCATCTTATCTGGCGAGGGGCTTTATTTTCGTTATTGGTAAGTTTGATAGCTTTGCACCGACTAAATTTTTTTTGTCAGTTTTACCCAAAAATTGAATGAACACCAAGTTTTTCCTCTGTATTAATTAATAGATGTCCAACCATTTAAATTTTGTATTAAAATATATACCTAGAATAGACTATGACGTCAAAACGTAATCGCTATAGCGACGAGGAAAAAGTAATTATTTTTGTGTTAAACCACCACAAAAGTATTCAGTGCGATGAAGAAAAACTGCGGTCGTTTTTTTCTATCCATTCCATATTTGACTTTGATTTGGTGGCTAATTTATTTTCTTATATATATATATATATATATATATATATATATATATATATATATATATATAACACCTTACCTGTGTTACTATCGTCATCTAAATTGAAAACGCACCACCATAAACGCAACGTTGATTCCGACATGTTTGTGTGGGTAAATATAGTAATTAATTATTAGTTATCAATCCAACGGCATGACGGGGCAGGATTACAACTGAGGCCGGGTTGCTTTTGAAATTTACAGTGTGTAGGCGGTGGGGTGGTAAGGGGGTGGTGGTGGTGGCGGCGGTGGTGATGGGACGGGAATTTTGAGGAGATGGCAGGATGGAATGGGAATTTGATTCAGAATGAGAGTAGATTGTCGAGAAAATGGTGGCGATGGAGATAGAAATGACATGAATGTGAGGCAGTGGTTGGGATGCTGAGAATTGGGGACGCGATGCTGGGGGGACGCTTCTCGTCACTATGACGACCGGGATAGTAGATTGAAAACTGACGGTATGTCAACGAAAAACGTATAAATTCAGGCTTCTTTATAGTGTTTTTTTTCGGGATACTTCAAGAAGAAAAGCCTACAAATGAAGCAGGTTTTGAAAAAAATGCATGGCTTAGTACAATTTTTTCATTCATCGGCATTGCATTGCAGGGAAATGCAATGTAAGTGCTATTGAATATAACTAAGTATGAATTAATTTGAGTTATGCTCCTTGCACTTTTTGGATCCTTAGGTAGATAATCAAAGCATAAGTGATACTCCCATCCCTTATTTTGCCTTTGAAAATAAAGTTCCCAAAAATATTTCTTACAAAAGACATATGTTGACCTATTCCCGGTATTTAGAATCCATTGTCTTTAGACTTTCGATACTTCTACTCATTTAAAATTAAAAAAAACAACAGTTCTATCCATAATTTGAATCATATTTCGAATCCGAAGAAAATTTGGAATTTCTTAGAACCAAGAAAAAGAACAATTTTTCATCTTGGGGAAAAAAAGTCAAATTGATTAAGAAATGCATTTTTTCTTTAGTGTACCAATTAAAAACATAATGAACCATCAAAAATTATCGCTTATAGTAATCCACATTTCCTGATTCCAATTGCAACCGATCTATTTCTCCAATAGCAGTGGTTTCAAATCGATGATTCATGGATTGAACTTTACCAAACTTTTGCCTTTCATTGTATCTTTATAATTAATTTCCTCCCCCTCAATTCATCTTTGATATACTTTTTGCACCTTTAATAGATTCTTAGGTATGTTACCTAAAATAGATTCTTCCCACCTCCTCCTTCTTTTGCTTATCTTGGCCAATTTTCTGATGGAAATCACACTCTTAAAAATATTTCTTACAATAGGTAGATTTGCTCCTCTTTTTGACATTTAGGATGCATTTCTTATGGATTTATAACTTATAAGTTTAGACTTACTTTTTCAATCATTTCTTAAGATCATAAAAGAATAAGAAATTTTTAGAAAGAATCAAGTAAAAGCACAGATTTTTGATGTTCAACTTAAAATTTTTCAACTAAAAAAAGCGGAGTTTATTTGGTGTCCATCGATGAAAATCATGGTTAATCTCTAAAAATTGACATAAGGTAATGCAGCTAACGCAGTGTAAATGCAATGAATATAAAAAAGTATTTTAACTTCTCAATTTCAAAAATTTTGCTATCACCAATACTTAGTTTAGTTATAAAAATTTTAAGTCAAAAATATTCAAAGTTTCCTCGAAAGTATTAAGCAATATTTATTACTAATTTAGCGAGGAATAGAAAACCAATTATTTCGGTATTAAGCATGCATTTTCTTTAGATTTACGATATTCCTATCCATTTAAAATAAAAAGAAAATAATGGTTATCTTCAATTTGAATCATATGATTAATTGATTTATCCTAAGAGATTTTGAAAATTTTTTAAAGAACCAAAGGAAAGGAAAGTTTTTAATCTTGGGGAAAAATTTGAATTTACAGAAAATTACAACTTTATCTTTTTAGTGTACAAATTAAAAACATAAAGAACCATAAAAAATTAATGCTTATAGAAATCCATATTTCCTGGCTCCAATTGCAACCGATCTATTTCTCCAATATCCGTGATTTCGAATCGATAATTCATGGATAAACTTTTACCTATCTTTTTTATGTATACAATATATAGAATATATTGCGGTCCAATTTATGTAGTATAGTTTAATATATAGGAAGATAAGAAGAATGGTAGGTTTTAGCTAGGAATTTGCTTGGCAATCGAAATACGTATCTGGGCAATATGTCACGAATATTTTTGTTTGAACTTCTGTTCAAATGGTATGATTTTTATATATTATTTTATTTGATTATACTACATAAATTGGACCGCAATATATTCTATATATTGTATACACAGTATAGCTGTTCAAAGTCAGCGAAAAATTCTTATTTTGACTTTCTTTTTTTCTTTAAAATGATTTTCCTCCCGCTCAGTGATATGCTGCTTGTACCTTTTATAGACTCTTAGATATATATCCTAAATATAGATTCTTTCATTTTTCTTCTTTTTTTGCTTATCTTGGCCAATTTTCTGATAGAAATAACATTCACAAAAGTTAAGTTTTTTCATAAGGTTTTTTGGATTAAAAACTTTAATCAAGTTTTTTTTTTCTTAATGATTTTTATTTGATTTTTGTACGACATTTCGTCACCTTTCAGGACTATATCAAATACTCAATTATAGATCATTAAAACAACTGATAGAGTACTGATTAAAGTACGGAGTATTTGATAAAGGCGAAAGGCGATGAAACTTTGTACAAAAATCAAATTATGATCATCAAGAAAAAAAATTGATTATATTTTTAGTCCAAAAAAACCCTATGAAAATAACTAAATTTACTAATTACATGGACATTAACCGAGTAAAACTTCCAAAAAATTTTCATACAAGGGGCACATTTGCTCCTTTTTCAGACATTCAGGATGCATTTCCTCTAGATTTATAACTTCAAAATTTAAATACAGTTCTAACAACATTCAGAATCATTTCGTTAGTTATAAAGGAATAAAAAATTTAAAAAAATAAACCAATTAAAACATAGCCTTTTGGTATTTAACACCAAATTTTTAAACTAATAAAAAACGGAGTTAATACAGATCTATATTTCCCCATTTATACAATAGTCAATCTATAGCTATAAATATTTATCAATTAGTATCGAATATCAAAGATTTGCGGAAAAGAATTTTGTTTTGATCCTAAGATTTTTAAAAAAAGCTTTGAATTTTCCTAAGTTTTTTATTTTCCAATCCCCTCTCCCCTCTATTAATGCTATTAAACTGCATGATTTTTTAAATAAATATGGAGCAAACTTCAGAACCTCAATTTAAAAAATTTTACTATCATATATACTTTGTTTGGTTGTAAAAATTTTTGATCAGAAATATTTAAAGTATCCTGGAGAGCTTTAAGCGATTTTCCTTATTAAATTATCGAAGATTAGAACGATAATTTTTGAGTATCATTAGCAAGTTCAACAGGTAAAAAATATTGTTGACGAAAAAAAAAGATATTTCTGGGAAATTAATGAAAAGGACGAGTCAGGAAAGTAGGGACCGGAGGACTAGTGGCACTAATGGTGGCAAACGGGGGGCGGGTGTGCCAACACAATGTCTTACATCTCTGTCACAACAAACAAGAAGAAATACATTAGCAAAATGATTAATGAGTGGGATTATTCAATTAAAGTTGCATTGCACGAATTCGGGATGAGACCTGGATACGCTCCCCCGGCCATTATAGTTCCCGAGTCAACAACCAAACAAACTCTGGCGAAAAAAAATCGCCACTATATAAATCTCTAGAACTAGTACGGTTCGTGAATCACATGCGTTGCTCACTTAAACATTTATTTATTTTTTTTTCGTCAAATAATTCGAACGATTGCCTTGAATTGGATAATTTGATATGGCGTTGTACGATTGGTGAGAAATGAGCAGTTGGTACAACTGATATTTTCTCATCTCGCACCGGAAACACTTAAGCTCGATTATCATCGACATAATCACAATAGAAATCTTAATAAAAATGAATTACAAACGAAACATATTGCCCCGTTAAATAATAGAAAAATCAGAGACGAAAATTAGTCGATATTTCCGCGACGTTTCCTTCAGGACAAAAGCCGGGGAGAGTGGATTTTTTTTTGATGAGTTATTTTTGGTCGAGTAATAGAGCTGTGACCTTTTTCTGTCATTTACGCCCATATTTCCATTTAGTGTAACACAATATCGAAATGTAATAGTTACAATAACTATCACGTTAGAGTCTTCGTGACAAAATATTATATGTAGCGTAATGCCCTTCGGAAATGTAATACGTAAAGTGTTTATCCTTTTTCACCCTCATATTGAACGATATTAATATCATAGATCAGGGTCGAATCGACCAATTTTCCTTGGCAAAATCAATTCAAAATATTACCGACAACAAACATCCAGTAAAGAAAATTGAGCTGGTTTTATTATGACAAAGTTGATGAAAAACGCATACAAAGTTGCATTTGTACGCAAGATATTTGTTTTAAGGGGGTATTCTGGTCTAGAAATTTAAGGAAATCGATTTTTTTTTTGCATATTTTGAAAGTTAAGACATTAAAAAACATGATACTAAAAAGATTTTAGTGGGATTTCCCGGTGGAGTGGGGGCTTCAAAAAAAAACGGGGCGTCCTGGTGGACATAATTTCAACCCTTGTAGAGATCTAAAACAAGTGTTATAATTGTTATAAGTGTCATTATTGTCTTCTATCAAGTCCTCAAACTTGGTGGCTTTAACTTGAAATTATTTTCGAGTTACCTCTATTTGTATATTCGTGTATCCCCAACTTTTTTAAATTTTCATCTCTGACTTTTACCCATTGTATATTAATTTTTAAGGTAGAGATTACAAATTTATCTTTTACTAGCTGATCCCCGCAACTTCGTCTGCGTAACTTATTTTACTCTTCTTATTTCCTTTACGAAAAATAGAATAATACTTAAAAGCACTTCACACTCTTGAAAAATACACATTTAATAAACTATGGCAAAAAAGAAAATAGTTCTTTGTAATAATCAATTAATTTTCAAAAAATATTTATAAATATCTTAAAAGAGTATGTTCAATTGCGTATACCTACGGTAGGCATACCTACCGTGAACCAAATAATCTGTAAATCAATCAGGATCTATACATAAATAAAAAATATCGCCAAGTTTAATAAATTTGGTCTTAATTATGACTAAAAAAAGTCGAAAGTTATCAAAATACTCGCGTCAAAATAACAGAAGTTAAGGGTCTAGATATTTGAATATTAGTAGGAATCCCATCTCACTGTTACGATTCCCGAATGAACCTTTTTCCGAAAACTATTACACTATTGCAATGTACAACACAACCGCGAAATTGAAATTTGTACAATTGCACGAAACCCAGTTCTTCCATAATCATGTATAACCATTATGTATCTATAAACTTATTATTAAAATATCTGAATTTCAACTATATAATTAAACCATATTGGATAGTCAAAAGTTCACCATACACAATTTGGCGTATGCCTTTTCCTCTGGAAGAGGATTTTAAATTTCTTTTATCATTATGATGATATGATTATTTATTATTTATCATCATGATTATCGCGATTCCTTTCACGCACTTGCAAATAAAAGATATTGGGTCCCCCCCCCCAAGAAAAAAATCCTCAATCCGCCCTTGTCTGTTAGGGTAGCAATTTTCAAAAAAAAAAAAAAATCTTATCACGTGCCTACTTCCTATAAGGAATAAACCGAATATTCAAATTTCATCAGTCAGGGGGGGGTGTATATAAATACACGATTTTATATATGCATGGTTTTGAAAACGTTTTTACTTTAAGCTTTATAACTATTATTATTATTATTATTACTATTACATTTTTTTCGTTAATATTTCCTTACTGAACAACCCTAAGGATCTATTTACAACAATTTTGTAAAAAAAAAAGTTTACTGTCAGATTATTATCTATAAAAACATTAATATTTCAAAAAGGCAATTTTTGTACTTTAAGGGTGGATCACCGTCAGAACGTAAAAAAAAATGGCTTTTTTAAAACTGCTGCCATTTTATTTTTTTTAAAGATATTAAAAAACGGTCTTCGGCATGTAGAAGTTGAAGTTTTGAACTATTTTTTTTAAATTTGCCCCGATATGTCTCCCCCCCTCCTTCTTTTACAGCGCTTTGAAAAAGGGTCCTCAAAAATGAGGAGGCAAACGGGAGACAAGTTTTCTCGAAAACCGGAAGTCGGATCAAAATTTTCAAAAGAATGTAGGTTTTGGTAATGTGTCTTCTTGGTACTGAACCTCGAAAATCCGAAAAAAGTTGAAAATTCACAAAATGGCGCGACTTTGAAAAAAAAGTTAAAAAAAACGACCTTTTTTTAAACCTTTCCCCCTCTCCCACTTTGAGGGGGGGGAGTTTTGGCCAATTTAAGAAGTTTAGTACCAAGAAGACGTGTTGAACTATAACACTCTCCTTTTTTTAGCCAATCCGTCGGATAGTTTCTGAGAAATCTTGTCTCCCAGTTTTAAAAAGTTGATTTCGAGAAAAACACATTTAAAGTTTTTTTAAGATATTTTTTTATGTTATTATCAATTTATTCAATTTTTATCAGTGAAAATGCATTAGTCAGCTATTCCAATCCTTTTAATACTTTATTCTTGAATGTTATAAGAAGACATTTATGAAAAAAAATCGAAATTTTTTTTTCTGATGCTGATCCACCCTTAAGTTAAATTACTGTGTTTTTTATTAGTTCAACTAAAAATATTAATACAGATCATTTTACAGATATATAACTCGCCTATCTAAAGTAACATTTTTTTTCATCCCTCAGTTTTTACGTAGGGGGTGTATTCCCTTATTATTTTTAAGGAATGATAAGTAGCCTAACGTGTGTGAGTAATTGTGTTGTATCTTAATATAAAGTTTCGTTAAATTCGGTTGTTCCGTTCTTTAGTTAAATCTTCAGAGAATGCGATGTCAGAAAGTTTTTTCTGGTAATTTTTTCACACATTATTGGAGTACTTGTATGGATTTCTAATTTTTTTGTAAATTTAATATAGTCTATGTTCACCGGAAATAGTGTAGCTTTCTAACATTGAAAGAATTTTTCAAATCGATTAAGTAGTTTCGGAGCCTATTCAAAACAAACAAACAATCAAATCTTTCCTCTGTATAATAATAGATACTTAAAAAATATGGAATATACAAGCGACACATGTAAATCTATCTGTGATTATATTTTTTGTGAAACACAAAGAAGCGACATTGATGGCGGAAGAGAATAAAATGAAAATTTTTTCCTCATTTTATTTGTTTTACTCAAATCGATTGAATTCAGAGTGAAATTATTCGCTGAAGAAACTTTCAACTACATTTACCATTTCTTGAGTTTTGTCTTTCATAAACCCTGCGCGAATAAGTCGCTTAAATTGTCGTTTATCATTACGACAATTGCGAAAACAACACGCCATTCGCTCCTCGTGACGTGACGTGGCGATCATTTGCATTTGGCGAAAATAAGGGATGATTTTCATCCCTCCATCATCGCATGTATATATTGTGTTGTCAAAAGTGAGTCGCTGTCAGTCATGTGTAAACATATACATATATATATATATAAATAACGTTTGTATCCTAGAAGGGCTGCCAAGTTATTCCCGGTTTGATCGTCACATCTTGCCATAAACACGGGAATAATGTCAGAAATGATGTATTCTCCACACTCATATATTATCTAGTAGATTAATATTCGAAAGATAGTTAGCTCGGATTTCACGATTCGGAGTCCCTTTTCCCGACTATCCCGTCATTGTTTTTGAACGGTTTGTGTCACACGTCATTTAACGAATCAAACACTCGTTTGTTATTATGACACTTGGTAAATATTCTTCCCGTGGGTTTTTTTTTTCCATCGAACGTAAAAGCCTATAGCTTCTTGGTTTGGCAGTAGTTTGAAATTTAATCGACCTGAACCAATGAAATTCGGTACTGACCACAAAATGTGTCGCACAGGTCAAAACCGGAAAATATAAAGCTCATTTTTCATCAAATGAACCAGAACTGTTGTGGTTTGTTTAGGGGTGGTTTTTCTCTATCGAATTGTGTTTTGTTTCAGCCCTTCGATTTCGTGATTTTTCCGTGATAATGAAATATGATGTTTTGAAGGGCGGTAAGTGAAAAATTAGTCGCTTGGACAATGGGACTGATGATGCGTTTTGTGGTCCATATGTGCCAGAATGGATGGAATGCAGTTGTGGGAGGAAAATTGTCTTTGACGAAAAATAAATTTGATTTCTTGCCCAATCGAGCAATCACACAGGAATGTACCAAACTTTATTACAGTTTAGATCAAAGCTTCTTAAACTTTTTGATTCGGGAATAACTCCCCATTATATATTGAGGAATTTATGGGATAAACTTTGTGATACGATGATAAACTTGAAAAAAAATCGAGCATCCTCTAAAGCTCTTGCAGCTTACATTTCAGAGAAAACTTGGTATTAGATGAAAGTATCAATGAGTGAAAAAATCATTAATAAATTTGAGGGGGTATTCTAGTCTAGAAGCCTGAATTTTAGACATTTTTTCAAGTAAGAATAACATTTTTAGTATCTATTTTTTTATATGTTTTTATTGACATTTTGAGAATACAAAAAAAAAATAGCTAGGAAAAAAAATTTGCCATGATACAGGCCCTTGAATTTTCCGAAAGAAAAACATTTAAAATTTAGTATTTATTATTAGCAAAATTAATTTTGATTCAAAGAAAATTATCGGGCACTGTCGTAGACAACCACTAGTGTCAATTTATAAGTTTTCCATAAAGTTTCCTTTTCGTGAGCCTACAGGAACTCTGTAAATGAATCCTTTCAAAAGTTTGCAAACAATCAAAGTTCGAGCTTGATTTTCAACTTTAAAAAAACATAATTTTAGTCGTTAATATTTGGAAGATATTTTAGTTGATAGATTTAATACAAAGAAATATTACAATTGGGATTTTATTGTTTAAAATAGTGCTATATTTATTAGGGTGGGTAAAAAATCGTCCTTTTTTTACTTGTTACACAGAAAAATTGATTCGTAGATAACTCTTGAAAATTTTCACCAAAGTTATGCTCTTTGTTTTAATGGAAAAGTTATCCCTGTTATAGTTTTATATATTTTACATAGTCCAATCGAAAAATTAATATCTTGCTCATAAATTTATCTTTTTGTAAAACTTTATTATATTTTTGTAGGAAATTAAATGATTTACAAAAAAGGTTTCGTATATTTTATCTTCAATCTCTCCATTTAGAAGATATTGACGATTGAAGTTTGATTATTTTAAGAACAATTTATTATTTGCTTATGAATTTTTTAACTGGCGAACCAACATGCTTAAAAAACATAATTTTAAACGAAATTATATAAATTATAGCAAAAAAATTTGCTTTTCTTTAGGAAATAATCGTTATCAAATTTTAATGATAACCAATTTTAAAAGTTTTTTAAAGTAATTCGAAAAATTTTAATTTAATTCATGAATCATGGATTTTTTTTTATAAGTTTAAGTTTCTATCAACTGAAAAATGTTTCAAATAATATTTCAAGTTTTATTTTCAGACCTCAGTATATTTGGTTAGAGTGAAAATGGAAAATTGTGCATTAATTATCGCTAAGAGTTAATTATAATTCATCAGTTCTCGAAAATCCTTTGAAATATCAGTTGAAGCATTTTTCTGTTGGTAGAAACTTAAACTCCCTAAAATTTTTCCATAATGCATGAATCACGTTAAAATTTTTCGAATTGTTCATCAAAAACTGCTAAAACTGGATATTAGATATCCATCATTAATATGTGATAGTGAATATCTTATAAACACTTAATTTTGTTGGTTAAGAATATGATATATTTTTTTTTTTTTGTGGAGCATTAAATTTTCTATGCAATTATATATTGCACATTTCATAATTCATATTGGTTTAAGAGTTAAAAAATGCATAAGTAAATTATATAAAACTACTACAATAGTATAATGCATAGATCCATCCCATTAAAAGCTCAGCTTTATTGAAAATTTTCTACAGGCGTTTATAAACCTTTTTTTTGGGAATAATAGTAAAACAAAGGTCGTTTTCTTTGACCACCCCAAATATTTAATTAATTTCATTTTTTTAAAGTAAAATCGTTGAAAATTGCCTGCAATAAATAGACCAACTTATACCACCCTAATTTAAAAAATTTTCTGATGTATGATTCCTTCAAAAACTTTAAGGAAAGCTTTTCCATCAAAAACTTTAAACTTTCAAAAGCGAATGAATTATTTTCTCATAAGTCTTGCAATAGTTCTTTAAATTCCAAATTTATTATTTTTTTTGGAAAAATTGAAAGAAAATTGGTTATGGAAAAAGAATAAAGAACTACTAATCTGAATACCTATGCAAAGATTTCTTGGCACGATCCTATAAGAAGCTGATAGATTATAAAAAAAAAATTTGAAAATTTTGCAAGGAATTAAAGCTCTTTTTTAAGCTTTAAACACTTTACCTGCAATTAATAAGTGCACAATTTTTTGGTCCTTGATATTTGGGAGACATTTTAAGAGTACAGATTCAAATCATATAATATTATCTTTTTTAAATAAGAAGATAATTCAGGTTATTTAAAATCTTTTTGTTTTTTATTTTTTATTTAATATTTTTATTATTCAATTAGCTACGTTTCGTTACTAATCGTAACTTCCTCAGGCTTCTATAACAAATTAAAATATTTACAAAATATGTCAGTCATATATATGTAATTATTTTAATTTGTTATAGAAGCCTGAGGAAGTTACGATTAGTAACGAAACGTAGCTAGTTGAATAATAAAAATATTAAATAAAAAATAAAAAACAAAAAGATTTTAAATAACCTGAATTATCTTCTTATTTAAAAAATATAAAAGCTGAGATCTGAATTTTATCATCATAATATCTTTTCAAATTATTATACTTTCAAAATCCTTTGTCAATAAATTTGGTGATCATTGGTTAAAGTTGGCTGTAATGAAAAACAAAAGAAGATCAACCTGAATTTAAAAAGATTCGGCTATATGAAGCTTTCAGAAACCTGAATAATTCAAGAATGAAACAACTTTTCAAAAGCTTTGCAATGAAATGCGTTCGTTTGTTGATCTTCTATTGCATATATTTTGGGCCAAAAATTTTTTTTTGCAAAATCCTGGTTGCCCTCATCCATGGTGTGGTAAATCTATACTAATATATAAAATTCTTACGTCTGTCTGTACATTTCGATTTTGAACTCAATTTTAGGATAAATATTTGTTTCATAAGATCCTTATTCCAAATTTAACATTTTTAAAATTTTTGTCTGTCTGCCGGTGTGTCTCGATTTCACTAAAGAACGGAACAACCGAATTTAATGAATTTTGGTATTAAGATACAACACAATTTTCCATAGACTATAGGCTACTTATCATTCCAAAAAAAATAATAAGGGTAGGTATTCCCTAGGGATGAAAACAGAAATTGTTACTTTAGTTAGGTGAGTTACATATCATTGGAAAGGTAATTAAAAGTTAGAAAATAATCTGTAAAAATATTTTTAGTTGAACTGATAAAAAGCACAGTAAATTCAATTTAAAGTTTAAAAAATTGCCTCTTTGAAATATAAACCTTTATATATATAAGACACATAGTTGATGTTAATAGCGATGTTAATAGAGATTCCTACTATATTTCAAAATCTAGACCCTTAACTTTTGTTATTTTAACGCGAGTATTTTGATAAGTTTCGACTTTTTTTAGTCATAATTAAGACCGATATTATTTATGTATAGATGCTGATTGATTTACGGATTATTTGGTCCACGGTCGGTAAACCTTTCGTAGCTATACGCAATAGACATACTCTAGATATTTATAAATATTTTTTGAAAATTAATAAATTAAATTCGACAAAATAGTCTTATTAAGTATGATTATGTTTTTCGTAAAAGAAATAAGAAAAATAAAAATTTACATATACTGCCACTACAAGGAGCAAACCTAAAAAGAAAACAATCAACACCAACATTACGCAGACGCAATTAATAATGTTCTTGGGAACTTGGACACCATGCATTGCTATTATGTTTTATTTCTCCTGAAGAAGTTGGAAATAAATACCAACGAAACGTTGAGATGATTTGAAAATTTAACGTTTTATTATTGGAGTCCAAGTTCCCAAGAACATTATTAATTATTATTTTTTGCGTTCAGTTGTT
The DNA here is from genome assembly GCA_958496175.1 of Sisyra terminalis. Taxonomy (NCBI): domain Eukaryota; kingdom Metazoa; phylum Arthropoda; class Insecta; order Neuroptera; family Sisyridae; genus Sisyra; species Sisyra terminalis. The sequence continues at coordinate 49,186,125 of OY292278.1, read as the reverse complement.
TTTGGATTGGAGGAGGAAACGTATAAGCTTGTCAGTTCATAAGGGAGGAAATATGGGTACCATACTTTCTAATCAAAGAATTTATATTTTAGTTTCGGAGGAATTGAAATACCTAAACTTATCATAGCAGTTATTTTTTGAAATAAGAATGTGAAGTACTAATTTTACTTCAATTGTTGACTTGAGGCTTTCCACCCCATCGAGCTGGAATAAAAACATGGAATTTTTAAGGGTGTGGAATGGAATAATTTAATTGTAATGTTCATATTAAGACACGTAGTTGTTAATGGTGATTTAGCATGGAAATCGAGTGTTCCTATGCCGGGATTCTGGATTTGAATGATGGAAACGGGAGAGTGAGGAGGCGTGTCGATCTCAATCACGTTGGCTGTGTTCAGGACGTCACACAAACCCCAGGGCCACCGTTGATTTAATATGCATGTTGTTCACCCGATTCCTCTCTATATATTATGTACATTTGGATGTAGTGAATGCTTCAGTGTTGACAACTTGGGCGTAACCCAAGTTCCCGACTCTCCCGACTCTCCCGAATCTAAACAACACACAAACGGACAGACCAAAGCTTACTACTTCTACTCTATAATTTAGCGAGACCAAGTAGAATTATAACATAACAATAATACGGGGAGAGGGATGACGACGAAGGGTTTAACTTTATGTTTGAGAATGGGAAAATAATGAGATGTGGTCGATTTGGGAGCTCAATTTGGACACTGAATCAATTCGGAAAGGGTGGTTTCTTTTATGTGTGATTTTTTCGAATCTCAAAAAATGTGTCTAAATATTTGGCACCCTTAACGAAATGCTAAATGAATTTAACGCGATTTTAGATGTGTCATAAAGGTCAACGCTTCATTTGGGATTTGCAAATTTATAATAAATGAATTCAGGCGCTTGATTTTCTACATATGCACTTGGGCATGCAGAGAACGTGTATTCATTCATCATTATTCTAAATAAATTAAGGGATGTTTTCAAACGAGAATGGGATCAAGATGAGAACGAGAATATTGTTATGTGTAAATAGTCCATTGGGATTTTTGTGCACAAAAAAATCGGCGAGGGGTGAGATGGAAATTTCGTCGGAAATGCACTTTCCTAGTAGTCGGTGATTTGATTTGTATGTTAGTGGAATAGGAAAAAGGGAAGAAAAACACTTTGAAATTGCATTTTTTTTTCACAATTGACTATGGAAATTGTGCAATATGCAAAACTATTTACTCCATCGTTGGCGCACGCTATCGAAAATATCCACGCGAATTCCAATCGTTGCCGGACACATTTTGAATATATTTGCACTGAAATTAAATTTCCCTACCAATTTTTTCGTCTCTCAACATCCCCCCCGAAATAAATTAAAATCCAAGCGACCTCTATTGATTTCCCATTCCCATTGTTTCATCATGATTTGAACTTTCAATGGAAATATTTGAAGGTAAAACATTGTGGTCCAAAGAATGACTGAAAAGAAAAAGCTCCGGGTTTATGTATGTATCGAAAGCTCGAGGGGGGTGGAAAATGACTTGTGAGAAAGTAAAAAGAAATTGAGTGAATCGTGGTTTGTTGTTGTTATTATTTGAAAAGTACGCGTTTTTCTGCTAATGGATTTTTGATTGCCTGTAGGAGCTTTCGAGTGGCCTCTTCTGTACAGTTTCGGTGAAGACCGCGCTTGAAAGCTCAAAAGAAAAGCTTTGCGGATTTAGTGGACATTACTGCCAAACAGTTAGAGCAGTGATTTCTAAACGGTTTCGATTAAAAGTCCAATGATACATTGACGAAAAATACTAAAAAAATCTCACGATATTTTTCAAGCTTTTCCTTGATTTAAGATTTAACAATGGGAACCATTTTTTCTAGTCTATAAATATGGCTTTCTTCCTACAAAAAATTGCTATAATGTTTAAAAAAAATTATACAACCCAAAGCCAATAAACTGATTTTCGTTAGAAGAAAATTTTTACAAAATCATCGAATAAATTGAATATTTCGACAACGTAAAAGTGAAAACGAGAGCGTAAAAGGTTGACCAAGATTCTTTACGATAAGGGATCAACTAATGGTCGTCTAATGCAAAGGGAGATTCATTTGAAATGTCCAGGGATGTGAATATATCTCGCTTGTCTCTTTTTTACCCCAGTTAAGATTATCAATCATTCAAATGGATTTTCTAGTCGGAAAATTTCGAGTAAAATCCTATTTTTTTTCCGCTTCTAATGAATTTAGTTTTGGTTTTCTCTTTTCAAACTGTAGCGAGAAAAAAAAACACACACACCAATGTCAAGATTTTCTTTTGAGTCGTTTTTTTTTCTTCGTACGTCAAACATATGTTGGAGACGGCAATCGCCGAAGAGAATTATAATTTAAACCGATAAAATGAATGGCAATGGCAACGGTGATGGGTTTAATAGAAATATGAAGATTAGAAAGGATGGCGACAAACGTGCGATGGACTAAATTATAGATCTTAAGACGTCATCGTCTGATATTTGTGTTGGCGATTATTAGAATTGGTCGATGAGAAAAGATTCGAAAAAAAAATGCCGAAGATTGAGAATTCTTCAACTCTAAGTAGGATATATAAAAATGGTCAATTTGTGTTGATTTTGGTTTTCATATTATATTTTTTGGGCTCAAACACTAATTAAAATTAATAATTTTTCTTTAAAACTTTAGGTGGAAACTGTGTATACAATATATAGGATATATTGAAGTCCAATTTATGTAGCTTAATTTAATATAATAAAATATAAAAATCATACCATAAACATAAATTTGAACCGAAGTTCAAACAAAAAAATTTGTAACGTATTGCCCAGATACGTATTTCGATTGCCAAGCAATCTTCCTCAGTGATCATGAAGTAGTTTGGAGAAAACTTATGAACATAAGTTTTTCTTTCTAATGAATATGCAATTAGTTTAAAAGGAATACAAAACCTTAAAATAAACTTTGGGTAATATAGTGAATTATTTCTTCCCCAACCTTAATACCTTATTAAAACATGGATGAACAAGAACTTTTCCACCTAATTCCTGGAACTTTTGCCAAGGCCTCAAAGTCGTCTGAAGCTTGAAATTATCTTTGTGGAACACACAATACTTTTCTTATTGCTCAGGTTTGGCGTATGTTGGTCAAATTTTGTTAACAATTGGTCCAATTTTGAACCAAAAGAGGTCTTAAATACATTTTTGACTCTTGAAGAGTAACTTAAAGTATGAATGGTACATTTCGCGGTAATATATACTTAATAAAATCATCCAGATTGTTTATTCCGGTTTGGCAACAATTTTGGTCACTTTACCAGCTTTCAACGATTGATAATTTTGTGTTGGATACATTGGATACATTGGATACATTGGATACATTGGATACATTGGATACATCAAAAAGTTTGATATCATGATGTTAGGCCAAAAATTTTCAACTGAAAATATGGTCTAAACATTTTTTACCTCAATTCTTGTGGTTTTCAAGTATCAAACTTTTTTTAAATTTTACCTCAAGTCGATTATCAAAATAAGATTTTTTCGCTGACTTTCCGTGATCCGTGATTATTTTGGGAATCATCACAAAGCAGTTACGGAGTAATCCAAACTACTTGATGACCACTGAGGAAGATTGCTTGGCAATCGAAATACGTATTTGGGCAACACGTCACAAATATTTTTGTTTGAACTTCTGTTCAAATTTATGTTTATAGTATGATTTTTATATATTATTATATTAAATTATACTACATAAATTGGACCGCAATATATTCTATATATTGTATACACAGTATAACTGTTCAAAGTCAGCGAAAAAATCTTATTTTGATTTAGGTGGAAAATCTTTCTTTGGTCCTTTGAGATAGTAATTCACATTTTAAAAGTCTATATTTTCCAAATTGGCAAAGAATAATAATCTATTGATGTTTATCATCAAAAACATCCCCTTTGCTATCGGTTTTGTATTCAAAACTTACCAATTCTATTGTTTAACTGGGTGAAATGATTTCTATATGATTTTGTATGCAGTTTTTGGCAGATAAATGCAATTTTACATAAACTATAACAAAAGAAATATTTTATAAAATTTCCTGAATTTCGGTCAAAAATGATTAGTTCACCAAAAAAATTTTCATAAAAAATCTTTTGACAGAAAAACCAATGCAGCTTTTTTCTCATTTTTTTTTACATTTAAAAGTTTATTTTTCCACCAATTTTAAGGGTTGGATTGGGGCTCTTTCATAGCTATTTTATTTCAGAAACGTATACTAATATATCAATCGTTTCAAAAAATATTTCATAAAAAGAAAAACCACCCAGAAAATTATCTTAATTTTCGGTCATGAATTTCATTGAAGGGAAAATATTGATTTTCTTTTACACCGAAATTTTTTGAGCATTAAATTTTTAGGGATTTTTAAAAGGTGAAAAACAATCGATATTTACGGTCTAAACCAACAATAGTTAGTTCTCAAATGTTAGGTTTTGGTATTGATTTTTTTTTTTTTTTGGAATCCCAAATATTTGATCAACCAACTCTTCAAGTATTACAAGAGAGGAAAACCAGAGAATTGAACCATCGAATCAATATGGTTTGTTTCCCTACTATTTCTTAAGAAATTCTTCAATTGCAATTTAAAATTTTCCCCAAAATACAAAAATATCTTCTATTAAGGAACAGCAATTAATAAAGCAATACATTGGATAAAACATCTCTTAAAATTTTCCAACTTTGGACCAAAAGTAATAACAATCATTTGGCAAAATTTTTGATGGAAAATTATTTTCGTTGAAATTAATCCTTTTTGTAATAATAGAAAAAATAATCTTTTAAACTGCAGCCCAAAAAAATCCCTTGGAAATAAAAAACAACCCTTAAAGTCTTAAAGTCTTAAAAGTTTCACCGAAATCCCCAATAGTAATGTAGGGATTTAATTGTTGAAATTTTTCGTCCGAAATGAAAACAATTTGCAGAAAATACATTTGGAGATTTTAAGGGTGAAACAGAGGTAGGTCCACCGTTTGTTTTGAAAGGTTCAAAAACTGTCTTTTATTAAGGAACAGTAATCAATTAAGCAATACATTGCATAAAACATCCATTCAAATTTTCCAACCAGGGACTAAAAGTAATAACAATTATTTAGGAAAATTTTTGATGAAAAATTATTTTCGTTGAAATTAATTATTTTTGTAACAATAGAAAAACTTTTACTTAAACTGCTGCCCAAAAAAATCCCTTGGAAGCAAAAAAAAACAACCCTTAAGGTCTTACAAGTTTCACCGAAATCAATAGTAGTAACGTAGGGATTTAATTGTTTAAATTTTTCGTCGATAATGAAAACAATTTGCAGATAATACGTTTGGAAATTTTAAGGGTAGAACTGGGGTAGTTTCACTGTTTGTTTTAAAAGAAAATTTTCTATAATTATCTAACTGTAACAAAAAGCTCTCTTAAAAACCAAAAATATCCCTTTAAATTTATCAATATTTCCCTTAAATCTATGACTGCTCCGCAGTCATTTATTAAGCCAAAAATTTAAATAAAAGCAATTTTTTTTATCATTTTCCGGGGTAAATCAAAAGCATGGCCTACTAAAATCAATTTATCCCGTGCATATCGTTTTACGGTAGATATTAGTGGATCCAAGAGGATCTAGGAGCTTTTAGTAATACCTTGATTGACATTGATGAAAAATTTCAATTTGCCATAAATTTTGAACTAAAAATCCTAAAGTTTATTAATATTACGACAGAAAAAAAACACAAGATTGAAAAACTTAAGTCATATTTCAATTTGCAATCGCACATAAATCGTTAAAATCACACAGGTATGCTAATGCATTCGTAATCGTTCGTCATAATTCGTATAGTATGCGTTCAAAATTTAAAATTGAAATAAATCATTGGAATTTTTGACGACCACGAATGATGCATTTATTCATTTTTTATATATACAAATGTTATTACATATTTTATTACAAAATAAATTATTTTCTATTCAAAAAACCGTAGGTCGTATCTTGCCACAACTGCGGCCTTCCTCTCCACACCATTTTCCCCATACGGCCATCTCGCTTGTTTTATTTCCACCACAGCCAACTTATACGAAAGATTTACATTTATAGGTTTTATTTATCGTTTAGGCCTCGTATTTATAAATAATAATATTTTACGGCACAATTACTATCGGTATGATGATGATTTTTTTTTTTTTTGGTATTAAACGTTTACGATCAAAAATCTTCGTCTCCTTTTTTTTTGGTCGATTTTAAAAAAAAAAATATAAAAAAAAAATGGAAAAAATGGCGAGAAAAATTGATAAAATAACGCCGTGAGTGACACGAGACAAATTACGTCTCTTTTTCTGACGGGATTTGATCTGAAGACCTCCACGAAAGCGGCTCGTAAATGTCATCGCAATCTATTAAATTATAATGAATTTTAGATGCAGGAAAATGCATTTATGCACGCGAGATAAATGACTTGCAAGTGGCATCTAAGCGACTATGTCTGCATATATAAATATTGGATAGCTGGGTACCCCTATTAAATCAAAGAGTTTAGGAATTTGAAAAAAAAAAAAACGTTTTTTATTGGATCGTTTTGGGCTAGAGAAACGTCAGCGAAGGGTATTTCCAAAGATGATTTGTCGTAAATTATGGGCAAGTTTATGTGCAGAATGCACTTCTCTAATGCAGGCCCCGTGCTGTCTGGAGACCGGTGGACTTTTTATGGTAAAAATCCAATAAGAAAAAATGAGGAAAGTGTTTTTTTTTTTTTAAAAACTTTTGACTAAATATTGAATCTTATCTGCAACAATTAAAGAATTGGCAGTTCTCTCTTTTAGCTATTGTAATTTTTAAACAACTGATTTAATCAAAAAATGATAAGAGATCTTTTTTGTAGAAAGTTTAAAAATCTACAAAAAATTATAGAAGCTTTTTTGTATGAGGCATCGTTGACTTGGATTATTTAATTTTTAATATCCTTTTTGCTGGGTCGAAAAAAAACCAAATTTACAATAAGCACATAATTCATTAAATTTTAATTAAGAAGCTTGAAAATATGAAGATATATGGTTTGTTAAGCAACTTAAAACTTTTAAGTTCAATAAAATGATTGAATTTTAGAAAAAAATCAATCTATAATTACTAAATTTGTCATTTTCTAGCGAAACATATAATCTTCACTGTTGAAAGAGAGCAAAGGATTTCAACCCCCAAGCATAGGTACAGCAGCTTTTGAGGACCGGTTTCCGGTGACAGCTTCCAACGAGTTCACGTGTGATTGGGGGGTCTTTTCCCCGCAAACGTTTCATCTTGAAGACCCGTCTTGTACACAATGGCTCCCGATGCCATAATAATATACCGAAGGTCCGCAATGGTCGTCGTACACCGAAGAAAACAGGGAGGGTACCACTTACACGGTGAGACACGAATAGGTAAAAACAACCCCGGAATAATTCACCAAGTTCTCACGATCCGATGCACATAAGGGTTCAAATAAAGACCCAAAGGGAGGAAGGGAAACACGGAAACCATGTCAAGAACTCGTACTGCACAAAGAATTCTCACGAGAGAATTCTCTTGTGGTATGTGTCCAATGTTCGAATATCTCATTTGCCTGTGTTGGACTCGAATTTTGCATTTTACAATTTCAACGTAACGATTATTAATGATCGCAACAAATTCGCGACTTTCCATTTTTCTTATCGATCGTTGAGATCTATGCGAATAGATCTCGGATGCAATCGGTCGCGTCCTCGACTCCGCTTTGATTAGATTCGATCGGTTTCCAAATAAATCGTGATCCATAACTAATTAGGTGAGGATTCGGTCTTCTTTACGCACTTCTTTGTACAAGGGTCGTTCGTATACCACTGCGTATATCTTCACAGCACGATACAAATCTACTGAACCAGAGATTCCAAACTTTCTGTCGGATAAAATTTGAAGAGTCATCATCTTCAAAGATGTTTTTCTTATGATTTTTGTGCATAAATCTTCCGAGAAATGATTTACAAGAAAACTTTGAAAAAAATTTGGCTCAAGTGTACTTTAGCACACCCACAATCTGGCAACGTAGCATTTTCGACTTTGTTTTTAATTTAATCCACGATATTTTTATTAATTCAATTCTAATATGGTATAATTCTCTCTGTTGTGGCTAAATTTTCAGTATGGACCGATTTAATCGCGAATTAAATTAAAAACAAAGTCGAAAATGCCACGTTGCCAGATTGTGGGTGTACTAAAGTACACATGAGTCAAAAATTTAATATACACCCAGAAAATTTAGCCTGATTGTTGGGCAGATTGTTAGGGCAGATAGACATGGAAGAGCAATGGTTTACACCTTTAAAAACCAATACCTTACTTGCTAATACCATAGAATGAAAAAACTTAGTTTTAAAAAAATATTTTTTATAATTTATTTCCTAAAAATGTTAAAAAGACAAATTTTATCGTTAAAAATAAGATCCTATGATAAACGATGCGAAATTCTACCATGAAATTGCCGATACATGCCTTCAATTTTCATCCCTTTCTAACAGGCCAATCATATCATTAACAGATATAATAATCATTTGAAAATTTGGAAAATCATTTTTACTGAAGTTTCTTTGCTGTCCAATACTTTAGAGGCACCCTTCCTCGCTTTTCACGGATATCTAAAGCTCTTGAAGAGCTATCGTCCAAAAAATATAAAAATCATTAAATATAATATTTTTTTTTTTAAAATCCTTTCCCACCTTGATGTCCCACTTGCCACATTTTCAGTCTTATAAAGCCTTATAAAGCCCTTTCTTTACTGAATTTTTTTCTCCAAAAAGATTATTATGAAGAGAAATTAATTTTCTTAGATCTATAGTACAGTAGATGATATCATTAGGTAGGTATTTTTGTGATTTAAATTATTGGTATATCTCAGTTTGATAGCTTGAAAATATTAGGATAGGTAACTTTTCATGGTTCAAGTTAGAGGTTGGAGAAGAAGGGCAAAATTTTTTCTTATAATATTCTTAGATTAAGTTTCGTTAACAAACGATGGCAAATAGTACCACGAAATTGTCAATATGTGCTCTCCATTTTCTACCTTTTTTGACGATCAAATTTCTATTGATCGATAATAAATTATAAAGAATAATTTAGAAAAGACTTTCACTAAAGCTTTTTTGAGCTTTTGCCTGAATTTTTCAAATCCACCTCTTCCTTCCAACGATTGTAGACACTCGTCCATGTCTCTCACGGATATCTAAAGCTCCCAAAGAGCAAGAGCTTTTAAAAAAGAACAAATATGAAAAATCTGAATATTTTTTTTTAAATCCTTCCCCATTTCGATGTCTCACTGGTCATATTTTCAGTCTTTGTTGATAGATGCCTTAAAATATTTTCCTTATAATAGCTTTATAAAAAAATAATGATGGAAAACTAATTTTTCGTGGATCTATAGTAAATTAGATGATAAAATTAAGTAGGGGATTTATGATTTAAATTTTTGTATAGTCTTACTTTGAAAACTTAAAAATAATATGGTAAGGAAATTTTTGGGGGTTCTAGCTTGAGGGTAGTGCAGAAGGGCATTGTTTTTTCTTAAAATATCAGAAAAAGTTTTTATAATAACCGATGCAAAATACTGTCAAGAAAGTGTTGATATATATCCTCAATTTTCAACCCTTTTTGACGGATGAATCACAATTGATAGATATAAAAAATCATTTTGAAAAAGCATTTATTTTTTCTGAAACTTTTCTGAGCTTTTTTCAGAATTCTTCCAACCCGCCTCTCCTTCTGTGGTCTAACATCTTAAAGACATCCTCCCCTCTAACGACCAACGAAAGCTCTAGAAGAGCTAGCTTTCAAAAATGAAAAAAAGCTTTCAAATCCTTTCCCATATCGATGGTTACATTTTCTGTTTTCTCTCCCTAATGGTAGATAATTTACAAAAACATTGATCTTTTACAGGTTCCTTCTGTTTCCAAAAAGATAATTTAATAAAAAAAAACTTTTTATCTTGGATCTATAGCAGAGTACATGATGTAATTATGTGCGGGTTTCTATGATTTAAATTATTGGTAACGTCTTACTTTGGAAGCTCAAAAATGTTAGGGTTGGTAACTTTTCGAAGTTCTAGCCAGAGGATGGCGAAAAAAGACAATTTTTCTTCGTAAAATACCGGAATAAGTAAATAAGTTACAATAATAAACAATGCAAAATATTATCAAAAAATGGTTGATATATTCCCTCAATTTTTAACCCTTTCTGATAGATGAACCACAATTGATAGGCATTTGAAATCATTTTGAAAAAGCATATATTTTTTCTGAAACTTTTCTGAGCTTTTTTTCAGAATTTTTCAAACCCATTCCTCCTTCTGTGGTCTAAAACTTTAAAGAGATCCCCGTCTCTCACGGCCATCGAAAGCTCTAGAAGAGCTAGCTTTCAAAAATGGAAAAAAGTTTTCAAATCTTTTCCCATCTCAATGTCCCACTGGTTACATTTTTATGTTTTCTCTCTTTAATGGTAGATACCTCATAGAAAAGATAATTTATGAAGAAAAACTATTTTTTTTGGATCTATAGCACAGTACATGATAGACTTAAGTAGGGGTTTTTATGATTTAAATTTTTGTATCGTCTCACTTTGAAAGCTTAAAAATTTTAGGGTAGGTAACTTTTCGGAGTTCTAGCCAGAAAATGGCGTAAAAGAACAATTTTGCTTCTTAAAATACCGAAATACGTAAATAAGTTACAATAAAAAACTACGGAAAATACTATCAAGAAGTTGTTGATATGTGTTCTCAATTTTATAGGTATAAGATAACAAAGAATCATTTGGAAAAGATATAGTTTTACTGAAGCTTTTCTGAGCTTTTCGAAATTATCCTTCTCTTTACTGTCCAACCCTCAAACTAACCTTTCCTCGCCTCTCCCGGACATCTAAAGCTTTCAAAGCTCTACTTTTCAAAAAATATCATAAACAACAAATCTGATTCATATTTACCGGAATAAGTGAATAAGTTACAATAACAAACGATGGAAAATAATTTCAGGAAATTGTTAATATATGTTCTCAATTTTACAGGCAAAAGATAATAAAGAATTATTTGGAAAAGACATAGTTTTACCGGAGCTTTTCAGAGCTTTTTTCTGAACTTTTCAAAATCGCCCTTCTCTTTATTGTTCAACCCTTAAATGCACCTCTCCTCGCCTCTCCCGGACATCTAAAGTTTTCGAAGCTCTACCTTTCAAAAATGATCAAAAACAAAAAATCTGATTAATATTTTTTCTAAGCCCTTTCCCACCTCAATGTCCCACTTGTCACATTTTCAGTATTTCCCTCTCTAATTGGATCGTTTATTTTGAAAGTGAGTTAAGTCAATTTCAAGAACAATCCCTATAGTATTTTTATTTTAACCATAGAAACATAAGATACTTAGGAGGAGGGAATAATTGGCGTTTTTGTTAACAACTAAAATGAAATCAGTAATTAATTAATAATGTTCCTGGGAATTTGGATTCAAATAATAAGACGTTATTTTTCAAATTATCACAACGTTTCGTTGGTATTTATTTCCAACTTCTTCAGCAGAATTTTTGATATCAACATCCTCAGTAATTTGTCAAAACTTAGCAGTTCAATAATTAACAAAGTTTGTTCTAGTTACAAGAAGAAGAATCGTCATATAAATCCTGTCCTTGAAATGGACTTACGCCACTTTCAAAATAAACGAGTCAATTGTAGATGACTTCTATAGACTTTTACGGTTTCACTTTCCCTCCAAAAAGAAAATTATAAAGGAAAACTAAAAAAAATTCTTTCCTCACTTAGCTACACTTACAACTATTATGAAAATCGATTTTCCATTTTCCTAACTTCAACTCCAGTTACGATTTTGTTGATTTGAGTACTTGTTTGAGTAATTAAAAATTGCAATTCTTCTTCTTCCTATGTTTTGAGTAATTCCATTTACATTTGGCCAGTGGTTCATCATTACTTTATTGATGTGGCTGATGTGTGACCATTGTTTGAGAAGTTCTGTATGTGGTTCTTCTAATAAAGCTACCTAGATCGCCTCTAATAACACTACCGTGTGCATGAGAGGCGGCGGCAATGATGCGGCGGTCTCTCAATCTCTCTCATCTCGCAGCTGAGAATAGGCCTTCGTTAGGTCACTATTCACACAGTGGGACGTCAGATAATGCCATTAACGTGGCCGCCTCCGCCTCACACCCCCATCAACACCATCCGAGAGCCGAAGAAGAAGCGATCCATCCTCCATCCGACTTCATTTTGTCCAAATATAATTAATGGTAAACATTTTTTTCGCTGTATTAATTAGGTGCTGACTCACCCAGCATCTTCTCTTCATCATCACCCATCAACATTTCATCCCATCTCGGTCGGCACCCGCTGCCCCGCCGCAATTCATCCCCCTGAACCGTGAACGGCCGTGTTTGGCCGTTTGGATCTATATCTACATAATAATAAGGATATTAATGGTAGCTCATTTATTTTCTTAGGACAACGCACCACTGTTGTGGTTGGTGAGGGCCGGAGGCGACGATGATGGCAGCACGAAGACATTTTCGCTCTTTTTTAATTGCAATATTGAACTGTTCGTTTTTCGTTCGTTCAAGTTCAAAAAATCAATTTATCGCTTTAATTGGGAAAAAAATTGGATTGAAGAATCTGTCAAACTCTTGCGGTTGTGTTGTGTCGTCTCAAAAATGCATATCATTCTCGGGCTTTTTTTTTCCCTCCTGTACTATTCACCGGCAAGAAATAAAATCGAAGATGCATTTGAGACGGCATTCGAAGAAAAATTCCTCACATTCCATTAATGGGACAAATCTTAATGCGTAAAAGAGAACCAGTGTTTTAACACCAAAGAGAATAGATGGGTGAAATTCATTGTAATCGGATGATTTATATGCAAATTATTTCTTTATTTTCCTTAACATTTTTTTATGCACTTATATATTTAATACTTATTAGACTGATTCAAAAAAAATGATGAATTTATTTGTTCTTAATTATATCGAAAATATTGTTGGGAATGAAAAATCCTGTGTAAATTAAAGCTTTTAATATTATTATTAAGAGATGCCGCATCGCAAATTTCGATTTTCTATTTAAATATCATGGGAACAATATTCTCTTGCACTTTGGATTTTCGTAGCTCCCGTTGGTGACAATATTTCGGAATGACCAAGGTATATTCTTGTAGAAAATTGAACGATCTACAAAAAAGGTCTCATACAAGTGCTTGATATATTTATTCCTTCAAAAGTTATTCGAGGTCAAAGTTGAACTAAAGAGAAATTTAAATATTTTTAAATTTTTTCACGCAACCATCAATTTTATGAGAAAATTTTATAGGACATTTTTTGTAGAGCACTTTTTTTCTAGAACTTATCTTTTTAACAGTTTTTGATATTTTTCACAGGTACTAAGTTTTTTAATTAAAATGAAAAATAAAATATGTTAAAAGTATAATAATTCAGGGAATATTATTAATTTAAAACAATAAAATTACGAATTTTTTCAGTTTAATGCAAATAACGTAGGACCTGTGAAAAATATCAAAAACTTTTATTGAAATAAGTTATAGGAAAAACAAAGCTCTACAAAAAATGTCCTACAAAATTTTCTCATAAAATTGATTGTTGCGTCAAAAAATTGAAAAAATATTAAAATTTTTCTTTAGTTCAACTTTGACCTCGAATAACTTTTGAAGAAGTAAATATATCAAAAACTTGTTCGAGACCTTTTTAGTTGATCGTTCAATTTTCTACAAAAATATATCTTGGTCATTCCGAAATATTGTCACCAACGTGAGCTATAAAATTCCAAAGTGCAAGAGAATATTGTTCTCATGTTATTTAAATGGAAAATCGAAATTTCCGATGCGGCACCTCTTAATATTAATATTAAAAGCTTAAACTTTCACAGAATTTTTTTTTGTCATTCCCAACAATATTTTCGATATAATTAAGAAAAAAAAAATTCAACCTTTTTTTTGAATCAGTCTAACCACATATTGAACCAAAACTTAAATATTAAATTCTTTTTTCAATATTGTTATAGAGGCAATTGTATCCATTAAAGTTTAGCCATTCAGAAAATGGTGATTGTTTTTATCAGGGTAGAAATTTAAGGGTTGATATGACTGATTCACTGATGATTTATCGAACAGCCGAAAGGTATGTGACCTCTTCGGGTTCCATTGAAGAAGCTGAAGATGTTTTTTTTTTCTTCGAAACCGAATCGAGAGAGAAACGACTAAATTGGAGTAGCGTTGCCATGCTCCCCATTGTAGTTGCCGAGCTGTCAATCATCTTCATCGGCTGTCATCTTTTTTCAAAGTGGATGCCTCGATTTTTCGGTTCCTCATCGTCTGCTAAAGCCAACGAATGTGTTCACATTCGAAATCCTTCGATTTTTTTCCGTCTTCGAGATCGTATCGAGGGCGCAAACTACTTGAGGAGGTAAATACAAATAGGGGAGTTGTATCTAGATCGAGTTCTGGCATGGATGATTCTTTTCTCTTTGTTCAGTTTTGAATTTCATCCAGAGGAAATTGGATGGTACTTAGATGTTGATTACTCGTCGTTTCCCTGTCGGAATCGCTGGCGATGGGAACGTGTTGTCTTTATTGTCGAATCTTTTTACATTGGTGTACACCTGGGCTGGACCGTCTTGACGGATACTTGATCCTGGTTAGAGCTTGCAGTGTACACATATTCGTGTATTTCGGGCATCGAACAACATGTAATTTTACTCTTGGCTAGGCTTTTGAAAAAAATTCATGATGAAAAAAGCAATGATGATGATGATGCCGAATAGTTCGGTGAAGGATGTATGGATCTTGTTTGGGATTTATTTTCGTTAAATTTTGTGTTCTTTACAAAAACGGATTATTTTTTTTTAAAGAGGCCTCAAATTGTCGATCCTTGAAGATTAAACCCGAAAGGCCTCTTGGCCTGCAATTCTAAGAAATTTGGCACATAGATTTTTTGCTCACAAAAAAATTGGGAAAAGGTTTGGCAAATTGAACGATTAATTGCAATTTTATGACTCCGAAAATGGGTCCAGAATGGAATTTTTGCAGAGGAAAACACTGATATACAAAAGATATTTGTAGAAACTATCAAATAATAAGTACATAGATTCAGTAACTTTGCAGAAGCTACAGTGGATGTAAAGATATAACTTATTTTCAAAAATCTTTAAAATAATTGCAAAAATGATCATGAAGCTTTGATAATTATTGGTTTATATATGCAATTAATGTTCCTGTTCCAGCTTGTTGCCATACTTTTTCCTCACAAAGGTTAAAATAAAAGTACAATTGAAGATTTTTATTGAAGATTGATTGTATAAAAAAGTATAAAGCATACAAGAAACTATTTCAAGTATCTTTAAATTTTTTCTTTGGTTGATTGAAAGCTCCGCTTTGGCCAGAGCTTTATAGCGATTACTTATTTCGCCTAAACATAAATTCGGTCCTGAGCTAGGAGTATAATTAAAGATCATTATTGAAGACTTTTTGAAAAACAACATTGAAAACGACTTGCTTTTTATGCAAGAAAAATAATCCATTTATTAATAAAAAAAAAATTCTATCAATTAAGAATTGAGGCAACTTATTAGATCGACATACAGGCGATGCTGAGGGTGCCACAATTATCACAACTAAATCATACTGAGCCAAAAAAATCAACTATTTTTTTTTTGAAAAGTACATCGAAAATATTGTTCAAGATGACACAAAAAAAATATTGGGAACATTTGAGCCCTTAATGTTAATATTAAGAGGTATATCATCATTAATTTCGATTTTTTATTTGTGTTTTCATTTTTGCGTCAATGCTGTCAAACTACCAAGGTAAAAAAAATCATCTGCCCATATATTTATAGAAAATTAAACTCCCTACAAAAAACGTCTTTTTAAAATTTTTTGCCAGATACGCCGTTTCCGAATAATCAAGCTTTAAACATTGATATAATTTTTAGATTTATCTTCTTTATTTTGGAATTTTGTAACTAACGAACAAATAAATATATAGAAATGAACAGTATAGATTCTTGAAGGGAATTTAATGTTCTACAAAAAAGGTCTTTTAACGTTTTTACATAAAATCACTTTTTCAAAAGTTATTCACAATTAAAGTTGAAGGAAAAATTAAATTTTTGTTTTTTTTTTTTCGTTGTTGAACCAATTTTTTTTCATTCAGTGGGACAAATTGATATTTTACATCATATATTATGAAATTTAGATATTTTAAGCGATAAGATTGATAAAATGATGATTTTCGATCATGTTAAATATCAATTTGTCCCACTGAGTGAAAGAAACTTGGTTCAACATCGAAAAAACAATTTAGTTTTTCCTTCAACTTTAATTGTAAATATTTTTTGAAAAAGTGATTTTATTCAAAAATGTTAAGAGACCTTTTTTGTAGAACATTAAATTACCTTCAAGAATCTATAATGTTCATTTCTATATATGTATTTGTTCGTTAGTTACAAAATTCCAAAATAAAGAAGATAAATCTGAAAATTATATCAATGTTTAAAGCTTGAATATTCAGAAACGGCGTGTCTGACAAAAAATTTTAAAGATACGTTTTTTGTAGGGAATTTAATTTTCTACAATATAAATGCAGATGATTTTTTTTACTCTAATAGTTTGACAGCATTGACGCAAAAATGAAAGCACAAATAAAAAATCGAAATTAAAGATGAAAGACCTCTTAATATTAATATAATGGGCTCAAATCTTCCCGATATTTTTTTTTGTCACCTTGTACAATATTTTCGATTTACTTTTCAAAATAAAATAGTCGATTTTTGTGGTCCAGTCTAATCAATACCCTAGGAATTTTAAAAATTCGAAAAATTTGCCATAAATCAAACCCCAACCCCCACGACCCGGAGAATTGCCAACATTTTTATTTCTGTCATTTAAATCACTCGGTCCGATATAACGATTGACGTGTTACACATTCTGTTGAAATGATTTACATGCTGACCCCTCGTTAAGACAAGATTGCAGGGCGGGCGGCGGGAATTGAAGAATGAAGATCTTTAAGATCTTTTTATGGTCATATTTCACATTCTATTGTTCCCATAAATGTGACATCTTTGTGACACGACTGAGACCCAACCGAGTTTTCGATCTAAAAATAGATCAGATCTTTGACGAAAAAAAGAAGATCTTTATGAAGTAACAGAATTCTATATTCATTCACAATTTGCTTACGCAAAATTCATATTTTCCATTTTGTATAGTAATGATATGAAAAGCCATTTAAAATTGTAGAAATAGGTAAGTACGCGTAAATCTATAACACAATTTCATTTTAGGAATTTTCTTTAGAAAATTCAAGGAAATAAGACTTTCCATTGACTGCAATCTTATTGTGCAACAACCCCTCATTGGAGTAATAAACCTATTGCTAAAATACTCTTGAAATTTGTTTGTACCCTTCGAAACTATGTACGTATATTACTTGCGAGGAACACTGAACTAAAATTATACAATTTTTCATGGATTTTTCATGATTTTTTGTGGTGTAAACTTAAACAATTTTAGTCATAAATATAGGAAATAGTTTCATAAAAATATCTTCAGGAAATCAATAGTTTTTTGGATATTTTTAAAAGAGATGAACAAATTGTGTTCAGTGCATCCAATTTTCGTTTTGAAATAATTTCCAGCTGAGGGGTAGGTAGGTTAGGTAGGTATTGGTAGGTAGGAATTCAAGTATGTGTATGAATGTATGTAATATTTAAGCCGCCGGTGTGAGATGGAATTCTGCGTTAGTTGGGCATAACAATAGGCCGATGGGGGGCCGCTTGCCAGACTCCCGGGCACTGCTGGTACCGGTTTCATCCCCTCGTAACACGATGCACCCTTAAAAGCTCAATGAACACACCAATCTCTCTTTCAAATGTGACGAGAAAAAAAAATATTCTAAATCTCCAAAAAATTATCTACCCAAAAAAAATATGTTATATAATTTAAAATGAAATTCTTGTTTATCGTCAGAAAAAACAACTCTAGCGATAAATTGGTCAAAAAATTGGGAAACTTTATTACGAAGTTTTAATTTAGTGCAGTTGTACTAATTTTTTCTTGATCTTTTCTTTATTAAAAGAAAAATTGTATGAAAACTACATTTCAACAAAATATTCCATTTTTAACTATCTGAAAATTTAATTATCATGTACTGGGTTCATTATTGTACTTGCTATTTCAACTGATATGCAAATGACGGATGACATTTTAGAAACCACATATGCTGATAAAACAGTAATTGTAGCAACGGCAGAAACCCCAGAAAATGCATCACTGAAACTCTAAAACTATCCAAACAAATTCGAAAAATAGTCAGGAAAGTGGAAAATAAAAATTAACTCCAAGAAAACAGTGCACTTTATCTTTACCTTGGGAAGAGGAATTTGTCCTCCTGGAACTATGGAAAATACGATTAAATATCTGGGAATAATAGAGATCTTACTTGGGGTCATCTCATAAAGCTAAAACAAAAGCTCTTAAATTGGAAAATCCCAAGAATTGGTTGTTCACGAGGTTATCCATTTTTTTCGAAAGAAAATAAACTTTTGATTTACTTGCTGAATCCGGAATGGACATATAGAATCCAGCTGTGGAAAATTGCTGCCAATTTCAACATTAAAATGCTTTAAAAGTTTCAGACCAAAAGAAAACTTAAAAGGTGGAAAACTATTGGTTTATCTGATAGATTTTGAGTACTAAATTACACTGAAATCGATTATTTTTCTGAGACTAATATATTCATGAGACATGCTAGAATAAATGCACGGTGCAGGTCATGCAAAAAAAAGATAAAGAAAAATTCAATATCAAAAATAAAGTTTTTATTTTTTTTTATTTGAATTTTAATATATATTTTTTTTCTATTGCAGATTCTCCCTCCCCCCGAACAGAGGTGAGTACAACTTTTGATTTTTTGTTAAAATAATTTCCAATTTTTAAATTTTTAAACAAAGAATGTTAAATAAAACATTTTAATAATGGGATAATTATTATAAACTACCAATTTTAAAATTCGTGATTTATCAAAGCTTGAAACTTTAAAGCTGCGTTGGAATTGATATTATCGTTAAAATAGAATTATTTTTGGATAATATCATGCAAAAATAAACGTATAGTTATGCCTTGATTTACAAAAGCTCAAGTGGGATTAATTGAAAAAATAAAAATGTAAATGTTTGATCAAAAAATTTTATGGCAAAATTCAATAAATATGCAACACTTGTTCTTTAGCCTACAAGTGCAGTCATAGTAATAGGAAAAGCTCCAAATTTAAATAGTTTTGTTTTCTTCAATAATTGATGGCAAAATAAAAACGAAATGCATGTCGATGCATCTTTAAAATAAAGAGCTTTCATTCTTATATTAAAAAAAGCGTAATTCCTGATTGACATAATGATTGACTAATTAAGCCACAGCCTTAATTGCTGGAGGTTGAGATGTGAAATTTGGAAATTATATTTTTATACGATGTTGGAATCTGAAATAAAAAAAATTTTGAAAGTTCTTCCCTTAAAAATGGTAAAAAGGGGTGGCAAAGTTTGTATGCGATAACTAAATAAATCAAAGTATTGTAAAACACAAAACCTACAATGATTTCAAAAATTTATTAAATGTTTAAAAAACCAATACTGATACAATAGCAAAAATTTGGGAAATGGGGAATTCAGAAATGCTACTACAAAATCTCAATCCACCTAAGTTGTACAATGGAATCAGGTTATAAAAGCTTTGCATTAAAGCTTAATATAGGCCAATATATTTACTGGCTACGTTTGAGGTAAATACCACGAATACTTCTTATATCATCGAGGTATCCATTCTAATTTAAATGACTACAATTATCACTTAAATGTTTGTAATTTTGCTAATAAATAAAGCACAGGATCAATCACTAAAAGTTGCAGAAACCAATCAAAACTGGGAACCTGGTGTCGTTAACACCTGAAGAGAAAACTTGAAATTTCGTATCTAAAAAGGTACTTTAAATGAGTACTTCTTTAGATGTATAAAGATCCTTTAGATTCTTGATATATTGGCCCAAAACCAACTGTAAAATTTCGAAGATTATTAACTATAATAAAATAAATATAGAAAGAAGAAAAATATGTAAAATTATAAAATTTTTATTCTATAGAAAGTAGTTATAACAAACAATTCTTTATTGAGTTATATTAATATTATAAAAAACAAACAAAAATTTATATTCTGTTTTAAGTTTAGATTTTATAAATTGTAAAGGACAATCATAGATTTTCTGTAATAACTTAGTGAATAACTTTTGAAAAAGTCATTTTATGTAAAAACGTTAAGAGACCTCTTTTGTAGAGCATTAAATTCCCATCAAGAATCTATACTGTACATTTCTACATTTCTACATTTGTATTTGTTCGTTTGTTACAAAACTCCAAAATAAAGAAGATAAATCTAAAAATTATATCAATGTCAAAATCTTGATTATTCGAAAACGGCGTGTTTGGCAAAAATTTTTAAAGAGACATTTTTTGTAGGAAATTTAATTTTCTATTAATATATGTGCAAATAATTTTTTTTACTTTGATAGTTTGACAGCATTGACGCAAAAATAAAAGCACAAATAAAAAATCGAAATTAAAGAAGATAGACCTCTTAATATTAATATTAAGGGCTCAAACCTTCCCGATATTTTTTATCACCTTGAACAATATTTTCGATATATTTTTCAAAAAAAAAAAATATTCAATTTTTTTGGCCTAGTCTAATATGTATAACTGTATATGTTCCAATGCATTTTATTTATTTAAAATATGATTAATTCCATTGGCTTGCCTTAAAGAAATGGTAAACTTTAGAATCAATAAACTTTAATGACGAATATTTCGTTTATCTTCCAAAAACTGTAAATTAGTCGATAAAAGATTCGGTGACAAATTTGGAAACTGCAAAATTGTGGTATACAAATTTTCGTTTTTTTTTTCCTATTTTAAAATAAAAATGTACAGTTTCCCAAATCAAATATTTTGTATGCACCAATATAATATATTTGCATATTGAATTTTAGAATTCAATTGTATGCATAACTTTTATACAGTTGCATTGGCAATTTATCAAATGGCTCGTTTATTTTGAAAGTGGCGTAAGTTCATTTCAAGGACGGTCTTTATGGTGATTCTTTTTTTTGTAACTAGAACAAAGTATGTTAATTATTTAACAGCTAAGTTTTCAGAAATTACTGATTTTAACAAAAACGCCAATTATTCTCTTCTCCTTAGTATCTTATGTTCCTATGGTTAAAAATGATAATACTATAGGGATTGTTCTTGAAATGGACTTAACTCATTTTCAAAATAAACGGCGCAAATATAGATCTACTAACTTCGAAATTTAATCGAATAATAGAACAGCTAATGTTTAAATTAAAATTAGAAATGTTTGCTTGTCTGCTTAGCATTTTCCGCAGTAAAATTTTACTTAATTTCAAAAGTTTTTACTCCAATTACTGTTGTAGATTTTGATCTAATGATCTACCCAGATAATGAATAAAATATTTAGTTATTTTTCTCCAACAATTTCTTGATCTTACCAAAATTTATTTTTTTATTAATTAATCAAATTTAATTTAAAGGCCCTCGCCAGATAAGATGGTCTAAAATGCCCCCATTGCAATCGGGCTAATTTTTTTCTGAAAATACCTTACAGTACGGACAACATCTCAGCCAAGTTTCAACTCTAAAATATGACGCATTTTTGTGTAAAAAATTTTTTTTTTTCAAATTCAATATTCTCTGAAACTGTTTGCTCATACCGAAAAAAGTGCTTATGAGTTTAAAGATATCACTAAGTAGTATTCCGAGAAAAATTCGCTCATGAATCAGATCGATCGATCATTGTTAAAAATACGATTTATTTTTTCAAAAAATTTTTTTTTATGCCAAAATCGTTTGGTACACCTTAGTTTTTTTTTTCTATATATTCCTCTATCATCATTCTACAATATATAATTTTTTCAGATTTTTAAAAATATTAGACAATAGTTAAAAAAAATAAGTATTCTTTAAACATTTTTGTGTGTGCTAAAGTCTTTTAGTACCATCACGTAATTTTTTTTACATCATCCCCTTGTCTCAGTTTACTAAATATAAATTTTTCGTATTTTTAAAAATGTTAGATAATGGTTAGAAAAATTAAACGTATTTTTTAATTCAGATTTTCAGCACTTACGTACTTAGTTTTTTTTCTAAAGTAATTATTCATCCCCTTAGGTATCAACATTTATTTTATACATTTTCTAAGTAACATTAAAATATTTATATTTCATTTAGCAATTACTTCAGAAAAAAAATCTAAGTACATAAGAGCTGAAAATCTGAATTAAAAAATACGTTTAATTTTTCTAACCATTATCTAACATTTTTAAAAATACAAAAAATTTATATTTAGTAAACTGAGACAAGGGGATGATGTACAAAAAATTACGTGATGGTACTAAAAGATTTTAGCACACAAAAAAATGTTTAAAGAATACTTCTTTTTTTTAACTATTATCTAATATTTTTAAAAATCTGAAAAAATTATATATTGTAGAATGATGATAGAAGATTATATAGAAAAAAAAAAATAGGTGTACCAAACGATTTTGACATAAAAAAAATTTTTGAAAAAATAAATTGTATTTTTAACAATTATCGATCGATCTGATCCATGAACGAATTTTTCTCGGAGTACTACTTAATGATGCCTTGAAACTCATAAGCACTTTTTTGGTATTATCAAACAGTTTCAGAAAATATTGAATTTGATTTTTTTTTCCACAAAAACGGGAAAAAAATAATCGATTTTTTGACCCACCCTAACACCCCCATTGCAATTGGGCTAATTTTTTTTCTGAAAATACCTTACAGTATGGACAACATCTCAGCCAAGTTTCATTTCTAATTTTTTGAAAAAATAAATCGTATTTTTAACAATGATCGATCGATCTGACTCATGAACGAATTTTTCTCGGAATACTACTTAGTGATATTTTGAAATTCATCAGCACTTTTTTCGGTATTATCAAACAGTTTCAGAGAAAATTGAATTTGAAAAAAAAAAAAAATTTAATTTTTTACACAAACTTGGCTGAGATGTTGTCCATACTGTAAGGTATTTTCAGAAAAAAAAATTAGCCCGATTGCAATGGGGGCATTTTAGACCATTATATTTGGCGAGGGCCTTTAAATTAAATTTTATTAATTAATAAAAAAAATAGTTTTGGTAAGATCAAGACATTTTTGGAGAAAAACAACTAAATATTTATTCATTATCTGAGTAGATCATCGCCTTTAATCGAATAATAGATCAGCTAATATTTAAATTAAAATTATAAATATTTGTTTGTCTTTTTAGCATTTTCCGCAGTAAAATTTTCCTTAATTTCAAAAGCTTTTACCCCAATTACTGATCTACGAATTAATGATCTACCCAGATAATGAATAAATATTTAGATTTTTTTTTTCTAAAAGTTTCTTGATCTTACCAAAATTGAATTTGATACACTTTAAAAGTGAAAACGATAGAAAAAAATTCTTTAAAAATCGTACAATAACCGGCGCCTCACTTAATCCATAAGGAACGTGATGAATTGCACGAACAATACAAATCTGGAATAGTAAAAATGTTTTCTCTTTTATTGTGAATTTTCAATAGTACACCGACTATGATTCAAATCCATAAGCGCACACGTATACAAATAATATAATAGCAATAACAATAATATAATGAAAGAGATCATGTTTTGTATGGTGCACTTGTTCCCTGGCAAATGCATTCCCCAGTCCCTCCCAATCTGTTGGCATTTTCATTTTCGCTTTAACAAATCCATAACAATGTTCAAAATGATCATATGCGATAGAATATATGTCTATAGTATGGAGTACTCGTACGATACCCAAATACAATAATGTGCCACACATAATATGCTTATATACCAGTGCATTATTGTCATTTATTGTGTCTTTCTCTATTATGTCTGATGTACCTACCAATTCGAGCATAATTCGGATTCAAATTTGATAATTGAAAACATTTTTGTGCGTACTTGCCATTTGAAAAGTTCTTTTTATCGCCTGGAATGAATGCCAAAGCCAAGGGGTGGCTTAACGTTTTTTTTTTTCGAGCGTCTTCTTTTCTTCATGGTGGTTTACAATTGACAGTGTTTTGTGGCGCGTTTCTATTGAGCCGTATACGATTGTCATTCATCCCCGAGATAATAGCACGAAAATATGATAATATAAAATCAAATTCATTGACGACGGCAACAGGTTGCACTGTATCATCAGCCAACCTTTGAATAAAAATAACTAATGCCATTATTGCGCCCATTTGGTGGCAAAATGGTCCGAAAGAGCCAGAGATGAATGGGCCACATTTTTTTTTTTGTCAAATCAATGAATGAATAAATATAATATCGTTGATAATAAATGGAATCAATGTCACTCTATTATATCAGCCAACAATTGTACACTTAGCGCCCTTTAGTTTTTCTTTCACAACCACCATTGTGCGTTAAGTACGCACATGAAGAGGCGCCTCTAGGAATTCACCTTTTTCACAAATTTCGCACGTGCCCCCCATTTATACCATGTCTATTTATGTGTAATATTTTTGAATATGAATTGAGAATAAGGAATTAAAGCAAACTATTTAATCATCCCTTTCCATTGTACACCTCACAATTATCTTGTCTATACGCTTCAGAAAATTTCAATTAAGCGATGGAAGAAGAAGAAAAAAACGTAAGTATAGTCGCTCCTCCTTCATAATAACAACAGATATATATTATCTGAAAATGAAATCTTTAAGGAAAAATTATGTCGTCGAGAAAAAGTTTAAGGTTTTGGTTTCGTGACGGTTTTTTTTTTTTAGTTAAATAATTATGGTATGATTTGAAGATTAATTATATAGAGTTGTGGGTCTTTCGACCAATGTCAATTTAATTTTGTCAAAGATTTTTTTTTTTAAAAAATGGAGGTTTGAAGGACAAAATGTCGACAACCTGATGAAATTTTATAACGAAATTGTCATAGTTAGGTAACTAATTGAAACATCAAAACTTATGAAATTAATTGAGTTTGGTATTGAATGTTTTGATTTGGTAATTAGATTGGGGGAGAATAAATTATCATTTCACTCCAAGATAATTTTAAGATTTTTTATTCCTTTTAAAAATGGTTTTATTTCTAATGATTTATGTCCAAATGATGACCTAACGAAAAATGCAATACATTTCCCAATTTTTCTTTAATGTCCATAAAAATGAAAATCTGACGACTAAAACTAAAAATTATTTGTACAAATTTGATACTCAAACTGCCAATCTTTTGCAATTTTAAATTCATCTGCACAGGTAATTATTAAATCAAAGATGCATTCTGGTTAAAGACCTAATTGTTGAAAATATATAAATGAAATCGTCAAAATTAATGCTTTCATAGAATACAGAAAGAACTGCTAATCGACTAAGAAAAAAAATAAATAACCGACTTGAGTGTATACAATATATAGAATATATCAAAAAAAAAAAAAAATTAATAAATCAATAATAAAAAAAAATTTGAGCAGAAGTTCCAAAAAAAATATTTCTGACGTATTACCCAGATACGTATTTCGATTGCCAATCAATCTTCCTCAGTGGTCATCAAGTAAATTGGATCACTCCGTAATTGCTTTGTGATGATTCACAAAATAATCACGGATCACGGAGTCAGCGAAAAAATTTTATTTTGATAACCGACTTGAGGTAAACTTTAAAAAAAAGTTTGATAATTGAAAACCACAAGAATTGAGGTAAAAAATTTTTAGACCATATTTTCAGCTGCAAATTTTTGGCCTTACATCATGATATCAAACTTTTTTTAGAGCAACGTCAAATTATCCAATACAAAATTATCAATCGTTGAAGCTGGTAAAGTGACCAAAATTGTTGCCGAACCGGAGTAAACAATCTGAATGATTTTATTATGATTATACTCCGCGAAACGTACCACTTATACTAGAAGTTACTCTCCAATAGTCAAAAATTTATTTAAGACTTCTTTTGGTCCAAAATTGGACCAATTATAAACAAAAATTGACCAACGTAAGCCAAACCTAAGCAATAGAAAAAGTGTTTTGTGTTCCACGAAGATAATCTTAAGCTTCACATGACTTTGTAGTCTTGGTAAAAGTTCCAGGAATTTGGTGGAAAAGTTCTTGTTCGTCCATGTTTTAATTAGGTACTAAGGTTGGGGAAGAAATGAATCATTATTTTACCCAAAGTGTATTTTAAGGCTTTGTATTCTTTTTAAAATAATTGCATATTCATAATAAAATAAAATAATAATATAAAAAGCGATTTTCTGTGACAATTTCTGAAAACCATTTTGTTGCATTAAAATTAAATTAAAAACGTTTTTCACATGAAAGCTTTAAATTCTTTCCTTTTTTTCTCCATGGTAACAATTACCACTTGTTATTTAAGTACAAATCTTTATTGAAAAATTTCTGGTTTTCGGATCCAAAAATCTATGTTGATTCGATGGACGAGGGCATCAACATTTTGCAGCTTCTCTGGATCGCATCTTCAGAGCGTAATACTCTCCAATATTAATTTGATTAGAAGCTCTTAAAGCTGTCTTATTTTATGGTCAGAAGCATGAAAAGGTTAAAGCAAAACAGAGAACCGTCAGGAAACAACCAAGCAAGGAAGACATAATCTTTCTTTATTTAGTTGAAGAAGTGTTCAACTAAGAACCAGAAGAATCGCTTTCCAGGTTGGATGTAGTTCAAGATGAAGAAGAAAGTAGATTTTGGTCAGTAAGGGTAGGTTTTCTGTAAGCTGAATGGTTCAAAGTGTCATCATCCCTATGTCGAACCAAAACATCAAGAAAGGGTAGTTGTTTGGTCCTTTCAATTTCCATCCTGAAATCTATTCCACTACTTGCTAAATTTATTCTGTAAAATCTTTTTCTCCACTTTATGTTCCAAAATTTTTTGTGAATAGTTCCAGAAATCAGTACTTATAATCCCTCAAGTGGTCAAATTACGACCATTGTGACCATTTAGACATTTTTTACAGTCGAAAACAATTGCTTAATTTTTTTTTCAAATCAAAGTTTAGAAAATAAAAGCTTTACTATTGGCTTAATAATATTTACCAAAATTTCTCGATTTTTTTCTTGTATCACCCCAACATTAAACTAAGTTTTTCATCTAGCCCAAGGGTAGGCAAATGGTTGATTGTGATCAATGGATCGATCACAAATTGGTCTACAATAATTACAATAATTTTTTTAGTAAATTTCAAATCCTTTAATTGAAAATGTGTACTTAGAATTTAGCTGACAATTATGCTTGAATTTAAAATCAAACTCGATTTTATTCTGCAAGGGATATTTCTGATTCCCAAATAGTGCCTCTAATACTTCCTTCTCTTCATTATCTCTATAAGGAGCTATATGGATTTCACGGCTTCAAAAAACCTTTTTTATATTGTCTTATTAGTTTTTGCAACATTTCTAGAATAATTAATAATATTCTTGGGAACTTGGATTCAAATAATAAGACGTTATTTTTCCAATTATCTCAACGTTTCGTTGGTATTTATTTCCAACTTCTTCTGGAGAACTAAAACATAATAACAATGCATGTTGTTCAAAACCAAATTACACAAATTAATTTTCGCTGTTCAGTACAAAACTAAGATAACAATGTCAAAAAATACATAAAAAAATCTTATTTTTTTTAATTTTAATAAATCTTAGTTTTATACTGAACAGCGAAAATTAATTTATTTGTGTAATTTGGCTTTGAGCAACATGCATTGTTATTATGTTTTAGTTCTCCTGAAGAAGTTGGAAATAAATACCTACGAAACGTTGAGATAATTTGAAAAATAACGTCTTATTATTTGAATCCAAGTTCCCAAGAACATAATTAATTATTCTAGAAATGTTGCAAAAATGAATAGGACAATAAAAAAATGATTTTTTCCAGCCGGTAAATCCATATAGCTCCTTACAGAGATAGTGAGGAGAAGGAAGTATTAGAGGCACTATTTGGGAATCAGAAATAACGTCATATTGAAATATAACGTCATATTATTTGAGTCCAAGTTCCCAAGAACATTATTTATTATTTACCACACCATGGATAAGAGCAACCAGGATTTCTATAAAATTTTCCTAAATTTTCAAGTTGATCCATACCACCTTAGAAAGCTCAGCAAATTGCTGGTATTTTGGTTTGATCCAAAAACTTAACTTAAATTTTTTTCTGCAAAATTATAGACTAATGCAGAAGCAAATGGTGGTCTTAAGAAGAATAATTTCAATTTAGATTGAAAGTTTATTTTTTGAGTAATTGCTTGGAGATCAAAAGATCGAGAACTAAGTGTAAATTAGAAAGTTTATTGTTGATTTAAAAGTATTTAAATTTCAAAGTTAGAATCTTCAAAATAATCCTAGTTAATTCTTCAAATTACTAGGTCCTTGAAATGCCAGTGTATCTGGAATTTATTCCTCAATGATCGTTTTTATGAAAGATTTTTCTCTAGACTATCCAAATGATCCATTTTTTAAGTATTTTGAAAGTAAAAGTTTTTTATAAAACGCATAATAAACGTTTGAAATTTATAGAATATTTAAAGAATATATTTTCTCATAAGCAGTGTTTTAAACGAGTTTGAGATGAATTGAATGAACGAAGGGGTTCTTCATGTTATTGCTGTTATTATGTTGATTATTAATATAAATATAATCCTTACATTATTATTATTATTATTATAAAACACCACACATCAACAATATTTAACACGCCAACACCAATTGATCAATTATGTGACAAAAGGCGACAACAACAAAACACCGTTTATTGTTGTATTGAATTTTCAGTCAATTCATATTATAAAAGCCAATACATTCTCACAAACAAACCATACACACATTGAAACCTCTCGCAACAATACTGTGATTGTTGTAATTTACAATTATTATTGTTATTATTACCACAAATAATCTGATCTCATCGTCAACTTAAAGGGATACACCATTCAGTGTTTACCAATTTATTGTGACGATTTCTACATGTGCCACCTATAATTTTGAGGTTGAATGAAACTTCAGAGGTTAAATTTACTTTTACCAATCATTGTTGCCGTTTTTTTGTTCCAATGGAACAATGAAATTGGGTCAGTTTGAGGTTTAGACACTGCAGGAAAAAAAATTCGATTGCATCTTTCCAATGGGAATATTTTTCCAAACCTATAATTAAGTCATTATTGTATGTATACAAGGTGAAAAGTGAAAATAGAAGCTTTGGTTTTTTGGGCCAATTTATGTGGAAAAATATTTTCAAAAAAAAAAAAATTTTTAGCGCCAAAGGCATGTGAGGATTCACATGTATTTTTACGCCTTTGTTATCTGTGAAATAATTGCTTTAACCAATTTTTTTTGGGCACAAAAGACTGCAAAATGAAGAGATTACGGCTCAAAATTGTGGGCATTGAAGAAAAGGCTTTGGAGGATGTTATTTATTTATTTGTACGTATTTAGGTAAATCAGTTGGATTCTTTAAATCCTTGTTTCGTTATTTTTCTGGGTATTTGTTCGGGGTTTAAGGGTTTGTCGACTAGGGGTGATTGTTTGGTTTGCTAATTTTGGGCGACTTCCTCAATTGATGTAAAGGTGTTTTTGACGAAATGTTTTTCTTGATTATTTTCAGTAGAATGTACACAAGTCGGTGTGGGAAAAATGAGAATTTGATTTTGGAGAAATTAGAAGAGTTGTATGGTAATTAACTTATTTGTAGATGTTTTTAATTTTTTCGATTCGTTGGTGGTCGTGAATCACGAAAAGTCTTTTGATGTGTTGAAAATATTAATCATATTCACATTAGAATCTGATCCAGAGCCGCGGCGGCTTCTACAACGATTAATGATCGATACAAGATCCGTAAATCGGTAAACGTTTTTTTTTTCTCGTCTATCACTCACACCTGATTTTTTCCTTTTGGAAGTCGGTTCATTTTCTTGACGATAATCGATCATTAATACCATCAATTCAAGACTTCTTTTTTTTTCTCTCGCGAGACCTCAAGACCGTGAACTTTGAATTTTTCGTGGATGATTTTTGCGGCGATGAATCGATCTTCTAATGAAGGTCCCGCGGAAAAATTTTAAGAAGCCGTTTATGGTTTTCGGTAGTTGATTGCCTCGAGGTCCTCGAAATTAATCAAATTGACACCACGTTTGTATGTGGCCAATGGCCATTGCGGACCGAGTCGAGCAGTCTGGAGGAATTTTTTTCGAAATTTTTGCCTTTCTTCAGGTACTTTTTCGAAAGATTTAAAAGAAATTTGAAAGATTCCCAGGTGGGCCATCCAATCCATAGCGTCCGTCCAAATCTCTTGCTATTCACCCGAAAAAGCCGACCGAAATCTCCGCATTCCAACGAAGAATAATAAATTATCTTTCCGAAAATCATTCACACATTTTTTTTCAGCAACAAAAATCGTTGGTTTTACGATTTGTTATATTTTTCATTCTAGAACCGAGAAAAATTAGTTCAAATCAATATTGAAATTTAATCAAAATCAAGATCATTGCGTGGGAAAGCCAAGACAAACACTGCGTCCCAATTCGAACAATGGGAGCCTTGTGAAATTGGGCCCCCTGATTAGAGGTGGATCAAGTTTTGTTCCTACCTTTTGTCCCTTTTTTTTGCTCTCAACTGTATTGAATTACATGCGCGTAAATGTTCATGAACATTATTCTTTCCTTTGTTGGGAACAGGGAATGTCAATGAGGCCTGTAATACATCCGACAATCCGACCAAATAACCAAACCTGTCAAAACGAACAAACCAAAAATGAAATTCGAACAGAAAATTACCCAAAAAAAAAAAAAAATACACCAAATGAATGATTTTTTTTCCGTTTAATTCCCATCGTAATTTTTTCTCAATTTCATTGATCGTTTTTCTACAAATTACGATTTACACGCATATCAAATTTTTTGCCGTAATTATGGGCAAGAAAAACCCGCAACCGATTGAATCGATCATCGAAATAATCGTAATCACTGTGATTTATCTATCGAGGCATTTTTTTTTGTGTGTCTGATCAACAATGCCAAATAAATTATTTTTGCAAATAATCGATTTCGCAATTATGTACCAATAACAAACGGTTGAAAAGTATGAATGAAGATTTCTTCATCGATCAAGAATTGATCGCACAGCTTATAATTGGAAATGATGATTTTGAGATCGATAGCATCAATTTCTTGGCCTAGATTGAAAAATTTCGGTAGTTAAATAAATTTGGGATACATTGACGAAAGAGTCCTATAAAAAATTAATTTAAATCTTTGAATCTATGAAGTATAAAATTCCTTATTCCTCTGGTTCTAAAAAAATGTTATTTTGATGTGCAGTTTTGTCAGGGAAACCAAAAAATTTGTCATAATTTTTCAAAACTATTACGAAGATTCAAAGTTCATTCAAGAACGCATTTAGTAAATTTTTTCTTTAATCCCTTTTTAGTATCTTTCTGCGAATATTCACAACAATTAAATAGATGCATTTCACCCCAACCCTTTTGAATTGCACTTTCTGATTTCAATTTTTTGGACTACAAAATAAATATTAATATTATACTTTAAAGTTTAAAGAAACTATTCTAGTAGAAGTTTTATTCTTGTTGACTTTAGTGGGACCAAGGTTTGTAAATTACACAGGTTGCTCCATTAGAAAAAAAAATGACGTCACACGAAGAATTTTGAAATTGATCAGTCTGAAGATATGTACGAATTTCTTCTGGATACGTCACGTATCCATCACGTAGCCACCATGAGGCCACCTGTGTATTTTATAAACCTTGTAGTGGGCCCACATTGTGGTATACTTTGAAAGAACCACAAATTTGTTTAATAATTTTTTTTTTTAAATTTTTCCAAATATCAAAAGAAAACTAGATGATTTTTTTTTGGTTTTCAGAGATTACAAATGGTTTCATCGTTCCAAAAAAAATATTTTTGATTAACTATATACCAAAAAGTGAACATATAAAATCCGAAAAATAATCTTAATTATTCATAAAAAATGAAACTCTAGAGAATAATATTTTGACATAGGCTATCAAAGTTATTTGCAAATATAATGGTATGGAAATTTGAAGGTTTCAAATGGTAAAGTTTTGTGGATCTTTAAGTAAATCAGGAAAATATTTTGGTCGAGTACCTAGTTTTAAAAATTATTTACTAAAAGAGATAATTCTTGTCATTATATCATTACAAACATCACAAACGCCTCTTAGTACAGAGTGATCCACAAGCGAAGGGGTTTTAGTCGGTTACTAAATATTTGGAATATAATATTTTTATTAAATTATTGCATAAAAGAAAGAATAAATCTTGGAGTTTTTAAACGAAGTATGAAATAAAATATCTTTTAAATGTCTTCCATTTTTCACTTTGCATAAATGAACTCTTTCGACGACATGGATCATTCAACTCTTAACGTTTCTGGTTTTATTATCCTAATTTTCTAACGAATATTTTTCTTGGCCTGTAAAATTGTTGAAGATTAATTTGCAAGAATTTTTCGCTTCAGATATTCCCTTAAAATAATCAGCAGCCCTGAGTTTTAGAGATTGCGACGGATAATCTACGGTACATCTCTTTGAGATTATTCGGTCGCCAAAAATGGCCCTTACAACTTCCAATTAGACTTCAACTGTATGGCAAGTAGCACCATCTGGTGGAAATCACATTTCTGGTCTATGTTCAACTAAAAATTTTGAAGCATTACCAAATATTATCCTTCATTTAAACTCACTGCATTACCATTGTCATTTTGGAAAAAAAACGGCCCAATTATGTCTCGTGATGATACTTTAGACCAAAACGTGCATTTTTCAGAGTAGAATTTATGCTAGGATATAATTATAAGATTTTTAGTAGCCCAGAATCAACAATTTTACTTATTAATCATTTGGTTTAGATAGAAATGAGCTTTGTTGGGCAAAATCAGATGATCCATAAAGTTGATTTCCTCTCCAGCTATTTATTGAAGTTGTAGTGCAGAGTTTAGCCATCGTGGATAGTCTGCTGGTTTTAATCTCTGGACCACTTGAATATTTCATGGTTAAAGATGTAAGCCATGTAAAATTTGCAGTAATGAAGATCAACGAATGATAAGTTAAGTAACTCGCCTCCGCGTTGATATTTCTGAGTTTTCTTTGATATTACTCCTCACAAAATCCAAATTTTCTTCTGTCTTTGCTATTTATAGACTCCTGATACGTGAAAGGTTACCCACAAAACCCTGTTGCTTCAAATAATCCAAAAAACGAGAAATTATTGCCTACGAGAATTATTGCTGCGTTCTTACAATTGAAAGTTGACATTCAAAGTAAAATTTATCGATTTTTCGATCGAATTTTTCTGTAACTTTTCCATGGTAAATTTTCACACTTATCGAATGCAAATTTTGAAAAAAAAAATAGTAAAGTTTACTATCGAAAAAAATATTGGAAAGTCAAACCCCTTTATGGCTGTTGGGTTATTCTGTATTACTAATTTGACTGCTCTTTTGATTATTTCTATTTTAGTTGGTTAGTAATTACAAATTGCCAGGAAATGTGATGTTTATTGAACAGAAGCGCAAATTTATATTTAATTTGCTAAAATTCTCAATATTCTTCAGGAAAACTAGTAAAAATTTTCCTTTTTTTAATGTTATATTCCAGTCATAAAATTATTACAAACATCACACACGCTACTCATTACTTTTGATTTCTGAGCTCCAATTTATTTAATCGAGATGTTTGAAGGCTGATAAAATTGCCCAAATGGTCCAGGATAAACAATTTGGAAGATTTTGCTATGTGCATCATAACTATGTAAATATATCATGTACCATCAGCTGCTGTTTAATAATAAAAAGTTTTTTTTTGGATCTCTTTTGGACCAATTATTAATAGCGATTGAACTATTGTAAAGCTAGCATAGACCAAATGTACATTTTTATTTTATTTTTATAATCGATAAAGAACATTATTAAGGTGGGGAAAAACCAGTTTTTAGTCCCGAAAAATACGAAAATATTTATTTTCTCAACAATAAGTGAACCAATTTGACTGAAATTTGAACATATTATGAAAGTATAAAAAGGCCATACTCAGAAATAATAACAGCCTATATAATCTTCATTTTTAACTTTTCGATGCAAATAATTTCTCTATTCTCCGCTCAGATGACTAATGATAAAATTATTTCTAATGGGTAAATCAACAGAGTTCTTTTTTTAAAACTCACGAGCTTTTATAAAACGTACCTGGCCTTACTGAATTTCAAATAAATTGTAAATAATTTCAATCACTACCCTTTAGTTTGAACGATTTAAACAACCATAATTTTAGTGTTTAAAGTTGCCATAGGAAAACGATCGTGAGATTGTGAAATTTTCGATTATTTTGCATTTTTATATTAAAATTTGTAGACTTTATCAAGTAAAGCTGAAAAATTACAGCTTCATTATGTGTAGATATAACTTTGGAATATATTTAAAACATTTTAATTGGTTTTTAGTCAATTTCGGACCAACCTTAGACTTCGCATGATTTTGATGGCCCGGCAAAAGTTCCAGGAATTTGGTTAATACTTTTTTTCGTCAATTTTTTAAATATTGAAATAAATGCTTAGCACTAAGCGATTGTCATTTGTTTTAAGCATAGCAAACGTTCTTGATCGTGAAAAACTAATTTCAAGAGATGTTTTAATGAAAATTGGTTATTTTAGTTTTCTTCCAATTAGAGGAAAAATATTTTGGAAAATTCCACCAAAAAAATTGCATGTCAAAGACAATGAGTTGTAGAAAAATATGATGATAATTTGAGTTTACAAAAATGGCTGCTACTATGTTAGAAAAAATCATAAATTGGACGAATTTTTTTTTATTTATTTTATTTATTCTTTTACTTCTGGTGGAATTTCTATAGAGGTCAAAATAAGATTTTTTCGCTGACTTTGAACAGTTATACTGTGTATACAATATATAGAGTACATTGCGGTCCAATTTATTTAGTATAATTTAATATAATAATATATGATTCTTATATATTATTATATTAAATTATACTACATAAGTTGGACCGCAATATATTCTATATATTGTATACACATTCTATAGAGGTGTTTTACACCTGTTCATAGAACCAGAAGAACTAGAAAATTTACAAATAGTATATTTATATATATATATATATATATATATATTGTTAGAAATAGGTGGAAAGCGTGGAAGTAAATTCAAATATTTTATTTATTTTCAATATTAACAATAACAATAATTGGTTTTCAAATTGTTCTAAATACCGAAGAAAAGTTAGTTTGGAAGATTTTATATTTTGATTGATAATGAAATATATGATAAAAAATTGCTCCTTTAATGCTTTTCAGCAGAATATATAATTGCTCCTGGTCACAATCATTGGTTCATAAAAATTTGATTTTAAAAAGTTTGATTGTTGAAAAACAAACAAAAATTAAAAACCGCCTCTTTGGTATTTGGCATAAGTACCTACTACATAAATTTTCATACTAATTAAGTGAAATTACGTTATTTAAAATGCTATTATTAAAATAAATATAACAAAAACAGAAACTTATTATTACTTAATTATTTATTTATTAATTACACTTATTAAATTCATAATTTCGATTGATGATGGTTCAATTGCAACCATTCTTTATTGGGCTAAAATATAAGATATTTTATATCTAAAATTAATGTATTTTAAGTTACTCCTTATTACATCAGCTACCTGCCAATAAAAGTCCCGACAAAATCGGTTCAGCCATTTCAGAGATTAGCTGGAATAAACAGACAGACAAACAAAAATTTAAGAACATGTTATTTTGGTGTATGTACCGTTTAAACTCATTAATACATGTAGTAAAAAGCGGTTATTTCAATATTACAAACAGACACTCCAATTTTATTTATATGTATAGATTATTTAAAACTATTTTTTTATTACTAAAAATTATATTCTAGAGTTGAAATCCAGTTTTCCAGCATTTTACACAATATTTTCTGGGAACAGATCAGAAATTTCATGTTTTCAGATACCATATTATCATATTTAATCGTAACGTAGTACGTCACTTTTGGTATGAATAATTTTATTAATTTTTGGTAATACTAGCAGCTTAGATCAAGTGTTACGAGTGTTTGAATTATATTGGAAATATTTCTTTCTAATCCTTCTAATATTCATTACTATATTATACTATTCAGGCCAAGTTGCAAGAATCAAAATTTAATGTTTTATTTTGAATAGATCAAGAAAAGCTTTTTCTTTCGCTATGTTAAAAAAAGCTCTCCGTTATTTCGCCAGTTTAATTAGCTAAACGTAATTTAAACTATACATTTACCACAAAAAAATAATCTCTTTTGTCAAACGTAAACTTTCAATTCGTGCTTGACTAACTTTTTCACTCCAATTTCCGAGATAAACGTTGTCCTTATATACATACCTCAACCATTTAACTAGACCGCAAAAGCTTGAATTTCTTCAACTGAAACCCCTTTAAAACATGGTCTGTATGTATATATATGCGTTTTTTTTTTCTTTCTGTTTTCATTTGACGCGCATGCCTTTTTATATCATTGTCTCGCTAATAGGTCATTGAAGACAAATCTCCGTATTTCTTTTTGTGCAACAATAATAGAATAAAAGGGCATTTAACACTCCATTTTCCTTCCCTCCGCTCGTCTCGTCAATGCCACACCATTATTATTGAGCCTAAGAAATAAAGAGTTTTTTGAGCCTCTTTTGCATATATATATGTATATATATTTTGTTCAGTATGAACACCACGCGAATTGAAATGAGATGAAATATATTGTTGAAAATATGAAGAAAAAAAAGATACACTAAACAATGAATGTTGGTTTGTATATGGATGGTCTCATGGATGGTCTGGTCGCGGGTTTTGTATGAAATTTTTGTATGAAGAAGAAATGATGCGAACGAAACGACGGACAAATAATGACAACGACGCCTTTTCTTCTTTTATTCTATGTTACGTTTTGTTATTTATACACAATATTATTATTATTTATTCATTATAACATTTTATTATTTGTATTATTGCTGCACATTTAAATGGATAGAATATTTGGACTTTTTAGTTTTCGTTTTACTATGAAGTGAGTCGGTCGTTCGAGAAGTTACAGCAGTTTTTCTTGGTGGTTTTTCATCGCAAACGTTAACGGTTGTTTACGATTTTTTAACGATTCCAACAACGGCTAGACCTGAATTTTTCGATGCTTTGGCTGTACAAGGTTTGTGTCTTGACTAAACTAACATTTTTTTGACTTGCTTAATGTTAAAATTCTTAGAAAAAATCAAAGAATCTTACCAATTATTCTAGCGCTTTTCTAAAACTTTTGATTGACCTATTGAATTATTGGGAGCCCAAAAAAATTATGTAATCAATGCATTTGGTATTTTATGTTCATGCAAAAAGGAAAGCAATTTTCCTCGTGACTTTTTCAAGTTCAAATTAAGTGGAAAATTTATTTTTGTTCGAAATTAAATTAATTTTTTTGGCCGCATTCAGTTGATTGCATCTACAAAGTCTGTGAGTTTTGAATCGAGAAGAATGGCAGTGGACGGTGGACAGTTTACATTTCCTGGAGGTGTGAATACGTTTATCTGGAGCGGTGGTACGGCCATGTTGCAATAACCGGAAGTGACGTCCACCACACGCGGACGGAAGTCGCTACGAACGAACGAATGGACATGTAGGAACCAAACAGATAGGCAGAGCTTTCAAAACACCAACCGAACGGACTTTGGGCATAGACCATAAACTGATGGCAAAGAGTTTATACTGGAAAATGAAGAGAGTTGTTGTGTCGTCAGCACTATCATTATAAATATGAAACGGGGAATGGCGTGGATGGGAATGAGGAGGATGAGGATGGGAATGAGGATGGCATACATATGGCAGAGTTTCGTACGACTTTTATATGTGTGCACATGTATTATGTATGGAAAGGAACACGCGCGTCTGTCGAGAGATGTCCAGGAAGTCGCCAGATATGACTCCTCGTCGTTTCCGGTCACGTCAAGTCTTCAAACCGCACCACAAAGCCTTTGCACAAATGAAATGCCATATACACATTTATCGCTTGCTACCCTCAAGAAATTTTCTTTCACTTTGGAAATTTGAATTTTACTATGTCGGTTCAATACGACCGTAGCTTTGTACATCGACATACAATTGGTACAGGTGTAGAAAGAAAATTGAATAAAAACTCTATTTTGACCTAAGAAAATAATTCGAGAAAATACAAGAAAAATATGTAAATATTATAGAAATTTTCTTTGCCTTTTTTAAATGAAATAGAATTGGAACTAAAGGTTTTTGAATAGTTTTTCCAGGATTTATATTCGAACAATTGACCAGTTTAGTTGAAAAGAATCCAAAACTATTCAGGATTAAAACATTTTTTTTCTAGGATCAATTTAATTTATTGTTTTTCAATTCCGTTACGTTTCGTCACGTATTGTGACTTCCTCAGACATCTAATACATAACAAATTACAGACATTCATAAACATCATGAAGAATACAAAAGCTGCTACACTAAATGCTGAGATAAAATTCACTTATTGGAAAGTTGATAAATTGAAAAAATGGTTAAACAATT
Source organism: Sisyra terminalis (assembly GCA_958496175.1). NCBI lineage: Eukaryota > Metazoa > Arthropoda > Insecta > Neuroptera > Sisyridae > Sisyra > Sisyra terminalis. The sequence goes on along the minus strand of OY292278.1, from coordinate 49,147,314 downwards.
TGATGCGCTGGATTCCATGTGCTGGATCACATGGAAATTCCGTGAAGTGAGAAAAAAACGCCTGTTAAATATCTGGGCATACTTCTGGACTCAAAATTAACCTGGCAAGGTTACACTTCAAGTAAAATCAGTGTAGCCAACATTTGACTCGAGGAAGTCACAATTCGTGAACGAAACGTAGCAGAATTGAAAACCAAAAATTTAAATTAATACAAAAAAAAACATAAAAATTAATAAAACCTAGTTGCACTTTGGTTACTAAACAAAGCATAAACAACCATAATACGAGGGTTCGTATTCCAGGTCTTTCTAAAGGTTCTTTGTGTCATCATAAGTATCTTTTGGTCAAAATTTTCTCTCTAAGACGTTTCTCCAATCAACTGGAACCTATCGTGCTGGATCACATGTAAATTCCGTGGAGTGAGAAAAAAACGCCTGTTAAATATCTGGGCATACTTTTGGACTCGAAATTAACCTGGCAAAGTCACATTTCAAGTAAAATCAGGGAAGCCAACATTCGAATCGTCAAGCTATTCACACTTATCAACAGAAGATCTCGCCTAAGTATGGAATGTTCAATGATGATATACAAATCAGTCATTAGATCACTTCTCAAATACTTTTGCGCAATCGGGCTTCCATCCTCAAAGAAAAATCACAATGACCTACAGATATTCCAAAATACAATCTTGAGAATCATCACTAAAGCTCCATGGTATGTGAAAAACAATCTAATTCATCACGAAATGATCGTCTCATATATTAAAGACTTTCTAATCGACCTCACCAGATATTTCCTTAACGGCCTAGAAAATTGTCTCAGTGCAGTAGAACTAGGCTTGGGGGAAACTATAAATCAAAGATGGCAGAAACGGAAATTCCCTCAAGAGCTCCAAGAAATAGTAGTTGCTTGACCACAAGGCCACGAAAAATTAACAAATAAAAAAGACAGAGGAATGAAGTTCGACTCCTCCAGCTACTTAAACGGCGCTAAAGATCAATTGCCTATTATCACCACCATGATATTGCAGCAAATTGCTGAACTAGTGCAAATTACATAATAGTCCACCAAAAAAAAAAAGTCTACTACGTTTCGTCACGTATCGTGACTTCCTCAAGCATCTAAAACATTCATAAACGTCATGAAGAATACAAAAATCTCTTTTTCTAAATGCTGAAATAAAAGCCTCTCATTGGAAAGTTGATAAATTAAAAAAAAATATTAAAATTAATTAAAAATTGTAATTTATTTATATTGTATGTTGTATTATTATATGTTTATGTATGTTAATAATACTTTTTTGTATTAGAAGCCTAAGGAAGTCATAATACGTGGACGAAACGTAGCAGAATTGAAAAACAATCAATTAAATTGATCCATAAAAATCTGAAAAATTAATAAGACCTGGTTTGGTTTTGGCTACCAAACTAGACATCCGTAAATTATTCTAAGCCTAACCATTGTTGCATACAATCATAATACGAGGGTTCATATTCCAGGTCTTTCCAAAAGTTCTTCGTGCCATCATAAATACTTTTATTCCTTTAGATACGATGGTTCAAAGATTTTTCTACTTTTTTAAGTACTATTTGCATAACTTCTGCGACTATTAATGGATGCTTTTTGGGGATAAGAGTGGAAATATCATCAGCATATTTTTAGGCATAGTATCCTTTACCGTTTAATTTTTTTAAAAGTTGGTTTTCAACTATGTTCTACAGTAATGGGGAAATAAATATCCTTTGTGAGTACCCTCAGACCCAAAACATAGAGCCCATCCATTAAAAACAGGTTGTTATTAATTCCTTTATCCTTAGCCGCTCGCGATATGCATTCATAAGACGACTTGTCGAAAACTTCCTGTAAGTCTAAAAACGCTCCTAATGCTATTTCTTGGTTCTTAATAACTTTTTCTATCCTTACATCAAAATTTTAGGGTTTTATGATTGCTAAATTTGCATCTATAGTAGTGAAATTTAAAAATCAACTCTGTAACCTGTAAAGGAAGTCATTGCTGCAAGTGTAGTTGAAAAAGAGAAACATATTTTTTTGACTATTTTGATAAAATTTTGAAAAAATTAAAAAGAAATCAAGGAATATATTATCGTTATTGGAATTAAGCTCTTCTACCTTTGCCACCTTAAAGAAATTTGATCGATGAATTGATTTTCAAAATATTTTTTTTGGCATAATTGACTTTCGAACTATTTATATATCATACCAGAAAGAATCCAAATGAATTTTTCCTCAAAACCTGATGGAACAATAATTTTCTCAACAATAACTGGAAAATTGAGTTTTGAAATTTGTATTTTACTAAATCGATTCAATACGGGAGCAGCTTTATACATCGAAAAGCAATTGGTACATGAATTTAAATCACAGATTTTTGAGTAGTTTTCCAGGGTTAATTTTCAAGAAATTGGCCAGTTAGGCTGACAATAATTCAATTTTATTCATCTTAAAATTGGTCTTACGATTACATAATTTGCATTTTGTTGCAGAATTAAAAATTTTTGTTAAAGAATTTAAAATCGAAAGCTTATTGCTCAAAGTGTAGGAGGAGAAATGAAGGAAAACATATTTTTGGTATAAGAAATTTTTTGAAAAAGTTAAAAATAAATATTGAATTATCATTGTTGGAATTAAGCTCAAGTTTTGTCACCGTAAAGAAATTTGATCGAAGAATTAAATATCAAACTAATTTTTTTCGAATAATTAATTTTCGCACAATTTATTTATCTTGCCAGACTTAGTCTAAATGAATTTAAAGATATTCAACATGTGTACACAATATATAGAATATCTGCGGTCCAATTTTTGTAGTATAATTTAATATAATAATACATATAAGTGGTATTGTAATAATATATAAATATATTAAGTAATACTACATAAATTGGACCGCAATTTATTCTATATATTGTGTACACAATATAACTGTTAAAAGTCAGCGAAAAAATCTTATTTTGATTATTCTGTACATGGATTTGCCATAAAGACCTTAAAAAATAATAATTTTTTTGATTAGAAGTTTTAAGTTTGAAGTACAAAGAATTAAAAATCAACCCTTAAAAACTACCGATTGTAATTTTTTAGCTACAGCAAAAAATTGCCAACATTTATTATATATTTATTTACACAAAATTGATTGAAAATTTCAAATAAATTCCGTAATGTTCACATAAAATTCCATGGCTGTCGTTAGTTTTCGACCAATAAAGCTCATACATCATAGTAACTTAGATGTATGACGTGTGCAACTGACGTATGTGTAACGTTGTTGATCCTCTGGTCAAATCCTTGAGTCGGATTTTATACCGAAAATAAAAATACATAATAAAATATTCTCTCCCCTTCACACACAATCTCATTTTTCATCCCTTTGGCATTAAAAAAAAAAACCGTTTCTCACTATCACGATAGAAAAATTCATCAATCATTTTCGATTTTTTTGCATTTGAAAATATTTATCTTGGATAAGGGAATTTGAATAATGTTTAAATAAAATATCGAGGGGTGAAACTGGAAAATTGGGAAAACTTTCCGTTTTTGGAGAAGTGAAAATAAATTTATCGTGGTAATTTAGTCGTTTCGTTAATTTTTGATGTAATGTATAAGAAAATGGTAATTTGCCAGGTCTATTACCAGAATTTCGTGTGAAATGGGGTGCGGGTGTACACGTGCGAAAACTTACGTCATAATTCTTGAGATTCTGACTTTTCCACGTTAACATAAAGACGATGGATGCGTTTACGCTTAGATTTTCGTTACAAATCTGTACCCAACAGCGTTAACGCCGTATAAAACAAACTACCAAACAATTTTCGACGAAAGCTCCGAGCTTTCGTTATGTAAATCATATGTCTTCACTTGCTATGAGATATTACCATCCGACTGCATCCCCTGTTTTGTGTACGACTGTATATGTTATGGCTGGAGGCTTGCCATCATCTATCTTAAGATTATTGTCTGAGAAATTTCCCAGCACCTCCACCAACCATAACCTCTCGCCCCTCCCCCCCGCCCTGCACCCACATCGTCGTCGCCATTCTCATCTTTGTCTGTCGAGTGTCTCTCATGACTTCTACGATGAGCTTGGCGTGCACTTTTGCCTCACCCTCAACAATAATTTCTATCTTTTTCACATATATGTTCGCTAAAAGCTCACCAAAAGAGAACGAGACTACAACCACTACCCCTCTCTATCTATTCTATCTATCTACCTATCTATCTAAGTATGTGAATAAAGGGAATGTGAGTAAAAAGCTCCCATTGCTACGGTAAATATCACAACCACTGACAAATTGGTGGAGCTTTTCTGCCTGCATGTAACATTTTAAATTTATGAGTGTCGAGAGCTTTAAGGAATTTACAATGAGATTTGTCACTTTTATTTCATTCATATAATATGTAAGTGTATACGGCCGTGGTATCATGAATTTCTTTTGATATTTCTCACGTGATTTTTTTCGAGTTGACTTGATTTTTTTTTGGCGCTATCTAAACGAGTGCGGAAAGACGATATTTTAAAAGTGGGGGGGGGCAAAAAAAAAAAAGCTCTTGGTTATCTAAAAGCCTTCGGGAGGTGTGGATGAAAGTTTCCCGTTTGACACACATACATGTGGGGAGCTTTATTCGCGGGTGGTTCCGGCTTCTGGGCGGCCAAAGATGCCTCGACCATCCGGTTAGAATGATAGCAATATGATGATGATGATGATGATGATGTCAGACCATCGAGGCAGCCATTTTATACACAGGAAAAGAGACGAGAGACGAGATGAACGAATTTCAGGTAAATATTATATAAGGATTGTCACACACAAGTGTGGACAATTTCCTGCCATTGACATCCCTTTTCCTATCTTCCCTTATGTATGAATTAAATATCTCTTTTCCACCTTGACGAAAAACCTTTCATACCACCCCCACCACCCCCTCATCCCTCGACCAACGTTATTGTAACTGGAACGTACCGTTCATATCTTTTTCAAACTTGAAATTTACGAGATGAAATTTCCGTGAAATTCCAAAAAAAAAAAATATTCTTTTATTAACAACTTTGAGCTTGATGATTTTTTTTTTCATCAAAAACAAACTTTTCTCAATATTAAATCAAAGCCGTGAAAATTCCAATTTCCACTGAAAATTTCAAACTTACAATTAAGAAAGTAAACATTTTCATGATCCAAAATTTCAAAATAAATTATTTAATTTTCCACACCCCATAACTTGGAAAAACATTTTCGTTACTCTTCAATTTTTCATGCAAACTTTTCATTTTTGTCTGCAATTTTCCAAGGTAACAAAGGCAGGGCTGGAGAGCTGGACTAAATCAATAACATCAAACATAAATTTATATGAAACTCTCAAGTATTATGGCTTAAAATCTTAATAATTTTCACTATCCTGAATTTATCTTTTGATTGTTAAGAGCTGGAGCCAGTATAAAATTTAATGGCTCCGAATCTAGCTCCTTTTAAATCCTCCGGCTCCCCAGCTTCGCTAGAAAACATTGATAAAACTAAAAATCCAGTGGCGGCATACTTTTGTTGATTTGGTGACAAAAAATCAAGTGAATTTAGGAAATTTCGTTCGATTTCTGGACCTGCAGTAGAACATGAGTCCAGGAACCAAAATAAGGGCTAATAAAATTTTTATAATTTACACTACCCTGAATTTATCGATTGATTGTAAAGACCTGTAGCCATTATAAAATTTAATAGCTCCGAGCCTTTAATGGCTCCCCAGTTTGCTGGAAAACATTGATAAAACTAAAAATCCAGTGGCAGCATACATTTATTGGTTTGGTGACTAAAAATCAAGTAATTTTAAGAAATTTTGTTCGATTTCTTGATCTACAGTTGACTAAAGGTCTAAAAACCAAAATAAGGGTAAATCGGTATTGTTGAAGCTTTCTAAATCTGATATTATTAACCCCATTTGGAAAAAAAAGGATAAATTAAGAATTTTGGGTACTTGGACAATATCTTCGTGTCATTATTTGTTTTTTGGGGTTTTACTTTTTAACAATGATGTTAAATCAATAACATCAAACTAAAATATGCTTCTGTAAAAAACTGAGTTTTTTTTGAATTTTTTTGATTTTCACTACCCTTAAATTCATCTTTTACGAAAGCCAATACAAAATTTGATGACCTCGACTTCGACTCCAAATCCATGGAATGCAATGCTTTCACTGAAAGCTGACTACAGAATTGGGAAAAGAGAATGGACGATTTTGTAGTACTAATTTGACCAAAGAAACAATGGGTGAAATTCGAAATTCTTTTGAAGATAAATAACGTTTGAAATAAGGACATTTTAGACCAAAATTGGCCAATAAATTAAAACCTTGCAAACCTTAATTTTTTATTTAAGAAAAGTAAATCCAAATATCTGAAGATCTTCTGCTGTTTTTAGTGATATTTTTGTACCTAAGCATTTATTTAAGTTCTTTTTTGAAAGTATTGATCCGATTGAGAAAATTCGTTCGATTTTTTGACCTGAAGTAGAATATGGACTCAGAGATCAAAATAAGGGAAAAGCGGTGTTGTTGAAGCTTTCTAAATCTGATTTTATGTTCCCATCTTTGATGAAAATGAAGATCTTGGGGTGTCTTGGGTAATACCTTCGTATCTTGACCAAATTTTTGGCATTTTACGTTTCAGCAATGATGCTAAATCCAGTTATTTTCCTTGACTGAGAAAACTATCAATATTATAGGGTATCACTTCTCTAAAACATTTTTACAAGTTTTAGACTTAAAAAAATGTTTTTCACTATTTTAATTGTTTAGTTTAAGTCGATATTTTTGTATCATAAGAAATTTTTGAAATACTTTTCTGCCGATTTTGATCCGATTGAGGAAATTCGTTTGATTTTTTGACCTGCAGTAGATTAAGAACCCAGAGACCAAAAAAAGGGAAAAACGAATTGTTGAAGCTTTCTAAATCTGATTTTAATATCCCACCTTGGATGAAAATGAAGATTTTGAAGTGTCTTTGATGATACCTTCGTATCGTGACCAAATTTTTGGCATTTTACGTTTCAACAATAATGCTAAATCCAGTTATTTTCCTTATGGACGATGCTAGTACTAATTTGGTCATATTAACAATGGGTGTTTGAAATTCTTTTGAAATAAATAAGGAATAGAATAAGGACATGGAGACCAAAATTGGTCATTAAATTAAAACTTTGCAAATCTTAATTCTTCATTTAAGAAAAATAAAATCAAATATCTGAAGATCTGCTGTTTTTAGAGATATTTTTGTATCATAAGCATTTTTTTTTAGTTCTTTTTTGAAGGTATTGATCCGATTGAGGAAATTCATTCGATTTTTTGACTTGAAGTAGAATAAGGACCCAGAGACCAAAATAAGGGCGAAATGATATCGTTGAAGCCTTCTAAATCTGATTTTATTATCCCACCTTGGATGAAAATGAAGATCTTGGGGTGTCTTGGGTAATACCTTCATATCTTGACCAAATTTTTGGCATTTTACGATTTAACAATGATGCTAAATCCAATTATTTTCCTTGACTGAGAAAACTATCAATATTATAGGGTATCACTTCTCTAAAACATTTTTACAAGTTTTAGGCTTAAAAAGAATGTTTTTCACTACTTAAATCGTTTAGTTTACGATTTATTCTTGCAACCACTGTTGTGGTAACAATACGTTTCCCAAACTTGTCTATCGAATTACACTTACCCGTAATTTTCGAAAGGCAGTCATGGGAAACGATTAGTTGTGGTCCGTTAAAGCCAATTATCGTTCCTTTGATTTCTAATTATAATACAAACGCACAGAAAAACATCAACGCCATCCGAACATATTCGTTTAACGTGGAATTCATTCTTTGACCCAATTAGGTATAAACAATTTTTTTTTTTTTTTTTGGTTTTACCAAGAAAAAATCAACCACACATCGCACCTCACTTTCTGATTAAATAATAGTCTACAACTCAATCTTTTAATAAAGTGATGAAAATTAAACAGCAGGTGTTGCGCTTAAGACAAATATTATTAACTTCCTTTACCTCCTCCTCCTCCTCCCCCCGCCCGCCGCAGGTATGTTACTAACTCATTCGTCAATCGGGTGCTGGCTATTTGGGCTCCAGCATCGTTGAAACTCGATAATAAATAAATAAAATTTTGACATTAGAATAAAATGACTTTTTCAAATTTAACATCTCTATTTATGATTTAAATAAGACATTCATACAAATGAAATATTTTAATTAGACAGATCGAATAGTGTGTTGGGTATTTGATTTTTTTTTTCGCTGTCTTTGTTTGGATAATTGTTGGGGCCTGGAGTGGAAATGTTCTCACTTTCTCCATCTGCGACTGGCTGGCTACCATTTTCGGAGGTTTATAACCCAAATTTGATGATTGTATGTTGGTTTGTCAGTGTGTGCCTTTGCCTCCCCCTCGTACAAAAAAAAAAAAAAAATTAAGAAAAAATTAACGATCGAAACCAATTCGAGATACTAAAAATGGGCTGGCGTACGGTCTTTTGTCGCACGATAAAAGAAAACAAGCTACAAATGTGTCACTCAACACTTGAGGAAATTAGTTTTTTTCTTCGGCAACATAAAACCGACTTGTTAATCTAATAATAATTAAAATACAAGTAAATAAATCAAATCAGCTCCACAATAATGAGAACTTAGCTGGTTTTTTTTTCGTTTTAATTCTTTCGTTCAAAGATTTCTATGAAGAATTGCCGGTGTTTGGTGGCTTGTGTAAATAGTGTGGCATCCTGCTCCGACTTGCTCGCCTAGCACATTTACCATACGCTTTTCACTTTGATTATTTTATCGGAGGAATTTTCCATTTTTTTTTTCTACACGAGTCTTATTAGTGAGGTGTTAATTATTTATGTATCGTGTTCTTCTGATAGGAGACAAAAAAAAAAAAAATTACTCAGGTGACGAAAACAAAATAAATGGAAGAATTTTAATCAAAATTTGTAATTGCTTGGGCGTTTCAGGGTGCTGACGGTAATTTGAAACCTTTCTAAATTAGATACTTTCATTCGCGGATTTCTCATGTAGTTGGTTTTCCTTGAGATTTGAAATGCAGATGTCATAGTAGTTAACAACAATTAATAAATCACTTATTGCATTTAATTTATAAATATAGTTTGTCGTTGTTCTGCTGTAAAGCTCAAACAAAGAAAAGAAATTTTTAAAAAACAAATATTAAAAAATCTCAAATATTTTGTAGAATCCTCTACAACAATTATTTTCTTTGACAAAAGATCCACGAAGGCTAAAATTGAACCTCAACTCCTTCTAAATTTCTTGTTCTTCTGATTAGCTCTGTCGTTGAAAAATCTGAGAAAAAATTTGAATAAATATAGTTCTTAATCAAGTGTTGTTCTTCAGTTCAAAATAGAAGATATTTTCATCTTTCACCTAGAAGAATTAGTTCATCAGAAGACTGCAAATTAAAAATATGCATTTTGATTGCATTTTGAAAAAGCATCTCCAAACTACAAGGATAAATACTTTGTGAGCTTTTAATTCTTCCCATTGATTTTATTAGGAAGAATTTAAAACCCTCTATTGTAAAATCAAAATAGTTTTTTTTTTCTACTAATGTCATGGCAGTCCAAAAGAGCTGAGATTACTTTAAGTCATAGTTGAGTAAATGGAAAGCAGTTTTTATTAAAAGCTCCTCCCTTATCGTATTTTCTGCATACTCTTATCATTATAGTTTGGGAGATGCTTTTTCTAACTGCAATCTTATAATTTTTATTTAGTGTTCTCTAATGTACTTATTTTTTTAGGAGGAAGATTAAATTGTTTTCAATTTTAAGTTAAAGAACTGCACTTGGTTAAGAACTACATTTATTCAAACAATCCTTCAAATTTTTCTACTACTACAGAGCTAAACAAAAGTGAAAAAAATATATAAAATCATAGTTTTATTGTAAAAACCTCTAATATATTAAACTAAATCTTAATGCTTATACAAAAATTGTATTCCTACTTAAAATTAACACTCATTATACGATAGACCAAAGGTTTTATTACCTACAATTTTCAACCACCACTTCAATGACCATTCTTTTCTCCACCCGGTAATTCATCCGTTTTACCCCACTTTAGGTTACTGGGGACACTGGATTTTCATAATACATATTATGGATATGGATATTACGGATACAATTGGTTGTCTGCTGAGGTTTTTTTCAAAGGCAGGTCTAACTAATGGATCTAGAAACAAAGCAGTGGAGTACTAATTTTTTTAGGACATCCTACAACAGAACTCTAAGGAAAAGTCCTCAGAACCATGAAGAATAAGTAGAACATATGATGTTTTAGATCACAATGGTAAAATATCAAACCAATTTTCCATCGATTGAAAAGAAAAATACTGTAAAAAATCGAGTACCTTGTTTTAAAACGAAGAATGTTCAATGTTAACGTTCAATGCATTAAAGGCCCAAAAAAATTTTTTTTTGATGCCATAAAGTATTATTCAAGAAGAGGAAAAAAAACTGTAAAAATTTATGCTCTTAATATTAGGAGGTCCCAATTTGCGATTTCTTATTTCCCATTTGAATAATACATGGAAAACTTTTTTATAAAGTTTGCAATTTTATTTCTTAACAAGGAAATGTTGTATCATAAAGATCTTTACATATTCTTATAGAAAATTAATTAATGTACCAAAAAGGTTGCAAATATTTTTTTATTAAGTCCTGTGGTTTAATGTTATTTAAGTTTAAACCTTAATCTCAAATCTTTCATTTGCATTTTTCAAATTATCTGTACCAAATACTGATTGAAAAGTACTATAGTATAGTGCTCCATAAAATACGTATTTTCTTGTTATTTTCGGTATAGAAATATAAACATAATATAAACATAAAGCCACAGGGGCAGTTTTCCCATACAAACCCTGCTATACTCTTTAGATAAAACATTAGCTTATTATTTGGCCACTGTGGTCTAGAATTACATTTGCTTACCACAGGAGTTATTTTAGGTCTCCCAATTCTTCCAGATGGAGGATGAAATTATCTTCTATGTTTAGTTAGAATTCAGCCCTCTGGTTGGACTTCAAATCGGTTATAGTGGATTATTTAGTTTAGAACTAAACTTCTTCTGAAATTTTCTCAGATTTTTGAACCATAGAATTAAATAAGGAAGCATAGAGGATACTGCGATTCAAATTTAGTCTTTTTCACTATTTTTTTTTTTACTTAGCATCTTGAATAATTTTTTTAAAGTATTCCTGTTTTTTTTTCATTTAGATAAAAAGCTTGATTAAATTTGACCACCGTAATCTGGAATTGCAGTTGTTTAATGCAAGGATAATTTGTGGTCTTCTGATGGACACATTTTTCCAGATGAAGGATGAACTTATCTTCTATTTTAAGTTGGAATTCAACACTTAGATTGGACATCAAATTAAGAATTATGGGTTGTGAAGCTTTGAACTAGACTTCTGCAAAAATTTCTTAGATTTATGAACCATAGAATGAAGCATAGACGCAAAAATGATGGTGAGATTCAAATCAAGTTTTGGTGGATCCTTATTCAAAGAATTAATTCTTCTTGATCTTTATGTTTAGTGGAGGATTCTACAAAATTGTTGTGATAATTATTTTTTTTTTTTATTAAATATTTGTAAACTGCAATGAGCAAAAGTTGTATATTCATTGCAGTAAGTTCGTGGTTTATGCATTGTTGAGTCTGCAAACTAGAAAATCGCCAAATTTTTGCTTCTATTTAACATTCGTTATCCCAATATGTTCATTCGTTATCCCAAAAAAAATTATATAAGTATCTAATTTTTTTTTTTATAAATAAATAAGAAATTTTTGTTCAAGAAACAAGTAAACACCTTGCCTTATTGTGTATACAATATATAGAATATATTGCGGTCCAATTTATGTAGTATAATTTAATATAATAATATATAAAAATCATACCTTAAAAATAAATTTGAACAGAAGTTCAAACAAAACTATTCGTGACGTATTGCCCAAATACGAATTTCGATGGCCAAGCAATCTTCCTCAGTGGTCATCAAGTAGTTTGGATCACTCCGTAACTGCTTTGTGATGATTCACTTCACTTTGTGAGTGATCCAAACTACTTTAAGACCACTGAGAAAGATTGCTTGGCAATCGAAATACCTATCTAGGTTACGAATATTTTTGTTTGAACTTCTGTTCAAATTTATATTTATGATATGGTTTTTATATATTATTATATTAAATTATACTACATAAATTGGACCGCAATATACTTTATATATTGTATGCACAGTATAACTCTTCAAAGTCCAGCGAAAAAAACTTATTTTGATTATACCTAGCCTTATCTAATCTTGTAACCAATATAATCCATCTCAAATTTGAAAGAAAAAAAAATTGGGTTCCTTCTCAAAAATAAGACTAATTATTGTCCATTCTGGTCAAGTCGACCAACTGTTGAGCAATTGTTGCAGATAAGAAGATTCTCCTCTTTCTTTAGTGCATTAAGTTTTTGAAATCACATACTTCTGTTAATCTTATGAATATCGTAAACTTAATTTTTAAGATATAGGAAGAAAGACTACGAAAGTTTTACTTATAGTTTACTTAAAGTTTACTAAAAGTTTATAAAGTTTTATTTAAAGTATTACTTATTGTAGAAGAACAAAACAATGATTAAGGATGTGTGAGATCTTGAAAGATGTTACCGAAGAATCTATAAATAAATGCACCACAAAAGTTCTGTTTTTTTTTGTCATTCTTTTTCTCCAAACTCAAACGATTGCACCAATTTGGTCCTCATGTTTTTCGTGTCGTAAAATGCGCACAATTCATTGGTTCACTTTGTTCCACTGTGCTTTTATTTGTCGTCATAGGGCGAAAGCCCTATTCGTTTCGTGCACCCACTGCGCCAAGGACCTATCAAATTTTCACGAGTTCACCCAACCGGGTCGCCCCATTTTTCATTATTCTCCCATCATCGTCGCCTGAAAATCCGACGAACGAAACGTAAGCGAATTTGACGAGGACCAACCGCCGCCCCATTTCATATTTTATTTACGTCTCATGTTTCACCTGAAATAGTATACGTTCGAAGGCATGTACTGCATCCCTTATAAAGCGTCGCGCAATTTTCCAACCCTTCAAAATTAAAACACGAAAAAAGTAGCCAAAAAGGAAAAATCACGAATATGAAAAATTGGGGAAAATGAAACGTTTATCTTCGGGCGCTTTTTATCCACCGCGTCTCAACGCAACCCTATTTTATTCGTGACACGTTTTACAACTCTATATACGTAATACAAAAATACCTTCGGACTGTTACAATTCTGCCGAGTTTTGTGGCTGTATATGTTCCTGTGTATAACGTCCCACTTATTCCTGTTATGCTTTAGGATACATTTTAGTTACACAAAATGAATATATGTATATAGATTTGGTGTATATAAAGTATAAAGAGGGTGGTCTCAATGAGGTTGCTTGCGGTGGTGGTTTCTGATAGTCGTTGAAACAGAGATAGCTAAATGAAAATTGATTTTTTTTCCTCTGAAAAATAATTAGAGGATATTTAAAAATGTTCTAAATTTTAAGGGTGAAAGCAATTTCTTTCACCATTAATTTATGGGGCAACCTGTATGTTAACATATATGGGAAAATATATGTAAGTGTTCTGTATTTCGAGCAGACCCAAGGGTAAATCCCGAGCATATACTCGGCATGGAATACGGCTCGACCTCCAATCCCCCAATCCTCCGTGGTTCTGGCTCGTCCGCGTGTTCCACCCGCGCCTTCAAACCAAACTTCACCCCCCGAAACCTCATCCCTATCGTTCCTCTCATCGTATACAACGAGGAACGCTATCCATCCATTTTATATAATATGTATAAGGGGGTTAAAACGTACACGTATATACATTCGAGTCCTTTATTCTCCAGAAATGGTTTGTTTGTTTTTAATAAATTTCCAATGTGCGCCACTGTGTGTTTGCCGGCCTGCCCTGACTCGGTAAAGTCCGGACCTGGTCTGCACCTAACCCATATCATCTACCCGCCAACCCTCTTATGCACGGAAAATTGAACCTGAAGTCATTTGGTTTATTTTCAACCCCCGAACCACACGGTGGGGAATAGTGTGGGTATTACAGGATGACGGCGAGGATCGGGACGCGATGCGGGACAGTACGGGCAAGTCTATTTAAATTCATGTGTAAAATTCCACTATCTTACCCCTTCGGCCACCCGCCTTGCCAGCGACGTAATCTAAACGTGGACTTAAAAGTAAACACCAGGAAAGAACATTATGGTATCCCCGTTCCACAATCACTGGCCGGATAAAAAGTCTTTCACGGGGAAAAAAAAGCACGGTATCCTTCCAGGCAATCTATAGTGAAATATATCAAGTCCATGTTGTAAACGATTTTCTGTGGTTTTGCTCGAAATATGAGAGGAAAATTCGGAAATATTTACGGTATGGTTTTATTTTCAAAAATTTACGAGAAAATGCATCGCTTGCGATTTTTGTTTTTCTTGCGAATATTTAAAAATTTTAGAAAAATTTAAATTTAGTGATTTGCCACTCTTCGGAATTTTTCAACCCCTTTTTCCACCCTATGGTCATGCAAAATGGGTATTTATATCAAAATATATTGGATAACAAAGATTTCAACCAAAAATTGATTTTAAGACTCCGAAAATAAAGGATTAAGGATAAATGATACTATTTATTGATCGATTACGTTCCTCTAACATTCCAAAACTGAAAAAAGACTGACTTTTTTCCAAATACTTCTAAAAAAATCGTTAAAAATTTCCGGATAGTAACGAGTAAAGATTTTCATTGATTTTCTGTAAAGATGATTGGTTTTAAACCAAAAATATAATGAGTTTTTTAAAAAAAAATGGATCAAAAGTATAATATTTTTTCCCCCAAATTATAACTTTTTGGGAGGAAGAAGTACATTTTTGAGCCGAAACTACTGTTCACCCCTTTTGTGCTGAGCAAATCTTTGTGAAATTGCCACCCTTGCACATATTCTAATATTTCTATGATGGTCAAAAAGAATAATTACTTTTTTAGTGAAAATCCATGATTCTGAGCTTAAGAGAAGTGGTGTAATTGTAGCTAGAAAAAAATCTCTAATTTTTTACTTCTGGATTCCTGCAGATCGTTAATCGACCAAAAAATCGTATAGATCTCAAATTTATTATGAAACTATAATTTAATGCAAAGGAAAAGCAAATTTATGAACAAGAACATTTTTGAAGGGCTTTCAATGGTTTAGAACTATGGATTGATTGTAAATAAAAAAGGAAGGACCACTTTAAAATGTGAAACCAAAGAAGAGTAGAAAAGATCTAATGGACGGCTAAAATTAATAAAATAAGAAGATAACTGTTAGTTTTAATAGTATGAATAAAGTTTTTCGAGTCTGAGAAGACAATTCGAAAATATTTACTATTTGGTTTTATTTTCAAAAATTTACGAAAAAATGCATCGCTTGCGATTTTTGTTTTGCTTGCGGATATTTAAAAATTTTAGAAAAATTTAAATTTAGTGATTGCTACTCTTCGGAATTTTTCAACCCCTTTTTCCACCCTATGGTCATGCAAAATGGGTATTTATACTAAAATATGTTGGATAACAAAGATTTCAACTAAAAATTGATTTTAAGACTCCGAAAATAAGGGATTAAAGATAAAGGATACTGTTAATCGATCGATTACGCTCCTCTAACATTCCAAGGGTGAAAAAAGACTAATTTTTTTCCAACTACTTCCGAAAAAATCGCTAAAAATTTCCGGATAATAACGAGTAGAGATTTTTATTGATTTTTTCTAAAGATGATTGGTTTTAAACCAGAAATGTAATGAATATATTTTTTTATTTTCAAATAAATTGCACAATCAACATTGAGTTGCAAAAAGAGCATTCAATCCATTGACAATCACATGTAAGCACTAGTCCCAGTAGATTAGTGCTGTTTAAGTACAAAATAGATTTTTAACAATCAATAGCAACAAAAACAAAAATATTAGTTCTTAGAGCAATAATCATAAAAACAATCAACAGAACCAATAAGAATAATAATTTGGCAATAAATAGTTAATAGGAATATTTGTTTAGTTACAAAATCTTTCAGGCAAATATATGATATTACATTCCATTTTTGTAACCTTCTTATCATCTCATTGTTGTCCAATTAGTTTATTGCGAGATGGTTGGAATGATCGTCTAGTTTTGTCAGATATTTTTTACTAAACCTTTGAATTTCCTCCTTTACAAATGGTATTTCTGTATCTTCATGTATTTTTTTAATTGTTTACATACTATGGAGCACCGTTTATTTGTCGTAGGGTCCTTGATTGAAATTTTTTCAGGATATCAATGTTGAAGTTGGATGCAGTACCCCACAACTGCAATGAATATTTGAAAAAAAAATAGATCAAAAGTATAATATTTTTTCTCCTAAATTATCATTTTTTGGGAGGAAGAAGAACATTTTTGAGCTGAAACTACTATTCATCCGTTTTGCACTGGGCAAATCTTTGTCAAGTTGCCACCCCTGCACATTTGCACCATTTCTATGATGGACAAAAAGAATAATTATTTATTTAGTGAAAATTCATGATTTTGACTTGAAGATGGGTGTTTTCAAAGAAGTAGTATAATTGTGGCTCTTCTTTTCCACTTCTGAAATGCTATAGATCGTTAATCGAAAATCGTAAATCGTCTCATTTTTACTACCAAATAATAATTCAATGCAAGGGAACAGAAAATTTTTGAAGGGGTTTAAATGGTTTTGAACCATGGATTGATTGAAAATAATAAAGGAAGGACTTTCGAGTATGGAGCCAAAGAAGAGTGGAGAAGACCTAATGGACTACTAAAATTATTAAAATAAGATGGTAAATGTTAGATTTATTGATTTGAATCAAGTTTTTCGAGTCGGTGCAAAGCTGTATTGATTTTTTTCTTTGAAAATTCCATGATACCATGTTGATGTTTTTGATCTGGCCGTGATTATTCGCTCTAAATATGATTTCTGATATAAATAGCTCGTCGACCATGGAGGCACCACCATGGATTTGTGGAGGACGATGGATGTGAGGTGAGACGAACAACGAATAGGTGACGATGGTGGACAATTGTGTACGTGGGGCCGAAGAGTACAGAGTAACGAACATAATGGAAAACAGGCACGGAAAGCCTCTCTAGTTTTAACGGAAGTTGGCGTACATAATATCTCGGCCGTTACACTAGAGAGCCCGATGGGTCGGCGCTGTTGATGATATTAGACTCGTAGAAATGGGCTGCAGATATGTGGAGTGTATACCTCTAGATAGATGGCGTGGATGGACCAGCGATTTCCCCATTGTGTTTGACCATCGAGGCATCCCTTTCACTGGACGTCTGTCATTGTCACATCACATCACATCAACAAACCATTTCCATTCCCGCCACCTTCCCATTGCAAAACCATTGCCTCGCATTCTCTATCTGAAACTTGGTGCTTTTATATTTTCCATTTGGTCCTACAGGATAAATATATCGCAACAAATCTCCAACAGTTGCCAGCCAGCTCTCAATTAATTTAACTAACCCACATATTTCATTCTAAAAATACTACAAAATCGATTAAACTTTTCCATAACTTAGAGTATCCTGAAAAACTTTTCACCTTTATATAATCGACCAAAAAAAAAATTCGTAAGTGGAAGAAAACCCACGTTTATTTTGCTAGAAAATTGAAATATCGTTTGCGAAAAGAAAACAATAATGCAATGTAGTGAAACTATTTTTAATTTGGCAATAAACAAATTAAAAACCTCATCTGTAATTTGAAAGTAATCACCGAAACCACAAACACAATTAAATCAACAATAACCAATTTGGTTTGCGAGAAAAAAAATTCTTTCAAAGATTATAATCAGTAGGTATGTGAAATGTGCAGTGATAGTTTTGCTGCAGTCGATTTGAAAATTGAAAATCCAAGTTTCTATTATTATTTGTGGAATAGGAAAATTTTTAAGAACCATTCACCATTTCCTCCTGTTCAAAATGTATTCAAATTAGCATCCTCCACAATATCTCGAGTCGCATTGTGGAACGAAAATCAATGTGGCAAGAAAAAATAACGATTGTAGGCGTTGTGCTAAATGTGCCAACTCAATTTTACACTCACTTTGTATTAAATTTATGAAACCAATTTGTTATTTTTCGTTTTATTGCACAAATATTGTTATTTTGCTTTTACGGAGTGCAATCTTTCAGGACAAATATAACGTTGGAAAAGTAAAGATGCAAAGAATATTTCAAGACTCATTTGTACATCTTGAGTAGTATACTTGTATTTAAGTTGGTAAATAAAATTGGAGACTAAAACATTGAATTCCCTTGAAAACATCAAAATTGTCCTGAAAAATATGCTTCCATTGCTACATGAAACTACTAATTTTATTCAAAATAATTCCCTCTATTAGCTATACATTTTTGGCATCTTTCCCGCAATTTACCATGTTAAAAAAATTGATAATTTTTTGAGGCCAAAATCCATCATGGAGTCATTTTTGTAGATCTTTATAAGATGTGAAGTGCTACTTTACAAGTGCATGTCCCATCGATGCAAATAAGTAATAATCTAATAAAATCAAATCTGGGGAGTAAACTACATGCTAAAGTATTTCCACTCGTATTTCTATGTGGTGAGGGAAATTATAATACAACAAGGTCACTAGCATTACCTTTTTTGATATTCTGGAAGTTTTTCAAAGCTTGGTTCAAATTGTTGTATACAGTGGACCCCCGGTAATCCGACAAACCGACAAACAGTTTGCAGGGCAGAGTCGGATTAGCGAATTTATCGGATTATAGAGTACTGCCTAATATTCCCTATAGTCCGGATTTTTTTACGAAAGAGTACCTTGTAATCCGACGAATTACTCAATATACAACAAAATATTCAATACATTATAAATAATCTAAAAAAATCAAATCTGGGGAGCAAAGAGTTAAAATAAGTATTTCCATTCGTATTTCTATGTGGTGAAGGAAATTATAATGCAGCAAGATCATTTAGCATTTCCAATTTTGATATTCTGGAAGTTTTTCACGCTAAAGCTTGGTCAAATTGTTCTATATAGTGGACCCCCGGTAATCCAATAAACAGTTTTCAGGGCAGAGTCAGATTAGCGAATTTATTGGATTATAGAGTACTGCCTAAGATCCACTATAGTCCGGATTTTTTTACGAAAGAGTACCTTGTAATCCGACGAATAACTCAATATACAACAAAATATTCAATACATATTATAGTAAATAATAGACCATGTCGGATTATAGGGGGTGCCAGATTAGCCGAGGGCCGGATTATCGGGGGTCCACTGTATATTGTTTTTAAACCCATTCTGTAATGATATTTTTCACTGCCAATCTTCCAACACCAAGTATAAGCGGTGGGTTTGTGAATAATTTTGGGGATTCTTGCAGAGCAAAAAGCAAGCAATTGCCAGTAGGATGATTTCCTCAGGCGAAAATACCCAAACTTTATGGAAATATAATTTACATTTTGTAAATTTGATGATGAAATGGCTAAATTTGGCACGTAATGACTATAAAAATCGATTCAAACTTAAAAGCTCTGCGAGCTTTTTCTTTTCCACGATATTATTGTTTTATTTTTGAAAAGATCATAATCAAAAAACATAGAGGTACTGATATGGAACAACTTATAAGTACTACAAAATTTGCTTTTCCAAAAATTGATTTAAGTAAATCCATCTAAATCTTATCAAGCAAAACTTTATATAAAGAGCTTTTATTTTCCCATGTAATTGTTTATTTCGATTTTTTTTTCCAATTATACCAAAATTGACTTTTTTTGTGAGTGAATACTTTTCTCTGTAAATTTTATTCGTTTCTATTGGCTCAAGCTTTTTTCAGCTTAATTTTGACCACTTAAAAAGGAAATTATCAGAATAAAATTATTTAAGGAAAGTGATTTGGGATTCAGTTTCAAACTTAAAGGCATTTGAATTGAATATAGGAAAAACTTTGATTAGTTTCAACGATATACTTCGTACTAGATTCAATGGAATTGAGACCAGGGGAATTACGTAGCCAATAAAGAATTAAATTTAGTTAATGTCTTATAAATCACTGCATTATATTCACTTTCAGCTTAAACTTTAAGTGGAAAATCCTTAGTTCAATTCGGAATTGTAAAACTTCTAGAATCGCTACATGAAAGCCGAAAATTAAATTCTTAACGAGTATTACCTATATTCAAATTCATTGACATTAAAGCCAAGGAATTATTTGACCAAAAAAGATTTATAGTTTAAAAATTTTCTTGATTTTTATTAATTTTTCTTGCTAATCCCTTGGATTTCAAATCGGTTTTATTCACCTGAAAATCATTAATTTAATTTTAAGTCATTTGCGGTAGATTTTGATAAGAAATAATGAGAACCAGGGGAATTACTTGGTCAAAATAGGTTGGCCATTGAGGCAATGTTTAATTTATTATTTTTCTTTGTGATGCATATTTTTCTATTGAACTTAAATTTATTTGTAGATTATTTCTTGACAATT
Organism: Sisyra terminalis; assembly: GCA_958496175.1. Taxonomy (NCBI): domain Eukaryota; kingdom Metazoa; phylum Arthropoda; class Insecta; order Neuroptera; family Sisyridae; genus Sisyra; species Sisyra terminalis. Next base: position 49,126,718 of record OY292278.1, on the reverse strand, counting down.
ACTATAGCCCATAATCATTTAGTCAGTAAATTGTAATAGAAATGAGGAAAACCAAATTTCGGTAATGAAATTGAGCTTTTAATTCATCCATTGTTCCATTGTTAATAGTAAATTGATTGCTTTGATTATTGTTAATTTTTTTTAAGTCAAACAGGTAATGCATTTTCCAATATATATTTAATTCATTTTATTAAATCAATTTTACCAAAATCTCTATAAAAATATTTTTTTTGTTAATCTTTTCCATTTAAACTAATAATGTTTATTTTTTATTGTTTCCAGAAGTGCAATATCCAATCAAAACGCGCCTAGTCCTTAGTAAATTTTTTTCCGAAAGCTCGAGCTTTTATAAGTAGCTAATGTTGAGATCCAGTAGCCCAATTTGTGAAACAAAAACGACTCCAAAACATGGCCGTTCACAGCCAACTATGTTTTTGTTTCAAAAAATTTATTATATTTAGGTATTGTATGTGATCCGGAACGGAAAAAAATTACACTAATTCCCAACAAAAATATTTAATAAATACACACATAGGTAATTGCACCAACCAGAAAAGGTAAAATGATATATGTTTGACACTTAAATGACATAAATCGGCTGAACGGAACGAAAAATAAATGTAATTATGCAGGAAATTACATCAAATTAAAAAAAAAAGTAAAATAAAAATAAAAATACCCAAAATAATTTCCAATCGTTTTTGCTGTTTCAAGTACAACATAATATAACCCGGATTAAAGTGATGAAAATTTTCTACTTTTAAACTATGATTTTAAACTACTTTTTTGTTATTGATCTGGCATTTGAACCAATTTTGGATTCCAAATTTTTTGTGGTTCCAATTATTAATCGATCCCATTGTTAGGGGACAACCTGTACGAAAATTTTCTTCTTAAATCTTAACACTAACGACATTTGGAGTTCTACTCCTTTTACTCTTGGCATTTGAGGAAACTATATATGAATTAAAACATTTTTTTTTAAATTTTCTTTTTTAAAAGAAAAATTGAAAAAAATTGTTTTTTTTTAATATGATTGAATATGAAAATTTTCAGAATTTATTGGAAAAATAATAAAATTTCATAAGGGAATTTAATTCAAGTATAACAGTCAAAAACCAAACTAGTTTTTCTTGAGTTTTTCTCTTAAAATAAAAATAAGGAAAATTCCAACATTTTCTTCGCATAGTTTTTCCGTGATCCAACTTATTGGTTTTGGCAATATATTGTAAAGGAATTCCACCAAATGAAACCAAAACTGTACCAATAAATCGTGATGAATTGCATAGTGAATGAAAATCTCTTTTATAAATTGGCATTGATACTTTTTCCAATGTTAAATTCATCTCCCAATTTCCGTCACAATATTTCCTAAATTGATTAGGCTACGAAAATAAAAACCCAATTTTTCTAGTCTGTCGATAAAAACGTGAATTACTATTTCGTGTGCGATGTTTTCCCATAGGTACGGAAGTGGATAACAATAGCGAATGCAATTTGAAAGTTTTAGATCTTAAAAAAAATTATGAATAAAATATGAATTTCTTATCGTATTAAATCTTAAATCTAACACCTGTTTCAATTAATGTTATATTTTTTTAAATTGATTTGGTGACCAAAAATCCAAACAATAATGCAATTCTTAAAAATGTAGAGATGATTACAACTGTACCAATAAATTGTGATGAATTGCATACTGAATGAAAAGCTCTTTTATAAATTAGCATATTTTTCCAATTTTAAATTCAACACCCCCATTTTCCCTCAAAATATTTCCCAAATTGATTAGACAAAAAAATACAAAGCCAATTTTTCCAGTCTGTCGATAAAAACGTGAATTACTATTTCGTGTGCGATGTTTTCCCATAGGTACGGAAGTGGATAACAATAGCGAATGCAATTTGAAAGTTTTAGATCTTAAAAAAAATTATGAATAAAATATGAATTTCTTATCGTATTAAATCTTAAATCTAACACCTGTTTCAATTAATGTTATATTTTTTTAAATTGATTTGGTGACCAAAAATCCAAACAACAATGCAATTCTTAAAAATGTAGAGATGATTACAACTGTACCAATAAATTGTGATGAATTGCATACTGAATGAAAAGCTCTTTTATAAATTAGCATATTTTTCCAATTTTAAATTCAACACCCCCATTTTCCCTCAAAATATTTCCCAAATTGATTAGACAAAAAAATACAAAGCCAATTTTTCCAGTCTGTCGATAAAAACGTGAATTACTATTTCGTGTGCGATGTTTTCCCATAGGTACGGAAGTGGATAACAATAGCGAATGCAATTTGAAAGTTTTAGATCTTAAAAAAAATTATGAATAAAATATGAATTTCTTATCGTATTAAATCTTAAATCTAACACCTGTTTCAATTAATGTTATATTTTTTTAAATTGATTTGGTGACCAAAAATCCAAACAATAATGCAATTCTTAAAAATGTAGAGATGATTACAACTGTACCAATAAATTGTGATGAATTGCATACTGAATGAAAAGCTCTTTTATAAATTAGCATATTTTTCCAATTTTAAATTCAACACCCCCATTTTCCCTCAAAATATTTCCCAAATTGATTAGACAAAAAAATACAAAGCCAATTTTTCCAGTCTGTCGATAAAAACGTGAATTACTATTTCGTGTGCGATGTTTTCCTATAGGTAGGTACGAAAGTGGGTAACAATAGCAAATGCAATAAGAAAGTTTTATGGGATTGTCTATGGATTGAATGCACTTATTACAACCCTATGCAGATTGTGCAATTTATTTGAAAATAAAACAATAAAAAATTTTGTAGGAGAAACAAAACTTAAAATTTGCATTACAATGATTTGCAAATACCCTTTTTTTTAGTACGTAAATTTTTTGGGAATTTCTGTGGAGTAAATGGCATCTAAACCACACATAAAACTGCATTGACATACCCTGGAAATATGCAAGAAATTTTTTGTATAAATGTATGAATACGATTACAAACTTTGTACACCGAAACATTAAAAAAAACTTTCCCAAGAAATATATAGTTTTTCATTAAAATTTTTCCAAAAAAATGTTCAAGTTTTTTGTGTGCGATATATGCAATCATATCCACACATTTATGCATCAAATTTTTCGCATAATTTCAGGACATATTAATGCTGCTAATCGTGTGATTAAGATGTCACTTACTCCACAGAGAGTTCCGAAAAAATTACGCACTGAAAAATGTTGTTTATTTTATTTTATATTTGAAACTTTTGGTTTCCTCTCAAAATGTGAGGGTTAAATTGTAACTAAAAAAATATTACATGACAAAGTGGTTAAATTGAAAATTTTCGGAAAAAATATTCGACACTTTAATTGTCCGTTTGTGTGTACAATGTGCTATTATGTTCACACATTAGTGAATGAAATTTCGCCTCATATCTAAAAGGCGTATTTACGAATTGCTTGATATGTGGATCAGATGCCATTAACCCCACATAAATGTGAATACAAATTTTCGTAAAAAATTATTGTAAATTTCGACGATTTCCTTGGAAAAAATCCAATTGAAATTGAATTAGTACTTAACTGTTTTAACCCATTTTTCTATTTTTCCCATTTATTAATACCTTTTGATGCTTGTTGGACGTACTTCTAGAGAATAAGATAACTAAGGTTTTATTATCACTGGCCTTTATTTTCCATTTAGTAAAAAAAAACCATTATTCTTTTTAAAGCCTTGAGTAATCTATTGGTCACTGAATCAGCTCTCCAGGAAGATGCAAAAATTTCCGTTTCAACAGCATATACAATGCGGGTTTACATACAATAACATTTGGAATTTAATCTTCATTGTCTTAAAATATCTATAGTAAACTGGGCCAAATAAATCGACTATTTTTTTTTTTTTGAAAAGTATATCAAAAATATTGTTTAAGAAGACAAAAAAAATATCGGGAAAGTTTGAGTCTTTAATATTAATATTAAGAGGTCTATCATCTTTAATTTCGGTTCTTTTTATGTGCTTTCATTTTTGCGTCAATGCTGTCAAACTATCAAAGTAAAAAAATCATCTACAAATTTATTTATAGAAAATTAAATTCCCTACAAAAAACGTTTCTATAAAAATTTTTACCAGACACGCCGTTTCCGAATAATCAAGCTTTAAATATTGATATAATTTTTAGATTTATGTTCTTTATTTTGGAATTTTGTAACTAACGAACAAATATATAGAAATGAACAATATAGATTCTTGAAGGGAATTTAATGCTCTACAAAAAAGGTCTCTTGACATTTTTACATAAAATCACTCTTTCAAAATTGGTTCAACAACGAAAAAAACAATAATTTAATATTTTCTTTAACTTTAATTGTGAATAACTTTTGAAAAAGTGATTTTATGTAAAAACGTTAATAGACCTTTTTTGTAGAACATTAAATTCCCTTCAAGAATCTTTATTGTTCATTTCTATATATTTATTTGTTCGTTAGTTAGTTACAAAATTCCATAATAAAGAACATAAATTTAAAAATTTTGTCAATGCTTAAAGCTTGATTATTCAGAAACGGCGTGCCTGGCAAAAATTTCAAAGAAAAATTTTTTGTAGGGAATTTAATTTTCTATAAATATATGTGCAGATGAATATTTTACATACAATAACATTTGGAACTTAATCTTCATTGCCTTATAATTTACCGATGTTTTCCTATAATTTTCCAGTAGCTATACGTTAGCACTGGTTTAGTTCCGTGAAAAACTCAACTAAAGATTTTTTCGCAGAAAAAAATTGCATTATTGAGTTGATATTTATTAATTTGTATAAATTTTTGCCTGCTATACCTATTTTGGCGTAGTGCATCAAAATGCTGAGCCGCATGCGGCTCCAGAATCCCCATTGGTATAGTACCTGAAATAATTATTCTCCAAAAGATCATTTGAGCATTAATTTCTATTAAGGGTTTTTTTTTTTTTGGGTGAAGTACCACCTTTTTGTGTTGGAAAGAAACTTAATCATCATTGCCTTATAATATCTCTATCTAAAATTAACTAATGTGTTTACCGAAGTTTTCCTATAATTTTCCAGCAGCTATACGTTAGCACTGGTTTAGTTCCATGAGAAACTCAGCTAAAGAGTTTTTCGCCGATAAAAAATGCATTATTGAGTTGATATTTATTAACTTGTAAAAATTTTTGCCTGTTATATCTATTTTGGCGTAGTGCATCAAATTTCAGAGCCGCATGCGGCTCCAAAATCCCGATTGGTGTAGTTCCTAAAATTATTATTCTCCAAAAGATCATTTAAACATTAATTTCCATTAAGGGTTTTTTTTTGGGTGAATTTACCACCCTTTTGTGTTGGAAAGAAACTTAATCGGCATTGCCTTATAATATCAATAAATTAACTAATGTGTTAACCGATGTTTTCCTATAATTTTTCAGGAACTATACGTTAGCACTGGTTTAGTTTTGTTAGAAACTCAACTAAATTTTTTTTCGCAGAAGAAATTACATTGATATTTATTTATTTTTGCCTGTTATACCTATTTTGGCGTAGTGCATCAAATTGTTGAGCCGCATGCGGCTCCAGAATCCCGCTTGGTGTAGTCCCTGAAATTATTATTCTCCAAAAGATCATTTAAACATTAATTTCCATTAAGGGTTTTTTTTTTGGTGTGTAGTTACCACCCTTTTGTGTTGCAAAGAAAGAAAATTGTATAAAATACGCATCGTATCCACGGCAGTTCGGAATTCTGCAGGATAATTAAGGCGATTAATTAAAAAAAACCGAGAAGCACTCAACGCCGCGATTCGATCAGTTTAGCCTCGCGGTTATAATTAGCAAATGTCGGATTTTTCCCTTAGAAAAACTTTCATGTGGCAACCACACCATAATTCAACGGGAATGATGTTCATCTCGGATGAGTTTTCCGAATGGTAGAGGCCAGCATATCCACGGGGCTGAAGTTGCGAATACGATTCTCCGTTTTTCGCGATTGCGTTGGCCAAACATTATGTGAGTGTTGGTGCACTGTTATACACATAAGTGTAGCCAAACGGGTGGCTATGTGTGTTTGTAGGGAGTACAGCGCGCAATCGTCACACTCGAAACATGTTCATGCCGGAGTGTGCATAATGGGGAAACAGTGGGGTTAGAAAACGAGCATGGCGCCGCCTATTTTGTTACCCCAGCGAGAGAAACGGCGTCGCCGATTGGTCCCGAACAGTGATGGCAGGCGTATTTGGTGCGATGACAGTATAAACCGAAGACGACAAGTTGGATTTTTGGTCCAACGTGGTGGGGCAGGCGAAGCAACCGAGGCCGGGATTTGTGAAATGTATCAAACGTGTTCCGAAACTTGAGCGGTACAGTTGTGTGCTGTAGTAGCGTTCCGAAAAAGCGCTCTCTTCCCCTATTTGCTATTACTGTTATTGTACTATATGTGTGTGCTTCGTGCTTTTTGTTAACGTGTGTGTGTTGTCTATGGGGTCTGGCCTTTTTCATTCATCCGAACAACACAATTCAACAAACGCCAACAACAGCTTCGAAAAAAAAGCATTATACTATTATTGTTATTATTGCCTTTATTCACATTCAAGGCTAAATCGGGCCTTTGTTCAAATATGCAGTGAATAGCGTTGGAGCTTTTCCTTTTTTTTCGATTTTTTGCCCCCAACCTGGACCTGGAAAACGTAAAAGTCTCACAAACTTTACAAACTTTTGATTCAGCCAAATGAAGTGATCGGCGGTGGATTGCAATTTTTCGACGAACAAATAAAATAATCAAGTGAATGTGGATTCTATTGCGGATGATTACTGTGTGGTGGGTGCAGTTGCAGCTACGATCCGTCATTTGGTTCAGTGCTGGATTTTGTAAATAAGTTTCTTTTGTGGAAGTGTTACAAATAAATTGTCAAACTGTACGCGACAGGGCATCATCACGACATGTTGACGTTGGAGTCGGACTTGAAAGGTGGTAGTTTACATGCCACCATGCCGCCCCAGCATGGCGGCCTGCACAGTGCTTACGGGACGTTAAGTTCTCTGGGCCATGGCCCGGCCATGAGCCTGAGTCAACACAGCGCAATGAGTCAACACCATCCGCACCAACTCTCGAGCCTACACTCCCAACAACAACAGCAACAAGCTCAAGCTCAATCACAACCGCCCCCCAACAACTTAAGCTTGCACCAAAACAATCAACCCCAGAGCCACCATCCCGGCTCCAACGGCCCGATCCAACAACACCAAAGCCTCAACACATCGTCCTCCCACAACAATAACTCTAGCACGAAAAACCAAAATCTCGATCGAGTCAAACGGCCCATGAATGCGTTCATGGTATGGTCGCGGGGTCAACGCAGAAAAATGGCCCAGGAAAACCCCAAAATGCACAACTCCGAGATTTCCAAACGTCTCGGTGCCGAATGGAAATTGCTGTCGGAAAGTGAAAAACGGCCGTTTATTGACGAGGCGAAACGTCTGCGGGCCGTGCATATGAAAGAGCATCCCGATTACAAATATCGGCCGCGGAGGAAAACAAAAACGTTGCTGAAAAAAGACAAATATCCGTTGGGGTCTTCGGGATTGTTGCAGTCGGATCCGTCGAGGACGGCCGCGGCGGCTCAACAAGCCGCCGCCGCTCGAGATATGTACCAAATGCCTAATGGATACATGCCAAATGGATATATGATGCATGATCCATCGGCGGCTAGTTACCAACAACACGCTTATAACACGCATATGGCCGCAACGCAGGCCTATCCTCGATATGACATGAGTCAAATGCAACATTCGCACTACATGAATGGAGGATATGGAGGCATGTATGCTGGCACTACCGTGCCAGGTGGGGCAGGATCACCCTATGGAATGCAACAGGCCGGATCATCACACAGTCCTAGTGGATCCAGCATAAAATCCGAACCAGTCTCACCGGCATCCGGGTTACATACTCCAACTCCTCTTCCGGTACCCAAACGGGAATATCAACCCCAAGTGGGCGCACCACCGCAACAACAACCTCTACCACACCATCAGCAACAACAACAAGGTGATCTACGTCAAATGATCTCAGTATATCTTCCAACATCCGACGTAAACTCGCAACACATGCAAGCCTATGGCACGCATACCGGTTCGCCTGATCCTCTAGGACCTGGTCCCGGGCCGTTGGCTCCGGCTTTGGCGCATATGTGAGAACCACTTTACGGGGGACCACATTCCCCTGAATTGGACGTTCCGCCACTGTTGCAGTGTGCGCCCGAATAACGAGCGTATTCTCACCGCTTTCCGCATCATCCTGATCAAGCGCCTCCGTACGGACGATCGCTGGAAAATCCCGACCAACCAATGGATCTGTGTTGTTACTATTATCCGACGGGTTAGTAAATCGGGCGGTGAAAAACATTTAAAAAAAAAAACTGTATAAACCTTGTAATTTATCATTAAAAACACTCGTAAAGCTTTCCCAAGCTTTGTTTTCAATTCCACCGGAAAAATTTGGACTGACTCATTTTTGTAAATGTTTAAAAAGTTTAAGCAAAAATCAGATAGTTGTGCGTATTATGCAATTTATTCCCCGATTTCCCTCATTTGTATCATGTAATTGTAAATAGGGAAATACTTTTTAAACGGTAAAGTGAGGCTTTTTTAACTTTGAGGATACCTGACCGACAAAATATGTAAATATTCCCCAAATTTTTTAGTGTTAAGCTCTCCAGATAATTTGTTCAATTTTTGCAATTTTTTTCTCTCCGTATTCCTTGTAAATAACGGCCGTGATTTAATGAAAACTTGTTATAAATTAGTTTCGATGGGACATTTTTTTTTCACAACTGAAAAAATTGAAAATTCAGGGTATACAAATTTAAAAAAAAACAAAAACTATGTTGAATTTATAACAAGTGTGTGTAAAATTTTCGATCGTTTAATTCGTTTTTCTTGTATTATGAATTATTTTTTATTTTGTGTAATAATTTCAAGAGAAAAAAATGAAAAACAATTATAGACTTAAATAATGCCATTTTGTACATATTCAATAATATATAAAATATACATAAATATATTAGACGAACGAAGTGGTCGTGAAAAATCACACTTACACACACTCACCGACAAAAAAAAAATTATATCAAACACTAAAGTACACGAGAAGTTATTAATAACATACCGAAACGTATACTTTTTTGTATAGTAAGGATCAACAAAAAAACAAGTGTAAAAAAATCGGGGGTTGAAACCAAAAAAAAACAAAAACACTGCATTTGTGTAAATAAAATTACATTTTCCTCTAATTTCATCCCTTAAGTTTTTCCACCATCAAATTTTGTTCGTTTCAATTCGATTTATCTCCCGATTTTTTTTCGTGAGGGTTGTACAAATTAAAAAAAAAACGTTTATATTACATAACTATTATGATTATTATTATTATTACGATTATTATTATGATTAAAATATACAAAATTATTACGATATTAAAAAAAAAATGAAAAGTTTATCTTGTTTTTTATTTGACAAAAAAAAACATTCCTGTATCCTTGATTTTCCAAGTGAGTTCTCGATTGGGAAATTGGAGAGATAATGGGCGATAATTGATATGGGAATTTAAGATGTGCGATGGGGATGCGGTGTGATTATCCCATAAACATAGTTTGCGCTTTGGAGGAACACTCTGGAACAATTCACAGGATAAGCATGATCGAATGAGCAGTAAATTGGAAAGAAGCATCAAATTACGGCGTGTTTGCATTGGCGGGGGGTTGTTATTTTGTTAAATGATTTGCGCTAAGGGTTTTCGCGGGGAACCGATTGTTGGTGGAAGCTTTGAAGCTTTTACGGGAAAATTGCCGTTTGATAAATCGCGAATGATTTAAAAATTAAAGATTAAACTACCCTTAATTTTTTCGGCCATATTTTCGTTTTGGAAGTAGAATTTTTATGATGATTTTCCCGACTGCTGGCAATTATGTTTCTGTTATTTTAAATGCATTTTCTTTCATTAATTTCGGTCATTTTCCTGCTGAAATATTTTTTTATGCCTTGTTTTTTGAATAATAAATCATCGTGATTTTTTTCAATGATTTTATTGATAAAATTATATTCTAAATGTTTAAAATTTTAACGTGAAATGAAGTTATTTATTGCTTATTTTTTTTTAAAATAATCGTTCCTCTATAGTGCAGCGATTTATTGCATTCGAAAGTAAGTTTCAAAAGGAATTCTTCTATTTTTGATAACCAATGTTCAATTTACGACTGTTATTTCAGAATTCATTATTTCAATTTTGTGAAGCAAACTAAGGGTTTTGTCGGGGAGGAAAACAGAAAAGGGTAACAAAAACTTGTGAAACAATTTGCAAATTTTAATGTTCATTATTTAATTCAATTTTCCCTAATTTTGGATATAAAAGTGCGTCATTTCCTTAAACTATTTAAATAGTTTTCCAAAAAAAAAATATGATCAAATATTTTTTCAGACTTCCTCTACACCAGTGATTTTCCGGGGAACCTTGGGGTTCCACGAAATAAATTTGGAGTTCCAAAAGACAAGTTGTTTGATTTTAAAATATTCGTAAGACAAACTGCAATATTTTCTTAAGAATGCATCAAACTGGTACGAAGTTTTATGCAGTTATCATTTTCAATAATTTGTTTTGTATTTAATTATTCTCTCTCAAGACTTTTATCCGATCTGGTAAATATTAATTTACACCATGTAAATTACAAAAGAAAATTTTTCAGGTATATTCTTCGGGTAATAGCCAATAGAATAAGATTTTCAATAATTATTTCTATTTTTTTTTTAAACAATTTTTCGTGAAAATTTCCGTCGAAAATTCGTTTTTTTTTTCTTCGATCATTACCAAGATTATTCTATCTACTAGAAAACAATAATTTTTTTTTTAATTAGAAATAATCCAAATCAGAGATACCATAATCATCGCCAAATCGAAACGTCCTTTTCTGGAGGACTTTCGGGAAGTTCTTTCTACAGGAGCATTAAAAGTAGGAATTATCTGGATAAGTGATTTTAACTGCGTCATTTCCTTAAACTATTTAATTAGTTCTCCAAATAAAAAAATATTACCAAATATTTTTTCAGACTTCCTCTACTACAGTGATTTTCAAAGTGGGTTCCGTGGAACCTTGGGGTTCCACGAAATAAATTTGGAGTTTCAAAAGACAAGTTGTATGATTTTAAAATATTCGTAAGATAAACTGCAATATTTTCTTAAGAATGCATCAAACTGTTACGGAGTGATATGCATTTAGTATTTTCAATAATTTGTTTTGGAATTTGTATTTAAGTATTTTCTCTGAAGACTTTTATCCGATCTGGGAATATTAGTTAACATCATATAAATTAAAATAAAAAAAAAATAGCTATGTGTAAACTTCTTAGGAAATTTTAAACGCATTATCTGAAAAACTAATCAAGCGATTGATTTGAAATTTTAAGTCACCTTTTTCAGATATATTTTTCAGGTAATTAGCCAAAGGAATTGGGTTTTCAATAATTATTTCAATTTTTTTTAAACAACTTTTCGTGAAAATTTCCGTCGAAAATTCGTTTTTTTTTCGATCATTACCAAGATTATTTTATCTACTAGAAAAAAATAATATTTTTTTGATTAGAAATAATCCAAATCAGAGATACAATAATCACGCTAAACGTCAATTTCTGGAAGACTTTCGGGAAGTTCTTTCTATAGGAGCATGATGCTTTTAGCCATTAATAACTTAAAAGTATAAATTATCTGGATAAGTGATTTTAATTATTTAAACATATTTTTAGGCCTTGCAACTAGGTATAACCGTTTAATGTACGGCATTACTTGTACATTTCTAATAAATTTATCAAATTGTCTAAAATTTCTACTAATGCTAATCCAGTTTATAAAAGCTTTAGATTGGACATAAGTTCTATGGTGCCTGAGAGCTTTAATAAGGGTTCCACTAGAAAAAAAAGTTTGGGAAACCCTGCTCTGATTCATTAGTGGTTTTATTTTCTTTTAAAATCATTGATCAAACGATGGACTATGTAAAATATTTTGGCCAACATTTTTTTGGTTTTTTGCATCATTAAATATTATTTTTATTGGTTTTATAAATGCCATTTACGTTTTTAATTTTTTCTTGAGAACAAATCTCTTGCATTTTTAAATAATAGTTAACGATAAATGCATTGAATCGAAAATATTTCTACATCTGATCCTTTGTCCAAAATTTGGCAACAAATGCAATAAATTTTTGCTTAATTTTTTAAGAAAATTGTAATTTTTTTGATTTATTTTTCTTCCGCGATTTTAAAAAAATCAAAATTCCAATACTAAAATGGCTAGTACAATTATTTTTATTGTTGCAGCAATTTTGAAATTGGCTTACAATTTTTTATTAGAAAATTCCCTGAATTTCTGCAACAATAGAATTAAAAACAATGGCAAAGTCAGTGCCTGATTTCGTCCTGTTTATTGGAAATTATTATCATCTTTCTTTTTTAACTTTTGATGTACTGGCGATTTAATTAAAAAAAATATTTAAACTTTTTATTTTTCAACAAATCTATTAAATATGTAAGACTATTGGTTGTCGCAGAGCTTTAAAGCTTCTATACCTGGTTTTGGCAACAATGAATAGCTGATTTTTTCGTCTAGGTTCAAAATATTTTTTTTTTTAGTGAAAATAATAAACTTTAATATCTTGAAGGTGAAATAAAGAAATTGAAGTCTTTTTCCCCAAAATTTTCCTAAAAATTTGGAATAATTTTCAAAGATTGCCATTCTTCAACAATAGAATAATAACCAAGACAATAGTCAGTACCAAATTGCGTCCTTTATTTTTATTGCAATTTTTTATCAATTTTCTTATTTTTAACTTTGGATTTAACTAAGTGTTTAATGAAAAAAGAAAATTTGTAATTTCTAACAAATCTATTTTTTTAAATAAGACTATTAATATCTATGGGATAACGTAGAGCTTTAAAGCTTTAGTGCCAGTACTTACGCCTATTGTAAAATATTTTTTTTGTCATGGAAAATTTTAAATTCTTACAGATAAAATAATAAATTGCAGGTCTTTTTCTTAAAATTTTCCTAAAAGTTATTGGCTGTTTTTCTTTTTAAATGGTAACATATTTTATTTAAAATTATTATTTTCTTAAGGGTGACTCAAATATATAAAATTTCAACTCTAATCTGTAAAATAAGGCTGATATCTTTCACCTATGAAATTTTTTTTAAGGAATAATTTTCGTGTTCCAACTCAAAATTTTTTTAACAATAAGTATATAACTTTCATTAATACTTATTCCTCTGGCAATCTAGTAATACAATAGCGGTAAAAAGGTGAAATTTTTTAATTTTTCTGGGCTTACACAACGGAAAAATGGCTAATATTCAAGGGACTAAATAAAATTTTAAAGACTAAATCATGGATTTGAAAAAACTTTTGTAAAATGCAAGCACTTTAAACTATCAATTTTTGGATGACCCAAAGCTTTAAAGCTTTTGTCTCACTACTTGTTTCTATAACAAAGCATGTCTAATTCTACACCTATTTTTTTATCATATAAAATATTAAAATTTTAATTTCCTTCAGCAAAAAAAAAATTAGAGGACTTTTCCTCAAAATTTGGTTAATAGTAATTCGCTGATTTCTTTTTAAATGTATCATATTTCTTTTATAATTTAGACTATGAATTGACATCAATTTATTTGTACAACTATGACTAATTTATTTTCTAAGATTCCACAATAATTTCCAAGTTTTCTTGCAATTAATTTAATTTATTAGACGAAAACTATTCAATTTTGAAATTAGAACTGTAAAATTTGTCTTTTTATAATTAAAATTGGGCAATTTGATTGCTATAAACTACAAAACGTATTCTAATGATTAATGCCGGTGTAATTATTAATTTTTTTGCACATAAATTGAAAATATTTTCAGAAATTTTTAGTCGATTTTTGAAGTGAAACAAGAAGTTTGGTTTAACAAATTTTAAACTGTTTTTCCGTTGCCTTATCATATTCTAAATAATTTGGTTTTTAAAAGTTTTTTATAATTAAAATTAGGCAATTTAATTGCTATAAACTACAGAAAGTATTCAGATGATTAATGCCGGAGCAGTTATTAATTTTGTTGTACATAAATTGAAAATATTTTCAGAAATTTTTAGTCGATTTTTGAAGTGAAACAAGAAATTTAGTTCAAGAAATTTTAAATCGTTTTTCCGTCGTCTTATCATATTTATCATATTCTTAATAATTTGACAAACTGACGAATAAAAACATGTCATAAAATTCAATTCAATGATCAATATTTAGCGGTTACAAAATAACCACTTTGACCACTTGTTCATCAAACTGCTGTATCTATACACAACTTCGATGCAATGAAATTGCATCGAAATTTTCTTAAGAAAAATAAATTTTTCTTTCAATAAAGTTTACTCAAAGTTAATCTCTGGAATTTGGATGGAATGATGACTAAATATTAGACACAGTTTTACATACAATAGCCCTCAAAATCTGAATCAGTGCTGTGTTTATCATCTCCCGTATTTTTTTCACAGCAAAATTGTCAATGAAGCAGGTAAATTTCAAGTCTTTAGCGCTTATAATATTATGTTGGAGTATTTTTTTGTTGTCGTTTCCCAAAACCGGTATGCCATCTGTCACAATTAATATCCACTAAGTATTATTTATGACGACATCCCAGTTTTACTTTCGACGATGAATTTAGCCGAGCCGCCCGGGCCTGGGTCGGGTCGGGGGCCGCACACATATCTACCCAACATTGAAATCTCGCGGCAATAAATTTCGAGAAAAATTTGGGATTTTTTCAATCCACATCCACATCCAAATTAGGAGATCATCCCGGGGTGACTTCAAGGGATTTTTTTCCCGATTGCAGTACAATAATGCGTTTGGTACGTGCCTAGATGCAAATCAATGCGTTTTAAAACACAATTAAAACAACGTTTAACTCTGTCATGCTTATTAAAATCGAGCACAGAGGAAAAAAAAATAATCATTTGGTTTCTGCAAAATGCAAATGTTTGCACTTTTCAAACTTGTTCTCCGATGTGTGCAATGTGCAGAAAGATACGGCCGACTTGCATCGACTCGTTCGTTTAGTACGAAATGTTTTCAAATTGTTATTGCAAGAGAATCGAAATGTTTCTCAATTGCTTGTACTAAATAATTTTTTTTTTGAAGTTATTCAAATCGAAAACAAATACAAATTCAAATTACACGGACATTCATCCCATTCATTCATAACTTTGGTAACACTTTCAAAACTAATCATTTGTAATTTAATGTAGTAAAAACCTGAAATTTCAACGACCAAAAAAAAAAACCTTAATTTACGAATATTTTATTCATTTAATTCAATTTCTGTTTTATTTATATCCGAAAAATAGGATTTGGAATTCGATTTCATTAAGTTTTTTTTTTTCGATTAAAAAAATATTTCATTGAGAAAATTTCTACAGCTTCAATTCATTTATTGAACCGAAATAAATTTATAAAATGCTCGTTTCGATGCAAGACTAAAAGTGCAATAATTTTTCATAAATTGGTAAAAATATTCAGAGGACTAGGATCAAATAATAATCAGTCAAAACTATTAATTACATGCAGTTTTGACTGATTATTATTTGATCCTAGTCCGCTGAATATTTTTTTTTCCAATTTATCATCATCGAGGATCTGAAACTTTACAATAATAATTTTTCATATATATTTTTCTTTAAATATTCTACTTACTTAGTTGAACCCCAAAACGACCAAACTAAAGCTACATTAACTTGGTACTTCTCCTGAAAATTCAATAAATTTTCATCAAAGAAATTAAACCATTTTTTAAAAGGATATCCAAAAAAAAAATTTTAAGCTACAAATTTTATTTGTTCTACGACAAATTTGGTGCTTTGATTTTCCAGTGGTTCTTTTTTTTCTGGTGCCACTTATCGTTAACAAGTCTGTAAAACATTACCAACTCAAATAAAATAGGTAAATTATATTAATTCTGATGTACAACGAATTGCAATATTAAAACTGTAAAAAATATATAGTTTTTTATTTTTTTAGTCAATTCCTCTAATACCATAGAAAATCAATAGGGATATCTTTTGGCCAGAGCCGTATTTACCATAAAGCATAAAAGCATGATCTCTTTTATTAATATTTTAAATTAAATGTGGAATGCGGTACTCTGGATGAATGGAAACATGAAAAATTAGGTATATAAAGCTTTGGAACTGAACTAATCGGAAAGCACTTAATACGTCGGTTGCTGAGGTTTTCCCAACTACTTGGTCTTCATGAGAAAACTCAATAAATCCTGAAGTTGCATTTTTGAGGTCCAATTAATCTCATCTTGGAAAAATCAGCAAAATATAAAGCTTATTCAATAAAAAAGAGTTTCATCAAAGTTCACAAATATCTTTAAAATTTTGAAAAAAAAAAACGTAAGTCTAAATGAATAGATATATGAAAAATTAGACATAAAAAGCTCTGGAACTTAAATAGTTGGAATGCACTTAGTGCATTTGTTGCAGTAGCTCACCCAGCTACTTGATCTTAAATAAATGAAGTTGGAACCCAGGAAACACAATAAATCTAGAGGCTGCAGTCTTAAGGATCAAATAAATTTATCTAGGAAAATATAGTCAAACAAAAAAAATGCATCATAATCCACAAATATCTTCATAATTTTGAAAAAAAGTCAAAAGTAGAATTTTTTCACCTAATTTTTTATTGTTTTTATGATTGTTGATATTGCTATAAGAATTAATATTATTGTTATTATTGTTGCTGTTGATTGTTAAAAACCTATTTTGTTCTTATACAGCACTAATATACTGAGACTAATGCTTACATGTGATTGTCTATGGATTGAATGCACTTATTACAACCCTATGCAGATTGTGCAATTTATTTGAAAATAAAAAAAAATTAAGGGATGATACTTATTGTTGCACTTATGCAACTAAAACCAGCTTTCTTTAAATGTTCCTGTTTATTTTATTTTGTGAATAAGTTTTTTTTATTATCTCTATTATTTGTCTAAAAAAATTTGGTTTAAAATTTTAAACTTTGAACCAAAAAAAAAAAATATTTACCTATCTATAAGAGTTGTTGGAGTTATTATTATATATGGGTTTTTCTTAATACGACACAAGTTGATGCACAATCCTTTGCATTAAGTTACGTACCAATATTTTGAATCCAAATCAGTATATTTTGATTTTTAAGAAAGTTTCTTCAGCTTTCTATTTTGGAAAATCACTATCAATAAGTCCAAATCAGTCCAAGTGACCTTCACTCTCAAGAAAGGAACGGGGCCCCCCGGTCAATCTGGACTCAAATCCCCTGATTCCTTTTGGAGCCACTTTTGGAGGACCAAAATAAAAGATGGCTAAAAAGAAAAGTGCCTAGTGATCAAGTAGAGGCATAGGAAGATTCCTCCACTGGGAGTGACCTCCATCACATCAGCTCTGGTCATCAAATCGGATTATAGGACCTAGATCCTGATGGCCGATTTATATATTAAAAAAAAAAAAATTTATCTATTAAAAAAATATATTTATTTCATTGCATTATATGCATTAATGCCATAATGCTTGATTAAAACAATATTTCCGATTTTGCAAAACTTTAAATTTCCTTCAAAATTGATTTACTTTTAAAATTTAATATTTTATATTTTGAACTTCCAACAATTGGATTTCCACCAAAAGATTTTCCAGTTCATTGTGCAATGCTTCTTTTGCCGATTTGGTAAAAAATTTCAATTATAAATTTCTTAGATAAATTAAAAATTTCTCTTCTCTGTAGATTTTCTTTGAAAATCTTTTTATCTATTTCTTATTAAAGAAAATTTGTACTCAGAAATTCAAGAAATACATAAAATTTAATCTAATGTTAAAATAGGATATTTTCCTTAAATATGAATAGTTGGGGGTGCTAAAGTATAAAATATTAAGATACATAAAAGGGTTGTTTAATTGCAATGAATGTTTGTAATTATGGGAGGCAAAAAAATGTTAATCAATTTTATGGAATGAACACTTTTAATTAGTCAAATATAGGTTAACATCTGAAAAAAAATAATAAATGAAAAAAATACAATTGCAGCTCTTTCTAAAGACTTGAAAACCACAATAGTTCTATAATTATTTTTAATTAAATACTAAGTAATTATTAATTAACCACATCCACTTTTAAGGGTCGTTACCTATCAAAGCCTTAAGTCACAAAATTATAAAGAATAAATACTATTTCATTCTGGCTAATTACTCTAATGCATAGAATCAACAAAAGGCACTTTTGGATCAAAGTTTGAACACTTGCAAATTGAATGAATAATTTTATATATTTGGTTTAATATTTCAACCAAAAAAAAAATTTAGTTTCAATTAAATTTTATTTAAAATTAAAAATATACTTAGCTAGAAAGTAGGTATAATTTATTAAAAAAAGACTGATTTGGTTTTCATTTTATATATTTTATTAAGAACAAATGTACATAATTATAACATATTTTTAAACCAAACAAAAATATGTAAACTTAAATTATTTAATTAAAAGTATAAGTCCGTTCTATATTTAAGAACTTTAAAAACTCCTAGCCCATACTATAACAAATATAAGTAAGCATTTATTAGAATAAAATAAAATATATTATTATAAATATAACTTACTTTAATATGAACAGCAAATCCTCGCTGGCTTTCTTTTGACGTAGGTTTCCAATAATTTTTATGTTTGACTGATACACCGGCTTGTGGAGGAAAAATAAAAGTTTATAAATATATAAATATTTTAATTTGTTAAAAAAATTATATTCAAACCTCAAAAACTATCAATAAGATTTTCGAACCCTCGACTCATTACATATACTTTGACCGCGTCATCAGCCATTTTTTCATAAAATACAATACATTTAATAATCGTTCAACACAAATTATCCGCTAAAATTTTTTTAATGAGTATTAAAATATGTTATTACACTTATTAAAACAATAATTTATAAATAATGTTCTATACTTACAAGTAAAAATGTTAAATAAAAAGCAAAATTCATAGGTTCAAGTCGATAATACAGTTTAGAAAACATAGGTAAAGTATAGAGGATTCATGTTTGATCCCGTATTCGACTCGGTAACCCTATCTCTCTCCAACTCACTTTTTCACTTCAACGACCTAGGTCGGAGCGCGGTCGTTTCAAAACTTCAATATAATTTCTAATAAAATTAATGAATGACAATTTTAAAACAAAACAGAGATGGAGAAGAAGGAATAATTTTTATTTATTGTCGATACTCTTGGATAGTATTTATATTTTCTTATAAACGGCATGAACAATAATTGACAATAGTGATCCAGCACTATAAGGAACTGTATTGAACATTTCATGTTATGCGCATGAGCATCTTAGGTACACAAAGATAAAATCCCCTAATTTTGATGGGAAATGTGGAGGGGAGTTCACTCAACTACACTTACCATTGTTGTGAATGTATTAGACATTCTATTCAAATACGCGTGTTTCTTGACACAAGAAATATAAAATTCTTGATTCAAACCGTTTGGGATTGAATAAAGTGAAATATATTTCACTAAAGGTAAATTAGTCAAACTCCTAAGGAATTCGAGCTCAGAATCAAATTTTTTAACAGTGTATAAGATCTAATTTTCACTGCCATTTTTCTACAATTTTTGCTCAGAGTTTTTTTTAATGAAAAAAAATATTAAAGGTAAACATTTTCGATATTAAATTCAAGAAAAACTGGTTTTGAGCGTAGAAGTGCAACAATAGCTCTAATTTTGACCCATTTTTTTTCAATGATTTAAGGAAATATTTGTGGGCTTTGATCAAATCTTATTAAGGAAAATGTTGGCATAGATAAGGGTGAGATCTCATCGATTTTGGGGAAAGGGTTGTAAAGTTTCAAACACTTATCAGACAGCAATAATATACGATTCCCTGGAGAAATCCATAGCCGAAATGTTCCCCCAAAAACCGGGAGAAACGTGGAACGTTTTGTCCGTCGGACATGTGAATATTTGCCTCTTCCACCTCTTCACATACAAACCGGGCACGTAAATAACTGCGAGATAGGAATTGGTTGGTTCCCTTTCGGGAACAATAAATTAACCAGGCAATACTCCATCGTCTCATATATGGAACAAACCAACCCCCATTTGCCCATGTATAAATAGCATATAGCATACGCGTCTGCTCCCCATAAATATTGTGGCTTGATGGCACATTTTCCACGTTCTTAATGGGGGCTGGTGCACTTGGTGCGATGATTCGCCAAATTTCATGATTGCCGGGAGGTGGTTAAGGGAAGAGTTGTTCTTGTTGATGGCCTCTGTACTATCTCTAATTATTATTGTAGTAATCAACGGCCTAATGAAAAGATCGTATCGTACCTATATATGCAACGTTGTGTCCCCCCCCATATATTGTTAACGGGATTTTCTTCATTTACAATGAAGCCCCGCCGTGTTTTCCCCCCGCTTTTGTTCCCAACCCCAATTCCCAATGGGACACAATTACAAAAACGACCAAATGTTTGCACTGTAAGTCGGGAAATTTTACATTCATTTTTTTTGTTCTTTTCTCGTGTTTGTTTCACGCATTTGTTTTTTTTGCCTTCAATTACGAAAATAGCACTAATTATTTATATGAAAATAAAGTTGAGATGGTGTAGTGTAGGTATGGCGCGTGTTAAGCTCGTTGGAAAATTTAAATAAAGTTTTTCACACATTTCGTTTTGTCTACTTTTGTCGAGCGATAAACTAACGGGGGGTTGCTGGTTGTTGGATGGGGGGGGGTGTTTTTGCTGGCACATATGTAGTGGTACGTTTATGTGGAAAAATTCCGGTTGGAGAAAATAAGATGAAGCCAAGCATAAATAAATTGTCGACACCTTCATGCCACTTTTCTGTGTAATATGAACGTATTAATAGAGAAATAAGCACCTTGTTGGAGGAAAATTTTGTGATGGTTGAAAAATTCACACTGCTTCCCCGTCTTCTTTCCCGCTCTCATTCGCAATTCTCATCCTCCGGTTTCCGGGCATTCACCACCGTTTGCCGTGTTCTACAAACATTTTTACTAATTAGAGTCAAAATACTTGAAATAAAAAAAAAAAATGTTGAGATTTCAATGTGCAATCCGATGCACATCATACGACACCTCACGTTCTCTCCATATGCAATTCATTCGTCTACTTTATACGCTTTTGCTGTGTGCATGGTGTGAATGCTGCATTGGGTGTGTGCATATATATTGCACGTAGAGGGAATTTAATAAAAGCATCACATGAAAGTTGCAATAAAAATATATGTAAGATAAAACACAAGTTATTGCGTTTGAAAGAATTTCTTTTAAAATGCACAAAATAAAATGGAAACTTATTTTGTCACAGTTTCTAACACACATATAATTTTCCGCAATCGTCAATTTATCAAAGCGATGCCGCCAATTTTCTATATGCAAATATGCACCTACTGTTAATTGGTAGGTATACTTTTCTTTCCTAAAATTCTTCGAGTTTATCTGAATTGAATTTTTTGTTTAAATGATTTATTTTCCGTAAAATTTATATATATTCTTTGGGTTTTTAACGAAAATTTTCTCACAATTATAGATCATAAATCAAGCTCAGGACAACGATGGATAGGGGAAGAAGGTAAATATATCTTTCCTGATAGTTTCTTAATAAATCTTTAATAGAATTTAATCAATCTTACAATGATTTTTAAATTAGTGCATGATTAATGTAGATAATCAAAATCTAATTTTTAAATATTTCTACAAGTGTAGAAATTCATTTTTTATAAGGTACCAATTTAAAAATTGGCCTAGTACTATCAATTTAAAATATTATTAATTAACTTCTAAGAATAATTTCACTTACACCTTATAGAAATAAAATCTACATAATTTCACAATACTGTATTTAAAAGATTTTAAAAGTTACAGCTGATTACTTATGCGCATCTTCTACGAATCCAGGTATAAACAAGTATGATTTAGTGTAAAATTTACGTTTATAACGTATATTTATTTTATTTGTACCACATTAAAGCTATTTTATTCTGTATTTAATGTTATAAAGATTCCGGTTAAAATAATACTGCAAATCAAAGTTTCCTGCCCTTAAAGATGGTAAATATTGAAAATAAAGGGACCGAAAATTATCACGGGACGTTACTAGTTAAACAAGGATGCTAATTACCAGCTGTACGCGTTTTTTGGGCCATTGCACATGCCTTAATAAATAAGATTCTCAATTAACGGTTTAAGGAGTCGCTAGAATTTAAATAGAGTCGTTTTTACGACTACTGAAACCGTTGATTGAAAATCTCATTTGTCCCATTTGTAATTAGCATCCTTATTTAACTAGTAGCATCACGTGGTCACTTCTGGTCAGTATATTTCCATATCTAACAGTAGAAAACTTCGATTTGCGATTTTTTTACAAGCAGCTTTTAAAGATAAAATTCAGGAAAAAAATAGCTTTTAATGTGGTACAAATGATTATATATAAACTTTATAAACGAAAAGTTTACACGAAATCATACCTATTTACATCTGGGTGCGTAGAAGTTGCGGCTAAGCAATCATTAGCAATCGTGATTAATTTTTAATTGGCACCTTATGAAAAATGAATTCCTTCATTTGTAAAAAATACTTTAAAATTAGATTTTGATTGCCTGCATTACTCATAAACTAATTTTGCAGCCGGACCTTAAACTATTACTTTTTAACTATCCCTTTTCCCACCCTTTACGAAAAAAAATATTTGTTTTTTGGCTACGATTATCAGTAGGTGTGTTGTAATTAGCTAATCCGACAAAAATCACCTAATTTAATTAAAAGTTAGTTTTGAACAAGAAAAATAATATTGTCTACAAAATACAATTCCACGAAGACGAAGTTGCAAGTATCTTGCTACTATTTGCTGTGTATCCTCAAATTTAGTGATCAATGAACCCATACTGGTGAATCCGGAAAATTCTTTTTTTTTTATTAATTGATAAGTGAGATTGAAAGTTATTGTTGCGCTTTTCGCTTTTATCATGTTTGTCCGCTAATAAAAATGCAAATGTATTGTTTTTGAAGATCTTTAGTAGTTTGTTTTTCTTTGGAAATTACTGCAGTTTTTATGCAAAGAAAAACTAATATAAACATAATACTGAGTCACTCAAATGAAGTCGCAGATTTTGGATAGTTTTCGATGAGGAGTAGAATTTTTAAAGAATTTTTACGTAATATGTTTTTGGTTTTGGAATAATTTGATTTGTTTACTTTATGTAAATGAAATGTTTTCAACAGAAAAAATCACACAGACAAAGTTGTGGGTATTAGTTGATATTTTTTTAGAGAATCACATGAAAAGTATTTAACATTTAGTTCTGTTAAATTAATTCGAATGTTTTTTCTTCATATCAATCGAAACTTTATTCAAAAATTAAAGTCTGATTTATCTTTTTAAAATGTTTTCAGTAAAAGAAGTCACGCAGACGAAGTTGTGGGTATCAGCTGATTTTTTTTTATTAGAAAATCATAAAAAAAATATTTATTAATCAAGTTTGTTGATTTAATTCAATTTTTTTTTTTCATATCAACCAACACTTTAATCTAAAGTTGAAGTTTTGATTTATATTTTTTTCAATAAAAGAAGTCACGCAGATGAAGTTGTGGGTATCTAATGATATTTTTTTTTAGAGAATCGTATAAAAAGTATTTATCGTTCAATTTTGTTGATTTAGTTAAATGTTTTTACTTCATATCAACTGAAACTTTATTCAAAATTTAAAGTCTTATCTTTGTAAAACGTTTTCAATAATAGAAGTCACGCCGACGAAGTTGTAGGTATCTGATGATTTTTTTTAATAAGAAAATCATACAAAATGTATTTATTAATAAATTTTCTTGCTTTAATTCAATTCTTTTTTCTCATGTCAACCAAAATTTAATTCAGAATTTAAAATCTGACTTATCTTTTTAAAATGTTTTCAATAAAAGAAGTCACGCCGACGAAGTTGTAGGTATCTGATAATTTTTTTTTTTAACAAATCATAAGAAAAGTATTTGTTTCTCAATCTTGTTGATTTAATTCAATGTTTTTTTTCTCATATCAACCAAAACTTTATTCAAAATTTAATATTTGACTAATCTTTTGAAAATGTTTTCAACAAAAGAAGTCACGCCGACGAAGTTGTGGGTATCTGATAATATTTTTTTTACAAAATCATAAGAAAAGTTTTTGTCTCTCAATCTTGTTGATTTAATTCAATGTTTTTTCTTCATATCAACCGAAACTTTATCAAAATTTAAAGTCTGATTTATAATGTTTTTAGTAAAAGAAGTCACGCAGATGAAGTTGTGGGTATCTGATGATATTTTTGTAGAGGATCATAAAAAACGTATTTATCATTTTATCATTCAGTTTTGTTGATTTATTCAATTTTTTTTTCTAAATCAATCGAAACTTTAATCTAAAGTTGAAGTTTTGATTTATCTTTTTATTGCAATCCATAATTATTTTTTTTAAATTTGCTCTAAATCCATAATTTCGATTAAAATCACTTTAATTATTCGTGAAACATTTACTCTATAATGTAAAAATATACTTTACATTCTTACATTGGCAAAGAAACTCCGCTTTGTGTGCACAATGGAGCGCATAAGCTTAAAACAATGGGCGACTTCAACGAGCGTAGAGACGCGAAACCCTCAATTCGTATCACCCCAATTTCTATCGATTTGCCGCACAAAAAACCGTTTTTTTCGATTCAATTTTCGCAAAACTTAAACTTTAACGATATTACTCGACTAGAACGACATTTATGAGTCGAAAAAAAAATGGAATGTTGAATTCATTATAAAAATTTATGAGGGAAAAATAAAATTTGTGAACAAAAATCGATGAGGCTGGTTTACGGTTTGGGTCTCGGTTTTTTTTTTCTTGTGGTGGTGGTGGTGATGGTGATTTGGGTTGGTTTCGTTTTGGTCATTTTGGACATTTATTGAGTGCCCCGTATTAATTTTTATGTTCCACAAATTATATTAAAGTCGTATTAAGGCCTGAATTATTGGCCTATTCGCGTATCAGCGGCTCGTTTTTGCTGAAACTAGCCACGGTTTTACTGTAATTTAACTAGACAGTTTAAGTACTGACATATTTTCCAATTAGATGACGGATATTTCCTTCACCCTTAACACCGCGCCACGCTCTTTGTTGTTGGGAAAAATTTGAATAATTTACATTTTAAATTTTGACTTTTGAAACTTACTAGTTTTGTATGTCTAATTAATTTACTTTTCACACGCCGAAGGATGTATATGAGAGGCTCAATTTTTCAACGCGATTCTTATACGTTTTTTCATTCTATTGTAATGTTAAAAAGATGTTAGAATTATTATTATTATTATTATTATTTTGAATAGGTGAGGCGACAAGTCGCGAGCTCTATTGAAAGTATGAAAGGTGAAAAATAGAGAACGTTTTTGTCTTTTCGACGAATGGAAAGGAAGAAGTCGCGTTTGACATCGCGCGATCTCTACGTTCATGTCCTCCCATCATTGCCATCATTATCACAAACGTCTCCCATATAATTGTCATTCGCCTTTTATTATTAATATTATTACATCTATAAGGTCTTACCAGACGTTTTTTTTTCTCTTTTACACTTTTTCCCCGCGATTATTACCCACACATATGTCGTGGAACGACCAAAGATAAATCGTTGTCTCACAGAAAAATTATTTTTCTATTTACCACCCATTGGATTTGCAGACAGTAAAACGGCAGCAAAATAAAACGCTAATTAAGTGTTTTTTTTTTCTGAAAAATTACAGGTAAAAGGTCTAGCAGGATCCACATGGCGAGTTGGCCCCCAAATAGGAACCTATGTCGAAACTTATGTTAACATATCGGCTTGATATACAAACACATTTTATATACTTTTTGCAACCAAATTCCTCTTTGATCTTGAGATATAGGCAAAAATGTCCCCCCGCATGGCTATTTTTCAAACTTATATATCAAAAAAACTAATTAAGCTAGAAGAGTGAAACCAACGCGAGGCTTTAGATTATTTTACAGAGTATATCATATATTTTTTTTGAATTTTTTAGAAAAAAAAATATACAAAAAAAATCCAAAAAACAAATGAAATAATTTTTTTTAATTTTTTTAAACTTTAATTAGATGGATTTTTCTAGATTTTCCAAAAGAAATAATAATTATTTCACAACCATGGCTTCTACGGAAAATTCTACGGAAAATAAGGACCCTGTGGTAAATCCCCGGATGGAATTGGGGAACATTGCCCCTCAATCTCAAGTATAAACTTTTAGGACGTTCAATAGTCTTTTTTATGGAGTAAGGTACTTAGCAGTTTAGGGCTATTTTATTTAGAAAATTTGAATAATTTTACAAGAGTGAAAAATTTAAAAAAAAAAAAATTATAAGATGGATTTCTCTAAATCTTCAAAAAGAAACAATAATTGTTTTACAACCACGGCTCCTACGGAAAATACAAGGGCCTTGTGGTAAATCCCTGGATGGAATTGGAGAACAAAACCCCTCAATTTCAAGCAAAAACTTTTGGGACGTTTAGTAGGTATTTTTTATTGAGTAAGGTACTTAACAGTTCACGGAAAATTTCTTTTGAAAATTTGAATAATTTTATAAATTTGAAAAATTGAGAATAAAAGTTTAAACATTTAATTTGGAATAAATTCCATTATTTTATCCTAATTTCGGTGATACTAATGGGATACTGCTATAGATCTCGGTGAAATAAATTTAAAAAAAATTGGCAAATTATTTTTTTAAACTTTAATTAGAAGGATTTCTATAGATTTTCAAAAAGAAACAATAATTGTTTTACAACCATGGCTTCTACGGGAAATTCTACGGAAAATAAGGACCCTGTGGTAAATCCCCGAATGGAATTGGGGAACATTGCCCCTCAATCTCAAGTATAAACTTTTGGGACGTTCAATAGTTTTTTTTTTATGGAGTAAGGTACTTAGCAGTTTAGGGCTATTTTATTTAGAAAATTTGAATAATTTTACAAGAGTGAAAAATTTAAAAAAAAATTTTTATAAGATGGATTTCTCTAAATCTTCAAAAAGAAACAATAATTGTTTTACAACCACGGCTCCTACGGAAAATACAAGGGCCTTGTGGTAAATCCCTGGATGGAATTGGAGAACAAAGCCCCTCAATTTCAAGCAAAAACTTTTGGGACGTTTAGTAGATATTTTTTATTGAGTAAGGTACTTAACAGTTCACGGAAAATTTCTTTTGAAAATTTGAATAATTTTATAAAATTGAAAAATTGAGAATAAAAGTTTAAACATTTAATTTGGAATGAATTCCATTATTTTATCCTAATTTCGGTGATACTAAAGGGATACTGCTATAGATCTCGGTGAAATAAATTTAAAAAAAATTGGCAAATTATTTTTTTAAACTTTAATTAGATGGATTTCTATAGATTTTCAAAAAGAAACAATAATTGTTTTACAACCATGGCTCGTACGGAAAATACAAGGACCCTGTAGTAAATCCCCGGATGGAATTGGAGAACATTGCCCCTCAATCTCAAGAAAAAACTTTTGAGACGATTAATAGGTTCTTTTTATTGAATAAGGTGCTTAGCAGTTTAGGGCAATTTTATTTAGAATTTTTTTATTTTCAAATATATTGCACAATCTGCATAGGATTGCAATAAGTGCATTCAATCCATAGACAATCACATGTAAGCACTAATCCCAGTAGAATCTAGAAAATTTGAATAATTTTTTAAGAGTGAAAAATTGGGAATAAATGTTTATACATTAAATTTGGAATAAATTGATAAGTATTTTATGATAATTTATATATTTTATAAAATGATAAGATTTTACAATTGAAAAAATAATCATTGCCTGATGAGGACAGCCAAAAACTGTTGAAACGCGAAAGTAATAAAGAAGAATTTGTGTTATAGAACATATATTATAATCCATTAATTTGGAATAAATTCCATTATTTTATCCTGATTTCGGTGGTACTAAAGGGATACTACTATAGATCTCGGTGAAATGAACCGAAAAAAATCAGAAAATGATTCTATTTAGTATTTATTAGACGGATTTTTGAAAATTTTCGAAAAGAACAGGTAATTGTTTACAACGATAGCTCCATATTTCTTTTAGTGCTAAAAATATTATACTAGGACCCATGGGTGAATCCCCGGTAGGATTTAGGGGGTAAAACCCCTCAATCTCAAGCAAAAGCTTTTGAGGCATTTTACAATTTATTGTGAAAATTGTAAGAATTGCATAAAATGTATCCTTTCTTTCCTATATTTGCGTTTTTTTTTCAATTTTTAATTATCGATATCTTTCATAAGCTAAGCGATATTTCAAAAAATTTGATTCATTATTTTCGGTTTATTTTGTCAAGATCATTAAGAAATCGTCTTCAAATCATGGTGTCGATCGAACCGTCTTGTCCTAATTTGAAAATACTTTAAAAAAAAAATCTTCAGAAAAATCGAGTAATACCTTAAGTATCTTCATTAAGATTTTGTCTAATCCAAGATTCACTTATCTCTTTAGCTAAGGTAGAGTCGAAGATAATTTTTGCTACGAAATTAAACATATATTTTTGTTATGTACTAAGTGAAAAACTTTGAAATGCATTTAGTGAAATAACATTGCATCATAGCTGTTCGTAATTTCACTCATCTACCCACCTACATTTCATGAGTTTTCCTCTTCCTTCCGGTACATTTGAGTTCGTTGCACGGTTATTAGATCGCGTGTTCCAAATATTCGGAGAGAGCCCCACAAATTTCTTTGTGATTGATGTGCCAAAAATGATTTCTTTATGAAAACCCAAAATCAAGAAAGTTTTTTTCTCTTTAAAAATAGAGCCGTGAAAGACAGGCCTACAGTGGGTGGTTGAGTTTAGCCGGGGACCGGAGATCGTGAGGCGCATCAAGTGTTTTGCGTTGTTGATGTCACTCTGATGTGGTTGAGTAAATTCTCAACAAGCACGTCCTAATCCATGTATGGTTACATACGATCCATGGCAGCAAATATGACAAAATAAAACGTAAGGCCCCCGATGAAATTTCATCGCCCGTACTCAACAGAGCCTGGTGCCGCGTGACACCGACAATATGCGGGCGTGTGACATCAACGAAATCTCCGCTGCTCCGCATTTTACCATCAATGTCCGTCCGTCTGTTCCATCCGTCCATCTGTGACCCACTCAACACAATCATTTCATATAGTCGATGTGTGGATAGGATTATCGTGTTAATTTGGTTCCAAATCGATGGACATGGACGGGATATTTTTCGCTCAACTCTCCTTAATACCACGTTCGTGGAACACCGGATATGGTGAGGGGGGTGATTCAGGGAGATTTTATCGTCGATCGATATGGGAACTCTGTTTTGGTCGATACTGTTAAATTTTCCAGAAGATAAAGAAGATATTTCAACTAAAATCACCACAAAGAGTCTACACAGGATCCACATGACGAGTTGGCCCCCACATAGGAACCAATGTCAAAACTTATGTTAAAATATCGGCTTGATATACAAACACATTTTATATACTTTTCGCGACCAAATTCCTCTTTGATCTTGAGATATGAGCAAAAATGTCTCCCCCACATGGCTATTTTTCAAAGTTATATATCTCAAAAATTAATTAAGCTGAAGAAGTGAAACCAACGCGAGGCTGTAGATTATTTTACAGAGTATATCATATATTTTTTTGAATTTTTTTAAAAAACAAAATTATATAAAAAAAAATCCAAAAAACCAATGAAATAACTTTTTTTATGTGTTCTCTGAAAATGACAATCACGAAAAAAATATATTTTATGCTTCTACATGAGCCCTACAACTCATAAAAATTGCGTGAAAAAATAGGTTGGTGCAACACCTTGAAAAAAAATAAAATGTGATTTACGCCTAATAGTATACCTCGGTTTTATTTTTTTTTTCGAAGTGTTGCACCAATTTTTTTTTCAAAAAAATTCAATAAAAATAGGCCACATATAGGAGCAAAACATTGTTAGTCTAAGGAAATATAAAAAAAATAGTTTTTTTGTTTTTCTATATTTCCTCTTAAGATGATTACTTTCAAGATCAAAATAATTGATCCCAAAAGAAAAGCAAAACAACTAGTGTCCATTTTTTATTAAAATAAGAAAAAAAAAATATCGTCACTGTTATAATTTATTACAACTGGAATATTATGAACCTAAAATAATTTAGTTAGTATCTCGTAGGACGCAGAATTCTGGATAATTATTGTTCATTTGAAAAATAAGAAATAAAAGCTGTTGCATAAGAACAATATTCCACTATAAAGTTTCTACTGGAGAATCCCAGGAATAACGGAAAATACTCTCGCAATTTTTACCATTCGAAACATAATCATTGTATATACGACCGTCTTTGCTATTTATACATAAGCCTTGATTTTACTTCTACTCTAATGATATTAGGTACTTATTTTACACATTGCTTTAAAATATTATTTGATAGTTCATTTATTCGCCCACTTTAGGTGAAACCTGTAAAAATTTTGGTATGAGCCAATGAATAATAACTTAAGCTAAACGAAGAAAACTAAGTTATTCAGATGCCATCAATATGTACCCAGAATTAATTGGAGACGCATAGGATTCCAGTCGTAATAAATTATAAGTGACGATAATTTTTTTTAATCTTATTTTAACAAAATTGAACACTAGTTCTTGTTTTTCTTCTGAGATCAATTATTTTGATCTTGAAAGTAATCATCTTAAAAGTCAATATAGAAAAATAAAAAAACTAATATTTTTTTTTATGTTTCCTAATTTTGCAATTTTTTTTTTAATTTATTTCACCGAGATCTATAGTAGTATCCGTTTAGAATCACCGAAAGTAGGATAAAATATTGAAATTTATTCCCAATTGAATGTTTAAACATTTATTATCAATTTTTCAATTTTATAAAATTATTCAAATTTTCTAAAGAAAATTGCCCTGAACTGTTAAGTACCTTACTCAATAAAAAATACCTATTAAACGTCCCAAAAGTTTTTTCTTGAGATTGAGGGGCTTTGTTCTCCAATTCCATCCAGGGTTTTACCGCAAGGCCCTTGTATTTTCCGTAGGAGCCGTGGCTCTAAAATAATTACTTTTTTTTTTTGATAATCTAGAGAGATCCATCTAATTAAAGTGTAAAAAAATAATTTTCCATTTTTCTTACGGATTATTTCATCGAGATCTATAGTTGTATCTGCCATAATAGGGGTTAAAATAATGGAATTTATTCCAAATTAATTGTAAAAATAATCACTTCTAAATTTATCACAAATTGTGTAAATAAAATGCCATTAACCGCTATGATCCTTATTCATTAAAAAAAGTCATCAAAATTGCATTTCTGTGAGACAAATTTACGATTAAAAACCTATTCAATGATGTTCCATGCAAAAATAAGGGTTGAAATTTTACTTTATTTCACAAAGCAATAGATAACAGATAACTTCTATTATTTTTTTGAAATTTATCCAATATACAGGTGATAAAATATAATAGTCATCACTCTATTGGAGGATAACTTTTGCAAATGCCGATAAAAGTCTTATCTGTTAGAAATTTCTTAATACAACAATTAAAAAAAGAAATTTATAAATTTAGAAACGAAAAATTCTAGAATTTGATTTTCACTAGATTTATACATTAACATCCCCCATCCCTATTTTGATAAATCATTACACTTAATAACTGGATCTTTTAAAACTCAAATATTATAAAATAATTTTGTTTGCTTTTTTAATTTGTCTCAGTTTTGATGAAACCACTCTTTAAAGATTTCAAACCGTTAATTTATACAAATTTATTATTGCCCTTGTTATAATTCATAGAAAATGGCAAAAAGTCGTTCAAAATAATCGCCAAACTATGCAAAGTCTATATAAATATTTATTGTTTACAAATAAATCCTCGAAAACTACAAAATTAAATTGTAAGATTTATAGTATTGAATTAAGAGTGCATTTTAATTTACGCTTAACAAAGTTTACCCTTTATCATTTCACTTAATATATGGTTCTTTTAAATCTCTAATGTAATCAAATAATTTTGGTTTTCTTTTTAATTCACAACATTCTTGCTGGAACTAACTTTTAGGGGATTCATATTGTAAATTTAAATAAATTTATTATTTCCATTGTTGTAACTTACATAGGATACCAAAAAATCGTTCAAAATAATTGCCAAACTATGCAAGATCGTTGTTAATATTCTTTGTTTACAATTGATCCTCCAAAAACCATAAATTATATCGTTAGATTTATATTATAGAATAATTTAACAAAGATTAATTATAAAACATTTTTTACAATGTTCATAATATATATAATATATATATAATACATATAATACATAAAATATATAATATTTTCGATATAAAAATTGACCAGGGTTGAATAATAGAAATTATAACTGAAATAATTTACTTATTTTATTAAATGATTTTCAAGTTTGATTAATATTATTAAGACTTTGGAGAAAATTATTATGATTACTAATTATAATAATAGAATATCATACAGTTGATGCTAATTATCAAAATATTTCAACATTGCTAATAATATTTTTAACATATCACCTACTCAGGAAATTTAATGAGTAATTATGATAAAATTTGACACATAAGATTCAATTATTACCTGGATTAATAAGAAATGTAATTTCCCTGATTCTATATCCTTTATGTTTTTTTTTCTTCATAATTTCTACTAGTACTTTGAGGCTTAAATAGTAGTAGTTTATTAATATTATCATAAGAATTATCTGATTGATTTTGTTTAAATTTTGCATTACCGAAATATTTTTTATGACCCAAAAACAGTACCCAGATAATCAAGACTGTACTATATAACGTTGAACATGAATAAAACCTATTGCCAAAAGTGAAACAGAAATTAATTTCATATATATCGTTTTAAGAAAAAAAATTAATTTTTCTGACCAAATTTAACTCAGGTACCTGGATTATAAAATAAGGATTAAATGAGAAATATTTTAGTGAAAGTTCTGCAAATATTTTTTTTAAAATTTGCATTCCATTAACATTCGCAATTTCATGGTTCAAGATCCAGATTATCTAACTTTAAACTAAAATATAATATTTTTGTGTCAGGAAAATTCCAAGTTGACAACAATAAGAAAAAAGGAACTTTTCCAACTTTATAGACGGCTGCAAATCATTTGAAAAATATATATATCGTTCAGTTTGCAAATAGTTTCGCAGAAAGTTTCACTGTAATTTATTTGAAGAGATCTGTAAGATGAAAACACTTATGGTAAATAAAAAGAAAATTTCTATAGCCCTATAAATCATAGATGACGCAAGATTTTTTCTCTATCGAAAACCACTTGTTGATTTTTTTGAGAAAAGTTTTTCTTTTTCGATTTTCTTTATTTGCATTTGTATATTATATTATAGTGAATGTATGCATGTTTTGTGTACAAAGAGGCTCAAAGTTTACCGATAGGCAGTAGGGTGCCATCGGGGGGCAAAATGTGATTTTTCAACGTCATCGTTGTGCATAATTCAAATTATAAAAATTCACGGAAATGTCAAAGTCTCGACGATGTCGAATAGTGAAAGCTCAAAGTCAGAACAATTATAGTTATTATTATTTATGGCTTGGTTAAAATCAAACCTACCCCAATGTCAACATCCAACGACCCCATACCTATTATTATTCGACACCCACGAACACCTCCAACATACACATGCATATTTCAACCCCTGGTTGTACCTCACCCCCCACGTCATATTCCGCCAAAGTAATCAGCGACGTTGTCGACGTCAGCGACGCCGACGTCGACGTTTTCAGCTAAAACATCATTTTAGATTAGAAATTACTTCATTTCATTTACCTGAAGTGCTCACTTTTCCGTTCGTAAACGTGAAATGAATTTATTTAAAACATTCAACCTCATCATCGTTATTATTATTGTTATTTTAAGCAGGGAATCAGTTGGGGTGTGTAGGGGTGAATTGTTGATTTATTCAAGGGATGGTTTGATTTTCTTCCAAGTAATTCCATTTTTTGCTTTATTCTTTCATACTTGGGTTATATAAAAGTGACTTTTTCATGTCGTTTATTTTCAATTACTTCATATAGTGTATTACACTAGCAAATCTAAATTTCTTCAATTCTACTATTAAAATATTTTTTTTTCTTTAACTGCAATAAAAATGGGGAAAAAATTAAAGTACTTCAATCAATACTTTTTATTAAACTTTACCATGAAAATTGTTTGAATAAAGAATGCATTGATTTGCGTATTTCATCAACCAATGAAATATACAATTATTTTGGAAGAAATCGAAAAATATTTCCGATATTTCTTTCAAATATTATGGCAAACATTTTCGTTTTTCTTGTTCAAAATTTTTTTTCGTGTTTAACATAACTTACCTCTTATCATAACTGTAGATAATCGTCTTAGAAAGGTTTCGGCAAAAACTTCTCACCCTTGATCCACCTTTTAAAACCACCCCTTAAAATGCAGTGGCCAGAGATGGACGACGAAGCTTAAGGTGTACGGTAAAGCCGATTATTTCCCAAAAATAAGACATTTTTGCATTAATGTTTAGCCGATTTTTAAAATTAATACTCTCTTATCTACAAATTAAATATTTCGGGTCTTGCCTACCAAAATTAAAATTTTTAAGCCGCTTTTAATTAGGTAAAACATTAAGAATGGATAAACATAAAGTGCAATAATTTTAGTATTAGGTGGCCAACGATTTTAGTGAAAACATATTAGTTAAAGTTTTCATAATTTCTTCAAAAGTTTCCATTCTACTCTATCATAACTTCACCAATTTAATCTCCAGAAAAATCAGGATTGTACTTCGATGATAAATTGTCCTCGTAACTCAAATCATGGAAACCAAACTGTCGGGTTTTTCTTTGGAAAATTTTCACACAATATAATAAAAATCAACCCCAAACGCCTCCACCATTGTTTTACCTTGTTAACATTAAAACTGTATAACAAGCTGGATATTAATAACCACCGTTTTTTTTGCTTTATGTTAAAAATTTTCTTGAAAAGAAAAATCTTTCTTCCAAAGAAAAATCTACAACAATCAAGCAACGTTTCATGCAGTATTATTGTTATAAATTGTGCATATATCAGACACTCATTTGCATAGTGGTTGGGCCTCGCGAAGGGCGCTAATACAAAAACGCTGCGTCATTGGCGAAGAAAATTTATTATTATTATTATAGAGAAGAAAATGAAATCAACGTATAAAAGAAATTCATGCGTGAAAAACGATAACTAAACATAAACACGTCTTGTTTCGATTATATTAACGGGTAAGGCAATTTAGGCATTCACAACTGTGCCATTGTCAGTGCAGACGCTGTATGAAATTCATGTGAAACTTGAAATTAATTATTCGAAATTTATATGAATTTAAATTTATGTTATCATTTACATTCATAATTCTTTATGGCCCATTTGCCAATTTAAACATTGCCTAAAGCCTAGACGCACGTCTACGCATTATTACACCCCTATAATCACACGAGAAAAGATGTTATAAACTTTACTGAATTACAAATTGTTCTACAGAAAAAATCAATTTATAAAAGTAGGACTTTTTTCGAGAAATCTAAATTGAAATCTAAACTGATTTATAAGATCTTCAAGGAAAAATAAATTTTAGCTATTAAAAGCTTTAAAAAAATCGCTTTTAAGTTGAATATAGGAACCATTGAAAATTTTTATTTTTCCCAAAAGGTCTAGCAGGATCGACATGGCGAGTTGGCCTCCAAATAGGAACCTATTTCAAAACTTATGTTAAAATATCGGCTTGATATACAAACACATTTTATATACTTTTTGCTACCAAATTCCTCTTTGACCTTGAGATATGAGCCAAAACGTCCCCCCGCACTGACTATTTTTCAAAGCTATATATCTCAAAAACTAATTAAGCTAGAGAAATGAAACCAACGCAAGGCTTTAAATTATTTTACAGAGTATATCATATATTTTTCTCAAATTTTTAGAAAAAAAAATTATACAAAAAAAATACAAAAAACAAATGAAATTTTTTTGTATGTGTTCTCTGAAAATGGCAATCACGAACAAAAATTATTTTATGCTTCTACATGAGCACTATAACTCATAAAAATTGCGTGAAAAAATAGTTGGTGCAACACCTTGAAAAATATGAAATGTGATTTACGCCTAATAGTAAACCTCGGTTTTATTTTTTTTTTCGAAGTGTTGCACCAACTTTTTTTTCACAAAACTTCAATAAAAATAGGCCACATATAGGAGCAAAACATATATTATTTTCATAATTGTAAGTCTAAGGAAACAAAAAAAATTGTTATTAGTTTTTTTGTTTTTCGATATTTACTCTTAAGGTGATTACTTTCAAGATCAAAATAATTGATCCCAAAAGAAAAGCAATACAACTAGTGTATAATTTTTATTAAAATAAGAATAAAAAAAATTATCGTCACTGTTATAATTTATTACAACTGGAATATTATGAACCTAAAATAATTTAGTTAGTATCTCGTAGTACGCAGAATTCTGGATAATTATTGTTCATATGAAAAATAACAAATAAAAACTGTTGCATGAGAATAATATCCCACTGTAAAGTTTCTACTGGAGAATAACAGGAATAACGGAAAATACTGTTGCAATTTTTACCATTCGAAATATAATCATTGTATGTAGGACCGTCATTGCTATTTATACATATGTCTTGATTTTACTTCTACCCTAATGATATTAGGTGCTTATTTTACACATTGTTTTAAATTATTATTCAAGTTCATTTATTCGCCCACTTTAGGTAGAACCTGTAAAAATTTTGGTATGAGCCAGTGAATAATATCCTAAGCTAAACGAAGAAAACTAAGTAATTCAGATGCCGTCAATATGTACCCAGAATTAATTGGAGACGCATTGTATTCCAGTTATAATAAATTACACTGATCAACAAAAAAACTTTTTTTCTGTGTAACAAGAAAACTTTTGGCTGATTCTGTTAGGTATAAGATCAAGTAGAGTAGAATTAGTAGTCTAAACTTTTAAATACGAATAGTTTTATTGTAATATGATTCTTTTTACTTTTCTTAAATTACAAATTGTTATAACCAAAATTAAATTTTTATTAATGTAATAAAATAATGTACTTTCTTATGATTTTCTCCTATATTTTGCGTCAGGAACGTCCCTCTGTAATCCCCAGCAATAATTTGCCAGCATAGTTGGGCTTCATTTTCCCTGGTATCGTTTTTCTATGGTAAAAATGCCTTGGCGGAATCTTTCCCCATGTTCATCCCTAACGGCACCCAAGTGTGGGGGAAAAAAGTCTAAATGTGAATGTAAAAAATGTATTTTTAAGGACCTATTGCAGCCTAATGCCTTATAATTCTCTAAAAGTTCCTCGACAATAGTTTTATAGTCATTTGATTGGTGATTTCCAAGAAAATTTTCAGTGATTTTTATAAGTGATTCCCAAGCTGGTTTTTCTAGATCATCGAGTTGTTCTTTAAGTATATCATCTTTTATCACTTGCCTGATTTGAGGACCTACAAACACACCTTCTTTAATCTTAGCGTCACTGATTTTAGGGAATTTTTCTTTTAGGTATTGAAATCCAGCGCCATTTTCATCCATTGCTTTCACAAAGTTTTTTTTTTAACGTAATGGTTTTCCCTATCCCTACTGTCCCATTCACAAAGAAAACATCAAAATTTTGTATACCCAAGTTGCAATCCTAATAAAAGGGCAACAACTTTTAAATCTCCGCAAATTTTCCATTTATGTTCGTTATATTTAATCTTTTCATGAAGAAATTTCATTGTTTCATAGGATTCTTTCATGTCAGCACTATAACCTACCGGTACAGAGGGAAGATTATTACCATTATTGTAAAAAAACTGCCTTTAAGCTTGTTTTTGAAGTATCAATAAATAAACGCCACTCTTCAATTTTGTATTGCATTCCCAAAATATTAATAACACCACAGACATTGTTACAAAATATCACGGAAACTAGACCTACTCAAATTAATATACATATGATTTTGTGGAGAGGTTAGGTAGATATTTCGAAATTACCGCTTACTTTTCATGTTACAAAATTTTTTTGATCAGTGTTATAACAATGACGATAATTTTATTTTCTTCTTATTTTAATAAAAATTGAACACTAGTTGTTTTTTTTTTCTTTTGGGATCAATTATTTTGATCTTGAAAGTAATCATCTTAAGAGTAAATATAGAAAAACAAAAAAAAACTATTTTTTTTTATATTTCCGTAGACTTACAATTATGAAAATAATATATGTTTTGCTCCTATATGTCGCCTATTTTTTATTGAAGTTTTGTGTAAAAAAAGTTGGTGCAACACTTCGAAAAAAAATAAAACCAAGGTATACTATTAGGCGTAAATCACATTTCATTTTTTTTTCAAGTTGTTGCACCAACTATTTTTTGTCGCAATTTTTATGAGTTATAGTGGTCATTTAGAAGCACAAAGTATATTTTTTTCCTGATTGTCATTTTCAGAGAACACATAAAAAAAAAATTCATTTGGTTTTTTTGAATTTTTTTTGTATATTTTTTTTTTCTAAAAATTTCAAAAAACTATATGATATACTCTGTGAAATAATCTTAAGCCTTGCGCTGGTTTCACTTCTCTAGCTTAATTAGTTTTTGAGATATATAACTTTGAAAAATAGCCATACGGGGGGATATTTTTTCCCATATCTTAAGGTGAAAGAGGAATTTGGTCGCGAAAAGTATATAAAATGTGATTGTATATCAAGCCGATATTTTAACATAAGTTTCGATTTAGGTTCCTATTTGGGGGCCAACTCGGCTTGTGGATCCTGCTAGACCCTTTGGTAAGACTATAACGATTGTAATTAAGCCCTTAAGAAAATCTTTAATTTCCAATTGAAAAATTTTATTTCTTTCTATGGAAAGCAAATATGTCTTATAAATATATAAGAACTCCACTTATAAATCCAATCAAGAATAAACCGAGTACCAACCCCTAAAACATTTATGAAAACCTCAAAGTTAAGTAAAAGCCCTTTTAAATTAATTACTCTCGACTATGACACTTAATTATAATAATAGAAACGCACATAGCGACCGAATGAAATCAAATTATTGTCAACCCATGTTCGCCTTCTCACCACAACCCTCAACCACACGACAGACAGCCACCCCTTACCGTTATATATATATATATATATATAATTGCGAGTTTTGTATTTATAAGGCGTCTATAATATGTTTTAATAAACCTATGCCGTATGTATGTATGTTTGTTTGTGACGGCTTTTTCGAGCTTTTGTGGCGGCTGCAAGAAGAGACCCTATTTTCTCTTTTTGTTTCCATAATTTTCTGAGAATTATTTTCTCATTTGATCGAAAAATAAGTCTGGGAAATGCTTCTATAGCTTTTAGAAAATTTTAAGAAAAGATTTTAACAATTGGAGTCTTGAGAATTTTCAATTAAATTTATTGCTGATTAAAACAGGAACCACGGAAAAATCGGTCTAAAACTTTGGAAAGCTCTTGTCTTTTACATCGAAAATAAAATTGGGATAAATATTTTTTTTTTTTGGTCACTTTAAAGTTTGAATACATAGAAAAACGCTGAAACTTATTATTCTTTACTTTGTGCGTATACCTAAATCCGAGAAGCTTAAATAATAAATGATTGGAAGACTAGAGCTTTTAAGGTCAACTTTTAGCAGTATAATGGTTTAAAGAACTACTCTACATTTAAACTTAAATGAGAATATGATTGCTGTAGAGCTTTTAAATTTAAGCCGCTTGGCTTTCAGATATTATATGCTTATGGTTTTTTGAAAGCTTTAGCTAAAGACTTTTAACAATTGAAGTCGCAAAAATTCAGCGTTTACTTTTTTGCTTATTAAAACAGGAACTGGGAAAAAAACGAACCAAATTTTGAAAAGCTCTAGTCTGTTACATCGAAAATATTTTTATTATCCTTTATTTTAAGCTTAAATCCAAACCCAAAAGGCTTAAATTAGTAAATGATTGTTAGACTAGAGCTTTTTAGGTCCCCTTTTGGCTATTTTATGCTTCAATGGCAGAAAAAAGCGCTAAAATAGAAAGCACTCTTAATTTAAATTTAAATGAAAACATGATTGTTATAGGACTTTTAAATAATCCTATTGCACTTTTAATTTAAACTTAATATTCCTCCATCCATTGACTAAGACTAAATTCTGATATAAACATGTATGCATAATTGACTTCCTAGTTATCTATTATAGTCATGTGTAATTCCCCTGGATATATTTATAATATCGCAAGGATGGCTATAATATTTGAAAATTTTCTCGATTGAAATATTTTCAAGAAATCTAAGAGGAATATATATTAAAAATCCAACTATTAAATTTGTAAAATTATTAATTGATTGGGTGGACTTGAAAATAGAAAAAATCGAATATTTCCTAATTTGGACCTCTAAAATTTCTATGAATCTTTAAGAAAAAAAAATTTTTTTTGTCCTTAAAATCTCTCTCAGGCATTGATTGATCTATTGAAGTACAGCTGCTACGGTTGAAATAGGTAAATGAGGCTTTTATTAACTTCAAAAGCATAAATATTAACAATCACATGTAATTCCCCTGTATCTTCAATTCGGTCACTTTATGCACAAATGTCACCAAATACTGAAACGAAAGTTTTTGTATTTTTAAAAAAAATGCTTAATTTGAAACTCAAAAAGTCTAATTTAGAAAAAAAATTGCTAAAATTCTTTAGTATACCGAATATTTTTTTCCAAATCTTAATTTTACGAGGGTTTTCCATATTTTAAGCGTTTTTTTTCTAAATTGCACGTATTTTGCTCCATTAATCTTTGCTGGACATCATTTGATCAATGAGACATAGTTTTCATTACGTGAATAAAAATCTTAGGCACTTTACAGTAGTGTAATTCCCCTGGTTTAATCATTCGAGCAAAAAACCGTAACTATCAGAAGTTGAGCATTAAAAACTTAAAATCAGGTGTTTTTTTTTTTCATAATTGTTCAATTTTATCTAAAATTTTGAAAAATTAATCTTGAAAAAACGATTTAAATAATTATTTTTAAGGTTTTCCTCAACTTAATCTCCTGGGAATATAACCTAAGAAAAATCTCTTCTATTCTATTTCTAATATTTTTTTAGTACCTTTTCCTTGCAAAATTATTAACTAATAGTCTCTGTACTCGTTTTTCAATTTAAATTTCTTTGGACATCGTTGGTATAAGTCAAATCCAGCCATTTATATGCAAAAAATTACAAAGCTTGCATTAATTTTTAAAATTTTTGAAAACACCTGTTTGCCTTATAACACCCTTTTGCAAACTATTTTTTCGAGAAAAATTATTCTGTTTTATTAAATTAAAAATTCAAATTATTTTGAAATTAAAGAGTGACATCAATTATTATAGATATATGGTTTATGAAAAATAGATATTGAATCCTCGATTTCTTTAATTGTAAGATCTAGACGGCAGAAAATTATGAAACAGGTGGTTTTCATATGAAAAAATATAATTCAAAATTTTAAATCTCCAATTAAGTCATTTTAGGGGATGATTTGCGTAAAACCTTCACTTTAACAAATAAGATGAGGAATTTTCTAGGAAAATTGTTGGCTTGAAAAAATTGTTTTTCCGCCTTATAATTATAATTTTTTCGAGTTTCAAACTGCAAAAAAAAAACTTTTAAACAAAAAGTATTTAGACAAATAATATTTACACTAAAAGTTCTAAATTTCATTTATTAAATCTTAAAAAAATCGATAAATCAATGAAGTATGAAATAATCTAAATAAAAATCGTTTTTGATTTCCATTCGAATGGCCTTGTCTTTCCCTCGAGGGTACATCAAATTTTCTAACAAAAACAATCTTCTAATTAAAATAAGATTTTTTCGCTGACTTTGAACAGTTATACTGTGTATACAATATATAAAATATATTGCAGTCCAATTTATGTAGTATAATTTAATATAATAATATATAAAAATCATAACACCAACATAAATTTGAAGAGAAGTCCAAACAAAAATATTCGTGACGTATTGCCCAGATACGTATTTTGATTGCCAAGCAATCTTCCTCTGTAGTTTGGATCACTCCGTAACTGCTTTGTGATGATTCACTTTGTTTTTTTGTGAGCGATCCAAACTGCTTGATGATCACTGAGGAAGATTGCTTGGCAATCGAATTACGTATCTAAGCAATACGTCACGAATATGTTTGTTTGAACTTCTATTCAAATTTATGTTGGTGGTATGATTTTTATATATTATTATATTAAATTATACTACATAAATTGGACTTCAATATATTTTATATATTGTATACACAATCTTCTAATTGTTTTGATAAATTATAGAAATTTCTGATTTTTTATTCGAAATTTAATTTGAAAAGTTTCAAGTATGAATTTTAGAGGAAAATATCAATACCTTTTTAGCTATCTAAATAAAAATCATTTGGTTTTGATTTCCACTCGATGGGCCTTGTCTCTCCCTCGAGGGTACATCAAATTTTCTGACGAAAACAATCTTCAAATCATTTTGATAAATTATAAAAATTTCTGATTTATTTTTCGAAATTTAATTTGAAAAGTTTTAAGTATGAATTTTGGAGTAAAATATCAATATCTTTTTAGCTCTGTTTTATGTACAAAAAGCGGATATAAATCAGCTGAGATGCGGCATTTTCTGTACAAGAAGTGAACGTAAATTAATAACGATAAAATCCTCACAAAATCAACTAGCAAAAACCCATTTTGAGTGCGGGTTGAGAGGCAAGGGGAATGCTCGTCGAAAAGATATATTAGACGCGGATATCGTTGGAAGATGTCAAGATTTTAGTGTCCGATAAATACGGAAATGTAATAAAGGATGATGGCGATGATGGCAGATATAGATAGAAGACGGTTTTGTAGTTGGAGTCCGTATAGATATACCCACACTCTGAACCCCGTAGCCCAGGTATTTTCAACGTGAAAGGGATAAACACTTGTGTTTAATAATTAGAAAGACTAAGTGAAGAATGTGATGGATCACATTTTACGAGGTGTTAATTCATGCTGATTAATGATCAAGATTAATATTTACATTGTAATTGTTGGTCCCATATAAAAACTCATGATTCAAACGATCTCTACTTAAAAACACTGAACTCGAAAAAAAAAAAACGACCTGTATCAACAATAAAAATCATAGAAAATTAACGTGAAATAATTGTTTCATTTTCGTTAGTTATGCGCCATTTAAGCCTCAGCTTTTTTTTTTTAATTAAAATCACCCGTGACTTCTCCGAGGAACAAATTTCCTAATGCACTGCGGAAAATAATCACAACGCAATCGACAAATGTTCGAGAGAAA
The DNA here is from genome assembly GCA_958496175.1 of Sisyra terminalis. Classification (NCBI taxonomy): domain Eukaryota; kingdom Metazoa; phylum Arthropoda; class Insecta; order Neuroptera; family Sisyridae; genus Sisyra; species Sisyra terminalis. The sequence continues at coordinate 49,083,195 of OY292278.1, read as the reverse complement.
TACCGGAAACGGAAGTCCACATACAGTTTCAAATACATGCACAAATATACGGATACTCATTAAATTTATTATTATAATTACCACCCTCTCACACTTGCCAGTGTTCCCTATCGAATGTAAATCGTAAAAAAAATATTACCATTTTTTTTTGTTTTGGGAAACCCCCGAAAACCAGTGCTGATCCAATATTTGTGGATTCAAACAAGTGGGTTTTTCGAACGAAGGAGCAGGGATTTATGGAGTGCATAACAATATTGACTTAAAATATTTAACAAAGATCAGTTGTTGGATTGGTGTGAGCATGTCATACGATATGGGAGTTGGTTTGGCCAAACAAAGACAAAAAAAAATATTTACATATGTGGGAGATATTGATCAAATAAAGATACCGAAGCGTAATTAACTGTAATATGTATAATTTAATTTAAAGAGTTCCGGAACAAGGGGAGTTGTCGGCGGTGATAGGGCACACGGGTGTGGGGATTTGAAAATTTGTCACGGTTTACCCAAAGAATGGGAGTATGTGGTATTGTGAATAAAGTGCACGAATTTAAAGTTAATTCGTTCAATTTAAATGCTAAATAAAACAGTTTTTTTTTCGCTATGGTATAGTCACGGGAAAACTTTCGACGCAGTACCGGAAAATTGGGAATTGTTTCATTAATTTAATTGCCTTTAAACAAGCAACAGCCACAATGATTTTTCTATTTATTTATTTTTTTTCAGCCTCTGGCTGATGATATTGATTGAATTTTTTTATTTGGGTCACACAAAAACTTTATAGTCATTACGAAAATTAATTTGATGAGGTGCCCAATCGTTTTTTTTTTTTTGTGTTTTAATTTGAATATTTATTGTTATTATGTTTACAATTTGGTTAAGAATCGCTGCTTTTTTCGTGGAAAAAAGTGCTGCTGTTAAAAATATTTAGGTAATGAAATATTTAATTGTAAACTTAGATCAATAGATCAACAATTGTAGGACTAAAATTTGTTGATCATCAAGAAGGTTTATGGTTTTATTTTATGATGAATCTTAATAGAATTGGGTTATAAATGATCTCAAAACTTTGCCCCTTTTAGAAAAAGGTTCGATTCAAAACTAAATTACAGAAGTTTAAGAAGATAAATTATTGTAGAGTTTCAGATTCTCAATGATGATAAATTGGTAAAAATATTCAGAGGACTAGAATCAAATAATAATCAGTCAAAACTATTTATTACATGCGCAACGTAATTATTTTTTATTATTAAAATTATTATTTGATTCTAGTCCTCTGAATATTTTTACCAATTTAAGATAAATTTTGAAGAAAAACTTCCTTTCTTCTGAAAAAGTAAATATCTTACCAAGAAACTAAGTTAGTTGTTTGCATAATGTTGCACATGATTTTTTAGTAGAATGTTTTTTTTTTTGACTAGTTTTGTTAAGTAATTACGAATATTTTTAGCTAAAAATTTTCCAATTGACAAAAACTCTGAAAGCCTAAACCTTGCCAGGACATTAGCTCAGCTATGACCTCATTTTTTGGGTAAATCTAAAATGATTCTAAGACTTTTAGCCTCATTTGAAAAGATTTTTTCTGGATAGAATATCCAATGAATATTAGTTTTCATATTATCATAGTAGAAGATATTAAGAGCATTTTTTTACTAAACTCGATTTTCCAGGACAAAATTTGAACCTCAATACTGTACCTTCGAAGATTATTGTATTTCTGGGTTTCTACTTCTTCTAGTTAAGACCAAGAAGCTGGACAAACTTCTATAACCGGCGTATTAGATCTTTTCTGATTTTTTATGTCCCAATGCTTAATGTTATGAAAGTACGTCATTTCCATTTATTTCATCTTCTTTTTGGAAAAATCTGCACCTTGGATCATCCACATGCAATCCCATTCTGCAGTAACCGATTGTAAGGCACGTTACTATTTGCTTTTTTGTACCAAGTTTTTTATTAGTTGGTTTCTTATATAGCTTTTCTATCATCCTTTTACTATACTTTTGCCCGGTGGTGTTCCTCCATATTGTCACCGAGATTTCAATAAACCCATTCTTTGATGATATTTTTCACTGCCAATTTTCTAACACCAAATTATAGGCTTTAGGCTTGTGAATAATGTTAGGGATCCTTCCCAGGCCAGGGCATCAGACTTTTCGATGCTTTTAATAACCTTATGACCCAACATCCATTCCAAAATGATCATAATTTGATGGTTAGATTTTTAAAGACATCTTTACACTCCTAGATCATTTTGGAGCAGATCTGTGGTTTTGTTAGTGCTTTCGATGGTGGCTATCGATGAATATGTAGATCATATAGTACCAAGATATTGGATTTAAATATATGGTACAATAAAATTTATAGGAAAATGGGTAGAACAAATTTTGAAGTTGAAACCTGTGAAACATTCTTCAAAATTATAGCTTAATCTTTTGATGAATCTTTAGGATTTTTTTTTCAAATTGATCGCAAGACTTGACTATATTTGTAAATAGTATTTTTTCCAAAATAAACGATTTTTAACAACCGCGAAAAACATTTTTGAATCACTGTTAAATTATAACAAATGTAAACAAAATTTGGCAAACAACGTTTAATTTTGTTGAAGCAAAAATTTCAAGATTATACTATAGTAAATTGTATCAAGATTTATCGAAGAACCAAGCTAGCATTATGAATATTTTAACCTCAGAAATATTAGTTTTTCATGGTCCATTTAGCTTAAAAATTCAACCAAAGTTAGATAGACCTGGTATCTTTTGAAAAAAACACTTTTCCGATATAAAAATTTTTTAAAAACCGCCAAAAACAGGTTTGATTCACCATGAAATTAATGCAAATATAAACAAAGTTTGGCAAACTACTTTTCATTTTGTTGATGTAGAAAGTTTTAAGTTCATTTTATAAAAAAATGTACCAAGATTTATCAAAAATCTAAGCTGGTATTCAATTGATTTTAACTACAGAACTTTCTGCTGTTACTAAATTAGGAAATTTTCTCCAAAATATGCCATCGCTTATTACAATTCAGCAATGTATTGAATCATACGTTAGAATTTCCTTAATTTGGGATGCTAATTTTGGAAAAATTGTTCATTTAGATTTAAAATGAATTCAAAGGTGGATTATCTTTGTGAAAAATTTATTAGAAAATTATTTTACATTTATATAAAAACTTTTAACTTACCTTACAAAGACCGAGTTTTCCGGAATTAGCAATTTAAATTTAGGAAATTCCAACATAAGATTCGATGCATCGCTAAACTGAAACAAACGAAGACATATTTAGGAGAAAAGCTCTTCAATTGGTTACAGCAGAAAGTTTCAAAGTCATTTAGCATCAATTTGTAGACCAAAATTGCAGCTCAAAACCGTCAATAAGTCATTCAAATTTACAGCTTTATGTTATAGTAAAGCTTTATGAATTTATTTCATTCAAAATTATTCTAAAACCAAAACAAAGAAGTGGTTCAATTCACCGCTAAATTACTGCTTATTGTCCCAAATTTCCTTAAGGATCAGTCCAATTCAGTCGGTCCAGCACTGGTCGCTTGAATATTTTTTTTTAATTCTATTTTTTTTTTACTCTCACCCCAACATGTTGGTAGTTCAAATTCATCATTATTTTAATTTTATTGTTTTTAGTTTTCCAGTGATGGCCATATTAGTTTTACTAGGCGCAGACATTTTTGCACTTTTATGGGTTTGCAGAAACTTGATTATCTCAGGCGCTATTAGACCTATCAAAATGAAACTAAAAGCAGTGTGTTTATGAAAATATAAGCTATAAGATTGTAACAAAACTTTTTCACATAAATTTAATTCTAAGGGGTGAAATTTCAGCTCAAAGTTTTAGTTCTCATTTGTAAATAGTCAAATTTTCACGGAAAGATTGTGAAGGAAGGAAAAGAGTCTACACGTTAAAACTATTTTTACAAACAATTAGGTACTAGTTGTATTCAAAAACAAAATTTGAAGTCGGAGACTTTAAGCCTTTTTAAAATAAAAAATAACAAAATTTGAAATTTTTAAAATTTGCAATTTTCTGAGCTCAATATCTCTGGTGTAGGACTATGACTATGACTTCTGACTACGAGTACGTACATATATTATTAGCTTTCAGAAAGGAAATATATATTTTAAATTTAAGATATGAATAACAGTTAGCCCAGAGTTTATGTTGTTTTGTGTAAAATGCCCTTTTTGCCAAGTATATGTCACATATTAAATGCTTAAATACATTTATATTCACCTACTGAATTATGCATTATTTTGACATTTTGTGCTTGCAATACCTTTGCTCCTAGTCCAATCTCAAACTCCAAATTTTAGGTGCATAATACTATCATACAGTACTATAATGGGGTGATATTTCAGATTTTTATTTGGTCTCCCACCAGAAATATTGAGCTCAGAAAATTGCAAATTTTAAAAATTTCCAAATTTTGTTATTTTTTATTTTAAAAAGGCATAAAGTCTCAGACTTCAAATTTTGCTTTTTGAATACAACTAATACCTAATTATTTTTAAAAATAGTTTCAACGTGTAGACTTTTTCCCTTCCTTCACAATCTTTCCGTAAAAAATGGAGTTTTTACAAATGGGCGCTAAAAATTTAGGCTGAAATTTCACCCCTTAGAATTGAATTTAGGTGAAAACGTTTTATTACAACCTTATAGCTTATATTTTTATAAACACACTGATTTTAGTTTCATTTTGATAGGACAAATAGGGCCTGAGATAATCAACTTTCTGCAAACCCTTAAAAGTGCGAAAATGTCTTCGCCTAGTAAAACTAATATGGCCACCACCGGAAAAATAAAAACAATAAAATTAAAATAATGATGAATTTGAACTACCAACATGTTGGAGTAATAGCACACAATTTTTTTTTTTTTAAAATAGTCGAGCAACCATTTCATTTATTTCTGGACCATTTTATATGGACTGACCCTTAAACAACTTTTCAGTGCATCAAAGCACATTTTTACATGATAATTTTATAGAAATTGATTCCAAGATTCATCTAAAAATTAAAATTATTCCTAAAGTTTTGTTTTTCGTAATCCTTTTGTATGAAAAATAAATAAAATCGGAGCTTTTTTTCACACAATTCAAGGGCGAATTTTTCCAATCTGTAAGTATAATGATCTTTGAAGGAAAATTTATCCTTTGAAAATTATCAAGTACCGAGAAAATTTTCTGATTTAATTTTTACCTCCTTAATTTCCTTAAGACTCCTGGTCTAGAGACGAAAGGATTATTTTATACTTTGACAGAAGAAGATATACTTGAAGCTGGTAAAAGTTTATCTGATTATTTTGATTTTAGCTTGAATTTTTTCTTTTGGGTAGATTTCCTTTAAATTTTGTTAAACACCATCAATTTACTTTTATTAGTGTTGATGGTCCATATATCATCCATATATCGTTGACCACATCAACTAGTCGTTAAAGATCCTCAGTATTTTTTGCTAGGAAGGAAATTGATTAACTTGACCCTCTTTTTTTAAGTATATCCAGAATTTCAATTCCTCTTCTTGCTTTTATCTTTGAACCTTCCAAATTCCCTTTTAAAACACCAAACATGAATTCTTCCCATTCATTTAGCTACTAAATCGATGATAAGATTCAATAATTCTTAATACTTCCACATTTGTAGCTCAATTCGTCCATTCTTCTAAAGATTCTCCTGATATTTTTTTTTTGGTCCAGATTTTCGGTTCATGCAATACTTCTTATATATTAGCAGTTGCTTCTGGAGTTTAAGTTCAAATTTGTCAATCAAACAATGGTGGATAGTGTTGAAAAAAATGAGGGCAATCACGCAAAACACCGACAAAAAAAAATTGGTAAATAAACGAATGAAAAAATTCTTTACTTTATCAAATACTTACGTAATTCATTCCACCGTTTCTTGCTCCTAACAAATTACTAACCAGAAGATTTAAACTTCTAACAAAAAAAAAAATACCATAGAACAGATATGTTACACTATGAGTGAGAATTTTTATTTAAATTCCCCCTAGTGAGTTCCTTTAATTAAATTATAATTAGATACTCAAAAAGGCCATTACGTTCGAAATTAATAAAATTATTTCAATTATATTTTTACAGTTGCGTTTTATAAGTATATTTTCGAGATATATCAAAAGGAATAATAAGATTTTTCATCAATCTCACTTCCTCCTATTATCCATTCAATACATTCGATTTTATTTTATTTGGCTTTCGAGTCATTTGGCGTTTGAAAGAAACGAAATTTTCACATGCATCACACACATATATATAGACGGAAATTACTTTTAAACATCTAATTTAATTAATAATTAAAAATTTGATTAAAATATAATTTAAAAGTCTATGGAAAAAAAGAGTCAAACTTGATATCGACGAGTAATGTGCCGGAGTTGAATTTTTCGAGTCTGATCGATTTTTAATTGAATTTGGAACTTGTACAGTTTAAATGGACATAATCAAATTTAAAATTGATTTCTTCCAAAAAAAAAAAATAAATCTGTTCCCAATGTCATTAGAGAAAAATTCATCAATCACAAGTCTGTTTCCAACATTTCGGTCATACCTCATTCCATATGGTACCAAGAAAACATACCAAATGAATTTTAACGAGGAAAAATGAAATTTGAATTTTTTCCCTAATTGTCTCGGCCCATTGTCTCATATTTCTCGATTTGATTTAATTTGTGATCCCAAATTCATTGCAAACGCAAGTTTCGCTGATCAATTGAATATTTCGGATCAATAATAATTGATCGCAATGATCAGCACAGCAAGCCACATTGCTGACTAATGTCTCGGAGTGATAAAAACCGATTTGCCAGATTGCTAATTGAAAATAGTGAAGACTCATTTTGATTTCAATCATACGAAATTATTTTGGCGACTTCTCAGAAAACAGGTAACCGATACGTGGGTTTGACGTAAGTAATTGTACAGGATGATTACCGACGATGTTTACAATCCAAATTGGCAAATAAATTTGGAATTTCTCAATTAAAATTATTTGAGTTTATTTTTGGAATGATTTCCATGGGAAATCTAATCGACTAGGAAATCTGCAAACAAGTTCTTACTGTGTCAAATATTAGGTCATTTCATCTAATGGCTCACAAGTTAGTGCATCCATAAAGTATTTTTTTTTATTATTTATGACCAACTTTTACAAATTTCTAATAGAATGTCCTTCACTTTAAATTGGAATCTAGACCCACCATAACATCAACAAATTTGAAGGTCTTCTCTATAATATCATAAAATTTATTACCCACCAAAAAAGATGGTAAAAGAGAATACAATTTGCTTAATTATTCAAGTAGCATAGATCAAAATTGGTTGTATTTTTAATACAAATTCTACTCCTAAAACAAAAAGACATTTTTTTTTCGAATAATTGCCAGAATTTCGTAATTCGTGAATTTAAATCGCCATTAAAAGCATTTGAATTTCGTGGTTTCAATCCATAATACACTGGAATATTGGAAATAATGCAATTACCTAAATTCTACAACAATAAAGCAAGCAGAAATTGCATTGAATGAATGAAATTGCATAAAGGTAATCGGCTTCAGAATCGACCAAATCGTTAATAGGCTTGAATTAATATAATTAACAATTAAATATTGATTAAATATAACATATCTTTGGTCTTAATTTTGCATAATTTCATCAATGATTTCAGTGAATTCCATGATTCTTACTTGAATTTCAGCCAAATATATTTAGGCTTATAACTGGGCTTAATGCCTTAAAGATTATCATATAAAGAATCTAAGGAGTTCATCTTTAAATACCAAAAACCACCTGTAAAGCAATTATCTCCCCAAAAATAGACTATCTCGAGAAAACATCAAATCAAAACCGAAATGCAACGATGCAACTATGTACATCAGGGCGGGAAAAATGCCACTCTAATTTAGAAGAAAAAGGCATCAAATTTTCAAAAAATCATAGTAAAAAGTCGACAACCAGATCAAAATTTATATAACGAATGATACCTAGATCAATGGGGTTGAAAATGAAAAGTTATAGGAACCAGAGCTCTTAAATACATGAGAAAACTATATATGGAACCATTTTCCTAAGATACCAATAAAAAATTACCTCTAATTCCAACTATAGACATTTATAACCAAATTTGGTGAACTCAACAACTAAAATTGTACCAAATTATGGAGCAATAGAGCCAAATGCGAATGCCAGGTTGTGATCTTCTTAGAAATGACAGGATAGTTTTGTATAACTTCGTATTGGGGATCCAAAGCTGGTCCTTCAATCCATCACTGAAATCACCGAGGGCTGCAATAATTGAGGAGAAAAACTCTCCATAAAAAACCTTCTAACGAAGAATACCATAACTTTGATTCAACTATGGATATTTGATGCCAACTGGCATTAAATTATTCCTATTGACAGATAGGCCTTGAAACTAGCGACAATAACTACCGTTTTTCATGGCTTATGTCTTACAATAGTAAAATTTTGCCATACCAAATGGTTGAGGAACAGGCTGGATTTATCAAAGGGAGGGAAATTTTGGAGCACATTTTCTTATATAGAACATAGGATTGGTAAATCTGAGTTTTCCTGTATTCTTCTACGGTTCGGAGACTTAAACTTAGATCGGCGATGAATTGATGTCTTCGAAATTTGGGTTTGAAGAAGAATGCTGCGGATACCTTGGATGACTAGAAGAACCAATGTCTCTCTCAGGAAAGAAATTAAGTTAGTTCAAAAACTCTTTTCACTGGAAACCCAAGGATAAATCTAAGATTTTTTTGGAGCATAGAACAGCTGGTGATACAGGAATTATTTGACTGGGAAAAAGGAAGCGAAGGTGATCATCGACCCATTGAACAGAAGTGGTGAAAAATTTTGTGGATTCGAGATTCACGTCTGCAGTACCTACGACAAATAAAAAAACGTAATCTCTAGAAAAGGATCATCCAGAAGGTCCTGAAAAATTTTGGAACTTCCCAAGGTACAACTATTTTAAACACCATCAGCGGTGATGTTTGGATTTAGGAAGAAGAAGATCAATTTATAGGAAGATAAGAGAAAATATTTGATTCCTAAAAGAAACAGAAGACTTAGGAAAAATATAGAAAACTCGATTTAGTTATCTTTATTCGTTGATCTCATTTTTGAAAATGTTTCTAATTTATTGTGGGTATTGTACTGCTATTTTCATGCTACTTTTGTTATTGCTATGGTTTAAATATTAATAATTCGGGTCCTATTGACCTATTGCATGTCAAAAGCAGAGAAGGGAGACTTCTATAGGAGTTTAAAAGATATGGATAGAGTTTGGGCTTTCATGTCAGTTAATCTCAAAATTTCTATTAGTTGATCGCTAGTTTGGATGGGTTACTTAGCGATGGGTTAACAGAAGCTCTGAAATTTCTCGACATGTAAACCCAAACTTTATCCTTATAAATTGAACTTCTATAGTTATAAGTCTCTCTTCTCTCGTCAAGAGTATACGATTGTATAGTTGCTGTGTTTTTAAATAAATATCTCTTGATATATCACTAACCTTAAAACAAAAACCTCAGCGGAGGAAGTAGTAGTTTGAAGGATTAACAATGTCTAAACTTTTATCATTTTCTCCTATTTTTTTTTTAAAAAATTTTTTATCATTTTTTCTGAAACAAGTCTATTGTACAAGACATGGGCATTAGGCTGGGCCAAAAATATCGACATTTTTTTTTTTTGCAATTTATATCAAAAATATTGTTCAAGGTGACAAAAAAAAATATCGGCAAGGTTTGAGCCCTTAATATTAATATTTAGAGGTCTGTCGTCTTTAATGTCGATTTTTTATTTGTGCTTTCATTTTTGCGTCTATGCTGTCAAACTATCAAGGTAAAAAAATTCATCTGTACATATGTTTATATAAAATTAAATTCTCTACAAAAAACGTTTCTTTAAAAATTTTCGCCAGACACGCCGTTTCCGAATAATCAAGCTTCAGACATTGATATAATTTTTAGATTTATCTTCTTTATTTTGGAATTTTGTAACTAACAAACAAATAAATATATATAGAAATGAACAATATTGGTTCTTAAAGGGAATTTAGTGTTCTACAAAAAAGGTCCCTTAACGATTTTACATAAAATCACTATTTCAAAATTGGTTCAACAACGAAAAAAACAATAATTTAATTTTTCCTTCAATTCTAATTGTGAATAACTTTTGAAAAAGTGAATTAATGTAAAAATATTAAGAGACCTTTTTTGTAGAGCATTAAATTTCCTTGAAGAATCTATATTGTTTATTTGTTCGTTAGTTACAAAGTTCCAAAATAAAGAAGATAAATCTAAAAAGTATATCAATGTTTAAAGCTTGATTATTCGGAAACGGAATGTCTGGTGAAAATTTTTAAATTAACATTTTTTGTAGGGAATTTAATTTTCTATAAATATATGTGCAGATAATTTTTTTCACTTTAATAATTTTTGACAGCATTGACGCCAAAATGAAAGCACAAATAAAAAATCGAAATTAAAGATGATAGACCACATAATATATTAATTTTAAGGGCTCAAACCTTCCCGATATTTTTTTCTTGTCACCTTGAACAATATTTTCGATATATTTTTTAAAAAAAATAGGCGATTTTTTTGGTCCAGTCTAATGGGTATGTCATAATACTAAGTAGTTGGGCATACTGGGGTAATATCTGTAAAACACCAGTACTATACTTAAAATAAACTGATCAATTATGATAGTGAGCTCAAAAAAATGAAGTAAAGTCGTTAGTAAAATATGTTTTATAATTTTGAGTTCCAAAAAACTAATTATTGCAAATACTGTACCTAAATTTCATAAAGGATAACCATAAGTTTTTCCAATATCCCCTATCTATTACCAGATGCCAGTCTTTGAACTATATAAATATCCTGAGGTCTTTTTGTCTCTAGTTTGATTTAACTGAACTATCAGTGGATATTTCTTTATTATTTTTAATCAAAATAAGATTTTTTTCGCTGAATTTGAATAGTTCTACTATGTATACAATATATAGGATATATTGCGGTCCAATTTATGTAGTATAATCTGATATAATAATATATAAAAATCTTACCACAAACATAAACTTGAACAGAAGTTCAAACAAAAAAATATTTGTGACGTATTGTCCAGTTACGTATTTCAATTACCAAACAACCTTCCTCAGTGGTCATCAAGTGGTTTGAATCACTCCGTAACTGCTTTGTGATGATCCACAAAGTGAATTGAAATGATTCGGAGTGATCAGTTATGGAGTGATCCAAGCTACTTGATGAACTTCTTGATGAACTTGTTTGAACTTCTGTTCAAGTTTATGTTTATGGTATGATTTTTATATATTATTATATTAAACTATACTACATAAATTGGACCGCAAAATATCCTATATATTATATACACAGTTATTTTTATTATTTTCTTGGGATAGGTATTAAGCTAAGATTTTTTATTTGTATGCGATGACTTAAGAATCATCCCATCATCGAATTATACAAGTTTGAAACTATGAAATAAGAGTGTAAATAAGTCGCGGTTCAGTTGCAATTGTTGAGGCTCGAAATGATAATTGCAAATATTATATTTGTAGTGTATATATATATTTATATATTTTGCTCAACACTTCTAACACCACGTCCATCCATTACTCAACGACGAGAGCATAAAAAATGATAAACGATCGAAATATAAAATTAAAATTACCATAACAAGACGTTTAATTTATTGCATATCGCGCATTATGCCTCTAAACTTTTCTCCACCTCTCCACCATTCGACACATAATTTACAACTTTTGCGAAGATTTAATTTTCGGAAATTTATTTTCCCTTTTTTGCGTGTCCCTGTCCATTAGGATAGTCGTAATCGCATCCATTACGTACCATATATTGTATACCTACAGCATTGCATCCACGAAAATCGTTCCTGGTTTTTTCCCGAACAGCTAATGGTCGCGTGATTACGCTGTGTTTTAACTAACCCCTTAATATACATGTGCTATGTTAACCGACCAAATGCATCCCCCTGGTCGTCCCTTCTGAACAAAAAAAAAAAAATCTCATTTCAATTTGTTCGCATCTTTTAGCAAATCCCAGACGAACCAGTTTTCGCTCAATTTAAGTACACAACGCCGAAAAAAAAAATAATGCAAAACGTGGGAATTTGAAAAATTAATTTTTCCAAATGCCTACATAACTTTATGCGTTTTAATTAAAATGCTTTTTTTACGAGTGTATATTTTGCTAATTTAACAACCGTTTTGCAAGTGGCACTCGCCCCTCATTCCTCCCTATTTATATATATATTTACTAAAAATAATTAGTCTGAAATGATTTTTTTTAATATATCTACAACAATACTTGTGACACCGTATTTCAATTTCCTCGATTTTTATGAGGTAATACCCAAACAAAAATCGAGTGAAAATCAATCAAATGAGTTTCTAATCGAAGATAGCTGTGGAAACGCGTGCCAATTGTTTGATCGGCCATGATTTTTTTTTCTTCAAATGTTTCACGCGCAAGCCACGTATGATCCATAAAAATGTTCAATTGTTCAGCTCTTTCACGGTTCTTCCAATAATCAAAAATCAATTAAATCGATTTGTAGGTATCGAAATCAAAGCCCCATCGAATCGTTTGAAGATGTTTTTTTTTCGATCTGATTTCGATATTGTTTACGTGGTGGATTTGGAGCAGTTTAAGCGTTAGGGGTTGCCTCAAATATTTGTGTAAATATCAGTGATCTATGAAAAAAATCGCGAGCATCTTTTTTTTTTTTTTGGAGGATCAAATCTGTGTAGTTTTGACAAGGGTTGTTTGGGTCGTTTGGATGTCGCTGTAGCTGAAGAAGCCGCAGCTGCAAGCCCAGGTGTGCAATCTCTGCACCGGTAAAACCACCCCTTCGACAAAACCAACCCTCTTCTATGTCACCAACAAATCTGTACCATGGCGTATGTGAAAATATACACATGGATTTTCAAAACAATAATGATTGCAACCCCATTTTTTCCCGCTACAAAATTTAAAAATTTTAAGATTATTAAATGTGATGATTAACATTATATTTTCGTGGAAAATCACAGGGAAAATTTAGTTTTATCAGTGGTTTTTTGGGTGAAATACGTTGAGAGTCCCACTAGGTAAATTTGAGAATAATAGCCACGGTCGTTCATCCCTTCTTTGTTGTGCATTAGTGTGCCGATCGTAATAATTTGTGACCCTTAAAACATACGTAGACTGAAATGTACGACAATGTCGTTGGAGGGTTGTTGGGAGGACATTAACGGAATGAAGGGATGAAAATCAACTACTACATCATAGCACATTAATTTTGGATCAACCCCAAATGTAGAACAACCAGACAACGGCACACATACATACACACACGTTGATATATATCATATTTTGTATGAGGGGTGTTTAATTTTTAGGGGGATGATGGGATTTTAGGTACAGTTCATGAGTGCCGTGACAAATTTCGTTGCGATATGAATTTGATTTTTCGAACGTTGATTGAATCGAATGAATTTTTCATTTGACTTTCGGTATATAATTAAAGTTCGACGAAAAACTATTGAGGAATGAAATTAGGGGTATACGATTTTTTTTTCTTTAAAAGCTTACAAATTTATTAGTTGAAAATTTTTTAAATCAAAGAGAAAATATATATTTGATAAAATATTCAAATATTTGAGACAATTTATATTTATTTTTGGGATCACTTTGGATTTCCATTACCTTTATAATTTTTGTTGTACTAAATAAAGAAAGTTAAGGGTTGGAGAGTGAAGTAAACAATCCTGCAATTCTTGAAGAATTGAAACCAAAATTTAAGGACAAATTTTTATACTACACTGGGTCAAAAAAATCGATTTTTTTTTTTTTGGAAAAGTATATCGAAAATATAGTTCCTGGTAACAAAAAAAAAAATATCGGCTCTCAAACCACCTTTATTCATTATTACAAAATCACATTAGACTTTTTAGCTAATTTTGAACTGTTATACTGTTTATATGATGCATAAAAATTGTGAAATAAATTTACAAAAGTAAATGTGAAACAAATTTGAACAAAGGATTGCTTAGCAATCGAAATACGTGCGTAGAAAATATGTCAAAAATTCATTTGTTTTCAACTTTATTTTTATAGTTTACTTTTGAAAACTATTTTGCATAAATATGTTGCATATAATTAGACATTATTACAGTTTTGAAAGAAAATAATTCAAATCTTATCACTTTTTGAGAACTATGGGAAAATTCTTTTTTGTAGGATTATCAACGAAACAAATATGATAAGATACATTAAGTCTCATAAAGTTAAGTTTGAAGTTAAAATTCCCTTCAAGAATCTATATATTTGTTTGTTCGTTAGTTACAAAATTACAAAATAAAGAAGATAAATCTAAAAACTTTATTAATGTTTAAAGCTTGATTATTCGGAAACGGCATATCTGGCAAAAATTTTTAGAGAGACATTTTTTATTGGGAATTTAATTTTCTATAAATATATGTGCCGATGATTTTTTTTACCTTGATAATTTGCATTGACGTAAAAATGAAAACACATATAAAAAATCGAAATTAAAGATGATAGACTTCTTAATATATTTTCGATATACTTTCCAAAAAAAATAGTCGATTTTTTTGGCCCAGTGTAATTTTTACGATTTTGAAAATTTTAATTTTGTAGGAATAGGAATTATCTTTCATTCTTCAGTTGAGCCACGGAATTGTTATTGCAGAGCCGCATGCGGCTCTCAAACCACCATTATTCATTTTTACAAAATCACATTAGATTTTTTCGCTTATTTTGAACTGTTATACTGTTTATATGGTGCATAAAAATTGTGAAATAAATTTACAAATGTAAATGTGAAACAAATTTGAACAAAGGATTGCTTAGCAATCGAAATACGTGCCTGGAAAAATACAATTGTTTGAGCTTTTGTTCAAATTTATCTTTATAGTTTACTTTTGAAAACTATTTTGCATAAATATGTTACATATAATCAGTCATTATTATAGTTTTGAAAGAAAATAATTCTTATCTTATCATTTTTTGAGAACTACGGGAAAATATTTTGTTATAGGGTTTTCAACGAAACAAAAATGATAAAAAAACATCAAGTCTTATAAAGTAAGTGGATAAAGCTGGAAACGGTCCAGCAAGCTTTCATTTATTGGAGTATGGAGCTTTTTTATCGTTGAAGGCTTTCGGATTAGTTTTTCGTTTGAATCAATTAGTGGTGTTTTTTTTTTTGGATGTTTTTCTGCTTTCATCCATCAACGTCGAAAATTGATAAATTGATGTCCTCATTTCGAAATGACCATAGAGACTAGCAGTTAGGTGAATGTCCAAAGGTGCACACCACACCACACCATACCATACACCATTGTACACGTCGGACAATTCTTGGAATATTTTCTAACATATTTTTTCTGTCGTCATTTTTTAAGGCCATCGTTCACACTTATCCGTAGAAATGGATTTATTTTCAAGCTCCCCAAAGACATTTTTACGACTAGAAAGGGATGCCAACGGTTGTAAATTTTCACATACACATTCAAACAAAACCAATAAAAACTTTTACAGGCCAAGTAATAGCTTTACGACAAATAAACAGGCATGGATTTTTTGTTTCCTCCTTTTTCAAAAAAAAAAAAAATAATATTGTTATTTGGTCTAAAACTGGAAAAAAATAAAATCAAACTCAACAAATATTAATTTTCTTTGAGAGGAAAAATTTGGAGATAATTATAGAAAAGTAGTGTGGAATTCTCAGATAAAAATTAGTTGATTTTTTTCTCGTTCGGTCGTAAGTTTAATTTGACTTGATCGTAATTATTTGATGAGCATTTGGGTCACACTCGCGGGTATTTCTCGATTAGTATTACACTTTATAAATTAATATTTATTTGAGTTTCGACTATTCAGTTTGTTTAATCGAAATACCGAACGAATTGGTTGCTCGATTTTCAATTAAATTTTACACAGACACCATACAGATACAAATTGACTAATCTATAATTATTGTTGATGTAATTTGAATTAGTTAGGTGGTGGAAATGAACTTGCTGTCTATAAAATTTGAATTATAATAGTTTAATATGCATTTTTCACTTGCGAGGACAAATATTTTTTGAAAAATTTCTATAAGAATCAGCAATTTTACTTCTGCTAATTCAATAGAGCGAAAATAAATCTTTTCTATACAGTTAACACTGCATTTTCTAGGTCTCAACAGCGAAAATAAAACGAATAATCAAGGCGAAGTTGCTGAGCAAATTTCTGTGCCCAGCTTTTCAAATTACCATATAGCCAATCCAAGATTTCATCTGTAGTTGAATCTAAAAATTTAAAAAAAAATCCCTAAAACTGTGATTCAAAAGATATTATAGAGATTTCAACCTTGAATTTACTACGATGATTGTTTCTGCCTTATTTATTGATTCAATTTGGAGTTAGTGGGAAAAATTGCATCAAATATTAACACTGATGAGTCAAAGTTAGAAAGCAAATCCCAATTCTCGACTCTGTAATTTCATACAAAATTTTCTCCATTTTCCAGACCAAATTTATCAGGTAGGACAAAAAAAAAATCGTGACTTTATTTAATATGATACCAGTTATTCCTTCAGATTTAAAAAGATCCCATTTTTCAACATTTTTCAACCAGATTAGTTTGATCAGATCCCATTTTTCCCTGACGAAACGTTGGCGATAAAATAAATAATATTCCACAAGAAGCTTCGTCCTTATTGCTCACAATTTAATTATTTTATGTAGTAAAATAATATTTCTAAAATCTTTTCAAAGATTCGACCAAATAATTTTTTATCAAAATTATATTTTTTATCAATTTCTTCTTGTAACTTTAAGCCAATTTTCTGGTGGGAAGAATAGCATGGTGAAAGATTTCTTAATGAAGTTTATCCAATAGTTCATCTGGTGTCCTCTTTTTGAGTCTTTTTGGATAAATTATTAGTTTATAGGGCGATAAGATGATACGATATTTAGATCCTTTCCTGGCATTTGAATTATTACTACTTTTGCGTTTTTCCCTGAACCAAGCCATGTTTAAGTCCTATTATTGCATTAAAGAAGAGGAGAATTTTTGAAATCGCTATTTGAGGGAGCTTTTTTAATATTTTGGTGTTTTTTTGGTGATTAGTTTTTGTAGTATATTTTTAAAAGCTTTGGAAGTGAAAAATAATGAGTTCATAGAGGTTGACTCTGGTGCATTTATTAAGTCCAATATTTCCTTATATGTTGCATTGTTTGGAATAAACCAGTGATAAGTGGTTTGCCAAAAAAAGCTCTATTTTATCTTCGTATAAAATAATAAAATCTATAAACTCCAATATATGATATTTCAACACAATTATAGATTGGAGTAAAATAATATTTCTGAAATCTTTTCCAAGATTCGACCAAAAAATTTTTTATCAAAATTATAATTTTTATCAGTTTCTTCTTGTAAGTTGAAGCCAATTTTCTGGTAGGAAGAATAGCATGGTGAAGGATTTCTTAATGAAGTCCTTTCTGCTTGGATTTGCATTGCAAATCCAATAGTTCATCTGGTGTCCTCTTTTTGAGTCTTTTTGGATAAATTATTAGTTTATAGGGCGATAAGATGATACAATATTTGGATCCTTTCTTGGCATTTGAATTATGATTACTTCTGCGTTTTTCAGTGAACTAGGCCATGTTTAAGATCATTATTGCATTAAATAAGAGGAGGATCTTTGAAATCGCTATTTGAGGGAGCTTTTTTAATATTTTGGCGCTTATTCGATCTATTAAAGGTACTTTTTGGGTGTTAAGTTTTTGTAGTATATTTTAATGGCTTTAGAAATGAAAAATTATGGGTTCATAGAAGTGGACTCTGGTGCATTTATTAAGTCCAATATTTCTTTATCTATTGCATTGTTTGGAATAAACCAGTGATAAGTGGTTTGCCAAAAAAAGCTCTATTTTTTTTTCGAATAAAATAATTAAATCGATAAACTCCAATATATGATAATTCAACACAATTATAGATTGGTTAAGGTTTGGAAAATCTTCTAAAGGGGTAGCTTGACAATAACGAAAACAAATTTCTTGGTTCTCACCCCCGACATTGTCAATATAACCGACATTAATTATGTCATGTCGTGTCTCGATAATCAGATACGCTTTCCAACAAAATGCATTATGACAAATTTTTCAAAACGCTCCAGGGGTTGCGCTTGTGGTCAAAGACAACAAACGAAAAAAAAATTAATGATTTTCGATAAGAAAATATGTTAAAAGTTAAAAACAAAAAGAAAAATGAGGTGATGCAATTTACTTTTTTCCACACATTTACAACGGGGGTTGGTTTCGACCAGGGTGACAGAGGGTGGAAGGAAAACAGATTGTTCGATACAAACTAGATAATATAAGCCTCGTAAATAATTCGACGTGTGAAAACACATGTTGCAATCGGAGGGTGGTTGATAAAATTTTTAACCTCTTTCGTTTAGTTGCCGACGATATGGTGGGTGTTGTGGTTTTACAACCCCCCCGTGTAATTTAATAGATTTGAGCCACAGATTTAACCTGGTTTGGTTTGGGGTTGCATTCGTAAATTTTCTTAATTATTTTTTTATTTCGTGTAACTCTTATCGGCCAATCGAGACATATGGGACACAAAGAATGGTCATTACCTTTACAAAACATAATCAACCTATAATATCAACCCCTAGTAAAATTAGCGTAACGAGAAGATAATGTAAAATCTAACTGTCCATTAGGTAAATAATTATTGCATAATTAATCATATTGTTTGGCCTCAATTATTTCAGGAAAATTGTCTACGATTTTGGTGAACAAATCTATTGATTTCAACCCTTTAATTTGGTGCCACAAAAAAACCACTAAATTCTCCAAATTGGAAAATTATCAAATAATTTTTAGAGGCAACATTGAGATAATGCAATACACCAATCGGTTATAGTATAATGAAGCGTGTTAATTTTCTATAGAGAAACGTAACCTTCGTTACATAATCCATAATATCAACCAAATATCAATGTCATACACAATACATGACGAAATCTTATTGCATTTATTTTTCAGACTGCAAATTACTAGGTCAAAATGCTGGCAAAACTGCCTATTCATTCTTCTATAACTTGCACTTAAAGCCTTTCACACAATACCATCAATGCAACGTGAGCAACCTAATGCAATGTTGCATTTGCATAGCAAAAGATACAATGCAAAAATTGTTTGTAACTTGTTTGAACTTTGGCGAAAAAATCACGTCAAGGTTGTTTCTAATTTCGCCAAAATAAAAATCAATTGGATGGTTTAAGGTTCAATCGCTAATTTGCGTCAAATGTCAAGATGAATTTGTGAATGGTTAACTTCAAAAAAAATCATTTGTAAAACTTGAATTTTGAATTCACTTATTGCAGCATTGTATATTTTTGAAAATGAGAACTGCAGTTTTAAACGGATAGCTATATTTTTAATTAGAGCTTTTGTGCTTACAGTTCAGGATATTTTTGGTGAAGAAATGTATATTTTGTATCCCTCTTAAATCTTTAGGCAAAACTGTGTATACAATATATAGAAAATATTGCGGTCCAATTTATGTAGTATAATTTAATATAATAATATTTAAAAATCATACCATACATTTGAACAGAAGTTCAAACAAAAATATTCGTGACGTATTGCCCAGGTACGTATTTTGATTGCCAAGCAATCTTCTTCAGTAATCATCAAGTAGTTGGGATCACTCCGTAACTTTCGGTGTAAAAGAAAATCAATATTTACCCTTGAATGAAATTCATGACCTAAAATTAAGATAATTGTTTGGGTAGTTTTTCTTTTTATGGAATATATTTTGAAACGATTGATATATTAGTATACGTTTCTAAAATAAAATAACTATGAAACAGCCCCAATCCAACCCTTAAAATTGGTGGAAAAATAATTTTTTAAATGTAAAAAAAAAATGAGAAAAAAGCAGCATTGGTTTTTGTCTCAAAAGATTTTTTATCAAACTTTTTTTGGTGAACTAATCATTTTTGACCGAAATTCAGAAAATTTTATAAATTATTTCTTTTGTGATAGTTTATGTAAGATTGCATTTATCTGCCAAAAACTGCATACAAAATCATAAAGAAATGATTTCACCCTTTTAAACAATAGAATTGAAAATTTTTGAGTACAAAACCATGAGCAAAGGGGATGTTTCTTGATGATAAGCACTAATAGATTATTATTCTTTGCCAATTTGGAAAATATAGACTTTTATTATGTGATTTACCTTCTCAAAGGACTAAATTAGATTTTTTTTGTGGAAAATTTTCCACCTGAATCAAAATAAGATTTTTTCGCTGACTTTGAACAGTTATACTGTGTATACAATATATAGCATATATTGCGGTCCAATTTATGGAGTATAATTTAATATAATAATATATAAAAATCATACCATAAATTTGAACAGAAGTTCAAACAAAAATATTTGTGACGTATTGCCCAGATACTTATTTCGATTGCCAAGCAATCTTCTTCAGTGGTCATCAAGTAGTTTGGAACACTCCGTAACTACTTGATGAGCACTGAGGAAGATTGCTTGGCAATCGAAATACGTATTTGGGCAATACGTCACGAATATTTTTGTTTGAACTTCTGTTCAAATTTATGTTTATGGTATGATTTTTATAAATTTTTATATTAAATTATACGACATAAATTGGACCGCAATATTTTCTATATATTGTATACACAGTATAACTGTTCAGTCAACAAAAAAAAATTATTTTGACTTTAGGCAAAAGTCTACAAAACCCATTTTTTTTTTAAATTAAAAAGCCGATAATTTTTTATAGATTTTTAAAGTGTTGTCCAATTTATTTATTTTTGTTGAACGCATATAAAACCTTCCCCTATTCATTTAGATAGTGACTTGACACTTATATTTTTTTCAAAGGGTGAAAATACCTTAAAAAAAGCCTTGTCATCCCTTATCAAATAAAAAAATTCACAATAAATAATAAAATGAGTAAACTTGAAATTTGTTGTCATTTATGAAAAAAATAAATATCACCGTAAAAATATTAGTCATTGCATGAAATTTCTGGACACAATTAAATGGGTGAAAATCGTTTACGAGGAAACGCAAAAAAATCCCGTGAGAGAAACCACAGATTTTCGAGCGTTTTTTCTCCACTCATAGTTAATCTATTTGTGATTATTTTTTCCGGGTTTCACCCGGGGGATGGATATAATGATACATATTTTTTTCCCTGCAAATTTTTAATAGAATTTTTTCCCTGAAAATCATTCATCATTTTTTCCTTCACCATCTTCACAAACGCTTGCCACTTATTCTCCTTGTTAAATGGTTGCAAACCACCAGCAACTGTGTGAACCACATCGAAAATAATTTGTCAGATGAGATTTATTTTCAGTGTTTGAATATTTCGTGCCGATTTGAGACGACACCCATACATATAAAGTGTCATTTTTCGGATCGAATTTCAAAGAGGTGAAAACCGGTAGCCGATCAACGGCCCACCACAATTCCATGTCAAACAAACTGAAAATATTTTGATGAGCATTCAGCCAAAAACATTCCAAAAACAATCTCAAAGATCTATCAATTGCCTGACATCCGAGATGCCTCGAGGAGGCCAGAAAACATACAGCACGGGGTGCTGCCAGGGTCGAAAGAGGTTCGAGGACTAATTGGCCTGTTTATTTGTCAAATATTTGACTTTTAAATCCACCCCGAGAAGCCGAGCCGTAGGACAATGAGGGAAAAGTTAATTTTTACAACCCTCGAAGAGATTTAGTATTTTTTGGCACCCCCACAAGCTCAAATGGATGATCCAAAAGTCAAAATATCCTGCTGCGCGTTCACAAGGTTTATTTATGGCAATAAAACTCTCCAAACTCTGGTCCTCAACGTAAATTTACATAGAAGACTTTGGGGATATAAAAACGATGATTCAGAGTAACTATGAAAATTTTTCTTGGATTTTGGAAACCATAAAATGGTTATCCTTCGAAACAATTACGACTTGAACTGGTCTCTCTCTCTCACACATTGAAAAAATCAACCCCAAAAAAAATAAACTATTGGGACACATAAATCAAGGAAAAGATACGTACGAAATTAAAGAAATTATATAAGATTTTATAAGAAAACAATATTAAAGAAAAATTATTTTTAAGTTTTGTGTAGTTGATACATAAAAAAATGGTTTATTAATATGAGCCAGGGATTTGCTGATTGTGTGTGAAGTGGAGGTGGGGACCAGTAGAAAGATTTTTTTTCTTCTGATATTTAACAAAGATATTTAATTTGCAAAAGTGTAAATTTCCTACAATTTGATCATTTCTAATAGCATTAAATATATGAAATTTTGAGCTTTAAAAGTACGATTCCCGAACAGCACTGATTTTCTATTACAATTTATACAAAAATCGCTAAGAAATCACATCGAATTCTTGTCGAAACTTAAGTTGAGCAAACTGTTAAGTAATGAATTCATAGAGGTTGACTTTGGTGCATTTATTAAGTCAAATATTTCCTAATCTTTTGCATTGTTATTTGGAGTATACCACTATGATAAGTGGTTTGCCAAAATTATTTAAAAGCTCTACGTTTTTTTCGAATAAATAAATAAATAAAATCTATAGATTCCAATATATTTTCCCTCACCATGCAGAAAAACGAGTGGAAGATATAATTGAAGCAAATACTTTCGCATGTGGTCTACTCCCCAGATTTGACTCATTTAGATTATTACTTATTAGCATCGACGGAAAAAAAAATCAATTGGATGGTTTAAGGTTCAATCGCTAATTTGCGTCAAATGTCAAGATGAATTTGTGAATGGTAAACTTTTAAAAAATCTTTTGTAAATCTTGAATTTTGAATTCATTTACTATTTAAACTGCAGTTTTAAACGGATATATTTAATTGTTCATATACTTTTATTGTTAGAGCTTTTGTGCTTACAGTTCCGGAAATTTTTGGTGAAGAAATGTGCATTTAGTAACCCACTTAAGGCTTTACCTCAAAGTCTACAAAAACCATTTTTTTTAATTAAAAAGGCAATAATTTTTTATAGATTTCTAAAGTGTTTTCTAATTTTCTGTATGATTATTTCCTTCACCATGCCGAAAAACGAGTGACAGATACAATTGCAGCAAATACTTTCGCATGTGGTTCATTCCCCAGATTTGACTCTTTTAAATTATTACTTATTAGCGTCGAAGAGTTGGGACTTGTAAAGCAGCATTTCTTATCTTATGAAGATCTACAAAAATGGATCCATGGCAGATTTTGACTCAAAAAATGATCAATTTTTTTAGCATGGTATCCTCTATTTGCTGCAAAGATGACAAAAATGTATAGCTAATAGAGAAATTGTTTTGAATCAAATATTTCTTGTGAAAAGTTGGAAAGCTTATTTTTCAGGAAAAAATCGTTTTTTTAACTAACACACCTAGGATAGTACCAATGTATCATTAGGCTTCTAGAAATATACCAACTGTTGATTTTTGATCACAATTTGTATAAAAATCGCTAGGAAATTATATCGAATGCTTGTCGAAACTTACGTTGACCAAACTATTACGCAATTGAAGTTTTTTAAGGGGTTTTAAATGATTAAAAATGACATGGAAAACGAAGAACGTAAGTGATCACCGAAAAAGTTTAAGGATATCAAATTGTAGGAGTTGTTGGATAAAAATGGGAGTTAATCGCTACAACAACTTGCGATACTAAATTTAAACGAAGCTTTAGCCCGAAAAACGACTTGAATATTAAAATAGGCATTTTAAAGTAATTTTTGTTGATGATAATTTCCTTCACCATGCAGAAAAACGAGTAAAAGATATAATTGTAGTAAATATTTTCGCATGTGGTCTATTCCCCAGATTTGACTCTTTTGGATTATTAATTATTAAGATCGAAGGGTTGGGATTTGTACAGCCGCATTTCCTTTGTTACGAAGATCTACAAAAATGGATCCATGACAAATTTTGGCTCAAAAGATGATCTATTTTTTTATTATGGAATCCTCAAATCGCTAGAAAGATAGCAAAAATATAAAGCTAATAGAGGAATTATTTTGAATCAAATATTTCTTGTGAAAAGTAGGAAAGCTTATTTTTCAGGAAAAAATCGTTTTTTTACTAACTAGGATGGTACCAATGTATCATTAGGCTTCTAGAAATATACCGACTAAAAATTCCCAAAAAAATCGATTTTTTTTCTCTTCTAGAGAAAAGTGGTCATAACCACCACCATTTTAACAAAACGACGGGACATAAGCATTTCTCGACAAACAAGGGTTGTAAATTCTAATCCACCTTAAGCACAAACCTCGATTTACTGATTTACAAGACCTCGACAGTGACTTTAAATACGACGATAATGACGAGAAAAATCCACCTAACAAGTAAACAATTTTCACCCCTCACTATCCACTTGAATATACAAAAAAGCTCTCACCAACCCCCGTGCAATTTTTGTCGTCCAGCGACAAATTAAAGCCGACATTTGATTAACTATATCACCACGAAAAAAATCTTCGATTCTTATCGCGAAAATTGAGTTTTTCTTGCAAGCTTCAACCCCCTGCAAACCGGATAACGAGAAAGAAAAAAAAATGTCACGCAAGCTCACAGCTTTAAAGCTCCAAGTAAGATGGCGTGCTTGGTGTTTCTGATATAAATATAGATGACGTGTCAACAACCATTTATTAAACGAATATTACTTACGTCTTTTGTAATTTCGTGACCATATCAAATATACAATCGTATTCTCACCCTCTTTCAGGTAATCTATTAATAAATATGATTTGACAAGGATCTTGTTTTGTTTAGACGGAATTAGGATTTTAATTTTTCTTGAAATAATTATTACAAGTAAATGGTTAGGAGACCAGTTTAAAGCTTTAAATGTTTTCGGGTGTTATTGAAAGGATTTGAAGAAGATATACTTGTAAATTGATTTGGGGAGAATACAACTAATAGATGAAGGAGTAACGAGGAAAAAAAAAAAGTCAAAATCAATCAATGTAGTTTAATTAAAATTGTCAAAACCTTTTCCAGTGATATTAATGGATCCACGTAAATTGAATTTTCAAATTGAGGTCATTTCGATGAGCTTATTTATTTCGATTCATCCGTTTTACGTATCCCAAAATTAATTAAATTATAATTTATAAGTTGGAAACGTTCGTTAGTCCATGCTCTCTGTAAATGCTTTGTCAGTGTCGGTAATATTCTCACCAGTCCGTCGATCACATATTTCATTTGGTCCGTCGTCCGTCCAAATGTCCATTTGTCCGTCTGTGCATATATCCCACATATATATATATATATCAATAGGCTATTAACCACGAGGTCGGCCGTTCCTAGATAGACATCGCACATTTGATTGAACACTCGGATATGTAACAACCATTTCCGGATGGAAGAGCCTACAATTTCCGGTTTGTATTTGGTACCTGGCTTTGGTACATATGGAGTGACCATGTGATGCATGAACAGCATTACGACTGCCTCTCGATAGAGTGACCGCAAACGATTTTCCCGATGACAGTCCGCCTCGCCATTGCACCGAATAAAATAATTGGACATTTTTCATTTGCCAAATTGACAGACGCAAAAATGGAAAACCATAGAAAATCAATCAGTAATTTGAAGTTTGCCGCATACCAAGTAATATGGTCTTGAAAGATTTTCTAAATTAGTTTTTACAAGGAAAGATTCCACAAAATTCAAATAAAAAAATCAAGTTTCTAAAGTAATACTTCTTTACCAGAGTTAGAAGAAAAATACTGAGCTTTTTTCATAAAAGCGTTAGAACCTTTATAAGTGTCAGTAAGTATAAGAATTCATAATTTATGAAATTTGATCAAAGATTGGATGAATATGAATGATATGAATCGAAAAGTGATTATTTTATTTCCAAACTTGGCTCGTCATCTATTTGATACCACATTAATTTTTAAGTATACACCCATATTTATAAATATTTTAAGTTATAGTAGATGTACTCTATTATTATAAAGAGGAAAGATTTAATTGTTTGTTTGCTTTGAAAAGTCTTCGAAACTACTTGGCCGATTTGAAAAATTCTTTCATTGTTGGGAAGCTACACTATTTCCGGTAAACATAGGCTATATTAAATATTCAAAAAAAATTAAAAATCCATACAAGTACTCCTATTAATGTGTGAAAAAATTACCAAAAAAACTTTCTTACCTCGCGTGCGCTGGTGATTTAACTAAAGAACGGAACAACCGAATTCAATGAAACTTTATATTAAGATACAACACAATTACCCACACACGTTCGGCTACTTATAATTCCTTAAAAATAATAAGGGAATGTATCCCCTACGTAAAAACTGAGGGATGAAAAAAATAATTTATTTTAGATAGACGAGTTATATATCATTGGAAAGGTATTTAAAAGTTAAAAAATGATCTGTATTAATATTTTTAGTTGAACTAATAAAAAGCACAGCAATTTAATTTAAAGTACAAAAAATTGCCTTTTTGAAATATAAATGTTTTTATAGATATTAATCTGACAGTAAACTTCTTTTTTTTACAAAATTGTTATAAATAGATCCTTAGGGTTGCTCAGTAAGGAAATATTAACGAAAAAAATGTAATAGTAATAATAATAATAGTAATAAAGCTTAAAGTAAATACGTTTTTAAAACCATGCATATATAAAATTATGTATTTTTTTAACCCCTCTGACTGATGAAATTTTAATATTCGGTGTATTCCTTATAGGAAGTAGGCATGTGATAAGATTTTTTTTTTTAAAATTCCTACCTAACAGACAAGGATGGATTCAGGATTTTTTCTTGGGGGGGGGGTACAATATCTTTTATTTGCAAGTGCGTGAAAGGGATCCCAAAAAAAAAAATTCATCGCAATTCCAGTCAGAAATCATCATAATGATAAAAGAAATTTAAAATCCTCTTCCAGAGCAAAAGGCATACGCCAAATCGTGTATGGTGAACTCTGGACTATCCCATATGGTTTAATTATATAGTTGAAATTCAGATATTTTAATAATAAGTTTATAGATACATAATGGTTATACATGATTATGGGAGAACTGGGTTTCGTGCAATTGTACAAATTTCAATTTCGCGGTTGTGTTGTACAGTGCAATAATGTAATAGTTTTTGGAAAAAGGCTCAAATTGATTCACAAGTAAATCAGGCCATAATGAAAATTTACCACCAAAAGAACAAACAATACGATATAAGAACTGAATTAACAAAAAAATCGTGAATTAAATTAAAAACAAACTAGAAAATGCAACCTTTTTAGATATTGATGTCGCTAATATCATTTAATCTATTATTTGAGAAACTAGTAACTTTGTGAAAAATATTCTCAGTTCAGCAGTGATAAAACTGGCAAATAGTAAAAACTTGCAATTTAATGAAAATAAAATGACAGTTGAGACCAATGACAACAATCAGTTAGTTCAAAATTGAGGCAATAATTGTTTTCTGCCTTGGCTGCCGTACTTGCCTATTATGTTGATATTAAAAGTAAAATTTGTGCTTATAATAATATCATATTTTAGTTATCACAAACTACTAATAACTGATGTGCCATTTCGGGCACTACTGGATGATGCTAAGTGGATTATGCTAAGTGGATTAAAAAAAAATTTAATAAGCATAACTTTTGTTTTTAAATTTTAAAATTAATCAAACAAATCTTTCAAATTGGTTGATTCATTAGGTATATTTTTGGATTTTCATTTCTTTTTTCTACAGAATCTTTGGTGCACTTATCTTTGAACTTATGGGACAGATTGAGACAAATTATCGGAGAAAATAAATTATTTTTAATGAAAACATTTAATGGTTTGTGAAAATGATAAAAATCAATTGTTCAAAATGGATCATTCTTTTGTGAAAAATTGCTGTAGATTAGTACAAGCAATATAGTTGGGAATGCAATGGTAGGTATGGCATATTTTTCGTTCTTCGATAATTTTTAATTTTTGTTCTTATACATTTAATGACTCGTGTTGCGCATTTCTTACCGTTTGAAAAGCAAAAGGGAAAAAAGGTCTTCCATGGCGATAATTTTATACACGCGTAAATATAATATGGACATGCAGAGGTATTTACAATGATATTTGTGCATATATATTGTGCAGGTGAAGTTATGATGTAGTGTGTCGCTCTTGATATTGTCGTCGTAAGAAAAGTAACCACCGGAGCGCGATTATTTCCTGGAAGCGGCGACATTGTGTCGACTAATACGCGTGGCCGAAACACGCTCTTTGTGCCCATGCGGCCCCCATAAACTATTCCCTCCCGCTCGCCCATTCGAATTCCTTCGGCACATCGGCCATTAATATACAAACAGCCCAAGAAAAATCATAGTCTAAATTAATTTTTATTTTTTCTCTCCAATAGTTATTATGAAGCCAACGGAAGATTATGAAGAAACTAGGTATTTGGATTGTTGAAAATTTTAATGGCAAAAAAATGGTTTTATGAGGACACTCGGGACCAATTATCTGTCTTGCCTAATAACTCGTCGATTTTGGGACCTCCCGTCGTTTGGTTCCTCGAAGTCTATCGTAAAGCCGCACAGTGAGGGGCCGAAGATTTTTTTTTTTTTTTTTGGTCTTCTTCTTCATAGTCGGCCCCAAGGGCACGATCTTGTCTCGTCGTTTAAACACGAGACTTCTGTGTGGCACGTTCATCATCCCTCTGGTTCAACAATCAAAAAGTCAATCTTTATTAAATTTGAGCCAAAAACATTTATGCACACTTAATGTATAACAACAACAATATTAAATGAATTATATCAACTTTAAACTTTTGAGACCCAATTTTCAAGTATTATCCTTTAGAAAATCATTCGATTTACTCGGAAGTCTCCATTTAAAATTGGCACTACCTAAAGTTTGGCAATCACTGATTTAATGGAAGTTTTCTCAAATGGTGAGACTTAAACTTCAAAATAAAATAAAACTAAGTGATAAATTTGGTAAATATTTAAAGATAATTGGAGAAAAATATTCCAAAATATCTAACATTAAAAATTTTCCTAATCAATCATTTCCTTCTCTGGTTCAAAATAAAATTCCTAGATTATTAATTTATGGATGTTATCGATAACTTAATGCACTCCCATCGAAATTAAAATGAATAAAAAAGTCCGAACTCATTAATTTTTGTAGGAAAATGCATAGTTTGAGGATCACTGACGTAATGAAAATCCGTATTTTCCCAAACAGTAAATATTGGAATTCTATAGAATGAAAACTGTGGAAAATATGGATCTTTGATTTGCTGTTGCAAACGAGAAATCTTAAAAAAAGTACTATTATTTATTCTTCAAAAAGATCTTTGATAAAGGAAAAACTAAATTTTCCAATACATCAAAAATATATTTTTCTGATACTGTTTAGAATTAGTAAACATTTTGTGGATGAATGAAGACGTTGGCTAACTTAGGCATTAGGAAAAAAAATATACAAATTTAAGTATTGGCCTTTAACTTGGTTCCTCAATTTGAGTACCAGCCAAAAATTCCAATCATTGTTTTCCTCCTAAGTCCTTGCAATTTTCCTTTTACAACTACCAATATTCTTATCATATCTACTCTTATCACAAAAATGGCCACAAAATCACCACATTGATATTTCTTCTTTCTTTGTTATCTTTTTTCGATAACTATAACTCAAATTTCAAAGATTTAAGAGCTTTGAAAGATTAAAATTTTGTTTTTTATTTCCTGAGGCTTTATTTTTTCGATTAATGCAAAGCTCCATCATAATACTATAGCAATGGTTTCACGAACTTAAAACTATGTAAATATTAGAATTCATTTAAATTTTCACTGTTAATTTTCTAATTTTCTTTTATTTTTATTTTTCTACTTGTACTGTTTCAATAAAAGTCGAAGTTTTCGGGATTTCACCATGATCTGTCTTCGATAATAACCAAACAGTTCATTTTCGTCAACAGTATTTAATGGCATGATGATTGGTCCATAGATATTAAAAGGAATGAACAATAACCTGAATCCTTCGTGGCTTCATTTCCCAATCTTTATGGTTTTGATGTCTTTTCCATTTTGATAAATCATTCAAACCCAAGTTAGCGATCAATCGTTTGTTTTCCTCCAATTTTCGAAGAAGATTTTTTAGTTTCCTCAACTGTATTCGATCAAAAATCAATCGACCACTATGCACTATTTGAATAAGGCCTCTTGAATTTTCTATTGTTGGTCAGTTCCAGAGTATCCCTTAACAAAGACTAGTAGAAATCAATACAATAATGGCTTCATTCCAAAGACCATGATATCTTTGTTTCATTAAAGATATGTCCTGATGGAATCTTTCTTCAACCTCATCAATGAAAGCTCCATAATTTTGAGGAAAAAAATCAGGATCAGAGCAAAAAAATGAACTTTAAAAGACATGTTTCATCCAAGTTGATAGTATTGTTTTTTATTAACAAAATGTATCATCTCTCTTGTCCCTAGAAATCCATGGATAATCCCTTTAAAAGCTTATCAAGCTTCTATTGCTTTGCCCTAAAGAATTTGACATTTTCCTGGATTTTTAAATCTAGTATCCTTTACTACATCCCGAATTCGTCGATCAAAGATTCTTTCCATAAGTTATACTTTACTGAATCCATGGGTCCATTAGTCCTGGAAGCTAAAGAACTTCTCGATCCAAAGCTTTGACTTAAATTTTAGTTGATCAAAGTTTTGACTTCTTGACTGAAAAATGTAACAATTTTAACAGGGATATGACAAAATTTGAGGCAACAATGGCAAAGAATATGAACTTATAAATATTCTGAGTAGGGAACCAACCAATTCAGGTGAGTAAACTAATAAAAAAGGCATTTTTTTTGATTCTAAGAATCTAAATATAGTCAGATATGTTACTTTATCTTATAAAACAAGACCCAAAAGGTCATTTCAAAGATCATTTTCGTATTTAGTAGGTCAAAATACTATTAAAAATTAGCCTATAGTATAGGAAAATTACTATTTTTTTCAAGTGGGATATTATTCTACAATACTCGTAAAATACCTATAAAATTGTATGTCCTAAATTTTATTTGAACCTCAACTTTTATCTTTAATAACTTTGAAAGAAGTAAATTAATCGAAAAATTCCTAAGACCTTTTTTGTAGAACACTTGATTTCCTTCAGGAATATATAAAAATTAAGCCCTTCATTTATTGTTTAGAAAAGTCTCAGTTTAACGCTCAGTTCAAAGCTTGATCAAAAGAAAACAGTTGATCTGAGGAAATTTAATAATCAGACCATTTTTGTTGAACATTCAAAGACTAAAAGAACATCGGATGATTACTTTTGCGCCTAATAACTCCCGAGTATTTATGGAAGCTTATGGGATAAGGATTTTATGAAAAAAGTAAAAGTTTAGGTAATTTGATGCAACAATTTGAGTATGAAATGTTGCAAGTTGCACATTTTTTTCCATGTGCAATGGTCATCAAGTTTAACGACGACGATCGCCACCAATCAGAAGGGTTTTCATTTGAACCTCAACTTTTACCTTTAACAACATTGAAAGAAGTAAATTTATCGAAAAATGCCTAAGATCTTTTTTGTAGAACACTTGTTTTCCTTCGGAAATATATAAAAATTAAGCCCTTCATTTATTGTTTAGAAAAGTTCAAAGTTTTAAAAATCAAATTGTAAAAACAGATCAACGTTCAAAGATTGATTAAAAGGGAAACACAGTTGATCTGATGACATTTTATAATGAGACCTTTTTTGTTGAACATTCAAAGACTAAAAGAACATGGGATGACTACTTTTGCGCCTAATAATATCTTATAACTCCCAAGTATTGTGTAGTTTATGGAATAAAAATTTTATGGAAAAAAAGTTTAGATTTGATGCAGCAATTTGAGTAATGTTGCAAGTTGCACATTTTTTTTTCCTATGTACAATGGTCATCAAGTTTAACGACGACGATCGCCGCCGATCAGAAGGGTGACGGTGTTGATGACGATGATCCGGATGACACGGGTGACATTTTTTATGGACGATTCCGGTGCGGCGATGTCTTCCGGTGTCCGGTCCGCATAAACCGGAACGCGACAATATATGTATGGATATAATATATAAATAATAGAAGCACATATACCTCACTTTAAACTCTTGGATATGATCATATAACATTATAGGTGGCGTCGTATTTACAACGATGACATCGCCGCACCATCCCACCCGGCTTGCTGCAGATTAACATCCTGTTTCCGGTTCCAATCTCTATATATATAAACATTTTCACTCTATGAACAAGAAAACCGAGGAAGCCACGAAAATGAGGCACCCTAATTTTTTTTTTCACAATCAAATAACGCAAAAAAATCTTCATTATATTTGTATTCTTTCTGTCTTCTTCAATTCCATCACTTCATTAATTTTAACGAGCATTTTTTGTTCAAATTAGCAAATACCATTCATACACAAAAAGGGTTGCAAATTATCCCCTTTAAAGTTCCTTTTTTCTCTTTTGAAGAAAACAAATCTCTCCGGTAAGGGCACCGAAAGTATTTTCACATACATAAGAGCCAAAAATAATTGGAAAAGCGGCCGTTTTTTGTCTAAGCAGGGGGATGATTGTTAAAAGTAAATTTATTATTCCGGGGCATTTAAAAAATTCAATCGAGAACAAATCAAACAATAATTGTTTGTGAAACGTAAAATAAACCAAGCGGGGGCAGTGTACGTTAAATGATTTATTAATGAGCTGCATGTGATGGAAGGGGATGAAGAGGCTCTCGCATTGGCATCGGCATCGGCATTGCATCCCTCTGCTTGTTTGTTTAAATGTCGGGGGATGATTTTTCCAAGGAGTGCAGAAGAGAACTCGTGAAGGCGATGATGGTGTTTCTGTTCGTTTATCTAAAGTGGTTTGTCAAATATTTACCGGACTTTATAGGTTCATCATGATTTTTCATCCCTCATCGTATTTTTTTTCGTCCCTCGTTGTAAAGTGGATGTTTTCCTTGTTGGATGATGACATGGCGATGGCCTTTGTAACAATGTGTAAATTTAATCTCCACTTGTTCTTCATGATTTATTTTTTTCATGCTTTGTTTAAATATTATGACAAGTCCTTGGCGATTGTTTTTTTTCCTTAATTTGGATGCACCCGATGCAAAAGCTCATATTGATATAAAAGTTAAAATTCTTAAAAATAAATATGCAAATTGTTCACTTAAATAATGAAAGATTTTATATTATCTATACCATATAAATAAAATTGGAATGTCTGTTTGTAATATTGAAATAACCACCTTTTACTACATGGATATATGAGTATTAGGATGCCCGTTATTTCCCAAATTGATATTTTTACAGCGATCGTCCCCTGAATGTTTAGTTTAAGATATAAAAAAAATTATCCAATACAAGTAAGCTCTTAATTTCTTGATAAAACCGTACCGGAATTATGTTACTTTTACTATTTAAAAAACAAGGGATTATTTGACTTATTACTTTTAATTTTTTTTCTCAGAAACAAATGAATCAAAAGATTTAAAATTAAATTATTCTGACGTAAAATTTAACGCCCTACAAAAAAGATATCTTATGAATTTTCGATTAAATCACTCTATTAAAAGTTATTCAACATTTAACTTGTGCCTAATATAAATCTTGCAATATTTTCAGCTTTTTGCTCATTTTTACTTTTTTTAACTATAAAATCATTGGAAGAGAAGATAAAAACTATTATCATTAGGACGTCAGTGATTATTTGTGTTAATTTTAAGGCTTGGATTGAAAATTAAACAAAAAAATCATTTTTTGACAATTAAGACAGGTGGCATAAGATCCGAATTCGCTATAGTCGTGGAATTCAATTTATCCAGGATAAATTTGCGTACTTTAATCAATATTTTGTACCTACGAAGTGAATTTCATACTAATTAATGAGACTATCGACAAAAGTTCAATTAAAATTCGAATTTTTACCACTTCACTTGACACCATCTATGATAAATTTCTCAGAACTTATAGTCATCAAATTAAATGTTGAATAAAATACAAAATACAAATTAAACAAATTAATTCAAGTTAAATGTTGAATAACTTTTAATGGAGTGCTTTAATCGAAAATTTATAAGACACCTTTTTTGTAGAGCGTTAAATTTTACGTCAAAAAAATTTAATTTTAAATCTTTTGATCCATTTGTTTTTGAGAAAAAAAATTAAAAGTAGAAAGTCAAATAATCCCATGTTATTTAAATGGTACAAGTAACATGATTCCGGCACGGTTTAATCAAGAAATTAAGAGCTTAATTGTATTGGATAATTTTTTTTAAATCTTAAACTACAAATTCAGGGGGCGATCGCTGTAAAAAAATCAATTTGGGAAAAAACGGACACCCTAATGAGTATATACAGTATATACACCAAAATAACATTTTTTTAAATTTTTGTCTGTTGGTCTGTTTGTTCCGGATAATCTCTGAAATGGCTGAACCGATTTTGACGGGACTTTTATTGGCAGGTAGCTGATGTAATAAGGAGTAACTTGTTGCAATTGAACTTTCAACAATCGAAATTTTTCATTTAATAAGTGTAATTAATAAATAAATAATTAAGTAATAATAAGTTTCTGTTTTTGTTATATCATATTAATAACAACATTTTAAATAACGTCATTTCACTTAATTAGTATGAAAGTTTATGTAGAAGATACTTATACCAAATACCAAAGAGGCGGTTTTTAATTTTTGTTTGTTTTTCAACAATCAAACTTTTTTAAAATCTAATTTTTATGAACGAATGATTGTGACCTGGAGCAATTATTTATTCTGCTGAAAAACATTAAGGGAGCAATTTTTTATCATATATTTCATTATCAATCAAAATATCAAATCTTCCAAACTAACTTTTCTTCGGTATTTAGAACAATTTGAAAACCAATTATTGTTATTGAAAATAAATAAAATATTCGAGTTTACTTCCACGCTTTCTATCTATTTCCAACAATTTTGTATATACAACGTCCAAATGAGCGAAATCGAATTGCTCTTTAAGTCATGATAATCAAAATAAAGGTCAAAATTTTTTTTCGTTTTACATAGTATTTTAAAATATAAATGCATATTTGGGTCGATGAAATTTGGAAAGTGTTTTCCTTATACGATGCAGATATATAATAAGATAGGGTTTTCGATAATTCCTCCTCTAAAAGAGTGAAAAATGGTAGCAAAGTTTGTACGGCAAAACGTCTAACAAACAATCGAAATTTAAAATTTAATTATCAAAGTACCGTTAAAGACGTAATTACCCTTTATTATAAAAGAAAGTTGGTTTAATATTAGAATCAGAAACTTATGATCTGCCTAAAAATTTAAACTCTGATAGATATATCTGAAAAAGTTAAGTTTATAAGTGAGCTTTAAGTTTTTTGGATTTCACATATTGTATACCTGAAAATTCGAAATACGTATTCACAAATAAATACATTAGTGAGCGAATATCGAGTAGCGAGAAATTCAGCGAAATAAAAGAAAATGGTTTAATTATATAATTGAAATTCAGATATTTTTAATAATTAGTGCATCGATACACAATGGTTATACTTGACTATGGAGGAACTGGGTTTCGTGCAATTGAACAAATTTTAATTTCACGGTAGTTTTGAACATTGCAGTAGTGTAATAGTTTTGAGAAAAAGGTTCATTCGGGAACAATGAAATGGGATTTCTACTAATATTCTAAATCGTGACCCTTTACTTCTGTTATTTTGAAGTAAGTGTTTTTATAACTTTTTACTGTTTTAAGTCATAATTAAGACCAACTTTATTGAACTTGACGATATTTTTTATGTATAGATACTGATTGATTTATGGATTATTTGGTTCACGGTAGAAATACCTATCGTAAGTATACGCAATTGAACATACTCTTTTTAGATATTTATAAATATTTTTTGAAAATTAATTGATCATTGCGTACAAATATTTTATTCTAAGCAACAGTTTATTAAATTTGTCTTTTTAAAGTTGACATAATAGTGTTTTTAGGCTTGATTATGTTTTTCGTAAAACAAATAAGAGAAATACAAATTTTCATATGCCACTACAAATAGCAAATCTAAAAAGAAAATATTATATACTACACCTATGTTACGCAGACGAAGTCGCGGAGATCAGCTAGTTTTAAATATTTTTATTTTAGTTTTACGCTTTTTTTTTTTGGCGCTTAAAGATGAATAAGTTCACAAATAGTTTTAATGGCGTTCATAGCAACCCTTTGAGATCCTAGATCTACATTTTTGCAAGATGACAAAAAGCAATGAAAGAACTTCACGCTCGCACCGATTCGTTGCGGGTTTTTCACGGAACTTATTCACGGCAATATTTTTTGCACAAATTATGATGAAAAATAATACTTCACAAACGTCACGGCCACATAAAAATAATCGCACGGAGAAAATAGAAGAGTAACTACAACAACAGAAAAAAAAACATTGGTTTCAACAAATAAAAATTAAAGCACAACCACAATTCTATGGCACAGTGTGTACCATAAAGAGGAAAATTCGCGAGACAAAATCGCTCGGCAAAATATTAAAAAAAACTTTGGTAAAATTAGAAAATATTTTCTTTACGGTTTTAATAAAAATAAAAAACTATTTTTTTTTTACTTATTTATTTTAATGTGGAGACTTTAGTTTTGGTTTTGGTGTCTCTGTTGGTTCGATTGAAATGTGACACGTGTGTACTTTTACGATAAAAATTCTCACGTGTACGCAACAAAGTAACGCCAATTAGGTACTTGTCGCATATTTAGAAGAACGGTCAAGTCATGGAATTCATCTCAAGAACCGTTCACAAATAAAAATAAAAAATAAGAAAAAAACAGCAAAAGACGTTCTAAGAACTTTGTTCATAAGTCATCCGCGCATTTAGGCTCGGAAAAAATCAATCATAATCAAATAATTTCTTGGGAATATTTATGACGGCCATTTGAATTTTTGACACCTTTAGTCCAGAGAAATTCACATCTCAACTAAATGAGATGTGATCTATCTTAATTCAGCTGCAACGGGTTGCATCTTCATCGCATTTACCATCCCATCGCGCCTTCACGAACCACTGTGATTTGTAATTGTCATCCGATGGATCGCCACATCTCAGAGGTTAATATCGAGCCACATTTATTGTGAGCATTCGACTTCAAAAAAAAAAAAAAAAAAAAATTAAAAGAAGAAAAAATTCTTCAAGGTGTTAAACACAAAAGCAGAGAGAAACACTTAGACGTACCGGATCATTTCGTGTCATCATCCTGCCATCATAAAAACATAGACACATTCTCCACGGAAATTTATCTTTTTTCCGTTTTGGACAATTTTTATAACATGAAAACATCTCAATAAAGCCGAAGGATTCTCTAATGTCCAAACATTAAATATCTCTCTCTCTCTCTTCAACATTCATCTCGTGGAAAATGTGCTTAACGCCTCATCTTCTCGACATTCAAATTGATGAGATAATCCCAATTTAAAAGCTCAAAGTAATGACGATTAATCAAAGTTTTGACCAAATAAAATTTTAAAATTTCAAGAATATTGTGAAAAAAAAAACCTATTAATACTCATAAGATAAACAGAAGGACCAGAAAACTGTTACGAAAAAAACTGCAGAAGAAATTCTGAGGAAAATGTTCCAAGGGAAAAAGAATATACATCTCTTTAATGACAAGAAATTTAGGGATTTTTCTACTTGAAAATTACCAGCCACGGCTGTAGTAAAAGGGTGATATTGTACTACAATGTCCCACTTGAAAAAATACTAATTTCACTGTACAACAATGAAAATATTTCTGGTTTACTAATAGCTAATTTTTAAATTAATGAATTATAATATATGTCCTATGACTAAATTTCTTCTTTATTACGACGCGTTTTAAGAGTTTTTGGCTATCATTGTCATTGGTCAGTTATAAACAAATTTTATATGGGTTGTTTGTTTTATATAATTTGTCGTTAAAGGTGTCATTTGGATTTAGTTTGTGGACTTTGTATATTTCACATTCTTCTAGGGTGTTCATATATGATCATTTCTTGCAAATATGTAGTGGCTTAAAATTTGTTTCGAACTTTAAGCATTGATGATTTTCGTCATAAAAGTGCTTTGTAACATTTAAAGTTGTACGGGAGATTATACAGGAATTCACTTTGGAGGAGTAAAATAGTGGAATTAAAATTGGTGGAAAGCGATTTTCCAACTTTCGATTCCTAGACGATTCAATCGTCAATGCGAACATAGAAAGAAAGTTATTAGACTTCATTCGAAGACTTCAAATCGTAAGTCAAAATTTCGCTTTAAAAACAATAAGACCAAAGATCATTGCTCGCGATAATGATCACAATTAGAATAAGAAAATAAGTTACCAAAATATGATAAGAAAACATTTTTTATGGATCTCAGTTTACGGATCCTTATTAAGACCGAAGGTCTTAATTGCGCGAAGAAAAATAACCCTTACAAAATCAACAACCATCATCCTCAAAAATAAATTTTAAATTGAAAAATATTATTTCCGAATTATAATTAAGAGTTATATAAAAAAATTATGTAAATAACTATCATTTTTTTGCGATATATCAATTATAAATCGAAAGAAAAACCGTTCCAAATGTTCTGTACTCAAATGTCACTTTAAACGAGAAATCCTAAGCTTACTTTGTACAAATCAAGGCACTGTAGTTATGGCGCAGAATGCATGGGCCAATCATAGCACACCATACAAAGCTCAATCTTTTATTCGACTAATCAGTGCATTTGTTACTTAAACTTTATAGATTTAAACCAATGACATGATTCTTTGATGTATGATTCTTATATCTTGTAAAAAAAGTAATAGGAGTAGTAGTAATAATTGTAGTAGTAGTGAAACTTCAAGTAAATATTTTTTTAAAACCGTGCATTCATAAATCCTGTGTTTATCTATCCCCCCTGACTGATGAAATTTTAATATTGGATGTATTCCTTTTAAGAAGTAGACATTTAATAAGATCTTCTTTTTTTTGGAAATTCCGACCCTAAAAGAGTAAAAGGGGTAACTAAGTTTGTATGTGAAAATGAAGAGTTAATCAACAATCGAAATTTTCAATTTATTAAGTGTAATTAATAAATAAATAATTAATTAATAATAAGTTTCTGATTTGTTATATCATTTTCACTACAGCATTTTAAATAACGTCATTTCACTTAATTAGAATGAAAGTTTAGGTTGTAGGTACTTATACCAAATACCAAAGAGGCGGTTTTTTAATTTTGTTTGTTTTTTAAAAATCAAACTTTTTAAAATCTAATTTTTATGAACCAATGATTGTGACCTGGAGCAATTATTTAACATTAAGGGAGCAGTTTTTTGTCATATATTTCATTATCAATCAAAAAATAAAATCTTCCAAACCAACTTTTCTTCGGTATTTAGTAAAATTTGAAAATCAATTATTGTTATTGAAAATAAATAAAATATTCGAATTTCCTTCAACGCTTTCTATCTATTTCCAACAATTTTGTATGTACAACGTCAAAATGTGCGATATTGAATTGGTTTTTAGTCATGATAATCAAAATAAAGGTCATAATTTTTTTCGTTTTACATTGTATTTTCAAATATAAGTGCATATTTGTGTAGATGAAATTTGGAAAATGTTTTCCTTATACGATGCAGATATATAATAAGAAAGGGTTTTTTTTATAATTCCTCCTCTAAAAGAGTAAAAAATGTGGCAAAGTTTTTACAGGATAACGTCTAATAAACAATCGAAATAAATAAATAAGTGTAATGTAAACACTACTTCCAGTAGATTAGTGCTGTAACAATAATAGTTAAATGAAAAACAAACTTTTTTTTGGTTGCAAATTTTTCCAAGTGTTACTAATTAATTTCACCAGCCTAAGGGATGCCGAGTCGGTGTGGCCAAAACACATAATCGAATTCGATGAGGGTAATTTTAGGTTAAATCTAATTACCTCTGGTTATCGTTAGGCAAATTTATCGTAGTACATATGGACAACAAGGGCTGGATAATGAATGAGTTTGAAGGGATGATGTTTCTCGATGCCGATGACGTCGATAATGATGATGAGCTTTATGGGTTTTCAGATAGAATAAACATAGTCGGCGATGGAGAACAAATAGCCATCGGGGACATCAAAACAAAACACAACATCCAAACATTGCACTGTCCGTTTTTTAACGTTTTACGTAACCACAGAAGCGTCTGGTGGTCGTTAACGAAAATCCCAAAACCCCATTCCGTCTTCAATGCAAACTTAACGAAATTAATTACGAACGACAAAAAAAAATCCAATTTCACCTCCTCACTGCGATCCAATCACAGTGAAGGACTTACGACGTAAAACAAAAACCAATTTTTCCATGACCTACGCGATCTATCTCGACAAACCAATTCTCTAATCTCACTTTTAAGTAATTAAAAAATAATAATTAAAAGTCAATCGACTATGAGACGATATACGTATATGAGTGGACCATCCAAAAAGGGTTAACGACACCGAAAAACTGTAGTCACAACCTTGAGTTCGGGACCCAATCAATCCTTAAATGTATTTAGAATATTTTTTTCCGGCTATGAGAAACCAAATGTGATCGAATCCCGACCAAAAAAAAAAAAATAAAAGTAAAAATATTAATTTATTTTTTCCACGAAAAAAACAGTATGTAAATAAAATCACCAAATCCGTTTATTTTAATTCGTTTTCTCTGTGTTTTTGTCGATTTTATTTAATTTTAATTGAAATGCTCCAAAGTGAATCAGTGAAGTTTTAGTATCGAATTTATCGGTCGGCTAAATAATTATTATTGTCGCTTTAACATGTCTGCTTTGCCTCCTCCCCCCGCGCACTACCCACTGGAAAAGCTTTGATAGGTGACTCCCTGATTTCCACATGCAGCTTTCATATATCACAGCACGCAGTATTGCCAACTGGTAATTCCTCCACTGGCCCCCATTCTCCCCCAATTTCCAGTAATAAACTCTCTTTGTGGCCGTACTATACTATATCCACCTATGTACGTTGACATTATTATTATTACTATTACTGTCAGCTTTGGTGTGGATTTGAAATTTTTGATTTTGTCAAAGCGGTCATTACTTTGTTTTTGTTAATGCATCATGATTTTCATGAAAAATTGGTGGAAAAAACTAAAGCTTTTTTCAATAATTCGATTCATTACACGTTGGTTTTTGATTTTTTAATTGAATCAATGCGGAAAATTGTAAACTAAATGTAAATAAAAAGCGCAATAAAAATTGAAAAAAAGAAAAAACAAATTGTTGTAAAAAGTGCATTGATTTTATTAGGTGGTGCATATATTTTTCAACATTGGTAAACCAATGCAAATGGGTCATTCACTCAATTCTCCAACGTCCAATCGTCATTGTATTGGATTAGAGTTTCTCAAACTTTTGTACAATTGTTTTACTCGGCTTAATAAATATCATGAATCTAAAATTTTAAAAGAAATCTTATAAAAAAATTTCAAAATCCAAGAATATATCTTTGCAAAGTGATCGAAGAAATATGCTCGAAATTATTTTTTCTACCACTGCTATAAAATCATGAAGACAAAACGTAGAAGAATGGCTCATTATTTGCGTAAAACGAGTGATGGAAGATTTTCTTCCGCCGTGGCATTTGATATTATTATTATTTCTCACAAAAATATTTTTACTTTACTGTAATTGCCAAAATATATTTACACAAGTCACAAACATTGCCAATTGATTGAAATGAGCTAGAAAAAGAAACTATATGATGTCATTGTTTAAATAAATAACAATTAAGTTTGATGCCTAAAAAAAAAATAAGGTAGAAACGAGAAAATTGAGAAGAACCATTAGAAATTTCGTACAAATTTTTCGATATACAACATAAAAAATGACTTAAATTTTCCCCCAAAAACCCTGAGAAATTCTGGAAAAATAAAGTTTACTTATACCTAAACTATTTTAGAACATAATAGGCAAATTAAGAATCATGAAAACAAACCACGTTTAAGGGATGAAATCGACCATCCAAGTGATGATGATTTTCGAACCAAAGGCAGTTTCGGATTCGTTATAACAAGCTTTTTCGAATTCGAAACAAAAAATAATTTCATCAAAAAAAAAACCGTGGGTTAACCATCGTTGATTTTTCACGAAAATCGTCAAATTTTCGATTTGGTTTTTCAGGATGCCAGTCGAAAGTTTAGGGCCATCTGTACATGCTGTGCAATTTTTTCCGAAAACAAATCACGTTTAAGGGATGAAATCACCCATCTAAGTGGCAAAAGAAATCATATAAAACCATCTAAACTTCAATCGCATGTAACATCGTTAAATAAGGGATGCTTTTCGAACCAAAGGTAGTTTCGGGTTCGTAACAATGTATAGAACGATGATATAATAATCTTTTTCGATTTCGAAACAAAAAGATTTTTCGTCAAAAAAAACCGTGAGTTAACCATCGTTGATTTTTCACGAAAATCGTCAAATTTTTGATTTGGTTTTTCAGGATTCCAGTCGAAAGTATAAGTCCATCTGTATATGCTGTGCAAATTTTTCCCAAAACAAACTACGTTTAAGGGATGAAATCGACCATCAAAATGGCAAAAAAAATCATAGAAAACCATCTAAACTTCAATCGCATGTAACATCGTTAAATAAGGGATGATTTTCGCATCAAAGGTAGTTTCGGGTTCGTAATAATAAATTAAACGAATTTGAATATCAAAATGTGGTGTTATGTTTCAATTTTTCTTTAAAATCGGTTTAATTTTTCTGGAGAACCTAATAGAAACTCAGGCAATTACAGGAGCTATAAAGAGGGTTGAGTTCTTGAGAAGTTACTGAAATATAAAGGAGGAAAACTAGACCAAGTGGTGAAAACTTTGAAATCTGTATAATGGATTAATGGCTACAATATACTGGAAAATGAAAGAAGATATGTTCTTTCCTGCTGAGGGGTGGCAA
Organism: Sisyra terminalis; assembly: GCA_958496175.1. NCBI lineage: Eukaryota > Metazoa > Arthropoda > Insecta > Neuroptera > Sisyridae > Sisyra > Sisyra terminalis. The sequence continues at coordinate 49,040,084 of OY292278.1, read as the reverse complement.
CACCATTCGTTGGTTCAGAACCAGTATTTGGGGTCCCAAAATTAACAGAAAAATTTGTTTAAAGTGACTTTATACTAATCATTGTTCTTTGTGAAGCAACTTTTAGGGGTGAAAAATCTGTAAAAAAATTTGTTAGTCAAGAAGCCGAGCAAATTTGAGCAACCGATGAACTATAGTTTTAGAAGAATTAATAGTTCCTTGACAAGTTCCCTACCAGGATCGAAGACTTTCAGCTCTAATATATTATCCTAAGATCTCATATAATTATTCATAAATAATAAGGCTCCAAGTGCAATGAATGAATAGATACAATGTTGAGCTTTTTTAAATCTCTTCCTAGTGAATCATATGGGAAAAAAACGGCTACATTATATAATTTTTGAAGAAAAGGCTTCTAGAAACCGAAAAATTATGTAGTAGTAACACTTCTATTGAATACTGAAAAATTTTCACCAGAAAAAGCTATAAAATTTCAAAACAAACCGATCATCTATCGTTGATGATTTCAATTTTCTATGAAGGACCAAAGAATGCAAGGAACTTAAGAAAGACATCCGTTTTTTTATTCATATATTTGGATTCCTTTCCTCTTGTAAATGCTTAAAATTCTCAAAAAATATTTTATTTTTTTTCTAATTATTATTTTTTTTCAAATCAGCCATCGGAAAGCTAAGGATTCAAATGATCAAACTTTTTTCCTACCAGTAATACAAAACTCGAGAATAAGTGTAGGATCCAGGAATCAATTAGATAACTAGGACAAGAAGAATTGCATAATGCATTTCTCTTTAACTTAATTGTAAATAAAATAATCACCAGAAGGATTCTAAATTCAATTCAATGTCATCAAGTCCGCTGATGATGTAGCTTGTAAAGCAGAATTTGAAAATGAATGGCATTGTCTTAATCAAAGAACAAAGAACTGCAACTAAATGCATACCAACAACCAAAGGACTCATGAGAAAACTGGAACTTAGAAGGTGAAATGAAAATCCTCAGATTCGTCTTCAAATGAGAAACTAAGAAATAATACCAATTGAATGATGTAACATCATTTTTACAGAAAATCATTAGAAGAAGTTTAAGGCTTCATAAGAGAGGATTCAACACTCAGAAAGATGAAAGAAAATATCCCATATATAAACAACCTTAAGGACGTTCATCGTCCAAAAAAAAAGTTAAAATTTTAGGACCTTTGTTGCATCAAAAGCACCAATAAAATATAACCAAAGTATTCTAGAAAAAAACAGATTATAAAACTTTGATTAGGAACTTTATTGCATCAAAATCTCCATGAAATTATAGCTAAAATATTCTCGAGAAATCAGATAATAAAATTATAGTATTTTTAGAAACTTGAGGAAAAACTGCAAAAAAATGAAGGAATAAGTCAATCTGTTAAAATTCACAGAACTTCAGTTATAATACCAATTAAACGATGCAACATAATTTTTCCAGAAAATCATTAGTAGAAGCATAAGGCTTCATAAGAGAAAATTCGACACTCAAAAAAGTAAAAAAAATATGCAATTTATAAACGACCCTAAGGACGTTCATCATTCAAAAAAAAAGTCAAAATTTAAGGACCTTTGTTGCATCAAAAGCCCCAATAAAATATAACCAAAATATTCTAGAAAAAAAAAACAAATTATCAAACTTTGATTAGGATCTTTATTGCATCAAAAGCTCCATAAAATTATAACTAAAGTATTCCAGAGAAAAACAGATGATAAAATAATGGTATCTTTAGAAACTGGAGGAAAAACTTCAGAAAAATGACTGAATAAGTCAATCTGTTAAAATTCACAGAACTTCAGTTATAATACCAATTAAACGATGCAACATAATTTTTCCAGAAAATCAATAGTAGAAGCATAAGGCTGCATAAGAGAAAATTCGACAGTCAGAAAAGTGAAAGAAAATATCCAAATCATATATCAAAATTTTACGGCCTTTGTTGTCTCAAAAGCAGCAATAAAATATAGCCAAAGTATTCTAAAAAAAAAACAGATTATCAAACTTTGATTAGGAACTTTATTGCATCAAAAGCTCCAGGAAATTATAGCTAAAGTATTTCAGAGAAAAACAGATGATAAAATTATGGTATCCTTAGAAACTGGAGAAAAACTGCAGAAAAATGAAGGAATAAGTCAATCTGTTGAAATTCGCAGAATTTCAGTAAAAGTTCGTTTCCAATTACCGGATGTAATGATTAAATCTCAAGAGTTTATTTTTTTCCTTGATAGAAATGAGAAGGTTCCAAGAAAGCAGAAAGAAGTCGAATTGAATTTCTGAAGGAAATTCAGGAAAAGCAAAGATGTGATATCAAATGCCCATAGAGACATTTCTGTCATTTTCATTCACCCACTAAAGTCATTTTCCATCTTTCGCACGTCCATAGTGCACCCAAAGGGCAAACCATACACCAATTGTTAAACAATTTACCAAATATTTTGCAAGTTGTAGCACATTCAATTGTTCGCGCATGGCTTACCACACTAAATACAATATTTAACGTGAAAACAGAGTAAATGCTTTCAGATTTCGTTTCTCTTGTCGGTGGTCATGCAAATGTTTATTAGAATTTGTAACTTGTGCATGAACAAAGCGGTGGGGGGTGGAAGGGCGGTAAGTGGCTTTGACTGGACAACCGGGATGAGAGATGTGGGATTGAAAGATGCGGTGGTGCGGCTCCGGTATTGTACAAGCATATTATGCATAAATAGGAGAGTTTAGAGTTGACTGGGCATTGGGGGTTTATGCACAAATATTACCTACGGCTTCATGGGGTTGTATGTGTGTGTTAATGAGGGTGGTTGTGGTTTTGCGTTTGATCGTAGATCTGGACTGACTAAGTTAAAGCCCGGTAGCTTATCAAAGCAAAGGTTCGTATGACCAATGGATAGTTAAATGGACAGACGAATGGCCGGGTGGTGGTTGGTGCTCGGGGCTATAATGGCTAATTAACCACCCCTTGTTTTCAAGCTCTCCTCCGTGTGCTTTCACCTTTTGCACGGTCACTTTGTTTTATTTACAATATTATTTGATTTGAATTCGTATGCCATAAATCCCATAATTCCAAAAGGTGATCATTCCAAAAGGTGATCATTGTAGTATGTTCTAAAAGCTTCAAATCTTAAAAGAAAAACTCTCAATCGATATAAGCGATTATTTCATAATTTACCGAATTAAATTGAGACGGAGAAAAAATTCCCGAAAAAATGAGGTGTAATGTTACGTTACTTAAAGCAGAAAATATTTGCACGTTTTAATAAATAAAAATAATAATTTGGTAAATCCAAATTTAACGTTAAACTACCGTAAAATTATTAAATAATTATTTGTAACAATAGATGGATCTGATGATCGTTTTTCGATTTATTTTCCACCTCGATCAATTGGTTTCGACGAAAGTGGAATGTCGAATCGAGGCGATGATCGATACGACGAGCGTCGGTGCTGGCGGTTAGTTGGTAATTTCGCGGGCGCGGGGCTTGATTTTCCATCGTTTTGATGGTTTTTGGTTGCGGTTCATTTCTTGGCTGACAAGTTAATTTAAAAGATCCGAAAACCGTGATTCAGCAAACATCACAAATATGCGTCTCGAATCCACGGTAATGAACTAATAAATTAAGAGTCGATCCAAGCGATCGCGTCCCTTGCGAGACATCCAGTCGACCGCACAAATATTCAATTCCGACGAGTGATAAATCTGAAATGGAATCAATTTGCCAGGATTGTTGGCACAATGGTGAAGGTTGCGAATATTTTTGAGCCACTTTTACGAAGAAACCCGGATTCAAAATGATCACATTATTTCTTAATCATTAAAAGTCCTTGGAGTAAAAACCACTAAATGCAATTTTCATGATTTTCCATCAATTTATCAAAGCTCGATTAGAAGAGCTTTTCAATTTTTTGCGCTAGTCAAGTGCGTCTACCTCAAAAAAGACTTAAAGCTCAGGAAAAAAACAGATAAATTTGATAGACTTGTAATCTATTGTATTTGGTCTGGAAAAGCTTTTCAAAAAAATTCAGGTGCAATAGTTCAGCTTCAAAATGCATATTTTCAGTGCATAACTTTTACTGCATAACATTTTCTGCTGGAAAGTATACAAAAGAGCCAAATTTGGTTATTCGGTGATTTTAGAGGTTGTTGATCACAAATATTGAATCCATTAATTTCCTACTCTATACCGATTAGCCATCAAAATTTCAAAGTTTGAATTTTCTGAAATTATCTGAAAAGGAATCAATTTGCCAGGATTGTTGGCACAATGGTGAAGGTTGCGAATATTTTTGAGTCACTTTTACGAAGAAACCCGGATTCAAAATGATCACATTATTTCTTTATCATTAAAAGTCCTTGGAGTAAAAACCACTAAATGCAATTTTCATGATTTTCAATCGATTTATTAAAGCTCGACTAGAAGAGCTTTTCAATTTTTGCGCTAGTCAAGTGAGTCTAGCTCAAAAAAGACTTATAACTCAGGAAAAAACGAACAAATTAGATATCGTTGTAATCTATTACATTTGGTTTTGAAAAGTTTTTAAAAAAATTATTAGTTGCAATTCAACCCCAAAATGCATATTTAGAGTGCATAACTTTTAGGTGACCAATTAAATCAACATTTTCTACTGGAAAGTATACAAAAGAGCCAAATTTGGTTATTCGGAGATTTTTGGGGTTGTTGATCACAAATATTGAATCCATTAATTTCCTACCCTAAACCGATTAGGCATCAAAATGTTAAAGCTTGAATTTTCCGAAATTATCTTTTGCCAATCGATGCATAATCGTTTGTTTTGATTTGTCAAATAATCCGTTTTATTTGTGATAAAATAGTTTAGTAGGAATTCATTATTTACGAAAATCATTGATGTAGAAAACTATTGAGAAAATAGAACTTTTAGCGACATATAAAAAAAAGTACAAGAAAATAAAGAAAAATATTATTCAATAATGAAGCAATTAGATAATTTATCCGAATTTCCACTCTAATAAAAAAATCGGAGATTTTTAGGCATTTATTTTTTTATCTATTTTAACATAATTTTTCAAAATAGGAAAAATCAACACATCATTAAATACGGTTTTCATCCAAATAGCTACATCAAAGATTTAACAAACGATGAAAATATTTAGGTCAAAAGTGTGTTTAATGTAATCTCGATTTTTGTTAATATGAAAAAGTTAGCTTAGCTAGAAAGTGTGGAAAATATTTTCCGAATATTTTTTCTACGGTTTTCTGGTTGGGGGGAAGAGGAAATCTGAAATGGAATCAATATGCCATGATTGTTGGCACAATGGTGAAGGTTGCGAATATTTTTGAGCCACTTTTACGAAGAAATCCGGGTTTAAAAAGATCAAATTATTTTCTTATCAGTCCTTGGGGTAAAAACCACTATGTGCAATTTTCATGATTTTCCATCAATTTTATAAAGCTTGATTAATAAAGCTTTTCGAATTTTGCGCTAGTCAAGTGAGTCTAGCTCAAAAAAGACTTAAAGCTCAGGAAAAAACGGATAAACTTGATAGATAGATTTGGTTTTGAAGAGCTTTTAAAAAAATTTCGGTTGCAATATTTCAGCCTCAAAATGCATATTTTGAGTGCATAAGTTTTAGGTGACCAAATAAATGTACATTTTCTGCTAGAAAGTATACAAAAGAGGGGTTGTTGATCACAAATCTTGAATCCATTAATTTTCTACCCTTAACGTATGATTTCTTATCGATTGGCAAAAGAAAATTTCGGAAAAGTCAAGCCTTTAACTTTTGTTGACTATAGACTTGCAATCTATTGCATTTGGTTTCGAAGAGCTTTTAAAAAAATTTATCAGTTGCAATTCAGCCTCAAAATGCATATTTTGAGTGCATTACTTTTAGGTGACCAAAACAAATGTACATTTTCTGCTGGAAAGTATACAAAAGGGTACAGAAGGGTTGTTGATCACAAATCTTGAATCCATTAATTTCCTACCCCTAACGAACGATTTTCTATCGATTGACAAAAGAAAATTTCGGAAAATTCAAGCCTTTAACTTTTGTTGAGTAATCGGAATACTAAAAATTAATTTCCTCTATTCTGCAATGTTATAATTTCACCATATTGATCTAATGATCCAAAACAAGAATTTTGTGTTGGCATACAACAAATATTAAATTTTAAGAAAAACCCAACAACTTTAAGCTGATTTCATCACCATTGCAAGTAAAATGCAGTTGCAAACATAGATTTTTGAAAAAAAAAGTCTCAGTTGGCTTTGGAATTCATGGCTGATGTGATCATTTCATAGATCAAAATCCCCATGAATTCTCCGCTGGTAAGACAATATTAATAAGCTTCTGTTTCCAACTGGACAATCTAATTTATTTAAATTTGATACGAAATGCAACGCTCTGCGTTGCACCACCACACAGCACTGCCTCGACTCGGGAAATTTGATACCAAATCAAAATAAATAAATATTTTTTTTTCATCAAAACTCCTACTTTCCTCTTCATTCAAACGGTAGCCACAACTCAAAACTTCTCTTATTAATAACCAAACATTTATTATCACTCACGGACGAAAAGAAAAAAAAACGAACTTTTAAAAACAAATCAACTCACATTTACAGAATATCTCGCCTATTTATATATATATAATATACAAATACGCAGACCAAAATGAATCACAACAGGAAATCATTACTGAATATGGCCCGACAATGATCGTAAATTTGGAACGGAAAACTCTCGACTTTGTCGTGTGGTAATTTTGTCGCCCTACCCTTCACAATATTATCATAACTCGGTCATAATTTGTTGTTTAGTCGTGAGGAAAATTTTTTTTCGATTGAAAATAGAAAATATTGTGTCATAATTTTCAAATAAAAGAACGACGAACGAACGACCGGTGGCTGCTCGAAAGGGGATCGAAAAAGGACGGCAACAAAAACGACACCGTGAATATTCAGTTAGGAGGTTGATTTACAAGTACTAAATGATCGTAGGAGGCTTTAAATATGATAAATAATTCAGATGCTTATTTTAACAAAGCGTACAAATAAGTGGACACAAAATTCTTCACACCTCAAAGCCTATAAAGTATGCAGATATTCGTCTTTTCAATTCCAATGCAATATCGATTTGTTACCTGTATGCATTTTTCATTGTTGCAATTAAGTGGGTGAAATGCAGTTTTGCAATGATATTTTCGATCGTTTTAAGCACTAACTTCAAAGATTGTATACTTAGTAAGGATATCCACTATAAAACGGAAACAATAGTTTTAAGTGGGAGCTAGAATACCCTCTAGAATACAGTGCTGAAAAAAGGCATTAAAAGACCAAAGAAAACATCACAAACAAGAGGATGATCGCAAAATAAATAAGAATTCATTTGTTATTTTCAAAGGAGGAGCATTTAAACCTAAAAATCGCACTTTATTTTGTAACGATCCGGCTCGAAGGACCAAAATTCTTGCTTTTTTGTTATAAAAGTATGAGAAAATCAATGATTAAACTATTTTGGGAAACTGTACTTCCTTCGGAAAAATCGATTGAAAAGTATCTTCAAATAGTAGTTTAACGTTAAGGATGAAATTTAGTGGTTTCTGTTGCCAATTTTCCGCTCCGTGTTGCCCCTGGTTTCGATTATACAAGCGTAGTGAAGGAAAAAATCGTATCCGACCTCTAATATCATTGATATTGTCGAGAGAAACGAAAAAAGCAAGAAGCGGCCTCGAGTGTGAGGAGCTGCCCCGCTGTCTATAAGGTGTGGCCCCCTGCGATTTGACGGCACATAACTTTGCCCCATAGGGGGGCAGCCACCCGGTTTACACCAAACACTAAATATGTAGATAATGTCGACTTGAATCATTCACGAACTTCGAAAAACACAAATTTCGAAATGATCAAAAAATCCTCAAAACAAAAAAATAAATCGATGGTGTGTCTATTTGTGATTGACTCTCATGTGAGTAGATTCCACGCGGCTGAAGAGTGATTCTTCTTCGTCCATCAATCTTGCATAGATCTAAGCCAAGTCCGAGGCCTTCGCTTTGTCGTTCGCCTCTGAAAAAGGCAATCTATAAACATAGACCCGCGCTAAATGTTGCCGAGTCATGCGGCTTAACGAGATATCAGTGCCGTAGTTTCTTACCGGTTCATCCATACAATTAGTGCCCTTATGGTCTTCCACATGTGATAGCCACAGCCTGCCAATGCACATGCATACACCACCACCAAAAAGCCACCGAAATTTATGCCCCAAAAAATTGGAACAACTTATGGTAGTTGGAACTATCATATAGTACAACAGTAGAAGCAAGTATTTTCACTCATGGATACACCATTCTAATATCTTTCCTTCTCATGCTATGTTTTTTCAATGGTTCTCTTATCAAAACTTTTGATTTTCTTTTTTGAAGATTTGATTTACTTATTCTGAGTCCAGTCTATTTAAATATCTTATTTAGATTCAGTATTTTCACGTCTAGATAGTGACATTTATCTTCCAGATAGAATTACATCCATAGCATAGAGAAAACATGAAAAGGATAGGTCCTTTTGACAGCTTTTGAAAAATTAATCTGTTCGATATATCCTACAAATATCATTTTATTCCATAGGTGAAAATATACATGTTTCCTCTATGCTCCCGATCAAATTTTATCTGGACGATAAATGTCACTATCCAGTCGTGAAAGAAGATAGTTTAATAGACTTGGTTCAGAATAAATAAATAAAATCTATGAACAAGTCCTCAGAAAAGAAAATCAAAAGTTTTAAAAGAACTTTTGAAAAAACAAAGTATGAAAAGGAAAGTGGTAAATCTACCAAATAGGATACTGTAATCTGAGAAAATATCTCCAATCTAAAAGGATAAATACTAAGTGGAATTAATGCAGGAAATGTAGAAGAGAGGGAGAGGAAACTCCGCAGGAAAATATCCTTAAGAATTATCTGAGATATAGGTTTTCCTGGAAAGAACTAGAAAATAAGATGCAATAGTTTTTCTAGGATACAGCTCAAAGGAACTTAAAAGCAAAACTTCAAAAATCAGCAGAATTATCCAGCAGTAGTCCAGCCACTCAAAAATCATCCAGAGTTCAATATTTTCAACTTCATTTACTAAGTTATCCGACCATTAGTATCTAAAAATCTAGTGGGGCACATTTTTTTCAATCTTCAGCACTTTATATCGAAGTTTATAACCGATGCACAAAAATGCATTCACAATTATTTGTTCCAAACTCTGTATCAATTACAAGATTTGCCTGATGAAGTAAGAAAGTTATGGGAAAACAAAGCGTGGAAAGGAAGAATATTAGAATGGTGGTAAATTTACCAAATAGGACATATATGTAATCTGAGAAAACATCTCCAATCTAACATCTCCAAGGATAAATACTAAGTGGAACTAATGCAGGAAATGTAGAAGAGAGGGAGAGGAAACTCCGCAGGGAAATATCCTTAAGAATTATCTGAGATATAGGTTTTCCTGGAAAGAACTAGAAAATAAGATGCAATAGTTTTTCTAGGATACAGCTCAAAGGAACTTAAAAACAAAACTTCAACAATCAGAAGGATTATCCAGCAGTAGTTCTGCCAATCAAAAATCATCCAGAGTTCAATATTTTCAACTACATTTACTAAGTTTTCCGACCATTAGTATGTAAAAATCTAGTGGGGCACATTTTTTTTTTCAATCTTCAGCATTTTTAATCGAAGCTAAACCGATGCACAAAAATGCATTCACAACCATTTATTCAAAACTCTGCACCAATTACAGGATTTTCCTGATGAAGTAGAAAAACTATCGATGAAACTTCAACCGGAATCATTAAATTTTTTTAAGGTATTTAAACTTTTAATATTCTTAGTCGCAAATCTAAAAAAATAAATACTAAGTCGAATTAATGCAGGAAATGTAGACGAGAGGGAAAGGAAAGTCCGTAGGGAAATATCCTTAAGAAGAATTCAGTTGATTGCTTTCTTATATTTATCTGAGACAAAGGTTTTCCTGGATGGAACTGGGAACTAAGATGCAATAGTTCTTCTAGGATGCAGCTTAGAGAAAAATTAATTCTGGCACATTTTTTTTAATCTTTAGCAATTTTTACTGAAGCTAAAATGATGCACAAAAATGCATTCACAACCATTTGTTCAAAACTCTGTGCCAATTACAAGATTGTCCTAATGAAATAGAAAAGTTAACAATGAAACTAACTTTTAGTACTCTTAGCCGCAAAAAGATTGAGAACCTCTGTCTTAATGTATTGGAATCTGGGATTTTATTTAAAATCTAATTCTACAATAAAATAACAAAATTTAATTCTTTTAAAAAATGCGTTTAGATGTCTCATTGATCATTGGAAAACTTCTTTATTTCAAGAGGGAACCATTATTTGTGGAGGATATTTTTCTTAATAACATCTTTGCTTATGTCATAAGATTATGATCAATTATGGTAGTGTAAATTTGGAAGGTATGTAGCTGAATAAATTATGGTTCTACTTGATTCAAGGAAAAGATTGTATATACTTAATGATCTCTGGGATAACTGCATAATTTATTAGCTCAATTTTAAGTGGACACAAGGAAAATTTAGCAGCCCCTGTATTCCACTGGTTATGGAAATCAGGTACCTGGAAATATGCATATTTATCTTAGATTTGAAGAGTAGGAATGCAAAATTTAAGCTATCGATGAAACTTCAATCGGAATCATTAAATTTTTAAGGCATTTAAACTTTTAGTACTCTTAGTTGCAAAAATATTGAGAATCTCTGTCTTAATGTATTGAAATCTGGGATTTTATTATAAATTTTCTACAATAAAATAGCAAAATTTAAGTACTTTAAAAATACGTTGATTTAGATGTCTCATTGATCATTGGAAAACTTCTTTATTTCAAGAGGGAACCATTATTTGTAGAGGATATCTTTTTCATAATCACATCTTTGCTTATACCATAAGATTATGATCAATAATGGTAGCATTAATTGGGAAGGCATGTAGCAGAATAAATGATGGTTTTGGAAAAGATTGTACATTCTTACTGATCTCTAATATAACAGCATAAGTTATTGATTCACTTTCAAGTGAACACAAGAAAAATTTAGCAGCCAATGTATTCCACTGGTTATGGAAATCAGGTACCTGAAAATAAGCATAATTAGCTTAGATTTGGAGGGTAGGAGTGCAAAATGGGTCATAAAAAACATCGATAATTTTAAAAATTAATCGACAAAAAAAAAACAACGAAGTTTATGAACGATATATCGATTTTTTCGATGTTTTATAACACCATCTAAATATATATGAAATATACCATAAATAATAAAATATCATAAAATTGTGAACCCCGTCTGTTTATAATCGTCGTTATATTTTATTGGCTTACTTAATTGCCGTTTAATAAACGTTGTAAGATTACAATAACCTAACCAACCGTAAGTTTATAATCTTTTGCGTAATATTATAAATTAACGGAGTTCATTAACTTAGGTTTAAGACTAAAAAAGTTATCTGTTTACTGTGGATCATGGACGTGATGGATGATAAAACATTGATGTATCATCGATGTTTTGAATTTCAACATCGATATTTAAGAACGATATATCGATGTTTGAAAAAATCGATGTATCGTTTGCATTTTTAATGGAGAGTAGGATTTTGTGATGATTATTGGACAAGGATTCGCGTCTGTATCTAAATGGAGCAGCAGTGGAGTATATCACCGACCATGATATACTTTAAGACCTTGGTCAAAATCAAGATAGTACCTAGCAAAAGTCAATAAAAGTTAAACAAGCTGAATATTCATCCAAATCATTTGGTTATCAATTTTCCCGAAATTCTAATAGTACAGAAGGACCTAAACAATCTGTTAAGAAAGAGAGAACCGTAAATTTCCTGAGGGAATAAGATTCTTTCCACCTGTTTATTCTTTATCTAGGATAGACAAGGAATCAAACTGATCAACAATCATTTGCACGAAACTTTTAGATGGAAGTGTACCGATTGCCAGAGCGTAGCAAATACAATGACCCGTTTAGTTTTCAAACCGAAAAATTTCAATTTTGAAGAGGACACACATATAAACATCGGGTGATCCACACGAAAACTTCAATCAAAACGATTTAATAACAATTTCTCGATCGTTAGACGGACAACATTTTTGTCTACCATTAATCAATTATTTGACTACCAATTATGATCAAGTGGGCCGTAAAAACACGTACACATCTCCCACTGTCCCAAGCGGTGAGATTTGCCCAGTGATTTTTCGAAATGAAAAAGCAAAAAAAAAAGAAAAAAAGAAAATTAATTAAAACCAATGATTTTCCAAATGTCTTTTCCCTTCATTAGAAAATAAAAAGTGGCCAAGAAATCATTAACCCAGAACTACGCCATCTGTCGATAATATCCGCTCGACTTGAGAAGGAAATTTTTCCTACGTTTTTATTTTTTTGGTTTTTTATTTTTTTTTATTTCTCCTCCTCGAACATGAATCGAACACCAGGCGGATTTAATTGATTGAAATGAACACACGCGCGTCTTCTACGTGCACCATACAACCACAAAAAAAAAAAAAAAAAAAAAAAAAAAAAACACCGACCTGAAATCCAAGTAGGATCGAAGAAACCACTCAATAAACTGCCAAATCATCCCTCTATATATAACAAAACGATGCCCGTCTTAGATTAAAACACCATTATTTTTTTGGTTCAACGAAAAAAAATTAACAATTTTCTTTTTTTTTTCCACGAGGCGGCAAAAATTAAACAATTAACAAAACAAAAATGCATGAAAAAACAAAAGATGCGTCAAATTCTAAAACAAACAAACAACACACTAAACTCTTTTGTTCCCATTGTTTTTCTATTACAGTATAATTAATTAATCGTATCCAAATAATAACAATATCAAGAGCGATCATATACACTAATACTCCAATGTTATTGTCGACAATCTTCTGTTTTTTTTTTTCACACCTCCAACCTGTAAGAATAAAACAAAACATAACACAATAATTTTTCGTTAAAATGCTCTCAATTATCTCACACAAAAGTTAAATAAGTGTCGGTCATTAGTCGGGACAATGCAAATAAGGACAGCCAACCAATTGATAAATTATTTGAATAGAAATTGGCGCCAAAATCGCGCCAACCGGTAACATAATTTCTGGCCAGAGCAGAGGTAGGGATCATTGATTCAATTGTTTGGCTAATTATTAGATATAATAACAAACAATAAATACATAAAATTATAATTTTGTTCTTTAAAAAGAAGAAGAAAAAAAATCGAGTGAATAGCGATGAACAATTGAAGTGTTTTTCGCTTGTCAATTATTTTTTTTTTTTATTTATTAAATTTGAAAAGAGATTTTATCGAATGAAAAACAATCAAATTTACCGCTTGAATAACCAAAAAACTGTCTAAAAGAAATGTAAAATTTTTATATAATAGTAGTTTTAATTGAAAAAATGCGTGCGCTTGAATGGTACTTTAGTGTCCGTTTGGGAAGGAAAACAAATGAAGGACAAAACGCTGAAAGCTCGGTCGCCATATAAAAGCTCATTGACTGCTCGTTATCGTTGCGTCGTTGTCGGTGTTGTCGTTATCGTAATCATCGTAATTTGACGTCGACAACGTTGCGCAACAATACATAAACAACAACAACAATAGCAACCCCCAATCCCCACAAATTCCACCCGATCTAATCCCCCAAAGAATCAACCCCCATTTCTTACGTTTTTTTTGGTTTAATAACTATAAAAAATTATTAGGTCAATCTTTTTTTTTGGGGATGAAATAAATTCAGATGTTCCCATTGTCGGTTGTCGGGTTGCGATGTTTTTGCAATAGGCAATTCTGGCTGTTGGGTCATAAAGTGCGGGTGGCATATGTGAGTTATGATAAGAACAGTGTACGTACGATATAGCTGACAATATCCACCATTGTTTCAGCTAAGTCACTAAAACAAAAGAAGGCCGAGCCTCAAGTGACAGTCGCTAGTGATTGGTCACAATGGAACGTGTTATCGATCAGTAAAACGCGCACCGACATCCAATCGTCGCTGATAGCCTCTCCACACACATACAGCGAACAGAGACCGTACTATTGGGAGCAATTGCCGTCGCACTATTTGCCTTCTTCTCGGCGATCGCTAGTTTTTCCGAGCGCCCCAACTTGGGAAAGTCTGCGGAGGATTGATTGTGGTTCAGGTTCATCGCATACTACGTGGTGTCGACTGTATACGGGCGCACTGCTACTGCTATGCACACGTGGGAGTAGGTACCGTGCGTAGATATGCTGCGGTCGACACACTCGTCGCTCCGTACGGCTGCATGGTGCAGGATGTGAGGGAAAATGTTGAGATTTACTTTCGTCCAATAAGCACAAACAATGGGGGATTTCGTTTCAATTACGGCATGCATTTGATTGAATATTGGCTCGTTATGTTTTTATGCCATTGTGGCAACAATTTTGCCCTTAAAATTTTCCAAGTCCCCATTGATAAGATGTTTTCGATCCCTTGTATTATCATCGTAATGAAATTCCACTTCTATTATAGATTAAATTAGTGGTTCCCCACATAAAACCGATTCAAGTATTATCGACAAGGAAATTCATTGAAAAAAATCTACAAAAATTGAAATTTAATAGTTTGCAAGCTAAGTACACATTGGGGAAGGATCTTCTTCTTATCCTAATTATACAGTTAGAAGGCAGAAAAAAAGTGAATTTTCCAGATTTTTTTCAGAGAAAAACTTATAAAGGCCCTCGCCAGATAAGATGGTCTAAAATACCTACCATTGCAATCGGGCTAAATTTTTTTTCTGAAAATACCTTACAGTATGTGCAACATCTCAGCCAAGTTTCAACTCTAAAATATGACGCGTTTTTGTGTGAAAAATAAAAATATTTTTTTTTCAAAATCAATATTCTCTGAAACTGTTTGATAATACCGAAAAAAGTGCTTATGAGTTTCAAGATATCACCAAGTAGTATTCCGAGAAAAATTCGCTCGTGATTCAGATCGATCGATCATTGTTAAAAATACGATTTATTTTTTTAAAAAAAAATTTTTTATGCCAAAATCGTTTGGTACACCTTAGTTATTTTTTTTCTATATAATCCTCTATCATCATTCTAAAATACATATTTTTTTCAGATTTTTAAAAATATTAGGGAATAGTTAAAAAAAAGAAGTATTCTTTAAACTTTTTTTTGTGTGCTAAAATCTTTTAGTACCATCACGTAATTTTTTGTACATCATCCCCTTGTCTCAGTTTACTTAATATAATTTTTTCGTATTTTTAAAAATGTTAGATAATGGTTAGAAAAATTAAACGTATTTTTTAAATCAGTTTTTCAGCTCTTTTTTCGAAAGTAAAAAATCTACAAAAATTGAAATTTAATATTTGGCAAGCTAAGTGCACATTGGGGAAGGATCTTCTTCTTATCTTAATTATATACAGTTAGAAAGCCGAAAAAAATGAATTTTCCAGATTTTTTTCAGTGAAAACTTTCGAATTTATTGATCTAAAAATTTGTACACATATTATGGTACCTTTTAACTGTATTTTAAGACTTAGTATTAGTAAAAATATTATTTTGGAAAGGAGCTACAGTTGATCTCCGGGAGCTCCTTTCAAAAAAAACGTTTCACGGTGACCACTATATCTCTGAACAGGATCCTCTGAATTTAAAAAACCAAACAAATTTCGTTAAAGTAATGTTGAATCTAGTAATTAAAAAAATCGGTTTTTGACCAAAATTTCGGGCTTAAATTGTTTACAAAAAAAAAAAAAAACAATTTTTATCGGTGAGAAATAATCTTCGAATAATTACTAAAAAATATATTTAAGAAGCTCGTGTTAAAATTTGAGACTAATCGGTTTAGCCGTTTTGGAGTAATGTTGGTCACCGAATTTGAAAACATAATTTTGAGAAAGACGCGTTTAAAGTTGGAAAATCACTTTCCATAGGATAAAAACGCCTTTTCAAATTTGCGTGTAACTTCGAAAATATTCACCGGAACGATATGAAATTTTCTGCATGTATTCTTAAATGTATGTACATTAAGAAAATAAAATTAAAAATATCGATTTTTTGAAAATTCTATCTGTATATAGCCCCTTAAGGTAGATGGTGATTAGTATGGTTGTCACTTAGGAAGTTACTAATTTTCAAAACTTGAACTGTCATTCTTCAGCGATTTCGTTTCAATTACGGGATGCATTTGATTGAATATTGGCTCGTTATGTTTTTATGGCATTGTGACAACAATTTTGCCCTTAAAATTTTCCAAGTCCCCATTGATAAGATGTTTTCGATCCCTTGTATTATCATCGTAATTAAATTCCACTTCTATTATAGATTAAATTAGTGGTTCCCCACATAAAACCGATTCAAGTATTATCGACAAGGAAATTCATTGAAAAAAATCTACAAAAATTGAAATTTAATAGTTGGCAAGCTAAGTGTACATTGGGAAAGGATCTTCTTCTTCTTATCGTAATTATATACAGTTAAAAGGCCGAAAAAAGTGAATTG
Organism: Sisyra terminalis; assembly: GCA_958496175.1. Classification (NCBI taxonomy): domain Eukaryota; kingdom Metazoa; phylum Arthropoda; class Insecta; order Neuroptera; family Sisyridae; genus Sisyra; species Sisyra terminalis. Next base: position 49,023,531 of record OY292278.1, on the reverse strand, counting down.
TCCAGATTTTTTTCAGAGAAAACTTTTAAAAGCCCTCGCCAGATAAGATGGTCTAAAATGCCTACCATTGCAATCGGGCTAATTTTTTTTTCTGAAAATACCTTACAGTATGGACAACATATACGCAAAGTTTCAACTCTAAAATATGACGCTTTTTTGTGTAAAAAAAAAAATTTTTTTTCAAAATCAATATTCTCTGAAACTGTTTGATAATACCGAAAAAAGTGCTTATGAGTTTCAAGATATCACTAAGTTGTACACCGAGAAAAATTCGTTCATGAATCAGATCGATCGATCATTGTTAAAAATACGATTTTTTTTTCAATAATTTTTTTTTGTACCAAAATCGTTTGGTATACCTTAGTTTTTTTTTCTATATAATAACCTATCATCATTCTATAATATATACATTTTTCAGATTTTTAAAAATATTAGACAATAGTTAAAAAAAATAAGTATTCTTTAAACTTGTTTTTGTGTGCTTAAATGTCTTAGTACCATCACGTAATTTTTGTACATCATCCCCTTGTCTCAGTTTACTAAATATAGTTTTTTCGTATTTTTAAAAATGTTAGATAATGGTTAGAAAAATTAAACGTATTGTTTAATTCAGTTTTTCTGCTCTTACGTACTTAGCTTTTTTTCTAAAGTAAAAAATCTACAAAAATAGAAATTTAATATTTGGCAAGCTAAGTGCACCTTGGGGAAGGATCTTCTTCTTATCTTAATTATATACAGTTTAGATAGCCGAAAAAAAATGAATTTTCCGAATTTTTTCCGAGAAAACTTTTAAATTTATTGATCCAAAAATTTGTGCACATATTATGGTACCTTTTAACTGTATTTTAAGACTTAGTATTAGTAAAAATATTTATTTGGAAAGGATCTACAGCTGATCTTCGGGAGCTCCTCCCAAAAAAGACGTTTCACGGTGACCACTATATCTCTGAACTGGATCCTCTGAATTTAAAAAACCAAAAAGATTTCGTTAAAGTAATATTAAATCTAGTAATTAATCGAAGGAATAAGCAAAATTAAATTTCGGCCTTAAAATGTTTAAAAAAATATATATAATTATTGGTGAGAAAAAATCTTCGATTTATTACTAAAAAATATATTTAAGAAGTTCGTGTTAAAATTTGAGACTAATTGGCTTAGCCGTTTTGGGGTAATGTTGGTCACCGAATTTGAAACCAACATTTTGAAAAAAACGCGTTTAAAGTTGGAAAAGTACTTGACATTGGATAAAAACGCCTTTTCAAATTTGCGTGTAACTTCGAAAATATTCACCGAAACTATATGAAATTTTCTGTATGTATTCTTAAATATATGCACATTAAGAAAATAAAATAAAAAAAATCGATTTTTTGAAAATTCTTACTGTATATAACCCCTTAAGGTAGATGGTGATTAGTATGGTTGTCACTTAGGAAGTTACTAATTTTCAAGACTTGAATTGCCATTCTTCAGCGATTTTGTTGCACAAGCTTTTCCATCATCTCAATCCAACGAATCGGTGATTGCCCTCGATCGCCCTTTACCTTCAGATCATCCCCATACCATAAGCTTTTCCATGGTGTCGAAAGGCGGAAAATTTCCGAAAAACTTGAAAATTTGTTCATTCATAAGTGAAGACAATCTTTGGACTAGCTTGATTTTGTTTAAGAATGAAATATTTGTTCTTCTAGCCGTCCATGAGATCCACAACATTCTCCTCTAATTATAGAGACACCGAGATATAATTACATAGATAAGGAAGTCAAATTAATACGTTTTAAGAAAAAATAGACTACAATTCTCTTTTTCTGCACCGTTAACTTTCCAGTCAAAAACCACTGGTGGCACACAAATATTTTTGGCTATATTACTTGGTATACTACCAAAAAAGTTTGAGAACCACCTAGCCTTGCTACTACTAAATATTTTTGATGTAAATATTGATTTGTACATCTTTTCGTAGTTCAAATTGTAATTTGTTTTCTTTATTATACTATAGCTAATTTAGCTAACTTTAGCTCTCTCCTGATATGAATAGCTCATTGTTACTTTTAAGAAGTACTTAATAGTTCACATAGGTATCTACATCTTAATTTGGTATTTTTGTTTAAAAGACAGTTACCATTAATTATGGGTCATAACAATAAAAGCTCATCAAAAATTTAAATCACAGTTTACCAAAGTTTAATGTGTTTTTTTAAGCAGAAACAACCCCTAAAGAAGGGTGCGTTTTGCATCACTGGTAGATCTCCAAAGAAAATTTATCCAAAAGAATCGGGTGCTTAAAAACAATACTTGAGCACTCAAGGGGCAAATATATGATAATTGAAGGAATCATATTGAAAATCTATAATAATTTCTAGCTTTTCGATGAAAATTTTTTTCGATAACGAGTCCTCTTTGCCTTATTTTTGGAAGAACTGTTTTCTAGTATTTAAATTTACAAATTCTAAGTTAGCATTTTTAAAAGTATGATTCTTGTGTCTTGTACTGTGCCATAGATCTTTAAATACTGCTCTAGATCAGTATTTCTCAAGATTTTTCATACTATATTCCATTAAATCAGGAAAAAATATCCAAGACTTTTTTTTTAAAAAAATGTTGACCTTAGTGAACAACAGTACTTTATTTATGTATCGTTAGTTATTATTATAAAAATAATTCGTGGCTTTCGGGAAAAAGCTCCTGAACACCCACGGGAGCCATATCTCTTAAGTTTGGGAAGCTCTGCTTCAGAGTAATCAATGATTTATTTGCTATGGTTCTCTGAAAACATGAAGTTTTTATTAGATATTGGGTACAGTTTGGGAAATTTTCATTACATCGAAAAAAATATTTAACATCTTTTTAATTGATTTTTTTTTGGTTTGTGATAACTTCATGGAGCTTTTGTTTCAGGGATTGTTTCACAATGTAAAGCTTCAAGGAGTGGTGAATCCATCTTCACGGACCAGAAAAACCAATGGTCCCATTTACCAAAATGTTTCGGATTCTTTGTTTCTGCTGTGTATCCAAAAACTTTTGCAAAATTAAAAAATAATTCACTAAAAAGAAAACACACCCTAAAGAAAATGCATCACAACCATGCAACGTACGTATCTTAAAATTAAATTCATAGAATTCATTGTGCTTTAGTAGTTAGTGGTTCTTAAGTTTAGTTTCAATTTTCGATAATCAATTGCAACTAATAAGGTTTATGATTATTTGATTTTACGATTAAATAGTTTGCACCAAAGTGCAATGAATGTAAAGTTTAAACTTAAGTTTGAGCTTTGCTTCGTGAAATACTTTCTTTATACAATATATTAAATATATATTGTGGACTTATTGTTCAAATTTATGTTCATAGTTTACTTTTGTAGATTAAAATACATAAATAAGATCACAATATATTTTATATATTGTATGAACAGTATAACAATTCAAAGTCAAATTTGATTTTAAAAATTTTCTAAACTAACATCAAAAGATAATGCAGATGTTAGTTTTTAACTTTACTTGATAAAATCATAGTAATATTCATTAGAAAAAGAAAAAAAATCGATAAATTCAAAAAATTAACACAAGCTCTTATTGGCCTGGTTTTAAAATGACATCCCATTGCACAAACTTCAAAATCCTATGCATCTTTTCTGTGACTAATTTTGTAAATTTTTTAAAGGAAAACTATGTTAATTCATTCTCTAGAAATTCTTTCAATCCCTTACAATAAGTCATCTGAGCAGAAAAGTATAGGAATCATTTGCTTCAAATAGTTATAATTAAAATTAAAGGCTTTTATTTTTTCTGAGTATAGCCTTTTTAACTTTCATAATATGCCCAAATTTCAGTCAAATTGGTTCACTTATTGTTGAGAAAAATATGTTTTCAAATTTGTCGTTTTTTTTTTGATTTATTCGCAAATAATAAGACATAGGGAGCTTAAATTGGAAGTATGAACGTATCAAATACCAACATTCTCTTTAAAAATGATCCAAATATCTTTCTAGAACTATTTTTTCATTGTTATCGCCCTATGACTTTTTCTACTCTTCAAACTTTCGTCAACATATTTGAACTATCGGAAAATTAACTTTACTTTTCAGAAAATATAATATTCCTTAATAACTTATTATAAATCCATATATAATGACACATGATTTATTAAAAAAATTAACATAATTTTCCTCATTTTCCTGCCTCATAAATACTTTTTTAATCTTTTAAAAGTTATTCATTGGTGTTTGCTTTAAACAACAATCATAGTAAAAACGTTTGGAAAAACAATTTTCCTTATTTATATTAATATGATAACCTCTTTTCCGTAGGATATAAAAATGTTTTCCACGGCGGAAAATTTGAAAAATTTTGTAATATTATTGTTTTGATGACAATTGCTTGATTTGTTTACATCTTGATGTCAGTAAATGAGCTTTAAAGTCATAGAAGACTCATAAGCGTACCCATCGTTTTCGAACTCTTATTTGCTCAAACTAAAACTTTTTTCTGCCAAAATATTAATATATAAATCGTTCAGAACTTAAAAATGGTTTTTTCTCTCTTTAATATTGTCCTTAATCGATTGAAAATATAAAAATAAAAAATTTACAAGTGGTCTATTATAAAGTGTATTTATTTGAATGGACTGGGCCAAAAAAAAAACTTTGTTTTTGAAAAATATATCGAAAATATTGTTAAAAGTGGCAAATTGTTATTGATTATGTCTTATTTTTTCAATTTTTCAGATTTAAACCCTAAACTAGTTCTTTTTTTCTAATTTTCTAGACTAGTTTCTTTGTTCTTTACTTCAGTTGAATAAATATAGTTGGAAACAACAATGAGGCCGTAAAAAATATTTTGAAATCACAAGAAATGCATACAGAAATAAGTACCTGTTGAAATATTTGAATAAATCTCACTGATGTTTTTCATTGAAATGCACAAAACTGCAGTCTCCCAATCACCCATACAAACTATGGTAAATTTAGCGGCTAAATCGTATCAATTACAATGTGTATAACTTTAGGAAAACTATTTTGCAACAATTGTCTTTTTCAAATTTGAAGAAAAAAATTTTTTATTCAAAATAGGGAAAGTATTACAATTTGATTTGTATTGTATAATTTGCATAACTCTCTTAATTAACAACTAAACTCAAAATCATAGTTAATACAAACATTTACTGATACCCTTAAATAAACTACCTGTTTTGGAAGGCTAGGGAAATCAATTTTTTATCAAATAATTTACCAAATCAGGAGAAGGGATTCTTAAAAAAATTTAGAAGAATTATATTTTGACAATGACCAAAAATATTTAATAAATTAATACACACTCTTCATTTTCATCCCTTTTGGAAGAGGAAAAACCCCCTGATAAACAATATAACTAATAATTGCTTTTTTGGATTTCAGCCATCAACAATCCTTTTGTAAACTATCATAACCGATTGCAGAATTGCAGATTCGTGAAAATAAAGAAAAATGCACTATTAATTTCAAAAATAACTGAAGAATTTAAAAAAAAACATTGAAAAAAAAACCTCCTTAAATTATTTTACTCGAGTTTAATTTTTTTGTATGCCTAAAGTTATATCTTAAACTACAAATCCCAAAGTCTTTTTATTTTATAGTAAAGATTAGACTGGGCCAAAAAATATTGACCTTTTTTTTGAAAAGTATAGCGAAAATATTGTTCAAGGTGACAAAAAATAAAATATCGGGAAGGTTTGAGCTCTTAATATTAATATTATGAGGTCTATCATCTTTAATTTCGATTTTTTATTTGTGCTTTCATTTTTGCGTCAATGCTGTCAAACTATCAAGGTTAAAAAAATTTACCAGCACATATATTTATAGAAAATTAAATTCCCTACAAAAAATGTTTCTGTAAAAATTTTTGCCAGATACGCCGTTTCCGAATAATCAAGCTTTAAACATTGACCTAATTTTTATATTTATCTTCTATATTTTTGGAATTTTGTAACTAACGAAGAAATAAATATATAGAAATCAACAATATTGATTATTGAAGGAAATTTAATGCTCTACAAAAAAGGTCTTCTTAACGTTTTTACATAAAATCACTTTTTCAAAAGTAAATCACAATTAAAGTTGAAGGAAAAATTAAATTATTGTTTTTTTCGTTGTAGAACCAATTTTGAAAGAGTGATTTTATGTAAAAACGTTAAGAGACATTTTTTGTAGAGCATTAAATTCCCTTCAAGAATCTATATTGTTCATTTCTATATATCTATTTGTTGGTTAGTTACAAAATTCCAAAATAAAGAAGATAAATCTAAAAATTATATCAATGTTTACAGCTTGATTTTGCGGAAACGGCGTGTCTGCCAAAAATTTTTAAAAGGACATTTTTTGTAGGGAATTAATTTTTTTATAAATACATGTGCAGATAATTTTTTTTTACTTTGATAGTTTGACAGCATTGACGCCAAAATGAAAGCGCAAATAAAAAATCAAAATTAAAGATAATAGACCTCTTGATATTAATATTAAGAGCTCAAACCTTCCCGATATTTTTTTTTTGTCACCTTGAATAATATTTTCGATATATTTTTCAAAAACAAAATTGTCGATTTTTTTGGCCCAGTCTATTCAAATGCATAAAATTTATAATAGACCACTTGTAAATTTATTTATAATAGTATGTAATAGTATTTATTTGTTCGTTAGATTTTTTTGGCCCAGTCTACATTTGATAACATAAGTTGGTCGATTTGTTGTTTTTCCATTGTCGAAAATCCCGAAAATATTTTTATGCAATTTACTGCATTTATTTTCTACAACTACAACAATTGAATTGGAATAGTTTAATTTCCCAAAAATGAAATCAGTCCATATTGTTACATATTGGTTCCAATATGTTTTTTTCCTAATATTTAATTAATTGGCTAATAATTACGTTTTACTCTTTGATATTTAACAATTAATTGACAATTACAATTTTTTTTTGAATTCCCAAAATTTTGATATTAATCAGTAAGGCAAAACTTGTATAACTATTTCTGTCCCACAATTTGATTTCAGAATAAAATTATTGAATCAATTTTGAGCTTTTAATGACACTTGTAAAGGTAAAAGAAATGTTATACGTACACCTTTTAAAGTGAGCTTTCTAAAGCAATTTTTTCGGGAGCCAATTAACCAATCTTGCCAGAAGAACTACGAAAATTTCATTGTGTAAATTTGCTTTTTTACAAGACACCATATCGGTAATCATGCGGTGTACTATTGTACCAAGTCAAATCCTATGTAAATATTTCGTAGAGAATTGATCATTAGACAGAGGTTGAGGTCAAACGATGAGATCCCATAGAAGATCATCTCACCTCTATTCATTCATTCCTTTTGCATCCCATTTCATTCGGGCATCATATTTGACGTCGAAATAATAATGCAATTAATTGAAATTGCGCGATATGTAATTAAATCGAAAGTGAAGCGCACAAAAAATAAAAAATGAAAAAACAAACTAAACTAAACTTTGAAAAGAGTTATAAAAGTTCAAATTCACACGTTCATATTCACACTTTGATGGCTAAATTAGGTCCATCGTGGGTTAAACAGAGAGGTAGAATGATGAAATTTGTCAATATTTGGTAGAAAGTTATTAAGGTTTTTTTTTTTTTAAGTGGGTATTATAATTAGATTTGGAAATTTTGCGTCACATAACCTAGTTTCGGAAATTGCATTTGGTTTGAAATTTTCGAGGAAATTGCTAGCAGTATTGTTCAACAATGAGATGGTATGAAGGGTGGAAAACTTTCCAAAATTTAATTACTGATTTTTTGAGTCTTTTGAGTCAGAATCAAAGATTCTGGAATCAAAATTGGTGTTTTCAACGAAAAAAAATTTGAATAGGGTTTTGAATTCTAACTTTATTTTAAACCTACCCTTAGATACATCTATAATGTACTCACATTTGGCTTAAATCGGATGAAATATTTTTTGAATCTTTTAATGATTTTATCATCCAAAATAAGTATCAAGATGATTTTTAGGCATTGAAATAAGGAAAAAAAATAGAATCACCAATTTCAACAGTTCTACATTAAAATTTCGAACAAGTATTTGATCTATCCACCCTTGTTCCCCTGAAACCCTTCGAAAAAAATTGATAATCCCAAATCTAATATTATATAAGAACTCTCAAAATATTTAATTATAAAAAAGGACCAGTGGCATTCAACAAGGATAAAATAAGGTTGTGGTGGATAAAAAAGAAAGGTTCATGTGTATGAATAAAGATGGAGCGACTAATTCTGGTAGCCCGCTGAGCGGGAGCTTAATTACGGGCCCGGGTGATTGACGAGCAACCTCGCACCGCAACGAATCGGGAAAATGAGCTACGAGCCCCCCAAACCCCCTGCCCGTTCCCCAAACTTTTCATCCTCAAGCTCCAAATAATTTTCGGTCCGGTCTACATAAACCGCGACCCTTCGATTCTTCATCCCCTAATTTTCACCCGCCACACAAAGCACGCGGGTGTGTGGAACTTGTGGGCGACTCATTTTCAACCCCTGGACTCATCCCTGTCCCTGTCGCGTTATACTTCACCGTTACAGAATGTTCAACTAAATTAAACCCGAAAACCTTTTCGTTCAAAAAAAAAAAAAAAATGTTTTCCATCTTTCACTCTTCGACTCGGCGATCGGAGATCAGGTGTTGACAAGCCAAGAACTACTTGTTGAAATTTATGAGAAAAATTCTTTCCGATAAATATTTCATCTTAAATCTAATTACATTTTAATAATTCTCTAATAAAAGTTTCAAGATTCGAACCAAAAAAAAAAAAAAAATGATCAGATCCAAACGACGAGGAGGTACACTGTCTTTTTTTCTGTACAGGTTCTTCATTTAGAGGTCTGTCTTTGTCTGACATCTTTTTCGGTCTCCCCGTTTTTAATTGATTCGTGAATACCAAGAATAGATGATTAAAAATAAAATTATTAATTGACATTTACTCATCAATGTCATTAATATTTCAGACAATCATCTATCAATGTCTAACGGTTACGATGAATATTATATTTCCGTGTTTACCAACATAAGACGACAGGGTCGAACTAAAAACGTTAGAAAATTGATCATTTATTTTGGTAGACCAAAAAAAAATTCCTTGCCAAACCAATTCTTTTGGATACCTATTTCGTACTCAAATCCCAAAACTCCAAACTATTAAATTTCTACTGAAGATTTTTTCTGTGGATCACTCGAATTCCGGGTATTCCACGTCTGGATACATATTAACGAGATTTTACCTCAACGTCGATCTTCCAAATTGAGAGAGAGCCAAAAGAGCGAGAGATCGATATCCTCCCCCTCGCGGATAGCACTCAAGAACTAAAAAAAAAAATTATGAAAACGAAGGAGACGAAGCATGAACCTGATGGGATCCCATCGTGTCTCTTCGGCTTCGCGTTTCTTCTTCGAAAAATAAGAACTCAATTTTTTGTGTGTGATTTTTTTTTTTTTTTTTTGGTGTGTCCACTTAATTTTAATCAGTGATTCCCCGTCAAATAAAATTAATTAATTTTTTGGAATGTTAGGAACGTTTTTTTTCCCCCGCGTCATCAATCCAAAAACGAACCGATGAGAATGAAGAAAAATGATTTTTTCGGATCGTCCAAATTGAGGGAATATGTGGCCGAACATTGTATATATTAGACTGATTCAAAAAAAATTATGAATTTTTTTTTTCTTAATTATAACGAAAATATTGTTGGGAATGACCAAAAAAATCCTGTGAAATTTTAAGCTCTTAATATTAATATTAAGAGGTGCCGCATCGCAAATTTCGATTTTCCATTTAAATAACATGGGAACAATTTTCTCTTGCACTTTGGAATTTTATAGCTCACGTTGGTGACGACAATATTTCGGAATGACCAAGGTATATTCTTGTAGAAAATTGAACGATTTACAAAAAAAGTCTTTATACAAGTTTTTGATATATTTATTCCTTCAAAAGTTATTCGAGGTCAAAGTTGAACTAAAGAGAAATTTTAATATTTTATCAATTTTTCGACGCAACCATCAATTTTATGAGAAAATTTTATAGGATATTTTTTGTAGAGCACTATTTTTTCTATAACTTATCGTTGTAAAAGTTTTTGTTATTTTTCACATGTCCTCAGTTATTAAATTAAAATAAAAACAATATTTTTTATGTTAAAAATATAATAATTCAGGGAAGATTATTAATTTAAAACCATAAAATTACGAATATTTTCAGTTTAATGCAAATAACATAGAACCTGAGAAAAATATTAAAAACTTTAATAGAGATAAGTTATAGAAGAAAAAAGTGCTCTACAAAAAAATCCTATAAAATTTTCTCATAAAATTGATAGTTGCGTCAAAAAATTGAAAAAATATTAAAATTTCTCTTTAGTTCAACTTTGACCTCGAATAACTTTTGAAGGAATAAATATATCAAAAACTTGTACGACCAACTATTTTGTAGATCGTTCAATTTTCTATAAGAATATACCTTGGTCGTTCCGAAATATTGTCACCAACGTGAGCTATAAAATTCCAAAGTGCAAGAGAATATTGTTCCCATGTTATTTAAAAGGAAAATCGAAATTTGCGATGCGGCACCTCTTAATATTAAGATTAAGAGATTAAACTTTCACAGGATTTTTTTTGTCATTCCCAACAATATTTTCGATATAATTAAGAAAAAAAAATCATCATTTTTTTTGAATCAGTCTAGTATATGGGATCGGATTTTTGATGATTTTTTTGGGATAGGGTTAACGGAAGGTGACTTAATGAAATTTTAATATTTTATCAATTTTTTGACGCAACCATCAATTTTATGAGAAATATTTATACGAAATTTTTTGTAGAGCATTGTTTTTTCTATAACTTATCTCAATAAAAGTTTTTGATATTTTTCACAGGTCCTAAGTTATTTGCATTAAACTGAAAATATTCGTAATTTTATTGTTTTAAATTAATAATACCTACGAGTATTTTCTGAATTATTATATTTTTAACATATTTTTTTTTTATTTTCATTAAATAACTTAGGACCTGGGAAAAATATCAGAAACTTTTATAGAGATAAGTTATAGGAAAAAAGTGCTCTACAAAAAATGTCCTATAAAATTATCTCATAAAATTGTTGGTTGGGTCAAAAAATTGATAAAATATTAAAATTTCACTTTAGTTCAACTTTGACCTCGAATAACTTTTCAAGGAATAAATATATCAAAAACTTGTACGACCAACTATTTTGTAGATCGTTCAATTTTCTACAAGAATAAATCTTGATCATTCCGAAATATTGTCACCAACGTGAGCTATAAAATTCCAAAGTGCAAGAGAATATTGTTCCCATGTTATTTAAATGGAAAATCGAAATTTGCGATGCGGCACCTCTTAATACTTAATATTATGAGCTTAAATTTTCACAGGATTTTTTTTTGTCATTCCCAACAATATTGTTGATCTAATTAAGAAAAAAAAATCATCATTGTTTTTGAATCAGTCTAGTATATATGATCGGATTTTTGATAATTTTTCTGGGATAGGGTTAACGGCAGGTGACTTAATTTAGATCCTTTTTTTGTCGTTAAAAACATTGAAGATTTTTCTTCCAATGAAAACTCAAATCCTTCTTACTTATATATCTTTAACTCATCATAAAATCTTTGTATTTTCTTTGGATAGAAACTGTGATTGTATTTTTTTTGCGAATTTCCTTTGGTTATCCGTTATATTTCTATTATTCTTCGCCGCGTGTAATATTGCAGGTGTATAATATTGTCTGGTAGAGATGACGAAGCCCGGCTTTTATATATCCTTCTTTCTGAATAAATAAAGGATACGAACGGGATCGGGCTTCAGGATAAGCGGCACATGTCTGTGTAAGACTTAGCAGAAGGTTGAGACAAGATGGTTGAACACATGGGGTGGGATTGAGTCGGGGTGACATCATTGTCCAGTGACTCTACCGCTTTAATTGAAGTCCGGGATAAGAGGTCGCCCGGAAAAAAAGACCATGTCATTCAGAATATTGTCCCCGTTCCACACGTGTCCACACCAACATGTGCGTCTCTCTTTCTTCTATCTAATAGAAAAATATGTGGACAGACTTTTTCGTAACGGATGAACGGACAAAACCGGCTGGTCGTTTTTCGTGAGGATGGACAACAGAAAATGTTAGAATTTATGAAAGAAATGTCGAGGGATTTTGATGGGCTTACGTCCGAAGTCCGAGACCAACGGAAAATTGATTTTATGAAAATTTTCTTCGCCATTTTCGCTCTCTTTGTTTGCACAATGATTTTCAGAAGGTCATAATTTATTTTGATGAAATTGCATCATGTTTTTATTTTTTCGACACTTTCAATTATTGCATCGTTTTCCTGTATGTCCGCTGTTGGTTTCCCGCATCTTGTTCAGTCTCCGGAAAAATTGATGAATGATTTCAAACACAAAGCGTCAACGGACATTGGAATTAAGCGAATAGAAAAACGAACCAAATGACATACAGGAAATTGCAAATCAACCAACATTTCGTGGTTTCACTAAACACTAAAAATTTTCAACCTAAAATACTTCGGAAAAATCATCTCATTATATAATAAATCTTTTCACGAAATACTTCATTTAGTGATCATTTTTTCTTGCACTGAAGAACCACAGTGTAATTGAAAATTAATTAAATTATCTCAACTAGACCGCAACAGAATTTGTGTAATTTAATTTATTTTTATTTCTCACGTTTTTTTTTTCATCGGATTTTCTTTAAGTGGATTTGCCAATACATAGATTTCACTTGAAGTTTTCAGTTTGCCTCTAGTTTCATACCATGTTTTGGTGTCTCAATGTTTGAACTTTGGAAACTGTTAAATTGTTTTTCAATCAGATTACAAAAGTTTGTTGATAGTAAGCTGCACTGTTCAAATGGCAATCGCCGCCAAATTGGTCAATTGATATCGATTAGGAACGAAATTAAATTAGTTAGAAGTACAGTGTTTGATTTTCATTAATGAAGTCAATATTGGATGAATACAACAATGGGTTTGTGGACCGATAATTTAGTCAACAAGCAAGTACTTTTAATGAAGTTATTTTCAATAATTTTCATTGGATACTTTAAAAAATATTTATATTTAGCGATTAGTACGAAGGAAAGACAATTCAAAGTGTTAAATGATCAAGAATTTACTTTAGATTAAGGGGTTGTGCCTACTTGTTTATCTTTAATTTATCCAAATAATTCTACGGTTTTTACAAGTATTTTTAAAAGCGATTATCTTTGAAATATTTTACGTGAATTTAACCACTTTTGAACTCGATTTTTTCCGATTTTCCAATCAAATTACGAGTTTAACTACCCTTCTGATTTTTTTTTAAGATTTACAACCCACCGGGAAAAGATGGTCCATAGATGGGGGATGGAGATGAAAATAGACGGAGAATAACATTAGATAGTTAACAGATAATTTATTGAAATTATTTTCAACAATTTCCATCTGTAATTTTGTTAGTGAAAATAAATTTAAAGTGTTAAATGATCAAAAATTTACATTAGATTAAGGGGTTATGCCTAATTGTTTATCTTTAATTTATCCAAAAAATTCTAAGGTTTTCATAAGTATTTTTAAAAGCTATTATCTTTGAAATATTTCACGTGAATTTAACCACTTTTGAACTTGATTTCTTTCGATTTTTCAACAAGATTACAAGTTTTATTACCCATCTGATTTTTTTTTAATTTACATCCCATCGGGAAAATATGGTCCATAGATGGGAGATGGGGATGAAAATCGAAAGAAAATAACATTAGGTGGTTAACAGATAATTTAGTAAACAATTTTTTGATATTATTTTCATCAATTTCCATCTGTAGTTTTGTTAGTCAAAATAAATTTAATGTATTTGTTTTTGAAAAACAATTGTTGTATTATATCCCACAAAATTGAATATTGAATGGGATTATAGGGTTTTAATGAAGCTATTTTCAATAATTTTCATTGGCTACTTTTCCTATAAAAATATTTAAATTAAAAGATTGGTAGAAAGGAAAAAGAATTCAAAGTGTTAAATGATCAAGAATTTACATTAGATTAAGGGGTTATGCCTAGTTGTTTATCTTAAATTTATCCAAATAATTCTAGGATTTTTATAAGTATTTTTAATAGCTATTATCTTTTAAATATCTTTGAAATATTTCACGTGGTATCATCCACTTTTGAACTCGGTTTCTTTCGATTTTTCAACAAAACTACTAGTTTTACTACCCTTCTGAGTTTTTTTTTAAATTTTTTAATTTTACATCTCATAGAGAAAAGATGCTCCATAGATGGGAGATAGGGATGAAAATAGAAGGAAAATAACATTAGGTGGTTAACACATAACATAATTAAGTCAACAATTTATTGAAATTATTTTCAACAATTTCCATCTGTAATTTTGTTAGTCAAAATAAATTTAATACATTAGTTTTTGAAAAACAATTGTTGGAATATATCCCACAAAATTGGATAATGAAGAGGGTTATGGGGTACAGATTTTTTTTCTATAAAATAGCTTCAAGAATCAATCACAAATTTTGTATATAGTGTTAAGTAAAATTTCCGTAAAGTTAGTAAGTCTAGTGATTTCAATACAGGTCCAATTTATTCAAAAAAAATTTGGTTTAATCCATTTGTAGTCCTTTTAAGTCCTTTAAAAAAAGTTCTAATAAATATTATCTTTGAAATATTTCAAGTAAACTAAACCACTTTTGAATTCAACCCCTTTCGGTTTGTCTTAAAATTTTTATGTCATACTTCTCTTCCAATAGTTTTTTTTTGGATTAAGGGATTATGCTTATTTGCTCATATTTAATTTATTAAAAAAAAAATGACTAAATCCCATTTTGGTCCATTCTACGGTTTTCATAAGAATTTGTAATAGTCATTTTCTTTAAAATATTTCATGTGATATTCACCACTTTTGAACTTAGTTTCTTTCGATTTTCTAATAATGTTACAAGTTTTACTACCCTTCTACAAAAAAATTGTTTTGTTTTTTTTAAATTAACAACCCACTGGGAAAAGATGGTCCATGGATGGGCGATGGGGATGAAAATAAAAAGAAAATATTATTAGGTGGTTAACAGATAATTTAATGAACAATTTATTGAAATTATTTACAACAATTTTAATCTGTAATTTTGTTAGTCAAAATAAATTTAGTGCATTAGTTTTTGAAAAACAATTGTTGGATTATATCCCACAAAATTGGATAGTGAAGGGCGTTATAGGGTACAGATTTTTTTTTCTGTAAAATAGCTTCAAGAAACAAACATAGTTTGTTATAAAGTGTTAAGTAAAATTTCCTTAAAGTTATTAAGTGATTTGTTATTAGATTAAGGGGTTATGCCTAGTTGCTCATATTTAATTTATCCAAAAAATAATGGCTAAATCCCATTTTGGTCCATTCTACGGTTTTCATAAGTATTTGAATAGTTATTTTCTTTCAAATATTTCATGTGATATTCACATTCACCACTTTTGAACTTAGTTTCTTTCGATTTTCTAATAATGTTACAAGTTTTACTACCCTTCTATAAAAAAATTGTTTTTTTTTTTTTTTAAATTTACAACCCACCGGGAAAAGATGGGGGATGGGGATGAAAACAGAAAGAAAATATTATTAGATAGTTAACAGATAATTTAATGAACAATTTATTTAAATTATTTTCAACAATTTCCATCTATAATTTTTTTAATCAAAAAGTTAGTTTTTGAAAAACAATTGTTGGATTATATCCCACAAAATTGGATAGTGAAGAGGGTTATAGGGTATAGATATTTTTTCTGTAAAATATCTTCAAGAAATAATCATAAATTTTTTATAAAGTGTTAAGTATAATTTCTTTAAAGTTAGTAAGCCAAGTGGTTTCAATGCAGGCCCAATTGATGAAGCTTTTAAAACAAAATTAATGTATAAACTTTTGTTAAACATTTGCTGGATTATATCATACAAAAATTAAGCGGGGGCGGAGGGATTTTGTAAGGCATATTAAAAAATCAAACATAATTTGATATTAAATGTTTAGTAAAACTACCCCAACGTTTGTAAGTCAAGAAATTTCAATACACTTCCAAATTATCAAAAAGAGCTATGGTTCTCGTTTGTAATCTTCAAGTGAAATTAACCACTTCCTAACTCAACCCTTATTCATTTTTTCTAATATTTTTTATGCCATTTTTTCTCAATAAAATTTTTTGTATTTTTTATTCAAATGAAAAGAATGAACCAAAGATGATGGATGGTAACGGAAATTAAACAGGAATTACAACGAATTATCAACAGATAATTATGTAAACAATAAAATACTTTTGCGGAAGTTATATATTTAAAAATGTTGCATAGTATAATTTTCTATTCAATTGTTAGAGTGGAGGCCATATAAACTTAACTGTTGGAGACGGAGGGGGTTTCATGTAGCAAAAAATTGTTTCAAAAAATATAGCACAATTACATATTCTATAAAGTTATATCAACCCTTATTTAATTCAACCCCTATCGGGGTTTTTCTGAGGTTTTCAAATATTATAGTACTTCCATCAAAAATTGGTACTTTTTTCAGAAATTTTGACCCAATCATAAGGGATGAATCCACAGATGGGGATGAAAATGAAAGAATTAAATCAATGAATTGTCAACAAATAATTTAAACAGCAATCAAAAGTTTTTGTTAAAGATATTTTCATCAGATACTATGTCTATCGAAAAATTTTGAACCATTGATTTTAAATAAAAAATTACTTTATTATTTTCCATTTAATTGGCCATTGGTGAAGGGGTAGAAGAAAATCGTTTTCGGTTCAGACGTATCTGGGGAGTAGCTTTAAAAATAATCATAATTTTATACAGTATAATGTTAAATAAAATTACTTATAATACTAAAAAGCAGGTGATTTCAATGCATGTACAATTTATCCAAAAAAAATTTTTTAAGCTTTTTTTGGCCCCATTTTGTTATCTTTATGTGTTAACTCAATAAACTGAACCTTTTTTTGAAAGCTCTTCCTTTTCAAGATCCATTGTGGTGGTTTATCCCCATTTTTTTTTATTCCATTCGTTTGGATTGAAAAATTCAAATAAGTTGGTGAAATTTTTTAATAAGAATAGAATAATAAAAAAATTTAGGAAAATCAATAAGGGACGAATTGACAAATGAATGATTTCCTCTTGGAATATTTCGATGATAATATTCATTTAACACACACCTAAAGACCGTAAATTTGAGCAAAGTCCCAAAGTTTTTTGGCTAAATTCTACATGCATTTAAATCACCTGATTTCCACTATTATGGGAGCTTTTATTTGACTTTATACTTCAAAATCATATTTTATTTTTGAAGCTCCTCTACATATATTTCTATGCAATCAACGATTTCCTTCCACCTCTTCAATAAATGTAACAATTATCTATTAAAAATCAAAGATTCAAAAATTTTTATTTTAGGGTAATTTTATAATTTTGATCCTTTCGATTTTCAAAAGGAACTATTTTTAGGGTTTGTTTTGGTTGGAACAAGGTACTCGTAAAATAATTACCTACTTAAAACGATGCATCGTTAATTAACAGTAGCTCTAAATCAAGTGGTGGTTTTAATTGAAATTTTATCATTACAATCCCGTTCCAGGTCTTGGTGGAGGCCTATCCAATATTTTCTAAATATATATATATATATTTTACATTGTTCTGGTTGATATTAGGGGTGGTCGTTTACTGTTGATTGTGATGAAATAATAACATTTATATGAAAGCCGGATAAATTGTGTAGGAATGAGTGGCGGTAGCGACAAGCTGGGTGAGCAAAACGGGGTGGTAATGGTGGTGGTGCTGGTGGTAGGTAATGAAATTGGACGACGATGATGATGACAGAGAATGTAGGGATGAATGTTGTTGTGATTGATTTCATCGTTGAATTGACTTGATGAATATAAATTTTACTTGGGCGCTTTTTATCTTTAAAGTCGACTGGTCGATTTAAGAGCGTTGAGTGATCGAATCCCCAATGTGATGGGATGATGGGATGATGGGCGAGGGGGATGGTTTCAATAAGGATTAACAAAAATATAATAATATATAAATGTATGGTGACAGTAGATACAATTATTAGCGCTCGTGTTCAAAGACGGATAATCCAAGAGGATTTTTCAGAAATTAATCCATCGCATTATATAATACTATAATTATAGTATGGAAAAAAAAACGTTCATGAGAGTTTGCAAATTAAAAATATATATTATGTGAGCTGTAATCTTTTAATTAAAAAATAATTTAAAAAAAAATGACGATGAAGAGTGAAATTTATTAAGAGATCCTCTAAAAATATTAATTTCTCTAACTAAAAATGAAAGCTTCACATTCTTAGCAGTTTGGCCATTGAAAGCTCATTTGTATAATGTTAAATCACATTTTGGGCAAATGCAAGAAAAGTCAAATATGCCCTAATTTGATAGAGATTCAATATTTGCAATTCTATTGATGTAATCTATTAATAAATTTTTAATAACTTGTAGATTAGACTGGGCCAAATAAATCGACTATTTTTTTTTGAAAAGTTAATCTAAATATTGTTCAAGGTGACAAAAAAAAAATAGGGAAGGTTTGAGCCCTTAATATTAATATTAAGAGGTCTATCATCTTTAATTTCGATTTTTTATTTGTGCTTTCATTTTTGCGTCAATGCTACGTCAATGCTGTCAAACTACCAAGGTAAAAAAAATCATCTCCACATATATTTATAGAAAATTAAATTTCCTACAAAAAACGTATCTTAGAAAATTTTCGCCAGACACGCCGTTTTCGAAAAATCAAGCTTCAAACATTGATATAATTTTTAGGTTTATCTTCTTTATTTTGGAGTTTAGTAACTTACGAACAAATAAATATATAGAAATGAACAATATAGATTCTTGCAGGAAATTTAATGCTCTACAAAAAAGGTGTATTAACGTTTTTACATAAAATCACTTTTTCAAAAGTTATTCACAATTACTGTTGAAGGAAAAATTAAATTATTGTTTTTTTTTATTGTTGAACCAATTTCGAAAGAGTGATTTTATGTAAAAACGTTAAGACACCTATTTTGTAGAGCATTAAATTTGCTTCAAGAATCTATATTGTTCATTTCTATATACTTATTTAAAACATTTTTTTTTTAAACTCACTCTATCAAAATTGGTTCAACAACGAAAAAAACAATATTTTAATTTTTCCTTCAACTTTAATTGTGAATAACTTTTGAAAAACTGATTTTAATTTTTTGTACAACATTAAATTTCCTTCAAGAACCTATATTGTTCATTTCTATATATTTATTAGTTCGTTTATTACAAAATTCCAAAATAAAGAAGATAAATCTAGAAATTATATCAATGTTTAAAGCTTGATTATTCGGAAACGGCGAGTCTGGCAAAAATTTTTAGTCAGACGTTTTTTGTAGGGAATTTTGTTTTCTATAAATATATGTGGAGATTAATTTTTTTACCTTGATAGTTTGACAGCATTGACGCAAAAATGAAAGCACAAATAAAAAATCGAAATTAAAGATGATAGACCTCTTAATATTGATATTAATGGCTCAAACGTTCCTGATAATTTTTTTTTCACCTTGAACAATATTTTCGATATACTTTAAAAAAAATAGTCGATTTTTTTGGCCCAGTCTATTGTAGATATTAATCATTAGTTTAAAAGTATAAAAGCTCTATGTAGGTTTCATTATTTAAGTTACCAAAACAAAATTTGCTTAATTTTTTCGTCTAAATTTTTGACCTCTTAGTAAAAACGAATTAATTTTAACAAATTTAAATTCTACAATCATTCTGTGCAAAAAAGCTCCAATTTTGCTTTCTAATTTATCATAGACCCAATCTTTTATGCATCAAAACATTTGTAAATACATAAATCCAAATTTGGTTTCAATTTTAATTGTTTTGATTTAGTAACCCTGAGTTTATACTGTTGCATCATACATCAATATTTCATTTTGGAGATATGGAGGACACATAGTAAATCATTAGCATTGACTGTAAAACACTGTACATAATGTCAAGGTTTGTGGACCAAACAATGAATTTGGAGATGAACTTTCATTCACAGATAATTTATAAAAATAAACCGTTTTATCATTGAAGGAAAAGAAAACAAGTTTCTACCCTTAGAATTTTAAAAACGTAATCCACCTGGAATACGTTTCAGTTCGAAAAAAAAATTGTTTTTGTTTTTTAACGAAATGATTACAATTAAGGTCAAACCAATTAAAAATAATGGATTATTTCCAATTAGAAAAAAATTAAGAAACGATTTTGGTAGGTCTGAAAATATCAAGACAATACAAGGTTTATGAAAATTTCAAGGCTAATTATTGAAAATTAATATCAATTTTTTTCATTTTTCATGTTTTCTACAGGTTAAGAGAGGAAATTTGTCAAAATTTATTAAAATTTTTAAAGAAATATTTTACCAAAAAATTCCACTGATCAGTAAAATTAAAACTATTTTTTTCCGTTTTTCAAAGTTGAAATTTTAGCGTTCAATCAAGTTTGGCATCAAGGGCTACTCATAAAGCTTCAGAACTACCATATCCCTGAGTATCTATGTAACATAATTTCTTCGTTTTTCTTCCAAATCAAAATGGACGATCTGTTATCAAAGGAAAAACCTATCCACTTAGGAGTACCTCAGGGTATTGGGTCCAATCCTTTTCAATTTCTATGTTGCGGACTTTTCGTCACTAGACCACTGTATAAACTCATGTACGCAGATGACATCGCCATCATCAACCTGGACAATAATCTTCAAAGGGCCGTTCAGAAAATCCAGCAGTCTATCAACCACTTATCTTCCTGGTTCAGTAGATGGAAAATTCTTATAAATTCATCTAAAAGCATAGCCAAAATTTTCTCTCTAAGACGTTTCTACAATCAATTGGAGCCTATCGTGCTGGATCACATGGAAATTGCGTGGAGTGCAAAAAAAACGCCTGTTAAATATCTGGGTATACTTCTGGACTCGAAATTAACCTGGCAAAGCCACATTTCAAGTAAAATCAGTGTAGCCAACATTCGACTAATCCAACTATACCCACTTATCAACAGAAGGCCTCGTCTCAGTATGGAATATTCAATGATGATATACAAATCAGTCATCAGACCATTTCTCACGTACTCTTGCGCAGTGTGGATTCCATCCTCAAAGAAAAATCACAATGATCTACAGGTGTTCTAAAATAGAGTCTTGAGAATCATCACTAAAGCTCCATAGTATGTGAAAAATAACCAAATTCATCACGAAATTAACATCCCATACATTAAAGACTTTCTAATTCAACTCACAAGGAATTTCCTAGACAACCTGGAACATTGTCTTAGTCCAGTAGAACTAGGCTTGGGGAAAACTATAAATCAAAGAAGACAGAAGCGGAAACTCCCTCTAAAGCTCCAAGAAATAGCAGTTGCTTGACCACAAGGCCAAGAAAATTCAACAAATAAAAAAATAAAAAAGACTGAGGAATGAAGTTCGACTTCTTCAGCTACTTTAACGCCGTTAAAGATCAATTGCCTGCTATTACCATTATGATATTGCGACACATCGCTGAACTGGTGCAAGTTACATAATAGTCTACAAAAAAAAATTACAGTTGAAATTTTCGTTTGGATAAAAATTGCTTAAATACATTGGAAAATTGAAAAAATATTTTTTGATGAACTTATCCTCTTAAATTGTTAAAAATAAAGGGTTGAAATTTAAGCTCCTTGTTGTCAATTTTTGTAGCTAAACTTCTGAAAAATGAATTTTAATTTTCGAAACGAGAAACGAAACTAATCAAATCAAATTTAATCTAGTTTATAGTAAATTTTCTTATTATAGTATTTGTTTATAGTAAAAGAATTCGGTAGAATTATCGAAGATGGCGATGATACTTGTCTTGATAGTGAAAAAGAACTATGTTTTGAAGAAATATTAGAGCTATCGATAATACTTAAGTTAAATGGATATAAACTCATAGAAATTTTTTTCGATAAATTAACATATTATTGTTACCCTAATGTTATAATACTGAAATTGCCACTTTATACTTGACTGGGCCAAAATAATCGACTATTTTTTTTTGAAAAGTATATCGAAAATATTGTTCAAGGTAACAAAAAAAAATATTAGGAAGGTTTGAGCCCTTAATATTAATATTAAGAGGTCTATTATCTTTAATTTTAATTTTTTATTTGTGCTTTCATTTTTGCGTCAATGCTGTCAAACTATCAAGGTTAAAATATTCATCTGCACATATATTTATAGAAAATTAAATTCCCTACAAAAAATGTGTCTATAAAAATTTTTGCCAGACACGCCGTTTCCGAATAATCAAGCTTTAAACATTGATATAACTTTTAGATTATTTTCTTTATTTTGGAATTTTGTAACTGACGAACAAATAAATATATAGAAATGAACAATATAGATTAATAAAGGAAATTTAATGCTCTACAAAAAAGGTTTCTTAAAATTTTTACATAAAATCACTCTTTCAAAATTGGTTCAACAACGAAAAAAACAATAATTTAATTTTTCCTTCAACAGTAATTGTGAATAACTTTTGTAAAAGTGATTTTATGTAAAAACTATAAGAAACCTTTTTTGTAGGGCATAAAATTCCCCTCAAGAATCTATATTGTTTATTTCTATAAAATTATTTTTTCGTTAGTTACAAAATTCCAAAGTAAACAAGATAATTCTAAAAATTATATCAATGTCTGAAGCTTGATTATTCGGAAACGGCGTGTCTGGCAAAAATTTTCAAAGAAATGTTTTTTGTAGGGAATTTAATTTTCTATAAATATATGGCAGATGAATTTTTTTACCTTGATAGTTTGACAGCATTGACGCAAAAATGGAAGCACAAATAAAAAATCGAAATTAAAGATGATAGACCTCTTAACATTAATATTAAGGGCTCAAATCTTCCCGATATTTTTTTTTGTCACTTTGAACAATATTTTCAATATACTTTATACGCTTTAAATTGATACTTAAACCTTCAAGAATCTATATTGTCTATTTCTATATATTTATTTGTTCGTTAGTTACAAAATTCCAAAATAAAGAAGATAAGTCTAAAAATTTTATCAATGTTTAAAGCTTGATTATTCGGAAACGGTGTCTCTGGCAAAAATTTTCACGGAGACGTTTTTTTGTAGGGAATTTAAATTTCTATAAAAGTATTTGCAGATAATTTTTTTTACCGCGATAGTTTGGACAGCATTGACGCAAAAATGAAAGCAGAAATAAAAAATCGAAATTAAAGATGATAGACTTCATAATTTTAATATTAAGGACTCAAATCTTCCCGATATTTTTTTTTTGTCACTTTGAACAATATTTTCGATATAATTTATACGGTATTAATTGATAGTTAAAGTTTGATGAGTATTTGAAATTTAATTCGTTTACAACCCCTAATTTTTGTTTTCACCGTAAAAAGTCTTGATTATCTCGTATTGATCTCACAGGTGTATGAAACAGTAAAACCGCACACATTCGCATTTATAGCTCGTAAATTCCAATAGGATTCATAGACACCAATGAACGCTAAATATTACCACAATGATATACTATACTCAATACTCATACAGCATCCGTTTTAATCCACACTTTCACTCTAATAAATTAGATTTTCAATTAAAACTATTTATCAGATTTAATTAATTGCGTCTCATCTGACTTTCAATACATTTCAAAACGTACGTGCATCATTTTATAACGGAGCATTTTCAATAGAATGTTTGATAGCAATAGCAATAGCACTAGCAATGCCATCAACCGACTACACCAATAAATGACAAAGCACATGAGTCTACACGTAGAAAATCAAAGCCGAAACAAATACAACCTCAATAGAAATTTCAGTTCGGAAAAAAGTTAACTTATTTCATCATATGATATTTGAGTAAATCTTTTTGGATCATCGCAACAATACCTGTAAGTAATACGGGCAAATATGCGCTGGTGAGTTTCGAGTCGAATTGTGGGCCTCGAAAAAAGAAGGGGGCGCGATTTAATTAATGTGGCACCGACAAAGTGGCCACAATGACACAGCTAATATTTTAATTAATAAAATAATCAAAGTTCAAAGTGAAAATGTGGAGAATGAAAAAAAGAAAAATTGGGCCGCTTAGTTGTGATGAATCAAAGTCGATGAGGCACAACCGAAATAAATTGATTTTTCTAATTGGAAATTGGAGGAAAAGCAGTTTGAAGACAAAAAAAAATGATTTTTTTCGGATAATTAAAGACAAAACGATTAGTTGGGATCGTTGAAAGATGAGGAAATTTCGCAACAAATTAATCAATTAAAACGAAGTTTTATGAGTATTTGAATTTTTTTTTTTTGATTCTATTAAGGCTTGGATTTAGTAACCTAGTCATGTATGGTTAAGTAACCACTAAAGCTTTAAGTATACGAAGATGGTAGCACAATTTTCCCATAATTTTTTTGGATCATTTGAATTTTTAAAAAAGAACCTACACGTTTTTGGACCATTTTTTACTATTGAAATTTTATACCATCCAGTATGAAGAATAAAAAAAATTTTATCAACAATTTTTGCACTAAAAGAAAGTAATTAAAAAAAAAATATTTAAGAATTTAAATTGATGAATTAAAATCACCTTTACCTATATATTTCAGTCCTCATATTTTCTATAAATATTTTCATGACTTTTTCTGTGGACTGACAAGTGGAAAATAACTTTTCATGAAAATAAATCAGTATATGTTACTCTTGCTATCCGAAAACAGTAATGCTCAATAATACAGAGGTACCCCAAATGTCAAGTATAAGAGAATTTTCCTGGGTAGACAATTAACTTGGCCAAAATACATAAAAGAAAAAAGAAAGCAGCCTTAGAAGAAATACGGAAAATTGTATTAGCTGATTGGTCATTGGTCTCAATTGACCATAAAAAACAAATTGGTTCTGTGCAAATCAATAATAACAACCAATATGGACCTATAGAGTGGAACTTTGGGGCACAGCATCCAACTCAAACATGGAAATAGTTCAAAGATTTCAATCCAAAGTTCTGCGGACAATAATCAGTGCACCATGGTTAAATAAATATTGTAAGAATCCACGAAGACCTACAGGTGGAATAACAGTGTGGATGTTAAGCGTTTCAAAAGAATTTCAATATTAGTGATAATTGTTGGTGTTATTATAATTTAGAATACTATTTATACTATAATTATAATTAGAATACTATTACTGCTGTTTTACTAAAAAATTTCATGTTAGTTATGTCATTGGATACAACTACCCCACGAGTTTGTAAGTGGGGTATATTGCAATTATTGCCAAGAGGCAGATGGTGGAAAAACAAAATTTGTAAATAAAAAAATGACTTTTTTTCAACTAAAAATTTTTCCATGACAATAAATCTTTAGTCTTCTGAAAGGCCAAGTTCTCCTCCTAGTAGAGGACGAGTAACTTCAAGTAATAGCTGCAAGAAAAAGACCAAAAAGGCATATTTTGCAGTAAAGTTGAGAAATCATCTCCAAAGATCGAAAGTTCAATAAAATTCCCTAGTGGAAGGCAGTTGCAACAGTCCATAACTAGATTTCCTTAGATGATAGTGGATAAATCCAAATCTGTAGAAGTACTGTGGATGTAAAAAGCAAGATGGATACCACTGCATCTACATTGAAGCTTTAAAGCTGTGGAGATACCAAATGATTCTTTAAAGTTCTTGGACAGTAAACAATGAAAAAAATATATGCTATAGGTTGCAGAAAGACAAGATAGTATTTGCAACTATAAAATGACCTAAGTTCTAATACTTTGGGTTCTAGTATAGGAAAAAAAATGAATAGATCCCAAGGATTTATCGTGGTTTCGAAACCTAAAAGTTTGTTCTTTCTTTGAAGTGGAAAATAGATCCAAAATTGCCTTCGTTAGAAAAAATTTCAAGGACTTCATTATTAATCGCCTAAACGATTATCAATTATCAAAAAACCGATTTCCTCAACGACAAATTCTAGAAAAAAAAATCGTTGAAAAAATGAGTAATTTTTGAATTTAAGAAATTTTAAAAATTGCACATATTAAACACATATTTATAGTTGCACATTTTGTGCCATTCCAACCAATAGATACGATTAAAAATTTGGCAAACTGCATTGTAAAATTTAAATGAATTCATTCCCTTTGATAATGACTTATTTTTATGGAGTTTGTCCCTTCAAATTATCATCGTACGATTTGCTTTTCAAATTAAACATTTTAGGGGTTGAACATTGGAAAATATTGATTGCAGTCAAAGTTTGAATTTCTATAAATTTTACTTTCGTTTAATAATCTAACCAAAAAAATGGGCAAATTTTAACCCCATTAAAATATAAAATAGCTAATTAATTGTATTTTTATAAAAATTTTCTTAAATTTCAAATTTCATCGCTGGAAATTATTGAAAAACGTAGATTTCATGAACTTTATGAAGTAATAGCCCTGTTTACTTAATTCCAAGCTTTTATCGTTGGAAATCATTGAAAAACGTAGATTTCATAAACTGTATGAAGTAATTCCCCTGTTTACTTAATTCCAAGCTTTTATCGTTGGAAATCAATGAAAAACGTAGATTTCATAAACTGTATAAAGTAATTCCCCTGTTTACTTAATTCCAAGCTTTTATCGTTGGAAATCAATGAAAAACGTAGATTTCATAAACTGTGTGAAGTAATTCCCCTGTTAACTAAATTTCAAGCTTTTATCGTTGGAAATTAATGAAAAACGTAGATTTCATAAACTGTATGAAGTAATTCCCCTGTTTACTTAATTCCAAGCTTTTATCGTTGGAAATCAATTAAAAACGTAGATTTCATAAACTGTATAAAGTAATTCCCCTGTTTACTTAATTCCAAGCTTTTATCGTTGGAAATCAATGAAAAACGTAGATATCTTGAACTGTATGAAGTAATTCCCCTGTTAACTAAATTTCAAGCTTTTATCGTTGGAAATTAATGAAAAACGTAGATTTTATAAATCTTATGAAGTAATTCTCCTGTTAACGTTATTTAACCCTTATTATTAATCCCCATTTGTTGATTTCACATGGAATGACTCAAACAGCAAAGATTTAATAATAATTTTATAAGCCCTACGATTTAAACCAAAAAAAAAGCTGTCACTGTTTTCATTCTCGACCTGATCGGCTTTCAGACTTTCGAGCTTTGGAGCTTTCGTCGCCATACATGGACGTGGAAAATCATACCTAATCCCCGTATCAGTCACGAGGCAGAATTGAATGGCGGGGTGGCACATTTTAAAAGACACGACATCGGATTGCAAGGTGCAGGAAAGCATCAGGAAATAAAGTCACCAAGCCCATCGAGCACAGCCGGTGCAACATCTAGAGAAAACGGTGAGTACAGTAAATCCTAGACAGTTCGAATGGGAGAATAAAGCTCAGTTAAAACCCGGGAACAATTGAGCTTTATGCCGCCTTATCTGCCCGGTGTGTTCACGGCATAATTACAACCAAAAAAAAAAGAAAATAGCTTAGAATTTACCATTTTTTTTTTGTTATTTCTTCCGAGTTGACTGAACTTCGTGTCATATAAAAATGGGAGTGCGAAGCAAGACGAGGGATAGTAGGTATATGAAAAAAAATTCTTTGGATCGTTATCGCGGTCATCTCATAAATTAAACATCTGTACATGTTTTCTAATCTAATGTGAGGAGATAGACTTCTCGGGTATCACAGTAGCTATGAAAATATTTATTCATTTTTTTTAAACAGTTCTTATCATTAAATTGATCTGTGATAACCACCCAGAGATTGAACAGACTGTGAGAGACGTAACACAACCATGTTATGACTCATCTTATTTTTTTTTTTCAATGCTTAGTAAAGATACAAACCACCATATGGATTTAGCACTGATCTATGATCTAGAAGCGTGAAAGTTGGCTGTAAAGAGCAAGGAATTGGATTTATTGAAATCGATTTGATCGAGAAATCGATCGTTGTGAGAATCTTTTGTCGAAATTTAAAATTTGCAACCTACAAAATAGTTTGATACTGGACAATAAGATCAGATGTTGTTTGTGAAACTTTGATTTTAACAATTGGATAAATATTAGACTGGGCTAAAAAAATCAACTTTTTTTTTGAAAAGTATATCTAAAATATTGTTCAAGGTGACACAAAAAAAAATATCGGGGAGAT
The DNA here is from genome assembly GCA_958496175.1 of Sisyra terminalis. NCBI lineage: Eukaryota > Metazoa > Arthropoda > Insecta > Neuroptera > Sisyridae > Sisyra > Sisyra terminalis. The sequence continues at coordinate 48,995,287 of OY292278.1, read as the reverse complement.
TTGAGCCCTTAATATTAATATTAAGAGGTTTATCATCTTTAATTTCGATTTTTTATTTGTGCTTTAATTTTTGCGTCAATGATGTCCAACTGTCAAGGTAAAAAAAATTATCTGCACATATTTTTATAAAAAATTAAATTCCCTACAAAAAAATGTTTCTTTAAAAATTTTGTTAGACACGTCTTTTCCGAATAATCAAGCTTTAGACATTGATATAATTTTTCGATTTATCTTCTTTATTTTGGAATTTCGTAACTAACGAACAAATAAGTATATGGAAATAAACAATATAGATTCTTAATAGGAATTTAATGCTCTACAAAAAAGGTTTCTTAACGATTTTACTTAAAATCACTTTTTCAAAAGTTATTCACAATTACTGTTGAACGAAAATTAAATTATTATTTTTTTCGTTGTTGAACCAATTTTAAAAGAGTGATTTTATGAAAAAACGTTAAGAAACCTTTTTTGTAGAGCATTAAATTTTCTTCAAGAATCTATATTCTTCATTTCTATATATTTATTTGTTCGTTAGTTACAAAATTCCAAAATAAAGAAGATAAACCTAAAAATTATATCAATTTCAAAAGCTTGATTTTTCGGAAACGGCGTGTCTGGTAAAAATTTTTATAAAAATGTTTTTTGTAGGGAATATAATTTTCTATAAATATATGTGCAGATGAATCTTTTTACCACAAATAAAAAATGGAAATTAAAGATGATAGACCTCTTAATGTTAACATTAAGGGCTCAAACTTTCCCGATATTTTTTTTTATCTCCTTGAAAAATATTTTCGATATGTTTTAAAAAAACAAGGACAAATTTTTTGGCCCAGTCTAATAAATATCATTAATTTATCCATGTTGTTAAAGTCCTTGTCTTTTTAAATATAATAATTAAATTGTGGGCAATAAGGACAAAGCTTCTTGTGAAATATTATTTATTTTATCGCCAACGTTTCGTCACGCATTCCTGACTTCTTCAGGGCTCTATAATTAAAATACATATTATTTTAAAAAATAGCAAAAACTATTGTCAAAATTATAAATAAATAAATTACAATTGATAAGTTTTAGTCGATATAAATCTTAGTTTAACATTTAAAAAATAGCAACAAATATTGCAAAAAAAAACTATGATTTATATCGACTAAAACTTATGAATTGTAATTTATTTATTTATAATTTTGACAATAGTTGTTGCTATTTTTTAAATGTTATGTAATTTCATTATAAAGCCCCGAAGAAGTCAGGAATGACTGATGAAACGTTGGCGATAAAATAAATAATATTCCACAAGAAGCTTCGGCCTGAGGGCCCACAATTTAATAATTATCATTAATTTATGTAGAAAATTTCGATGGAATTCAAGGTACTGCAAACTATATTGTAGAAAAAATTAATCAAAATGCATTGCAGCAAAGAGAAACCAATGATTTTTGGTGCAAAAGAATATCCTACTTAAATAATTTCGAAAGAAAAGGCATGGACTTTAGAAAGCTTTTTACTAGCTTAAATATAAATAAGCCCTGGCTTACTATATATTAAATTAAAGCTTATTTTTTTAAATAAGAAAACAATTTAGGTTGTTTAAGATCGGTTTTTTTATTTAATATTTTTATTATTCAATTAGCTACGTTTCGTTATGTATTGTAACTTCATCAGGCTTCTTGATTCACAAAAATAAAATATTTTCAATTTTTATTTTTGTGAATCAAGAAGCCTGATGAAGCTACAATACGTTACGAAACGTAGCTAATTAAATATTAAAAAATATTAAATAAAAAAACCGATCTTAAACAACCTGAATTGTCTTCTTATTTAAAAAAATAAAAGCTGAAATCTGAATTTTAATATCTATTAAAGCTTATATTTACCCACCTTTACAAATAAATACTTTATATTTTTGCCTTGATAATTCGGAGTCGAATTTTCCGTTTTACCTCATAAAAAATCAAGCATTTCCCGCAATTCTTCAGTCGACCGTATTTGCTGAGTACATTTGACAAAAGAGGCCATACCTTACATACGAATTAAATTTGAAAATAAATTAATTTTTTTTGCCCAATTTCCAAGTTCATTACCGCTCCAATTTCATTTATCCGGCTTATGTAATTACACAGCGCTCGGCCTAATCAGTATGATAGAGATCGATCGATTGTATCGAGTGAGAGGCCAACAATAAAATAATTAATTACAAATTATTGTTGTCTATTATTATTGGCAAATGCCTCCTTTGATTTTAATTAGAATTAATGATTGTGTTCAATTGGTTCTATTACGAGAAAAATAATATTTGTAATTCCAGATTAATTTTTTGAAATTATCTTGATTGAAGAATTCGGCTCGTTGCCTTGTAGTCTCTAATTATATTTACTTTGGTATGACGACACAAATGGAAAAAAAAAATAACGATTCATTAAAATATTTTCAAGACCCAAAAAATTGGGCTAATCACATTGTAAATTAAATTTGATACAAAAAAAAAACGGATCAACTCGGGCTTGAAATGCTACCGTTTTTTGTTTGAGGTAAAAAAACCACTTGTCACATTATCAAAAAATTAAAAATTGATATGATTTTTATCTAATTTTTTTTTGGCCTTTCAGAACGTGCGAGAATTAAAAAAAAAATGATGAAGAGGAGGAAAAGTTTATCATCCCGTTTTGGTGTTGGTATCTGGTATGATCGGCGTTGGCTGTTTGTGTGGCCCGGAGAAATGCCGGACTTCCCGCCAGGAGACAAATGATGTCCTGATACAACGGGGGCCTGATCCACCGTCGAAGACATTTACATATATGGAAATAATACCGGTATCATGGTTTTCAGATGACGAGTAAAAAAAAATGAAGAAGTGACTTTGGATGAGAACTTCTAAATTTGTATGGATTTCTAATAATAATAATAAAGAAATTTTCATAATTCACATAAATTCTCTAGTCTGTTTATTCATGGCCATTTTCATTTCCGGTTACGTACAGAAGTGGTGGGTGCAACGTTGGATGGTCGCTGTATGAATCATGACCAAAGAAAATTGGAAATATGTTCACTGGTATTTCAATGGGATGTAGTTGATGTTTGAGATTCAAATTGTAGATATTTCGGTGAATTTTTTCCATTTAAATATCATTAAAAATGTAAATAAGAATTTGGTTTTTCACAGAAATTGAGGTCTTGTCTTAATACCGAAAAAGTAATATTTGCTTTCTGAATTTTTAATGAAATATACACAAGAATATATTGTTGCATAATTGCACTTGGGATTGTTGTAATTTGTAATGAATCCTCATTTATTGAAAAAATTTCCCAGTTTTTAGAGTTCACCAAATTTATATATATTTTTTTCTTTTTTCTAAGGCTCATTAATGTTCTAAATTGTGGTATCCTAAACTTTTTGGCTTAAAAAACCCCAAGCACATAGGCTTGATAATTCATTGCATATATTTTAATTTTTCAATGTGAAATTTTAAATAAATTACAAATTAAAAACTTTTGGCAACTCCAGTTGTAAGTTGCATAATTCATAGTTTAAAATACGCTGCTGTAAATCAATGGTTCTCAAACTTTTATGAAGATTATTTTCACTTGAAACATGTTTTTATAGCAAATATTTCCCAGTTTTTAAATTTCAGCTCTAAAGCACTACCGTTTACTGAAAAGGTTGCATCCAATTTTGCAGAGTTTCCTAAACTTTTTGGTTTAAAAAACCTCAAGAAATACCGTGAAATATATCTTTGGTAATTTGAGTGCATAAATTTCAATTTTTCAATGCAAAATTTTAAATAAAATTCAAACTAAAGACTTTTTACAATTGCAGTTGTAATTTCCACAATTCATAGTTTAAAATGCTCTGTTATAAATCATTGATTCTCAAATATTTATGAAGACTATTTGTAATCAAAATATGTTCTTGTTTTTAAATTTTGCCTAAATTATTCATATTTTTTTATAGTTTTTAATAAAAAATTTGAGAAACTGTAATTTGTAATATTTTTCTGTAACTATAGCATCCAATGTTGTGGAATTTCCAAAAAATTTTATATTAGGTAATCGTCAAGTAATATAAGCAAAAATTGATACTATTTTCATTAAAAAATGTTGATTCTTCTTGAAAAATTATGATAACCTCTGCCGCAGGTCTAGTTATTCACAGTTTGAGAACCTCTGGTGCATTCCGTAGATTTATTTCCACAATTCAAAATTTAAAATGCTTTGTTGTAAATCATTGATTCTCAAATATTTATGAAGATTATTTGAATTTAAAATATGTCCTTGTTTTTAAAGTTTGCCTAAATTATTCATATTTTTCAGTAGTTTTTAATAAGAAATTTGAGAAACTGTAATTTGTAATATTTTTCTGTACCTATAACATCAAATTTTGTGGAATTTCCAAAACATTTTATATAAGGGAATCGTCAAGTGATGTAGGCAATTTTTTTTAAATATTTTCATTAATAAATTTTGATTTTACTTGAAAAATGTTAGCAACCTCTGCTGCAAAGGTAATGATTCATAGTTTTAGAACCTCTGGAAAAACTCATAGTCTTATAAACTTTTATAAAGCACCTCTCTAAATCAAAAATAAATTTAATTCCCCCTTTTTTGCACAATAGTTTGATAAAGAAGTCAAAGAAAATTTATAAAGATTATTTGCAATTCAAATATGCCATTGTTCTGAAAGTTTGCCTTAACTATTGATAGTTTTTAATAAAAAATAGAAGGAACTTTAGTTTTAAATATTTTTCTGTACCTATTGCATTCAATTTTGCAGAGTTTCCCAAACTTTTTTGTTAGAGAACCGTCAAATATAGTAAGCGATTTTTTTTTTGTAATTTTAGTTCATTTTTATTTTTTCTTGAAAAATATTGATAACCTCTGGTGTAGATTTGGTGATTCAGTTTTAGAACCTCTGATGCATACCATAGATTCCCAAACTTTAATTGGGTTTCTCTCTAGACCAAAAATTAATTTAATCCCCTCTTTTCTTACATTAGTTTGTTAAAGCATTTTTCCAGAGCCAAAGCTTATAAAAGAAGATATCCCAAAAAACCATATCTCTGATAGGGTTAAAGGTGTCGTATGATTAATTTGGGGGTAAAATAAAAAAAATGGGATTTAGTGGAAAAAGATCTGAAGAGGAATCGTTCAATGGAAGAACAAGAGGCTTTAAATAAGTATGCATTTTAATTGTTCAAAAAAACATCAATTTCTAATGCAAAAAGAAATTTTAAAAATGAATTTCTGAATAATAAATATGAGAAAACTTTCATTTTCCACCTTAATACAAGCGAGAAGGATGTAACAAATGTTACTCTTACAAAAAAATTTTCGTGTATAATTTTTCCTTTAGCCGTGTCATGTTGGCAATTATGCAAATGCAATTTCTAGACGAAAAATTTCGTAAAAGCTTTGTAGACTATAAAAGCTTTTTTGCTGGTCATTTTTTTTGAACTTTGGAAAAATATTTTTTTATGTATTCTGATTCAAAATTATAACAGAAATAATGGTATAAAGGGAACCACTTTTGAGCAATTCAGCTTCGAAATTGGCACTTGTAAATGTGGCGATTTTTTGGGATCGAAAATTTTATCCTTTTTTTTGAAAAAGTAGCCCTAAACATCTAAATGGTGTGATCCTTTGACTTTAAAATTGAGATCTACGATTTTAACAGGTGTCAACCATATTTCCAGAAACATAATGTCCCAAAGAATATATTCCAAAAGTTGCTTAAAAATAAATAGTTATGGCTAAAAACTTTGCATGAGCTTTACCTGCTTTACGAGCTTTATTTTCAGGTGAATTTTTTTGAAACTTTGAGAAAATATTTTTTCAATTATCTACTTTTATACCTTTAAAGAAAGAAAAACCAATAATGAACTCTAGTTGGTAATTCAACACTTCAAAATCGGCACTAAGGAAGCCAATTTTATTAGTAAAGTGAAAATGGATCCAAACAAGCATTTTTCAAAAGTTCCATAATATCAATCATTTAAAAAAAAATCTTTTTTTTTCCAAAAAATCAAACTGAATTATTTTTTTTAATCCTGAAACTTTCTTTTCTTTACTTATTAATAAGGTTTGAAAGGTTTTTTTTTGGTTATCGTTGTAAAAAATATTGTTAACTACAAACATCGCACACGGTACATTTTCCATATTTTCAAGGTGAATTTGAACAGAATTTTGTATAAAATGATGCATATTTCTATGACGTCACACAATCAAACTCAACCCAATGTCAAAAATGTTGATTTAAAAATAGATCCACGTGGAAATAATTGCAAACAATGTCAAACCTTTGAAGTGTATAACCATTGATTACAAACATCGCGCGCGTCACTCGGAAAATTTCCTGTTTCAAAAAAAAAAAAAGAAAAAAAAATTGTCAATGAAAAGAAATTTATCGTGTTTTTATTTTGGTGTGCGTTTAAATATATGTAAATAGATTGAGGGACTTCTTCGTGGGTGTTCAAATTGTGTGCCACCCCCGCACTCACTCCACACACTAAAAATTTTTTTCTCCCCGCTTGAGGAATATAATTGTTGTTCTGTTGCTTTGTTGGCATAAAGAACGGAAAGGTGTGCAAGAGAAGAAGTCGTTTTACGCACACACGTTGCCACCAAATCGGCGTTACCGGTTTCGAAAAAACGTGCATCTAAAAGAGATAACGTGATTGGATACAAATGGCACTTTTTCTTCGGAGGATTTTTTTTTTTTTTTTTTTTTTGTTCACCGAGCCGCCGACTTATGTAATAATTTATGTGATAAATATTCCACTAGTATCAGATTTACACATGTAGAAATTTAAATATTTTTACATAATTGTTGGAGATGGTTTTGAAAAATGGGTAGATATAGGACGGGAGCCGTAAACGAATGGATGGGGTGGAATGGTTTTATGGACCAATCTGCATACAAATTAAAATTTAAGGGATTTGGGACACAAAATTGAAGTTTTTGTGTTCAGAAACTTTATGTAATCAATTTGAGACTTTAACCAGATAATTAAGGTTTTAACATGGAAAATAATTATTTTTAAGGCAATAATCTTTAATTTCTACTCCGACTTTATCTTTAAATTGTATTAATATAAAAATATACGTATTTCGATTGCCAAATCATTGATTTTTGTGATCATCAACTACAGATGATACATCATCTAACTTTAAAGAAAATTCATGATTAGTTTTAAACATTTATTAAAAATTGCTTCGCAATGGAAAAACGTAGAAATTTTGTTTTGATACTACTTCCATTTATAAGTGACTAGCTTATCCCCGTGATTTCGTCTGCGTAACGTGGGTGTAGATTATATTTTCTTTTAAGATTTGCTATTTGTAGTGGTAAATGAAAATTTTTATTTTTCTTATTTCTTTTACGAAAAACATAATCATACCTGAAAACACTATTTTGTCAACTTTAAAAAGACACATTTAATAAACTGTTGCTTAGAACAAAATATTTGTATGTAATGATCAATCAATTTTCAAATTTTTTTTATAAATATCTAAAAAGAGTATGTTCAACTGCGTATAACTACGGTAGGTATACCTACCGTGAACCAAATAATCCATAAATCAATCAATATTTATACAAAAAAAAATATCGTCAAGTTCAATAAAGTCGGTCTTAATTATGACTTAAAACATTCAAAAGTTTTCAAAACATTCGCGTCAGAATAACAGAAGTAAAGGGTCTGGATTTAGAATATTAGTAGAAATCCCATTTTATTGTCTCGACTCCCGAATGAACCTTTTTCTCAAAACTATTACACTATTGCAATATACAAAACTACCGCGAAATTAAAATTTGTTCAATTGCACGAAACCCAGTTTCTCCATAATCAAGTATAACCATTATTTATCTATGCACTTATTATTAAGATATCTGAATTTCAACTATATTCTTAAAGAATTTTCTTTTAGTTCGCCGAATTTCTCGTTACTCGATATTCGCTCACTAATATATTTGTTTGTGAATACCTATTTCGGATTTTCAGGTTTACAATATTTAAAAGCCAAAAAACTTTATGCTTACTTATAAACTTAACTTAACCATTTTCAGATAAATCTATCAGAGTTTAAATTTTTAAACAGACCCAAAGTTTTTATTTCTAATATTATACCAACTTTGTTTTATAATATAGGATAATTACGTTTCGTTTATAACGATACTGTGACTATGAAATTTGAAATTTCGATTGTTTATTAGACGTTATGCCGTACAAACTTTGCCAACATTTTTCACTTTTTTAGAGGAGGAATTATCAAAAATCCGTTTCTTATTATATATCTGCATCGTATAAGAAAAACACTTTCCAAATTTCATCGACCCAAATATGCATTTATACCTATGGTAAATAAAATAAAAAAAATTATGACCTTTATTTTGATTATCATGACTAAAAAGCAATTCGATTTCGCTCATTTGGACGTTGTACATACAAAATTTTTGAAAATAGGTGGAAAGCGTGGATGTAAATTCGAATATTTTATTTATATTCATTAACAATAAATGGTTTTCAAATTGTTCTTAATACCAAAGAAAAGTTAGTTTGGAAGATTGTATATTTTAATTGATAATGAACTATATGACAAAAAATTGTTCCCTTTGTGTTTTTCAGCAGAATAAATATTTGCTCCAGGTCACAATCATGGATTCATAAAAATTAGATTTTAAAAAATTTAATTCTTGAAAAACAAACAAAAATAAAAAACGCCTGTTTAGTATTTGGTATAAGTAGTTACTACATAAACTTTCATACTAATTAAGTGAAATGACTTTATTTAAAATGCTGTAGTTAAAATTATATAACAAAAACAGAAACTTATTATTAATTAATTATTTATTTATTAATTACACTTATTAAATTAAAAATTTCGATTGTTGATTAACTCTACATTTTCTCATACAAACTTAGTCACCCCCTTTACTCTTTTAGGGTAGGAATTTCCAAAAAAAACATTTTCTTATCAGATTTCTACTTCTTTTAAGGAATACCTCGATTATTAAAATTTCATCAGTCAAAGGGGATATACAAATACAGGATTTTATGTTTCCACGGTTTTTAAAACGTATTTACTTTAAGTTTCATTACTATTATTATTATTATTATTATTATTATTACTACTTTAACTTTTTTTGTTACTATTTCCTTATTGAGCAACTCTAAGTGTCTATTTACAATTATTTTGTAAAAAAAAAGTTTACTGTGAGATTCGAACCCACGTCTTTGTAATTAGGGGTATCAGAATATCAGATACGTAAGCAATTGCGCTTTTAACATCAACTATGTGTTTTATATATATAAAGGTTTATATTTCAAAGAGGCAATTTTTTTGGATTTTAAATTGAATTTACTGTGCTTTTTATCAGTTCAACTAAAAATATTTTTACAGATTATTTTCTAACTTTTAATTACCTTTCCAATGATATATAACTCGCCTGTCTTAAGTAAAAATTGTTTGTGACATCCCTAGGGAATACCTTCCCTTATTATTTTTAAGGAAAAATAAGTAACCTTTCATGTGTGGGAAATTGTGTTGTATCTTAATTCCAAATTTCATTAAATTCGGTTTATCCGTTCTTTAGTTAAGTCGGGACACACAGACAGACAGACAGACAAAAATTTTAAAAATGTTAAATTTCGAATAAGTGCTTCTTGAAACAAATATTTACCCTAAAATTGGGTTCAAAATCGAAATGTACAGACAGACATAAGAATTTTATATATTAGTATAGATTTGAAGGTTGTAGCACCCAAAAAAAGGGACAATCAAATGAATTTTTTCTCAAAATTTTTAGGTATCTTATATAAAATTAACTATAAATTTTTAACTACAAAATACTTCCTTGAGAAATGACTAAATTAGGCAGAAATATCAATACAGACAACTTGAATTCTTGTGTATCAGTTAATTTAAGTCATTGTTGAAAATCATAAAACTCGGGAGTTGAAAAATTACATTGAAATATATGCATCTCAATTTTCATATGCAAATGCAATAAAGGTGAAGTTATTATGAAGCTGGACGTTTGGTGCTAATACAAAAAAGGGTGTGTACACCTCATGATTTACCATATAAATTAAAAATTGAAACCATCCCTCAAAATGTTCGGTTCGTCTTCTTGTCCGCATCCAAATCCCTTGGCCAATTCAGAAAATGTCTTAATTAATATTCTCATTACCCACATAAATAAATGGTAAATTACGCCCTTTCCAATACAAAAAAAAAAAATCCTCTCCAACCATCTCTAAACTCTTTCCACAGTATTTTTCAAGTCCCGAAATTGATGTCTTATCATATTTCATTTAATAAATATGAGAAAAACTTTACAACATCAGCATCATTAACGTTTCAAACAAAATAATTTATAAAGATCGATGAGTGCTTTTATTCGAAACGTCGACGTAATGATGAATGACAAGTTCCAATCTGCCCCACCGGCGGTGGTAGACACCACCGTCTTGGCGAAAATGAGGCGGCAAAAGAAAATATCCGGTAGGCCGTCGTCTTGATTGAACAAAAACGCGCCTCTCCCGTGAGCACCTGGAGAACTGGACTGGACTGAATTCGGGATATATATTTTTTTTCGCAAGTCGCTCTCCATTATATTACGAGCGAAGACTAATTGCTCGCGTAATATTCGATGAATAGGTGAAACAAAGACGACGGCAAATTTCCTTAATGATAAACGCAATTAGTTCGCGATGAACATGCAAAATTATTTATTACGTTAATTTTCCACGAAAATTATCTCCACTACGGGACTTTTTCTCAAACAGCCGCAACGTAATCGTAGTCGGCTGCCGTGAATCCACGGCCTTCTCGACCTCCTAATTTATTAATATTTCAAAATTACCCCAAAAGACAATGGAGAAAAACTGGAATGCGTCGACCACCGTTTAATATTTCAACGAAAATTTTTCATTAATTTTTTTGCGTTTCAAAGAAAACAAAATGAAATTAAAATATTCAGTAATTAAACCAATTTTACAACGTAAAATTATTTTCAAATAGAATCAAGATATCATTGGGAATATCAATAAGATTGTAGAGAATATTAAAATGGTAGCAGAGCGTGGTTATACATGTTTGAAATAGAATCAAGATATCTATGGGAATATCACTAAAACAGTATGGAATATTGAAATGGTAGCAAAGCGTGGTTAAACATGCCATTTAAGCTACAAATAAAGCATTAGAAATAAAATTTATTCACTCCTGTTTTCCACATGCAATTTTTCATAGACCAGCAAAATAAATTGAAAATTTAATTTCAAAATTTTGTTGGACTTTTGGTAACGTAAAATTATTTTGAAATAGGATCAAGATATCTGTGGGAATATCAATAAGATTGTAGAGAATATTAAAATGGTAGCAGAGCGTGGTTAAATATACCATTGAAGCAACTAATAAAACATTAGAAATAAAAGTTATCCACTCATGTTTTCCACAAGCAATTTTCTATCGACTAGCAAATGAAAATTCAGTTTAAAAATTTTATTAACCAATTGGATTAGAGTAAATTACTGTTATGCCTTTCCTTTTTGTGCTACCATTGGATAATTCCAACCAGTAAGACTCTTTTCATTAGTTTTATGCATCTCAGAAAATCTAATACCATTTCGTCGGTTAAGCCGATTAGACTTGTCCCAAAAAAAAAAATCTTTTAATCAACAAAGATAATTAATCTCGTAAAAAACGTTTCGCCCAATATTTCAACGAAATTTTTTTAATAATTTTTTTGCGTTTTAAACAAAACAAAATGAAATAAAAAATAGTCAGTTATTAAACCGATTTTCTAACGTTAAATTATTTTGAAATAGAATCAAAATATCTATGTGAATATCAATAAAACAGTATGGAATATTGAAATGGTAGCAAAGCGTGGTTAAACATGTCATTTAAGCTATAAATAAAGCATTAGAAATAAAATTTATTCACTCCTGTTTTCCACAAGCAATTTTCCATCGACTAAAAAAAAAAAATCAAAATTTTATTAGCCTGTTGGATTAGAGTAAATTATTGTTATGTCTTTCCTTTTTCTACTACCATTTAATTGGACTCTTTTCATTACTTTTGTGCATCTCAGAAAATCTTATACCATTTTGTCAGCTAAGCCGATTGGACTTGTCCCAAAAAAAAATCTTTTAATCAACAAAGACAATTAATCTTGTACAAAAAAGTTTCCCCCAATATTTCAACGAAATTTTTTTATTAATTTTTTTGCGTTTTAAAGAAAACAAAATGAGATAAAAAATATTCAGTTATTAAACCGATTTTACAACATAAAATTATTTTGATATAGAATCAAGATATCTATGGGAATATCAATAAAACAGTATGGAATATTGAAATGGTAGCAGAGCGTGGTTAAATATGCCATTTAAGCTACAAATAAAGCATTAGATATAAAATTTATTCACTTCTGTTTTCCACAAGCAATTTTTCATCGACTAGAAAAATAAATTCAAAATTTTATTAGCCTGTTGGATAAGAGTAAATTATTGTTATGCCGTTCCTTTTTCTGCTACCATTTGATAGCACTCTTTTCATTACTTTTGTGTATCTCAGAAAATTACACTAATACTATTTCGTCGGCTAAGCCGATTGGACTTGTCCCCAAAAAAAAAATCTTTTAATCAACAAAGACAATTAATCTCGTAAAAAACGTTTCCCCCATCCCACCTGTTATCGTTGTGGCCCTCTCAAAGCTGGCAAGCCCTGGAAAATTGTCCGACTCTTATGTGTTTCAATTAAAGTGGGACATACACGCATAAAGCACAGCGCGGCGGGGGTGCAAAGTGGTTGAGAATGTGGAATTAGACGAGGATCGGTCGCCAGGGCATAAAACATGTCCCCTGGCACAAACATAAAACAGATACTTGAGGTTAGCAATAGGCAATCAGCGTACGAGATGAGACTTTGTATAACAAGGGATACACAATTGTCATCGTTGTCAACCAACCCTTATATTACATACACCCCCACACAAAAACCATGTTGGATTAAACGTAAAAAACTGTTAAAACCTTTGCCGCAAGAAGGGATCAAGAAAAAATGTCCATGAGGGAATGATTATTTTCAGCCTTCCCCCTCGAAACATCCCTAATCAATCTGTGGCGTGTTTTTCACGTTTATCATCCAGAAATAAATCACGAAAAACTTCATGAAAAATATTTAATAAAATCGCCGCAAATTTTGACTTTGGTATGACATCATTTTTTTTTTGAAGGGTTATAAATTAAAATAGGGGTTGAAATGAAATGAGAATTAAAAGAGATTGAAAACCATCGACCTATATAAAATGTGACCGCTTTAATCAGGGAACCAATGACGGATATTTTGTCCCATTACAAATTCAAACCAACCATGTGTGCAAATCTTTTACGCAACCTCATGTTGATAGAAAAATTCGTAAATTAAAATGTAAGGGTTGTAAATATATAAAAAAAATACCACATTGTGAAATATTAAATTGCTAAAGTTTAAATTTAAATTATTTTTAATTTTTTTTGGACATTGAAACGATATAAAACCACCCATTGAAATCAAATAAGTAGACTTTTAAAAATTAGCATATAAAATATGCTTTAGCTTGGGATAATTATTATTCAAATTAAAATAGTACTTATTGAAAAAACTATAAATTTGAATAATAATTACCCCACAACATTGTTAAAGCTTTAAATACGCTTAAGTAGGATAGTAAATATAAATATTACAGCGTTTTAGTGTTATATCGCGTATACCAGTAGACCTAAGGAAGTTAAGGTATGTACTTTAATTCCTCTATCTCCTAAACTATTGCAGATTCCATTATGAAACTTCTGGTGTATTATAAATGTAGTTTAGGCTATATTTTGAAATAAAAAAATCAAAAATCAAAATGGTCGAAGTTACTTAAATTCTGATTTGAAAAGTTTACTTCCGGTTTTTTACATTAAAAAAAATAAAAATGTCCAGTTTTGTTTTTTCTTTAAAAAGAACAATTAATTTTCTATTAAATCCGGCATATTTAATAATTTAAAAAAAAAAATTTAAGTCGAAAATTTTTTTTCAAAAAATACGAATTTCACAAACGAAAATTCTTTAGAAGCGTATAACTTGGCAAATACTCATCATTCGAAAAAAATATTTTGTATCCACATTAGGGTGATTTTTTTTTTGACTTTTTTTGGTCCCATCGTGAAATTTTGTTGGAAACACCAAAAAAAAATTCACTGAAAGTTTGAGCCCTTAATATTAATTTTAAGTCCTCGACCAAGACGGGTAAAGATTTCCCATTGAAAATACACGAAAACTCTGATTTTTTATTTTTAAATTTCTATATCTCAGCGGCATTTCATGGGATCGCTTTTACCGAAGATGGTTATGACTCAGAATTAAACGCTCTACAAAAGTGCCCATTGCGACAAAGTCGCAACTCACACCGGTGAGGTAGTACGGGGCACTGAACCTGATTTTTCCATAAAATTCGCGTTTTTTTTTGCATTTATCTCGTAAATAACAAGAGCTACGGAAAAATTATAAATGAAAAACATGTAGAGAATTTGATTTCCTACAAAATCGTTCTTGTAGACCAAATCGCGAAGATCAATATTAAACGAGATATTAAGCCTTGAATTTTATGGAAAAATGCGGTTCAGTGGCCCGTACTACCTCACCGGTGTGAGTTACGACTTTGTCGCAATGGGCACTTTTGTAGAGCGTTTAATTCTGAGAAAAAACCATCTTCGGTAAAAGCTATCCCATGAAATGCCGCTGAGATATAGAAATTTAAAAATAAAAAATCAGAGTTTCCGTGTATTTTCAATGGGAAATCTTTACACGTCTTGGTCGAGGACTTAAAATTAATATTAAGGGCTCAAACTTTCAGAGAATTTTTTTTTTCGTATTTCCAACAAAATTTCACGATGGGACCAAAAAAAGTCAAAAAAAAAATCTCCCTAATCCACATTCATACTTACTAGAAGTACAACTGTGCCAAATATGAACAAATTTCAGAACATCACTTTTTTTCGCTGTCCGCTTCACGTGAAATGCCCCTATACCTAAATAGGCAAGCTATGCAGAAAAGCTGCATGGTGCAGGAAAAATATTTCCAAAAAGTTTTTTTTTTTGGTTCAATAATTTTTCGTTTAGTATTTTTTTATTCTAAATTACGTCTTTTCATCCAATGTTACAATCAAAAAAAAAATTGGACATTGGACAAGCATAACAGACAGGCAATGCCTACAATTTCATTAGATGACTCAAGATATTGAAGAGAGATATATTCGTGTTCAATGGATATTTATCTTAATGAGTTTTGTCAATAATTTTGATCAGTCTGACATATTTCCATCCAATAGTCCCAAAGTTCTCGAATAAATAATATTATAAACATCTGTCACAATGGATTTAGATATTTCAAGCACTCGCGCGCTTCTCTCATTCGAAAAATGTTTCGACCAAAAAAAAAACGATCGACGGACGAAATGAAATGAAATGAAAAAAATTGAACAAGTCACGATGATGAGAGATCGAGAGGCCGAAACATGGCATGTTTGCTTGATGATGGCCAATGTATCTCCACAATTCGATTGGCGGCGGCCTCTTCGCTCCATCGGGAACAAAATTAAAATCGAAAAAAAAAAAATGTATAAATGAGAAATCAAAGAAAAAAAAATGCAGGGACCTTATGAAACTCAAGGAATGACTTTGATTCGACCAAAATATATCGGGTGCTACAATTTTAGTCGATCTACCACGGTGCATTGCTCAATCAACCCAAAATAGCTTTAATTTTTTTCTTTCAAGTTTCAATTGGGAATATATAGAATATATTACGGTCCAATTTATGTAAGATACTTTAATATAATAATATATAAAAATCATACCACTAATTTGAACAGAAGTTCAAACAAAAATATTCGTGACGTATTGCCCAGATACGTATTTAGATTGCCAAGCAATCTTCCTCAGTGGTCATCAAGTACTTTGGATCACAAAGCAGTTATCAAAATTTTTGTCCTTATGGAACACTGAATTCAAAACTTAATTCTTTCCGATTATCAGAGGATTTTATAAGTGTTAAATATATTATGATAAGAAAGGAAAGACCAGCGAAATTTTCTCATGGATCACTAGTGGTTCGTGGACCACCATTGGTAGACCACAAATGGTGATCTATGATCTATGAGATCAAGAGTGATCTATCAGAAAATTTCGCTGGTCCTTCCTTTCTTATCATAATATATTTAACACTTATAAAATCCTCTGATAATCGGAAAGAATTAAATTTTGAATTTAGTGATCTAAATGGACAATTTTGGTAACTGCTTTGTGATCAAAACTACTTGATGGTCACTGAGAAAGATTGCTTGGCAATCGAAATACGTATCTGGGCAATACGTCACGAATATTTTTGCTTGAACTTTTGTTCGAATTTATGTGTATAGTATGATTTTTATATATTATTATCTTAAATTATATTACATAAATTAGACCGCAATATATTCTATATATTGTATACACAGTATAACTGTTTAAAGTCAGCGAAAAAATCTTATTTTGAAAAATAAAAGTCTTATTTTGATTATTTAATTGGGATTTTTTGAAAAAAGACTTTAAATCAATTTTACAAAGAATTTTTGAGTTGCTTATTTCTTGAAATATCAAAATTTGCTAAGTTTCACCCCTCTGATCAAAATCTATAGTGTTTTCATAACCTAACCAATTATATGAACAAATTCGAGAAACATTCATTTGAAGCTTTAGCTAAAAATCGAGCTTTTCATCTAAGTTATCAAACATAAAAATATTATTTCAATAAAACTCAAATATATATGATGGTTTAGATGCAAGAGGGGGAAGAGAGTTCAAAATTTGTCGTTATATATTGATCAAACCAAAATGTCTGTAGTGTTTCAGTTGGTTATTCATTTAAGAATGGCATTTGAACGATACCACTTGTACAAAGAAATTTAGAAGGGATAAGAAGAACACTGTATACCAGTGATCACCAAAATGGTTGTCCACGAACCACTACTTATCCATGAAAAATTTTGCTAGTCCACAGAAAATATATTTTAACTTAAAAAATCCTCTGATAATCGGAAAGGAATAAATTTTGAACTCAGTGGTCCATGAGGACAAAAATTTTGAAGACCACTGAAACGGCGTATCTGGCAAAAATGTTTAACAAGATATTTTTTGTAGGAAATTTAATTTTCAATAAATATATGTGCAGTTGAATTTTTTCTACCTTGATAGTTTCACAGCATTGACGCAAAAATGAAAGCACAAATAAAAAATCGAAACTAAAGCTGATATACCTCTTAATATTAATATTAAGGGCTCAAATCTTCCCGATATTTTTTTTCTGTCACCTTGAATAATATTTTCGATATACTTTTCAAAAAAAAAAAAAGTAGCCAATTTTTTTGGCCCAGTCTAATCTTTACTATAAAATAATAACACTTTGAAATTTGTAGCCTAAGATATGACTTGAGGGTTACAAAAAAATTAATTTAGAGTAAAATAATTTCTGGAGGCTTTTTTTTCCATGTTTTTTTAAAAAAAATTCTGGTGTTTTTGAAATTAGTGCATTCTTCTTTATTTTCACGAATCTGCAATTCTGCCATCAGTTATGGTAGTTTACAAAAGGATTGTTGATGGCTCGAATCCAAAACAAACAATTATTAGGTATATTGTTTATCAGGGGGTTTTTCCTCTTCCAAAAGGGATGAAAATGAAGAGTGTGCATTAATTGGTTAAATATTTTTGTTCATTGTTAAAATTTGATCCATCTTAATTTATTTTTTAAGAATTCCCTCACCTGAATTGGCAAATTATTTGATAGAAAATTGATTTTCCTAGCCTTCCAAAACAGGTGGTTTATTTATGGTTGTCAGCTAATGTTTGTATTAAATATGATTTTGACTTAAGTTTTTGATTAAGAGAGTTATGCAAATTATACAATACAAATAAAATTGTAATACTTTGGCTATTTTGAACAGATTTTTTTTTCGAATTTTAAAAAGACAATTATTGCAAAATAGTTTTCCTAAAGTTATACACATTGTAATTGATACGATTAAGCCGCTAAACTTCCCATAATTTGTATGGGTGATTGGAAGACTGCAGTTTTGTGCATTTCAATGAAAAACATCAGTCAAATTTATTCAAATATTTCAACAGGTATTTCTTTATGCATTTTTCCTATTTCTTTTTCAATATTTTTTTTAATTCTTGAGATTTCAAATTTTATATATTTTATACGACCTCAGTGTTGTTTCCAACTATATTTATTCAACTGAAGTAAAGAACAAAGAAATTAGTCTAGAAAACTAGAAAAAAAAGAACGAGTTTTGGGTTTACAATGTTATAACATTGAAAAAATAAGATTTAATCTATAACAGGTGTGATTACAAGGATGTTTTAAGGGAGTAAAGTAGTATTTAAGACGTTTTCCAAATTCAAAAAAAAAAAAATAAGCAAAAATTTTAAAAAAGATTTAGTCCAAGTAATACTTGTTCTTAAATTTTAATTCTTATTAATAGTTATCAAACGATTTTGAAATAAATATATCAAAGAAATTAGTTAAAATAAAGCACTCCAGTTGTCTCTGTGGGGGATGGAAAACTAGTGCATTTATTGTTGCAGTTTGAGTCCTCTTTAAGGACCAAAACCTTCCACTCCTAATTTTCTTAATTATATCTTCTTCCACCATCAAATAAACGTTGATTTTTTTTTTTTATTTAAAATTTAAGCTTCTTGATTTTAGGTCTAATACTGATTTAGTACTAATAAGAATTCAGGCTTAAAAATACATTTAATCTCAGTGCCTTTTTAAATCTAACAATCTTCAATTTTGAAGGACCTACTGAATTGAATGTTTAATAGTGACCAAAATTGAAGTCCAATTTTAGGCCTTGTAGGCTTAAGGTATGTTCAAAGTTTGGAAAAGGAAAAACAATGACAGAAATTCGGACTTCAATAAATAAATAATTGGTAGATTTTTCCAAAACAGATTAAGAGGAAACTTTTTTTAATTTTTGTTTTTAGTTCTCGATTTTCTTGTCCTTTTCATCCCTTAATCATAAACACAGAAAAAAATTGAAATGGTTTAACATCATAAACCAGTAAGTTTTCATGAAAAAATCACAGTCTAACATTGCATAACTCAAAAATGGCAAAAATTGGCAATTGAATCAATTGAATGAAATTAAAACGACAATTTAAACAATAACAACATCCCATTAGTTCAAATTTGAGACAGATTGTATTTCATTCACACGTATGGCTTACAATCTTTGTACTTTGTCTTTGTTGGTATACAAATGTCTTTGAATTTTCTTCAAAGAAAAAAATCTGTTGATTTTAATGTTCCAAT
This sequence comes from Sisyra terminalis, assembly GCA_958496175.1. Classification (NCBI taxonomy): domain Eukaryota; kingdom Metazoa; phylum Arthropoda; class Insecta; order Neuroptera; family Sisyridae; genus Sisyra; species Sisyra terminalis. The sequence continues at coordinate 48,975,906 of OY292278.1, read as the reverse complement.
AAAATTTTGTTACCACCATAACTTATTAATCTTGAGATAAAAGCTTTGTAAAGAATTTAAAATATTTTTTTTTATTTTTCCGAAAGAAAAACTATTTTAATCAAATTGCTTCGTTTTAGGAACATTTTGCTTTTCGTCTAACTTTTAGAGGCCTCATTTGTTCAAAAAGGACTACTTAGGAGATAAATCTTTACAGGGAGCTAATTGGGTTCCCAATATAAGTTTCCTAACTTAAACTTAAATAATCCTAGGGAGTTGAGGCACCTACGAAAGTAATTTTTCTTCCCAATCTCCAAATTCTTGCATGCACTTTATACTGCACTGAAAATAATGCACTCCATTTAGTGTAGAGCTGTCTCTTTAGATTATATTGCCCTGTTAGCAGGACTACTCGGAAAATTTTATGTTTAAACATAAAAATAGAAACTTCTGCGAATGGTTTAGTAAAAATTTGATCTAATAGCTATTAAAAATATTGATTTTCAACCATTGAAAAATCTGTTATCCGAAAAATGGAGTTTTCTCAAACGCCATTTTCTTGAAATGCAAAATTTTGAGATTGGTCACTATTTTAGAAAACCAGTAATATATGAATTCAAACAAGGGATGATGAGGGTAGAAAATTTATTTTACACCAAAAATTTGATGAGAGCTTTATATCTCGCTTATGTTAAACTTACATTAATGAAAAATTGTGTAACATATAACTAATGTAAAATAGAGACATTTTAAGACAGAAGAAGCGCGGGGGAGGAAGTTAAGTTATCATACCTAATCTTCAAAAAATTAAATCGCAGCGACTCAATTTTCAAAAATGATTTATTATATTCCATTTGAGAATGGTATTGGATAGACTCTTTGTATAAATGGAGGGAAGAGGTATAAATTTATAGAGCAGTGGTCACCAAAATTTCTGTTCTCATGGACCACTGAATTCAAAATTTATTCCTTTCCGATTATCAAAGGATTTTTTAAGTTAAAATATATTTTCTGTGGACTAGCGAAATTTTTCATGGATCACTAGTGGTTCGTGGACAACCATTTTGGTGATCACTGGTATACAGTGTTCTTCTTATCCCTTTTAAATTGTCTTAGTATTAATTTTAAGGGCTCAAACCTTCCCGATATTTTTTTCTGTCACCTTGAATAATATTTTCGATATACTTTTCAAAAAAAAAAATTGTCAATTTTTTTGGCCCAGTCTAGTAACTACTAATTGCTTTTTTGGTTGTGTGCCAGCATTAATCCTTTTGTAAACTATTTTGCGAAAATAAAGAAAAATTGTTTAAATAAGAGAAAAATTCAGGTTGTTTAAGATCTTTAATTTTTTAATATTTTATTAATAGGCTTAGAGCCTGAGGAAGTTACGATTACGTACCGAAACGTTGCTTTTTGAAATAATAAAATATTAAAAAATTAAAGATCTAAAACAACCTGAATTTTTCTCTTATTTAAACAATTTTAAAGCTGAGATCTGATTTTTATCATCTATTAAGAAAAATGCACTATTAATTTCTAACACAGCTGAAGAATTCTTGAAATGTTGAAAAAAAATTGTTGGTAGTTTTAATTAGTTTTTTGTAAGCCTTATGTTATATCTCTTGCTACAAATCCCAAAATCTTATTATATTAAGGTAAAGATGCCAATTTTTTTATAAAAAGAAATTATCAAATCTATGAAGAAATTTATGGACAAAGCTCTACGAAAATATTTCGACATCAAACTTACGACGAATATAATTACTTGAAGAAAATTTTTCGTCAACTATTTTCAATAGATTACGACTAATAAATTGCATGAAATCATTGTGCAACAATTACTCGTCCATTGGAGCACTCGTTATGTTGAAACGAAAAAAAAAAAAAAAACTAAATAATTTTTATGACCAATGGATCAGAAGAGACATCATCATCATCGTCATCGTCATCATCATCATCATTTACCCGTTGAACAACAAGATCATCGTGTGGAATGTGTTAGATCTGACACCTTCTTCTTCGGGCCAACCTCTACGTCTTTCTCGCAGCATCTTCACACAAATGAATGTAGTTTTGTTTCTTGTTCTTCTCAGGATCGTGATCTGCGATTGTGGCTGTCGATCGCGAGGAGGCCGCCACACTCTTTGTCGGTGCTCCACGGCTCGATACCGTCATTAGACCATGAGTCAGCACCATCAAAATTCAGCGTTCCTCACATATATACCTACCATATAGATATTCCTCATCATCATCATTTTTCTCAAACCCATTTCTTGGCTGCTTCAAAGTGTTTAATTCATTTCAACAGAAAAAAAATAACACATAACACCAAGGAAATCATCCCTCAATGGCAACAAAAAAAAATGTCTTTAATTAAACAGTTTTGCTTTATATGTACGTGCGATGTCTTTAATATGATGAGAGTTACTCGTTATTCTGATCTCATTAAAGACGATTTCATCGCATGGAAATAAAATGAACGAGAATGGAGGACGGGGGATGAAATTATCCCGGTTTGGTCCCCGTTTTGTGTATCGTCCCATTGCACTTGTTTGGTCCCGACCCGGAATCAAAATCTCTCTCGACTTTAGTTCGGTATTATGTGCAAGTGACAAAGAGATGATGATTGTAGACGTGGTCGTAAGAGCAAGTGACAAACGATAAGAATAACAGACACATACGAGCAACAGCATCTCACCCAACCATTCATCCAATTCATCCCGATTTCCATCATTTTCTTCCCACTGTACCACACCGCCAAGCCCTTCTCTAACTTCACATTATAATCATTTTCTCGCTTCTTACACAAAACTTCCCAGTACGGGAGTACATCAGACGCTAACGTACCTCTATAACTATATATCTTCAAAAATCTTCAAACCCTCTTTTCTCTATAAAGTATACAACAAAACGTCATTCATTATGCAAATGCAATTCCTTTTCCTAAATACCGAAAAAATTTGGTCTAACTGTTAATATCCTAAAAAGATACAAACAAGATAATAATAGCATACTAATTGATGCATTTATTCAAAGATCAAAACTTCAACTTGAAAATTTACTCAATTGGTACATTTATGATAAAAATACTACATAGTAAAGTTTAAAAAATTCAATTTATTAAAAAATATAAATCCTTTAATGACTTAATTTCCAAAATTTAAAATGACAAATTTTGAGTCGGTGCCAAACTATCAAACTTTCAAATTAAGGATTTAACATAAATTTTATGTTATTTATACTATTGATATTTTTTATAGGTTCTACGTAATAAATAAAAATATGTTAAAAATTTGATAATTCAGCGAATATTATTAATGTAAAACAATAATATTACGAATATGTTCAGTTTAATGAAATAACTTAGGACCTGTGAAAAATATAAAAAACTTTTATAGAGATAAGTTATAGAAAAAAAAAGTGCTCTACAAAAAATATTCTATAAAGTTTTCTCATAAAATGAAAGAGTGCCTGAATTAGAATTCTTAAAAAAAAAATAATTATTTGATACAATATAAAGTACAAAAACATACCTATAAGCCAAGTTTACTATTAGAATTTATTATTTTATTATCATTTAATAGAATTTGTTTATTATTATCATTTATTAGAATTGTTAACTATTATTTATTAGAACTGAACATTTATTACCAATTGTAACATGTAAATTATTTAAGTCATTAATGACCAAGATGTTAAACAGTGACTTTAAATAAAATAAAATAAAAAAATTCTTTCAATCAAATATAAATGTGCAATAGACTGATTCAAAAAAAAATGATGAATTTTTATTTTCTTAATTATATCGAAAATATTGTTGGGAATGACAAAAAAAAATTCTGTGAAAGTTTAAGCTCTTAATATTAAGTATTAAGAGGTGCCGCATCGCAAATTTCGATTTTCCATTTAAAGAACATGGGAACAATATTCTCTTGCATTTTGGAATTTTATAGCTTACGTTGGTGACAATATTTCGGAATGACTAAGGTATGTTCTTGTAGAAAATTGAACGATCTACAAAAAAGGTGTCAAACAAGTTTTTGATATATTTATTCCTTCAAAAGTTATTCGAGATCAAAGTTGAACTAAAGAGAAATTTTAATATTTTTTCAATTTTTTGACGCAACCATCAATTGTATGAGAAAACTTTATAGGACATTTTTTGTAGAGCACTATTTTTTCTATAACTTATCTCTATAAAAGTTTTTGGTATTTTTCACAGGTCCTAAGTTATTTAATTAAAATAAAAAAAAAATTTTCGTTAAAAATATAATAATTCAGGGAATATTATTAATTTGAAACAATAAAATTACGAATATTTTCAGTTTTAATGCACATAACTTAGGACCTGTGAAAAATATCAAAAACTTTTATAGAGATAAGTTATATAGCACTTTTTTTTCTACAACTTATCTCTATAAAAGTTTTTTTATATTTTTTACAGGTCCTAAGTTATTTGCATTACATTGAAAATATTCGTAATTTTATTGTTTCAAGTTAATGATATTTCCTGAATTATTATATTTTTAACATTACAATTATTTTTTTTTTATTACTTAGAACCTGTAAAAAATATCAAAAACTTTTATACAGATAAGTTATAGAAAAAACATTGCTCTACAAAAAATGTCCTATAAAATTTTTTCATAAAATTAATGGTTGCGTCATAAAATTGATGGTTGCGTCAAAAAATTGAAAAAATATTAAAATTTCTATTTAGTTCAACATTGATCTCAAATAACTTTTGAAGGAATAAATATATCAAAAACTTGTACGAGACTTTTTTTGTAGATCGTTTAATTTTTTACAAGAATATATCTTAGTCATTCCGAAATATTGTCACCAACGTTAGCTATAAAATTCCAAAGTGCAAGAGAATATTGTTCCCATGTTATTTAAATGGAAAATCGAAATTTGCGATGCGGTACCTCTTAATATTAATATTAAGAGCTTAAACTTTCACAGGATTTTTTTTATCATTTCCAACAATATTTTCGATATAATTAAGAAAAAAAAAATTTTCATTTTTTTTAGTCTAAGGTACATATATGATAAAAATATTAGAAAGTTAAATTTATACAATCAATTTATTAAAAAATACATTACTTTGATGACTAAAGTTCCAAATTAATTTAAATCCCAATTTTTAAGTCGGCGCCAAGCTATCAAACTTTCCAATAAGTGATTCAACATAAATATTTCTTTCAACTAAATATAAATGTGCAATGAAATACAAAAGCAACTTTGGACTTAAAGTAAAAAAAAAACCTTTCAGTAAAATAAGGGATGCTCTTTCCCCTATTTAATATTTCCATCACTTTTTACTTTGGTATTTAAATCAGTCGGAGACAAATCTTAAATAATAAGCTTTACTCACAATCATTTATCGCAAAGAAAAAATCATAAAGACAACCATTATGTTTTCAGCAAAAAGAAAAAAAAAACAACTATTATATCATCGTAAAGAACCGAGAAAAAGTGCACCGAGGAAAAGTTTTAGCTATCAATGGCAAAGTCTTTGCTCCTTTTAATTAATGAATTGAACAAAACTTGTAAACTCTAATGCCAACCTCAATTTTTGTATTGCGGAATAAAAAAAAAAAATGTTACCAATGTTTGAGCAATGCACTTTCTACTAAAGACTATCAAAGAGGGTTCGATTAATAATTTTTAGTACTTTTCGGGTAGTTTTGATTAGTGCTATTATCCTTCACCATATGTTATTTTTGTCAACTTATTTCTGAAGTTATACTTCTTTAGTGACGTTATGAAAAAAAAATAATGACTGAAGTTGCGATTAACGATTAGCAAGAAACTTCAAGCGGATGAAAACTGGCCAATTTTTACGAACTATTTGCAAAGTATCAACAAAAAAAACGCAATCAGGTCGACCGAGTTGGCAGCTAGCACTGGTTATTTTTGATTATTCGATAGGGGAAGGCAATTGAAATGATCGACAATGAAGTTAAAAAGTGCCAGGAAAAGATAGCAGTCGTAATTCATATCGTCAGTTATTATTTGATATATTTAAAACATCAATATCGTCGATCATAACATTTTCAATTTTTGTATTTTGAATCATTTCCATTTTAATCCCCACAAGAGTTTAAATACATTTAAAAAAAGGTATTTTTTTTAAAATATTAAATATTATTAAGTAAAATAATGCATGGAAAGTCAATTGAGACATTATATTGAATTATAATTTTCTATATTTGAATTTAAAATGAATTTCAAGACATAAAAATCAATGGTTAATAAAATTATACAATTATAAGACAAACTATATCTATATACAATTGACTGTTTATTTATATCACTACTTAATATTTTATGACTAAAACCCAGTTCTATATGGTAAAAGTTTTCAATTGCTATTTTTCGAATTTGTGACTTCTGCAATGATAAACAGTTAATTCCATGAAAGATACAAACTTTTATAAGAAGTCAATTGTGTATTATATTATGTAATACTATACAGTATGTATAATTAGCCAATTAACTCAGGTTCCTTTTACCGACATTAATATCTGGCAACATTTCATTTTCGACTTTGTTTTAAAATTTTAAAATTGATTCTCAAGTAAATCAGGTCATAATGTAAATTTACCAACGAAAGAGCAAACAATACGATATAAGAATTGAATTATCAATAAAATTGTAAAATAAATTAAAAACAAAACAGAAAATGCAACTTTGCCAGATATTGATGTCGTCAAATGGAAAATAAGCCCACAATTTAATCTTTTATTTGAAATTAGTAGCTTGTTGGTAAATATTCACAACCCAGCACTAACAAATGGTAAAAATAGCAATTGAATTGTGTCTAAATGACAGTTGAGACCAATGACAACAATCAGGTAGTTCAAAATTGAGGCAACAACTATTATATTTGTATTAAACTCACATGCATGTGTTTGCATTCTTTTTTTTTCTGTCATTGCTATTATATTGACATTAAAAGCAAAATTTGTGCTTATAATTATATGATATTTTAGTTATCACAAACAACTAATAACTGATGTGCCATTTCAGGCACTACTGGATGATGCTATTAAAGTGGATAAAAATTTTTTTGAGAGCCTTGGTGTAAGAAGCAGGTAAGTCCAAATTTTTCAATTTTGTTTTTATTGCATTTTTTACTGAAGACAATATAATTCTTTCGATTGGTGCAAAAATAAGGTACAAATGTAACATCAGCACTGTGCTATAGACTGGGCCAAAAAAATCGATTACTTTTTTTTTTGAAAAGTTTATCAAAAATATTGTTCTAGGTGACAAAAAAAAATTATCGGGAAGGTTTGAGCCCTTAATATTAATATTAAGAGGTCTATCATCTTTAATTTCGATTTTTTATTTGTGCTTTCATTTTTGAGTAAATGCTGTCAAACTATCAAATTAAAAAAAATTATCTGCACATATATTTATAGAAAATTAAATTCCTTACAAAAAACGTTTCTATAAAATTTTTTGCCAGATACGCCGTTTCCGCATACTCAAGCTTTAAACATTGATATAAGTTTTATATTTATCTTCTTTATTTTGGAATTTTGTGACCTACGAACAAATAAATATATAGAAATGAACAATATAGTTACATGAAAAGAATTTAATGCTCTACAAAAAAGGTCTATTAACGTTTTTACATAAAATCACTCTTTCGAAATTGGTTCAACAACGAAGCAAACAATTATTTAATTTTTCCTTTAACAGTAATTGTGAATAACTTTTGAAAAAGTAATTTTATGTAAAAACGTTAAGAAACCTTTTTTGTAGAGCATTAAATTCTCTTCAAGAATCTACATTGTTTATTTCTATATATTTATTTGTTCGTTAGTTACAAAATTCCAAAATAAAGAAGATAAATCTAAAAATTATATCAATGTTGAAGGCTTGATTATTCGGAAAGGGTGTGCCTGGCAAAATTTTCAAAGAAATGTTTTTTGTAGGGAATTTAAATTTCTAGAAACATATGTACAGATGGATTTTTTTACCCTGATAGTTTGACAGCATTGACGCAAAAATAAAAGCACAAATAAAAAATCGAAATTAAAGATGATAGACCATTTATTATTAATATTAAGGGTTCAAACCTTCCCGATATTTTTTTTTGTCATCGTGAACAATATTTTTGATATACTTTTAAAAAAAAAAAATAGTCGATTTTTTGGCCTAGTCTACAACCCTGTGTGGCAAATAATGTAGAAAAGGCAACATCGTTTGCCAATATAACTTTAGAAACATTGTTAGAAATTATTATAATAATTGATTTAGTTTATTTATTACGATTATTGAATGTTACCTGGACTTACCTGGTGTGTTATTTGGTCTCATTTGACTCTTATCAAAACTTTGCTAGTTGGGACTTTTTCTTGGTTCTTGCACTAAGGCCCTCAACTTCTCATACGGGTACATAAGTACACAGACTTTTCTTTATGCTTTTAAGGGTAGTTTTAATTAGCGCTTTTATCCCTCACCATATTTTTTTTATCCACTTATTTTTTTTAAATTTGTATTGCTTTGAATAGTGCAATATCGCTTATTACCGATTTTTACCGATAAATTTGTTGTGTCCATACTTTACATAATATTATTTAATTTTTAGCAAGAAAGTGGACTTGAAGGATGTAAATCCATTTACTAACAACTAATTCAGCGACTTTTCGGTCCTTTATTTGCCCTTCATCAGGCTTCTAAAAAATCATATTAAATACAAACACATGTTTACAGAACTTTTCAGGACAATCTTAATTGCTCAATTGTTCTTTATTCTTAAATTATATACTTCATATTAAGGTAAGTTAACAATTTAACAATTAGAATGTCCTGAAAAGTTCTGTAAACATGTGTTTGTATTTAATATGATTTTTTAGAAGCCTGATGAAGGTCAAATAAAAGTCCACTTTCCTGCTAAAAATTAAATAATATTATGAAATTTATACTTTTAAAAGTGTACATATAGTGTAAACATTAAAAGCTCAGTTCTTTTTGAAAACCTAATTCAGTACTTGGAGGACTGAACTTTCATTTAGCTAAAAGAAAAACTCATCAAGTTGCAAAAAGAATTAACAGTTAGCAACTTTGATCTTGTCATGCATGTTAGTCATGTAATTAAATTAAATCTTCACACATATATATATATATATGTAATCAACAACTGTCTGCTTCGTCGTTATTGTGACATCAATTACAAGAAATAAACGTAGTCGTCAGAAAGTCTGTTTGAATGGTGTCGCTCTTCTCTCCGACTAAAAGAGAAAACTAAAGCAAAAGAACCGGGAGAAACGTTCACGTAGCACATTACTCTACACTACACTACACTATACCCTCCCCCTCCCCCGCATATAACTTCATCCCGTCACGTCCCATTCTTCCATTCCAAACACTGTCCTCATTTAAACATCCCCGTGTGCCAGCATGAAAAAACCGACGACCCAGGGGATGAGGGATGGAGCGGTGTGTACACATTCACGTCGAGAAGAAAACTCGTCTTTGCCTTGGTATATAGTCGTCATCGCCATTTTAATTCCGCCAAGAAACTTTCTAATTACACCAACTTTTCTGATTAATCACAGTAATTAATTAGTAAAACTCAAAGCAAGACTTGGAGACTTTGTGAACGTGAATGTGTGTGAACGGGGGGTGGGGGGTGGGGGAGTGAGGAACGCGGGGGGTGGCGCGTGGATGGTGCTCTTTCAGTAACCTACAACCGTGGCTTCGTCGTCTTCAATTTTCTTCAGCATTGTCGTTGCCCTAAGTCCCTGAATTTCTTCCGTCCCACCAACACCCCACATCCATCTTACTGAGTTTTCTTTCAGCCCCATCGTCACCTGTACGAAAATTGCACACCCTTGGGGGATGCGAGCGGAGTTATCGGCGACGAGTGAGAGCCAAACGTGCTCTCTTTCCCGACTTTTCCATCAACCCCATTCCAGTACAACAGTCAGTACCTCTACCAGAACTCATCGAGAATACGAAACCGTCACCCAACCCCTACAAACCCCATTTCAGCCCCATACCCCAACTTCACTCGGCCTTTACACTCTCGAACTCTCGAAATAAGTTTCCGTTCTTATTTGCCAACTTATCAAATATTACAAATTCGTTGGCCGTTTCATTTAACGATCACGAGAGAAAAAAGAGTTAGCAACGATCGTACAACGGAAATGGGGCAATTCAAACAATGGCTATCTTTGTCAATCGAAAAAGTGATTAAAAAAATTGTGCTTTTCATGAAACAGTAAAAAAATGAGACTAGTGGGTTCCTATTCATTTTATCATTCTTTCAGAAGAAATAATCAATTCAAATGATTTTTCTTTTAATGGATTTGAGAGTGGAGATCTTCTAAAGCTTTGGGTGTCCAAGCTTAAGGGAGGAAATCTTCACAGTTTGGCAGTATCAAACAAGGATGAGAAGAGTTGAAAATCTGAAAAAAGTGGAATTTCTTACGGATAATCACTGATCAACAAAAAACTTTTTTTTTGTGTAACAAGAAAATTTTTGGTTGATTCTGTTAGGAATAAGGTCAAGTAAAGTAGAATTAGTAGTCTAAACTTTTAGATACGAATAGTTCTATTGCAATATGATTTTTTTTACTTTTCTTAAATTAAAAATTATTTTAACAAAAAATAAATTTTTATCAATGTTATAATATTAATATAAGTACTTTCTTATGATTTTCTCCTATATTTTGCGTCAGGAACGTCCCTCTGTAATCCCCAGCAATAATCTGCCAGCATAATTGGACTCCATATTCCCTGGTTTTGTTTTTCTATGGTAACAATGTCTTGGTGGAATCTTTCCCCATGTTCATCACTAACGGCACCCAAGTTTGGGGGAAAAAAGTCTAAATGTGAATGTAAAAAATGTATTTTTAAGGGCATATTGCAGCCTAATGTTTTTTTTTTCTCTAAAAGTTCCTCGACAATAGTTTTATAGTCATTTGATCGGTGACTTCCAAGAAATTTTTCAAAGATTTTTATAATCATTTATGAGTGATGAACACGGGAAAAAATTCCACCAAGACATTTTTACCATAGAAAAACGATACCAGGAAAAATGGAGTCCAACTATGCTGGCAGATTATTGCTGGGGATTACAGAGGGACGTTCCCGACGCAAAATATAGGAGAAAATCATAAGAAAGTACTTAAATTAATATTATAACATTGATAAAAATTTAATTTTTGTTAAAATAGTTTGTAATTTAAGAAAAGTAAAAAAAATCATATTACAATAAAACTATTCGTATCTAAAAGTTTATATTACTAATTCTACTCTACTTGACCTTATTCCTAACAGAATCAGTCAAAATTTTTCTTGCTACACAGAAAAAAAAGCTGGTTTTTCTAGATCATCGAGTTGTTCTTTAAATATATCATCTTTTTTCACTTACCTGATTTGAGGACCTACAAACACACCTTCTTTAATCTTAGCGTCACTGATTTTAGGGAATTTTTCTTTTAGGTATTGAATCCAGCGCCATTTTTATCCATTGCTTTCACAAAGTTTTTCATCAGGCCAAGTTTTATATGGAGAGGTGCTAAAAATATATCTTTAGGTTGGGCTAATGGAGCATGTCTTACATTTTTTTATTCCTGGAGTAAGAGATCGTCTAGTGCGCCAATTTTTTTAACGTAATGGTTTTCTCTATCCCTACTGTTAATATTAAATTTTACTGATAAGTGCCGGAACACGGAAACTAGACCTACTCAAATTAATAAACATATGATTTTGTGGAGAGGTTAGGTAGATATTTCAAAATTACTGCTTACTTTTCTTGTTACAAAATTTTGTTGATCAGTGAATTTCTTATATATCTATCCAGTGGTAATCACCCTTCAGAAAGGGTTGAAAAATAATGGTTTCATGGAACTATTTTACACCTTTTAGGGTTAAGTTACGCTAACCGTACCCCTTAAGAAAATATAGGTATAAATCGTAGGACCAATGAAAAAATTCAAAACTTTTTGTAGAAATATTATCTTGTGTTCCCGTTACTGCTATTTATAAAAATAAAATTTCATAAAGCCAACTCTTTTGATTGAAAGGCCATAGGACGATAAGTATAGTGAGTCGGCCCCAGAAGGGTTTTTTAAAATTTAAAATGCACATAACTTTAAAGGGAATTGGATGGGGACTTGGAAAAAAATAGTTTCGTAATTGTACCAAAATTATATCATGGTTAAAAATTAAAATTAAAAGAAAAAGCTCTCTTTTTTCAAGGATCTTATCAACCGATAAAGCTCGTAATTTTTTTTCTAGAAGCTATCATCAGCCCCTAAAACATATCCAAAATTCAAATAAATCGATTAACAAGTTTCTAAGAAAACTTTTTTTTTCTGATTTTCAGCCTTTTTCGATTTTTGAAGAAACGGTAATACATAAGGATCTGAAACTTGCCGAATTAATGTATCTTAATAGTACCAACATACCCTGAAATTATGAACCAAATACCCTTCTGGGGCCGATTTACTATACTTATCGTCCTATGTCTTTTGGCTAATGAAAATTATAAACACGAAAATAGTACTTAGGAAACCAGTATTCTAAATCGAACAACTTATTTTTAAGTCGTACCTACCATGAAATTAAACCAGAGCTTCTTAAACTAATTTCATTCATGACTCCATTTATTATAGTGAGTTTCCTGCTGACCCCATATAAAATATAAAAGAAAGATTTGCAAAAAAAATTATTTTTTCACGAAATTTGGTGAAAACTTACCTTTGTATGTCTCAAACATACAGTAATTTTTTTGATTTAAAATAGTTATTCTTATTTTGACTTAATATCCAAAAAACACTCTAATTTTCAATCGAAAATTCTCACGTCAAAATATCTGTTTTTTTAAAAAAGATGGTGTGTCTTTTGTTTGTTGAAATCTCTACTTTCTAATGGTATAAAAAAAATATACACTACTATGGTAAATGTTCTTAGAAAATGCAAATAATGATTGCACAAATGCACAAATTTATGCTCAAATTGTCATAGGTTTTTTCTTCCACATTGGAGCATGTTTCAGAACCATGGCAATTTGAGCATAAATTTGTGCATTTGTGCAATCATTATTTGCATTTTCTGAGAACATTTACCATAGTAGTGCATATTTTTTTTTTTACACCATCAGAAAGTAAAGATTTCAACAAACAAAAAACACACCAACTATTATAACAATAATTTGACATATTCATCTATAAAGTCCAAATCCCAAGATACAAAATTATTAATTATATTAAATCAATGGACGAGATTCAAAATGATAGTTTTTATTTTTTTTTTCACTTTTACAGAAAGTAATAAGTAATGATTTTTCGAAAATTTTCCAAGTGCTGGTATTTATGTTTATTGAAATAATTTCATTTTTCATTCCGAGCACAGCAAAGTACATAGCCTACAGTTGGGTTTTCCACATTGGTCGATGATATTTAAAAACCCGATTTTTCCTGCGGATGTAACTATTCAAAAATGGGAAAATTATAAAAAAGGTAAATTTATTGTCCATTTTTTTTAGTTTAATAAAATAATCAATCGTTATAAAATGCAATAAATGGTAGTAGAAGGTATCATTTTTAAAGATCCATTTATATTTGTAGCAAAAACTTATACATTTGCCAAAAAATCAAAATTTTCGCAATATGTGGAGCACATATTGATAGGATCTGATACTGAGTTTATTGACAGTAGTACTTTCGACATCAATTGCCGGCCAAACTATGGCATTTATAAAAAAATACTAGAGAGCTTTTTTTTTTGAAATTTTATCAGCTTACTTTTTTGTAATAACTATTTTCTTTGTATCTATCATGGTTCAAAAGTTATAAAGAAAAATACGTTTTAAAAATATTTTTTGGTTGAAATCATGTTTGGCACCTTATCTATGAATAAATTAAATAACTGGCATCTAGATGCTTTTTTGGGAGTGCATACCAAAAAAGACTGTACTATAAAATTTACAAGAAAATCAAAAATTCATTTTTTTTTTTTGGAATACCTCATATCGAACAGTTACCATTGTTGCATCACGTTAAATTTCTTCTAACGAACATAATTTTCTACTAAGGAAATCTAAAAAAAACGAGTCCTAGATCATAAATAATCTCTAACAATCTCCGTTAACACCCTTCGATCATTAAACACATTAATCAAGAATCAATTTCGAAAAATTCCCTTAACTAAATAGATCCACAAAAACGATGCCCCAACTCTCCCCAATTATCTTCTAAAAATAGTAATTGACCCAAACAAAAACCGGCGAAATTATGATCGATCGCCGCCTCGGCGGCAAACATCAAAGCACCTACCTAGGCCCTCCAGATAAATATTAGCCACCACGCATCTTTGCAACCCCATTCGTGTCCAATCACATTCCACTTAAACCACACGAAACCCAAAAAACGAATTTCTTCCCTTAAAGTCCTCGAAGCGATCACTTCTGGTACTTACATACAATTACTACGATAAAACAAGAAAAAAAATTTTTGGATCAAAAATCTCAAGGCCTACTTGAATTTGATTTATCAGAAAATAGGCGGGAAGTTTAAATAAATTATGTGATTAATTTTTTTTGGTGGACAACCCTTAAGTAAATGGACACCCACAACGATTCTTTTCCCAATTTTTTTTTTCTTCATATAACTTGTTGGAGTTGTGAGAATTTTTTGTGGGCATCGTCTTGCAAGTGTGTATTAGTGTTAACATTTTTGACCCAAACAGGCGGATCTAGTGGGGTCACTTGGGTCACATCTATGTAATTAGAAATGTTCGACAAGCAATAATACTTTTGTATGGGAGATGTATTTCCAATACTCCACCCCCACCATCTCAATCAACTTCATCCCACCCTCAACAATTTTTTTTTTCCCAATAACTATCGATGGGTTTGTGGTCAATGATCATTCAAGTAGTTGGGTCTACTCAAAATTAAATGTAAACGTTTTTTTTTTATCTCAATAAATCATCATTGTAAGTGGCGAATGCACAAATACGTGCATCTTTCGTTCGAGAGGTTAATTTAAAATTTTCATTCAGTGGCTGGAAAAATTTTTAATTTACATCATAAAATTTACGACCAATTGAAATGTAAAGATTCATAATTTATAGGTGGCTGTGGCCACAGCCGCCTTATTATCAAAAGTTTATGTTGCAGTTACTTCACAGTAGATCACAAAAGTTTTAAGCCTTACAATTCGGAATCAATAAGCAAATATATTTCTACTAATTTTTTGAATCATTTTCGAAAAAAAATCGATCCAAATTTAGATGAATGATGCCCTAAAATCACTTGAGCTTAAAAAATTTGCTGGGACTATTTTTTTTCGGGAAAGTCAAAATTGTTTCAGACTATGTACAATAGACTGATTCAAAAAAAAATATGATTTTTTTTTCTTAAGGATATCGAAAATATTGTTAGGAATGACTAAAAAATATCATGTGAAAGTGTCTCAAATTTCAATTTTCCATTTAAATAATATGGAAACAATATTCTCTTGCACTTTGGAATTTTATAGCTCACGTTGGTGACAATATTTCGGAATAACCAAGATTTTCTATTCTTGTAGAAAATTGAACGATCTACAAAAAAGCTCCCAAAAAAGTTTTTGATATATTTATTTCTTCAAAAGTTATTCGAGGTCAAAGTTGAACTAAAGATAAATTTTAATATTTTTTCAATTTTTTGACGCAACCATCAATTTTATGAAAAAGTTTTATAGGACATTTTTTGTAGAGCACTTTTTTTCCTATAACTTATTTATATAAAGTTTTTGATATTTTTCACAGGTCTTAAGTTATTTGCATTAAACTGAAAATTCTCTGAATTATTATAGTTTTAACATAAAAATTATTTTTTTTATTTTAATTAAATAACTTAGGACCTGTGAAAAATATCAAAAACTTTTACAAAGATAAGTTATAGAAAACAAAGTGCTCTACAAAAAATGTCTTATAAAATTTTCTCATAAAATTGATGGTTGCGTCAAAAAATTGAAAAAATATTAAAATTTCTCTTTAGTTCAACTTTAACCTCGAATAACTTTTGAAGGAATAAATATAATAAAAACTTTTACGAGACCTTTTTTGTAGATCGTTTAATTTTCTACAAGAATATACCTTGGTCATTCCAAAATATTGTCACCAACGTTAGCTATAAAATTCCAAAGTGCAAGAGAATATTGTTCCCATGTTATTTAAATGGAAAATCGAAATTTGCGTTGCGGCACCTCTTAATATTAATATTTAGAGCTTAAACTTTCACAGAATTTTTTTTTTGTCATTCGCAACAATATTTTTGGTATAATTAAGAAAAAAAAAATCGTCATTTTTTTTGAATCAGTCTAATATTTCTACTAATTTTTTTAATCATTTTCGAAATAAAATTGATCCTATTTTAGATGAAAACATGCCCTCCTCCCACTTGAGCTTAAAAAAATTTGTTGGGACTGTTTTATTTTGGGAAAGTCACTATTGTTTTAGCCTATGTGCAACAATAGTGGCGAAAGAAGTTCGTTAACTTTTGTATGGTAGCATAATTCTTTATTTCCTTTCTGCACATATCTGTCCTTATCAAAAACAAAGATAGACAGCAAACATAATTGTTTAAATAATTATTATGTGTCAAGTTGGTTGTAATTGAGTTTTGCACTTGTCCCATTCCGCTTCCCCCGCAACTCCACCTCGCCAACATACGATTATTGATATTTTAATTAACTAAATTAAATTTACGGTACAGAACGCGTGAAAATCTTAGTCAAAAGGAAAAAAAATTAATGAATTTTACAAATAATTATAAACATAATGAATTTATGTAGGTAAAGTATAAATTAAAAGAGAAAATTCAATTAATTGGCTGAAGGACGATATGGAAAAATGCACGTGAAACATCCAACATGTGAACTACACCTTGGGAATATTTTTCTCGAGAGACGTGGCTCAAGTGATGAACCAAACGATCCAAGACCAATTTTTGGTCGAAAAATGAGTGATTAAATTAAAATTTTCAGCCTCAACCTAAATAACTTGGAATTATTGGATTTTGAGCGTCGTCGTTGAGGTCAATGCGCGTTTAAAATATAAATTAGAAGAGAATGTGAGAATTTAGTAGTTTTTTTTTTTTGGTCTTCGGTTGGAACTAAAACAAAAAAAAAAAAAAAACGAGGCAATCGATTAAGGTATTTGAAATATTCCTGTGGGCACGCGGCTCGCGTGAATTGGGCGTTTCGTGTGTAAGGGATGCCAGAATTTTTAAATGTAAATTTTCGCAGTTAATGATAAACATTGGCGTGAAAAAACCCTACCGACTTACACGCCTCGTGGGCGAAAATTAAAATAATTTCCTACAGGTCCATGTACGCTGGCTCATTATAAAAACGTACAAGACGAGAATGATTGATTTTTACCGAGTGAAATGATTTTTAAATGATTTATCATATTTGGGACATTAGACAAGAAAAATTCCATTCAAAACTTTTTGTCGACTAAATCATTTGGTTCAGGTTTTTTTTCATCTTATCTCCTCTTTGTTTTAATAAATCTATCGCAAATTTAAGCCATTTATTAAACCAGTGTTTCCCAATGCTAGATCTAAGCACTGCGATTTGATCTAAAAGTTTTCATTTGAAATTCTTCTAGTTTTAAAATATATTTTTCTATAATCCAAAAAACAATATGTTTTAAGTTTTATACACGACCAATATTACTCATTAATTGTATTGAAATTAATGAATATTATTGCCTTAGGTCTTATCTTATGTTCAAATATTTAAAGACATTAGAGTGCTATGGTTTCCAAATCCAATGCGGTAATATTCCTATGTTTTCGAAGATATTCCTCTTGTACGACCTCGTGTTGCTCGATTACAAAATTAGGTTAATGTTTTAAAAGTCATGTAGTGGCATTAGAAGTAAATAAGGTTAAACCACAATTAAATAAATATTTTACATTTTGAATGAAAAAAAACCCTTTTAAAAAGCAGTGTAATGCTTTTATTAAATAAAATGAAGTTCGAATTAAATTATTATGGTTCGGAAGTGTAAAACAGGTAATAACTATATGTCCCATGTTAAGAATAAAAAGTATTATTTTTCTCATATAATTTTAAGATGTTTTTTTTGTTGTAGGATATAAAATTAACCCAAATTGGTTTCTAAGCAAAATAGCAACAGTAAACAAGTAAAATCTGTTGGAACCAGTTGGAACAATTCCGAACTTTTATCTCCGAAAAATGCTATTTGGATAGATTGCCAAATATCAATGGTAAAGATACAATTGTGCACTATCATAAAATAAGTATTATAACAATTACATAATTATAAAGACTGCCATCCAAGTTTCAGATCCAATCAAGCCAAGGAAATTTACCTTAGTATTGTAAATAATTTGCTATAAAGCCAATTTTTTTAATCAGAGTTTAGAGTAAATTATTACGATTTGAAAGAATATAACAGGTAATATATGTGTCCAATATTAATATTATGAACATTGATTTTTTGTGATAACTTTTAGATGTTTTCGAAATGAATTTGGTTCAAATTGGTATAGTAGTTCCTACTTGAAAAGTGGAAATTACTAAATTTGTTTTAAGCCAATGAACTGGTAATACTTTAACATTGAGTAAAACGTTGTGGAATAATTTTGAACCTTATTAACCCCCAAAGATACCCCTGAATCCAGGTTGATTATGAAACGTTTGTGAGAAAGTAATAAGGATGCACTACTATACAATAATATGCTTATAATCCGACTACATTTTATCTAAGAATTATGTAAATGTAAAGAGTGCTGTTAAAAGTCTTAGATTCAAAGAATCTAAGAAAAAATCAAGAAAATTTGTGCCTAGATTTTCAATTTTAACTATTGCAAAGTTGATCATTAAAACCAGAGTTTAAAGTAAATTATGACGATTTGAAAAAAATGTTAAAACAGGTAAAATTTATGTCTAATATTAATATTATACACTTTGATTCTCTGTGAGAATTTTTAGATATTTTCTTCCATTCTACGAATTGATTGTGATCTAAATTGGTAAATGTGGAAAGTTTTAAAAATTTCAAACTAAGTTAGCCAAGTTAACGTCGAAAATTTGAATAAAATATGAAGCAAAATGTTATAATTTTAAGGAAATTATTCACCAAATTCGTCATAAAACCGATCATTATCTTTGTGTAAGTAAAATCGGAGTATTATTAGGGTTACCAAATCAAATTTTTTTTTAATCTGGAGACTGTTCCGCCCAGAAATATTCTTTAATAAACATGTAGATGTAATTACAAAAAAAAAGGTTATTTGTTCTGGGTGGCTAAAAAAATAACAAATCAAAGTAATTAAATTAATAAATAACTAATTTATTCATTTTAAACTAATAAATAAATAATTTAAACGTATAACAAATAAATAATTTTGGAGTTAAACATTTTTTTTCATTTGTTTCATATAATATATCAATTGTTAAAGAATGTTATTGGGCAATATTATTGTCAGTTTACAATAACATTAATATTTAGTTAATTTTTTCTAATAAAATCATATTTGAGGTTTTTTAGAGTTGCTCCTAAAAATAACACTGTAATTTTTTATAAGAGTAAAAAAATTCAGAGATTATTTTCATAAACTGGAGTCTGGAGAATACATTATTTTTCTGGAATCTTCGGACGAAAACTGGAGAGTTGGTAACCTTAAGTATTACATATACTAAGTCACTTAATAATTTTCATGTTTTTCAGATAAATTACATAGTAATATTGTGATATCTTTGAAGGAATTTCGAAATTCTTTATCCAATGACCTAACAGAATAATATCGCGTGGAAATTTTATCATTTTTGCTCTAATTAGTAAAATAGTAAAACGATTTTAAAATCTTATAAGCCAGACGTTTAAATATGAAACTGGAATTTGCCAATAAGCAGTGCTGGCTAATAGTATGCTTGCCAAACCATTGAGTTATTGAGGAATTTTTGTTGTTTTGATATTTAACAAAGATTTTCACTTCACAAAAGTGTAAGTTTTCTGCAACTTCATCATTTTTAATAGCAATGATCATGTAGAAAAAATATCATCACAAAGCAGTTACGGAGTGATCCAAACTACTTGATGAACACTGAGGAAGATTGCTTGGCAATCAAAATACGTATCTGGGCAATACGTCACGAATATTTTTATTTGAATTTCGGTTCAAATTTGTGGTATGATTTTTATATATTATTTTATTAAATTATACTACATAAATTTAACCGCAATATTTTCTATATATTGTATACACAGTATAACTGTTCAAAGTCAGCGAAAAAATTTTATTTTGATCATGTAGAGTTTTGTGCCTAAAAAGTACAATTGATTTTCTATTACTATTTAAACAAAAAAAAAACGGCTACGGCATCGCAACTAATGCTTATCGAAGCTTACGATAGCTATGCTTTTAGAAAATCTCAGTTTTTGAAGGTGCTTACAAAAAATTTAAAATTGCAATATCGACGTGGAGAATGATGGACATGGAAGACTACCAAAAGAAATTGAAGACAGTGAATTATTAGAATTGTTGGACAAGAATTCAAGAATGGTATTCAAACACAATAACAACTTTCGATTGTAGATTTGAAGAAAACTTTAGCATGAAAAACCTCCTAAATATCAAAATAGGCAAACCAATGATCTTGTTGCATAGTAATTCCCCTGCCCGAGTAAAACGAGTGAAGGATATAACTGAGATATTCAGTTCGGAATTATTGTTGGGTTACTACCCAGATTTATTCCTTAGATTATTACTTATTTGTCTCAATGGGAGATGTATTTGCTGAGCAGAACTTTATATCTTACGAAGATCTACAAAAATGGCTCGATAACGGGTTTTGCTTAAAAGATGAACATTTTTTTAGGTAGGGTAATCGCAAATTGTTGGAAAGATGAAGTTTTAAGATAAAGATGACTTTCAAAAGCTTTCAAAGCGAAACTACTCGATGAATATGTCTGAAATTTTGACACTCAGGGTTGTAAGGATGGTGCTACTTAATGGTCTAAAAATTTTGTGGCAGTGGTGGCGCCAATCGGTAAACACGGGTACTTATCAAAGAGTCCTCGTAGTTATAATATGAAGGTATAAAAAGATTTGCACTGAGCTTTCAAAGGTCTGTCCAATTAAATGTTCTGGACAAATACCATGAAATTTACGAAGCAAAAACAGTTTGAGATCATAAATTATTGAATTTTTCTTTAATCTCTTACGAAGAGAAATGCTACTTGTTGAAAAACTACAATAAAACAGAGGAAAATGTTGATTGAAAAGATGACAATAGTGTAATTTAGATCTTCGACAGCTGAAAATAAAGTGGCATATAAAATAGACAATTCTATTGTTTGGTGTTGAGAGTAAATAACACGCGACCCTACTGCCATTGGATGAAAAAATAATTTCACAAATTATCCGAACGCCAGTTTTCCCATCATTCAAAGTCAAAACGCATTTTTGTCTCCTTAGCTCCTCGCCAAAGGCCCCGGAGGCTTAGCATTTTTTTTTTTTTGTCAAAGGTCAAATTGAACTGCTCTACAAATACATGTTGCGTTTTTTGTAATTTCTTGTGTAGTCTAGAATTTCAGTTTTATGTAATAACTACCTACCTATACTTAGAGTTGATAATCTGAACAATTTTCAAAAAAAAAAAAAAAATAATAATAATTTGAGAAAATTGAACTTAAAAGACGGGGAACTCTTTGTTGAAATGTTAATATCACCTTTTTTAAATGTGGAATTATTTATGAAAATTTATTCGAGTTTGATTTGTATTGAATGGGGGATATTTTTTTTTTTTTTTTTGTCAAATTTAAGTAGTTGTATTAAAACACTTATTGAGATTTATAAAATTATAGCCTTGCCATTTTTCTTGGTGTTGAATTTCGGTGGCGATAATATTCAGACGAATTGTTTTGCGGAATAAATATGAATGAATTACGCATATAACAATTGCAAAATTATGTAAATTTTCCGTTTTTGCGGACGGAATTGTGGCGTGCAACAAGTGGAATGGCAGTGCACCGGGCTACTTGAATTTGCGAAATAATATTTTTCATTCA
Source organism: Sisyra terminalis (assembly GCA_958496175.1). NCBI lineage: Eukaryota > Metazoa > Arthropoda > Insecta > Neuroptera > Sisyridae > Sisyra > Sisyra terminalis. Next base: position 48,953,865 of record OY292278.1, on the reverse strand, counting down.
CGAATCTCGGCAGTGCCCTATGGCCAATGTCGCAAAATTTGCAGTCTGTGACACATCCATTAGCGTAAGAGGTGCGTTTTTTCGTCCGAAGCGCTTTTGGCGCTTTGCGCCCCCAAGTGCTCCTCATTTACACACACACATGAACCGTAATATATCGGCAGAATGCAACTTGAAGCTTTACCTCGCCATGTATGTGGGGACCACCGAGAGATTAACATTTTTTTGTTGTTGTAAGCCATCATTTTTTTGGCCAGAAATTTTCGCGTGATAACATGGAAAATAAATCATAATTTATGTTGACATGCGCGGATTTTTGGCAAATGGATCATTCATCATTTTAATATTTAAGTGTCAAGTATTTACGGACGGTTTGCCTTATGGCTCATTTGAAATTTTCATTGCACTTATTTAATATTTAGATGATTTTCTAGAGTTAACTGTTGGATGTAAAAAGTATCCTTGATTAACATAAATGAAATGTCCTTAGTTTAATATTTTGACTTACCTTTAATTAAATGATTACTAGGGAATAATAAAGCTCTCGTTAGATTGCGGGAGTCTATTATAGCGATGCAGTAGTCAAAAAAGGAGCTTTTTGAGTTTATACTTTTGTTTGTCCTGAATAATAACAAAAACGTTATTACAAACTTGTATTAGAATCATATATCTTCAAAAATTATGAAAGAAAATAAAATTTGTCCTCTTAAACTGTATTTTTTGTATCTTTTAGAGCAGCGGTTCCTAACCTTCCGCGGACCCCCAAGTCGCGGACCCCCAGGAAATCAAGCATAATGCCAAGGATCCCTGAGTGAAAAAAGGTGCAATTTTCAGACAATATTATACTTTAGTATTCCTTCATTAAATTAAAAAACAGGAAACAAACTTTTTCAAATGAGACCGCGGACCCCCAGGGGTCGAAAAGATGAAATTCATGCCTTTTCTGAGGTCAGTTAGAGAATTTCATGAACCATATATTTATAGTCAAAGATTTAAAAGCTTCCCCTGTATATTTTTCGTATTTCTTGTGTTAAAAACCAGAAAAAAAGCTCCAGAAATTGATATCTACGCCTACCTACAGGTACGTCAGGAAATCTCATGAATCTGATATTTGATATTAGAGATCCTAAAAATCTTTAACAAAGTAAATATAATTTCTTTCAAAAAAAATTCCTATAAACTCCAGGGATAAGATTCTTGAACCTCCAGGTGCACAAATGAATTAAATAGTCCCAAAAAATTATCAAAAATTTTTGAAAATGATCCAGGAAACGAAAGAAAAAGAGTATGATACTAAAACTCTAAAGCAGTGGTTCTCAATTTGGATTCAATCAAACTCTAAAGGATCTATGAGCCAGTCTTACGGGTTTGGAAAGTTCTTAATGATGGGTTCTCATTTTGTGCACCTATAAATAAATATATTCCTATAATTTGAAAAGGTTCTCCTGTTCGAAATTGGAAAAAAGAAAAACAGTTCAAAAATGAAGTTCATGCCTTTTCTGAGGTCAGTTAGAGGATTTCATGAACCATATATTTATAGTCAAAGATTTAAAAGCTTCCCCTGTATATTTTTCGTACTTCTTGTGTGAAAAAATATAAAAAAAAGCTCCAGAAAATGATATCTACGCCTATCTACAGGTACATCAGGGAATCTCATGAATCTGATATTTGTAATTAGAGATCCTAAAAACCTTTAACAAAGTAAATATAACTTTTACCAAAAAAAAAAACTATAAACTCCAGGGGATAAGATTCTTGAACCTTCAGTAGCACAAATGAATTAAATAGTCCCAAAAAAATTTTGAAAATGATCCAGGAAACGAAAGAAAAAGAGTATGATACTAAAACTCTAAAATAGTGGTTCTTAATTTGGATTCAACCAAACCCCAAAGGATCTATGAGTTAGTCTCACGGGTATGCCAAGTTCTTAATGATGGGTTCTCATTTTGTGCCCCTATAGATTAATATATTCCTATAATTTGAAAAGCTCCTTCTGTTCGAAATTTGATAAAAGAAAAATAGTCCAAAGATGAAGTTCATGCCTTTTCTGAGATCAATTAGAGAATTTCATGGATCATTTATTTGTAATCAAAGATTTAAAAGCTTCCCCTGTATATTTGTCGTACTTCTTGTGTGAAAAGCTAGAAAAAAAAGCTCCAGAAGATTATATCTACGTCTATCTACAGGTACGTCAGGGAATCTCATGAATCTGATATTTGTAATTAGGAATTTTCAAATAAATTCCTATAAACTCCAGGGATAAGAATCTTAAACTTCCAGGTGCACAAATGAATTAAATAGTCCCAATTTTCGTGATCAGTATCCTAGAAATTTACCTCAATTTTTACTTTTTTCCGTTTTCATTTGTGGCTTTAAAATTGTGCACTAAAAATATGAGCATTTTTAAGGGGCACAAATGCAGCAACCTGTTTGCTAAGAAATTTTAAATTCTTTTTGTATCTCGGCCCTTTTTATTCGAAGTAAAATTCAAGAATGATGAACTTAATTATCGCAGAAGTAAGTAAAGTAAGTAAAGTAAGTAAAGTAAGTAAAGTAAGTAAAGTAAGTAAAGTAAGTAAAGTAAGTAAAGTAAGTAAAGTAAGTAAAGTGAGTAATTAAGAGAAGTAAGTAAAGTAAGTAAAGTGAGTAATTAAGTAAAGTAAGTAAAGTATAAGCTCTTAGTAATTAGACGTAGTTTAATGCAATTAAATCCCTCCCATTTAAGCTATGGCCATCGATTTAAAAAAATCATTTTTATTGAACTGTAAAGGCATTTGATTCAAATCTGCATAGCAAGAAAATGTCTGATTTTGGAAAATATATTACCAACTTTAATTTTACGGGAATAGAATCTCAAAATTTGTATTTAGGGACACCATTGAACGTTACAACGGCCCTGCCAATAACTTGAAACTTTATTTCGTAACAATGGCCACATATTTTAAGAGTTTAACGACCAGGGATGATACAATAGTTTAATTTTTTTTACGACTGTCACTCCACTAATTAAATTTAACTACAAACGAGGAAAATCGTAATAGAAAAATCTAAGATTCTATCAGAAACAATAGGCAATATTTCAAAAAGCTAACGACCAGGGTTGGCTTAAATGTATGTGTTTTACGATTATAATCATTGCCACCTCGAGAAGATTGGTTTTACTATTGTATTATGTATCTCTCGACATGAATGAAGAAGAAAACGTGAAAACGTGTTGAACAAACCAATATCATCGGCTGAACGAAAGAAAGAAGAAAAATAAAACGCTGAACGATATTAAAAATGTAAATAAACATTGAATAATACTACTTACTAATAATAGGGCACAAGAAGAATATAAAAAAGAAAAAGAATAGTTTTTTTTTTTCGTATAGAGGAGCCGCATCAACACGGAGGACACAACGGATGCGTTCTTTGTGTCTCTTGTCTTGTTATTGTGTTGGAAATCTAACGGGAGGCGGAGATGTATTATTTGTTAAATAAATATATAGCGATATTTGATGGAAAAAAAGAAGAAATAAAAAACGAAAATGAAAATGAGGATAAACGGTTTCGGTGTTTTATTTTTTTATTAATAAATGGTGAGATGAATGCGTGGGTGGGTGTGAAAGATGATGTAATTGTTAAAGTTGCCAATTGTCGACTTTATGTGGTAGAAATTTAAATAAATATTTGTACTATAACCGGAAATTCATCAAACGAAAGGAAATTGGGCTTTATTAAAGCAATTATGGTGGTTGCATGAAGCTTTTACGCAGCTTTGACAAAGCGATGGAATTATAGTGGTTCTAGCTGATCCCCACGATTTCGTCTGCGTAACGTAGGTGTAGATTATATTTTATTTTTAAATTTGCTATTTGTTAGGGAAAATGAAAATTTTTATTTTTCTTATTTTTTTTACGAAAAACATAATCATACCTGAAAACACTATTTTGTCGACTTTAAAAAGACACATTTAATAAACTGTTGCTTAGAATAAGATATTTGTATGTTATGATCAATTAATTTTCAAAAAATATTTATAAATACCTAAAAAGAGTATGTTCAATTTCGTATACCTACAGTAGGTATACCTACCGTGAACCAAATAATCCATAAATCAAACAGTATCTATACATTACAAAAATATTGTCAAGTTCAATAAATTCGGTCTTAATTATGACTTAAAACAGTAAAAAGTTATCAAAACATTCGCGTCAAAATAACAGAAGTTAAAGGTCAAGATTTAGAATATTAGTAGAAATCCCATTTCATTGTCTCGACTCCCAAATGAACCTTTTTCTCAAAACTTTACACTATTGCAATGTACAAAACTACCACGAAATTAAAATTTGTTCAATTGCACGAAACCCAGTTCTTACATAATCAAGTATAGCCATTGTGTATCTATGGACTTATAATTAAAATATCTGAATTTCAACTATATAACTAAATAATTTTCTTTTAGTTCGCTGAATTTCTCGCTACTCAATATTCGCTCACTAATGTATTTGTGAATACGTATTTCGGATTTTCAGGTTTACAATTTGTGAAAGCCAAAAAACTTAATGCTCACTTATAAACTTAACTTAACCATTTTCAGATATATTTATCAGAGTTTAAATTTTTAAGCAGCTCCAAAGTTTTTGTTTCTAATATTACACCAACTTTGTTTTATAATAAAGGGTAATTACGTTTCGTTTATAACGATACTGTGACTATGAAATTTGAAATTTTGATTGTTTATTAGACGTTATGCAGTACAATTTTTGCTACCATTTTTCACTCTTTTAGGGGAGGAATTTTTCAAAAATGCGTTTCTTATTATATATCTGCATCGAATAAGAAAAACACTTTCCAAATTTCATCGACACAAATATGTATTTATTTTGGAAAATACAATAAAAAGTTATGTCCTTTATTTTGGTTATCATGACTAAAAAGCAATTCGATATCGCACATTTTGACGTTGTACATAAAAAATTGTTGGAATAGATTGGATAGTTGGATAAATGGTTCATAAAAATTAGATTTTAGAAAGTTTGATTGTTGAAAAACAAACAAATTAAAAACCGCCTGTTTGGTGTTTGGTATAAGTACCTACTACATAAACTTTCACACTAATTTAGTGAAATGACGTTATTTAAAATTCTGTTAGTAAAATCATATAACAATGACAGATAATTATTATTAATTAATTATTTATTTATTAATTACACTTATTAAATTCAAAATTTCGATTGTTGAGCAACTCTACATTTTCTCATTCAAACTTAGTCACCCCTTTAACTCTTTTAGGGTAGGAATTTTCAAAAAAAAATTCTTATCAAATGTCTACTTCTTCTAAGGGATACATCGAATATTAAAATTTCATCAGTTAGAGGGGATATATAAATACAGGATTTTATGTATGCACGGTTTTTAAAACGTATTTACTTTAAGTTTTATAACTTTTATTATTATTACTACTACTATCATACTATTACTTCTTTTTGTTAACATTTCCTTATTGAGCCACTCTAAGTGTTTATTTACATCAATTTTGTAAAAAAAGTTTACTATAAGATTCAAACCCACGTCTTCTTAATTAAGAGTATCAGAATGACAGATACGTAAGCCATTACGCTATTAACATCAACTATGAGTTTCATATATACAAACGTTTATATTTCAAAGAGACAAGTTTTTAGACTTTAAATATAATTTACTGTGCTTTTCATAAGTTCAACTAAAAATATTTTTACAGATTATTTTCTAACTCTTAATTACCTTTCCAATGATATATAACTCGCCTGTCTAAAGTATTTTTTTGTTTTCATCCCTAGGGAATACCTTTCCTTATTATTTTTTTGGAATGTTTAGTAGCCTATAGTATGTGGGAAATTGTGTTGTATCTTAATACCAAATTTCATTAAATTCGGTTTATCCGTTCTTTAGTTAAGTCGGGACACACAGACAGACAGACAGACAAAAATTTTAAAAATATTAAATTTTGAATAAGGGCCTCTTAAAACAAATATTTATCCTAAAATTGGGTTCAAAATCGAAATGTACAGACAGACGTAAGAATTTTATATATTAGTATGGATTTGAAGGTTGTAGCACCCAAAAAAGGGCAATCAAATGAATTTTTTTTCCAAATTTTTAGGTATCTTATATAAAATAAACTATAAAGTTTTAACTACAAAATACTTCCTTGAGAAATGACCAAACTAGGCAGAAATATCAATACAGACAACTTGAATTCTTGTGTATCAGTTAATTTAAGTCATTGTTGAAAATCATAAAACTCGAGAGTTGAAAAATTACATTGAAATATATGGATCTCAATTTTCATAGGCAAATGCAATAAAGGTGAAGTTCTTATGAAGCTGGAGGTTTTATAAAAATTTCTGTTGTATAATAAATTCGTTGTTGTTACAGATCAACATTGGTTGCATTTTTCAAACACTTTATGAAAGCTTTTGAAAGTTTCGCCTATTTAGTCTATGCATAATTCTACCTGAAACACACCTGAGGATTGTAAATTTCCCGGTTTTTTTTCTTCAAATATTTGTTTTAAATGCAAATTTCAGTGTTTGTATTTCGTGATTGAGGCCAATTATATTCAAATTTCGCTTCACATTGGGCAAATATTTCAAAATTTCACATAGGCATTGCAAGACGCCTTTCTGCACCATTCATACATGCATTGCATACATACGTTGCCTACTGGCTTATTATCTACACCAATTTTTCCCTATGTCCGTATGTACCAGATGTGTTTCCTTGTACGTTTTTCAAAAACCACAAAGAAGCCCACTTTTGGTCGATTCTTTTATTCTCCCGTCTGTCCTTGCATATTAGCCGCTAAGAACAGCAGAAAACTTAATAATATAAACGTTGCACCTATCATTATTGTTGCACTGCAAACATAACATATATGTGCATACCTACCGCCAATTTCCTTGAAAGAAACAGACGGCATAAAAACGGGATAAGAAATCAGGAAGCGGGAAATTAAATTTTTGAAACCGTAACAATGCATCAATTTGTATCATCAGCAAATTTGGTGTTTTTTTTTTGTTCCTCGCTAATGCTTCTACAAAAATGGTTTGAAAGGGCACGCGTGCCCTGCGGTTTTGAAATGAGAAATTAGACCCAAACTTCCATTGCATTGTTCTAAAAATTTTTTTGTTAAAATGATGGTGAAATTTGCACAAAAAGGTATGGGAACTAAATGCAGAGATGTGAAAATTATTAAACTCAAGAGGAAAAAAAACACATTTTTGTTTTTAAGGGCCGCTACTTTTACTCATGGATAGACAAACTATATCCGTAAGATAGCGATTTAATAGATAAAAATTTATCTGTCAAATAATTCCTACACATTCCTCCAACATATATCACAATCTTTAAGGGTGGATCACCGTCAGAACGTAAAAAAAATGACTTTTTGAAAACTGCTGAGAAATTTTGTTTTTTAGAGATATTAAAAAACGGTCTTCGGCATGTAAAAGTTGAAGTTTTGAACTATTTTTTTTTAATTTGCTCCGATATGTCCCCCCCTTCCTCCCCCTTTTACAGAGCTTTGAAAAAGGGTCCTCAAAAATGAGGAAGCAAACGGGAGACAAGTTTTCTCGAAAACCGGAAGTCAGATCATAATTTTTCAAAGAATGTAGGTTTTGGTAATGCATCTTCTTGGTATTGAATCTCGAAAATCCGAAGAAAGTTTAAAATTCACAAAATGGCGCGACTTTGAAAAAAAAGTTAAAAAAAACAACCTTTTTTTTGGACCTTTCCCCCTCTCCCACGTTGAGGGGGGGAGGTTTGGCCAATTTCAGAGGTTCAGTACCAAGAAGACGTGTTGAACTATAACACTCTCCAGTTTCAAGTCAATCCGACGGATAGTTTCTGAGAAATCTTGTCTCCCAGTTTTAAAAAGTTTATTTCGAGAAATAATTTTTTTAAGATATTTTTTGACGTTATTATCAATTTATTCAATTTTTATCAGTGAAAATACATTAGTCAGCTATTCCAATCCTTTTAACACGTTATTTTTGAATGTTATAAGAAGACATTTATGGAAAAAAAACACAAAAATTTTTTTTTCTGACGGTGATCCACCCTTAAGTAAAAATATGTATGTTTTCACTATTCTCCGGATAAAATTTTATCTAGACGATAAATGATACTATTTTGATGTGAAAATACCAGCCTTAAATGTTATAAATTAAAAAATTACAATAATTTTACTCATCTAATATTTTGTGTGGTACCCTTGTCGTTTATAATTTATTTTTCTCATCCTGGCATGCTCTATACTATTTTTTCATTTCAGTATATTTTATGATGCCAAATCTTAATGAGTTTGATAATCAGATCCATCCGTGATGTAAAAGTTTATTTCTATTAATTTTTTTCTGCATAATGGCCCACAAAATTTCTATGGGATTAGCATCAGGACTATTTCCTAGCCAAGAAGACATATTAATGTTAGAATTTTTGAGAAAATTCATAACTTTTTTGGCCTTACAACAAGCAACTCCATCCTGTATAAAGATACAATTTCTTTCTGGAAACCACTCTATAGTTTGAGGCAATAACTTCGTTTCCAAGACTTGTTTACATTGGTCTTGCCTCATAGCAAGGTTTATAAATTACACAGGTTGCCCCATTAGAAAAAAAAAATGACGTCATAAGAAGAATTTTGAAATTTGAATCAGTCAGAAGATATGTACGAATTTCTTCTGGATGCATCACGTACCGCATGAGAATTGGATTGGAATTTATAAAATGGTAAACGAAAATTGGAAATTGGTAGCTTATTTGTGATTCTAAATTATTAGATATTGAAGGAAAATCAACATTGAAGGAGATCTCACAATGTTTGCAAAACTTTTGTAGGATTCTAGCCTAATATTCTGTGATTTTAGAAAATAAAATTAACGAAAGCTTCTTAGAAATCACTTAAATGAGTTATAAAGTTAAAGGAATATCAAACTGTTTAAATTTTTGACTTCTTTCAGATGTAGTTTCCACAAACTTCAATTGAGTTCGTGGCCTACACTTTAAGACAGCGGTCGGGGAACTTTTTTAACCATTACCCCAAAATATTTTTGTGTAAGTCAATATTACACCCCCTCACATTCTGAAAAGAAAACAATAAATGTAAATTTTAAATAATCATTATTTATTGAATTAATTTACATTTACATGTTTGTCGTATAAGTTTTAGAAAAATGATATTGCTTCATATTTGATATATTTACTGGAAAATTGGAACTTTTTGATGAAAGAGCAATTTGAATACAGTCTTTGGTGTTTAATATTTTTTTCTGTTTTTCGTTTTTCTGTTTACGTTTTAATAGAAATATTAGAAATATTTCCCTATTACAAAAAAAAAAAAAAAATACCCCATTTGGGATAATTTACCCCGGTTTTCCGATCGCTGCTTTAAGAAATATCTTTCTAAATAATTGGAAAAATATTTGCTTCTTTTTTAGCAGGAAAGTGGACTTAAAGGGTGTAAATTTATAAACTAATAATTAATACAGCGACGTTTTGGTCTTTTATTAATTATAAGTTTGTGGATTTACATCCTTTAAGTCCACTTTCCTGTTAAAAATTAAATAATATTATGGAAAGTATGGACAAAACAAATTTATCGATTATTTACTTCCTTCTTTAATTTTGACAGGTGGTTTGATGACCATAGATTTCACGATATTTGCATATTGTATTTCAAAGAAAATTTCATCAATCTGATGAATATATTTTAGTTGTAACATTAAAAACTTTAATTTTTCCCATTGTTGTTAATTGCCTACGTTTTAAGAATGCTTTGTGCTGGAAAATTCTTTAATATTTACAATTTTTGATGAAAAAAGGAGCTTTTAAGGTTTGTTTTATTGAAATATTTTAAATAACCAGAAAAAGTCAATTAATATTTTGTTGAGCTAAATAAGAAGATAATTCAGGTTGCTTAAGATCGGTTTTAAGATCTTAAACCACCTGAATTGCCTACTTATTTAATAAAAGCTGAGATCTGAATTTTATCATCTATTTTGTTGAGCTTTCACGCTTAAAGTAATTTTATAAGGTCCTATTATGCGTTTGAAAGACAATCACTTCAATGTTTACCCATGATAATTTTTTCTCCCCATTAAAAACCACAAATGCAGGCAATTAAAAACTTAACTTAACCATATAAAAGTAGGGAAATGATTCGTTATGCATAGCTTAGTTAAAAACAAAGATTACAACTATTTAAGTTTGTTAAGATTCTGAAAAAAAAATTCCGAAAAAAATATATTAAGAAATTATATTTTTTTTTTAATTTAAAGCCGTTTTGCAAGCTTCTCGTTTAAGTAAGGTTATTAATGGTTGGACGGACAATTAATTTCAGTCGCTGGCAACATACGGACACCGAGGATGGATCACTAATTAGATCCATTATCTCAATTTTTATACATTTAACCCGTTTTTTTTTCTCTCTGCTTAATATTTTTTTTATTAATATGAACTCAGATTTTCGACAAAAATTATTTCTTTCACGAGAAAAAAATTATCGTTTATGTTGTCTTCTTTCATTAACCATTGTTGTTATTACGTAAAATGATGCGCATGCCGTATAATGATCGGTTAATTATATATGTCTGTCATAACGTGGTAATTACGATTTACTCGAATTTACCAACAATTGTAATTATTGCTTGAATGTTGTTGTACGTCTTATTTTTGTTGTTGATGTGGAGGAATTGAATTGAATTATGGTAAAGTGGATGGCGAGGGGCTAAGAAAAATGATTTTTCTCATGTGTATACAATATATAAGATATATTGCAGTCCAATTTGTGTAGCATAATTTAATATAATAATATATAAAAAAATCATACCACAAACATAAATTTGAACAGAAGTTCAAACAAAAATATTTGTTACGTATTTCGATTGCCAAGCAACCTTCATCAGTGTTCATCAAGTAGTTTGGATCACTCCGTAACTGCTTTTGGTGAATCATCACAAAGTCTTATTTTGATTTTTCTCATATTTTATACTAAGATTGAAACAAAAAGTTTGGGTCTCAATATTTTTGTAGTATTTGGGATACCCAATTTGATATTTGGGGTGGATTTTAAAGCATTTAAAGCCCTTGATTGAATCCTGAAACTATAAAATTTTGTAGACAGTTTCAGTAGTTAAACTGGTATGGATCGGAGAACTTTTCCGATAGTTTGATTCACTAGTTAATATTTTTGATACTTCCAAATCAAATTTTTTCACCTACGTCTTATTTTTCTTGTTGATGTGGAGGAATTGAATTGAATTATGGTAAAGTGGATGGTGAGGGGCTAAGAAAAATTATTTTTCTCATATTGTATATTTAGATTGAAACAAAAAGTTTGGGTCTCGATATTTTTGTAGTATAAACCCCAATTTGGATATTTGGGGTGGATTTTAAGGCATTTAAAGCATTTGACTGAATCCTGAAACTATAACGTTTTGTAGACAGCTTCAGTAGTTACACGGAAACTAATATGGGTCGGAGAACTTTTCCGATAGTTTGATGCATAAGTTAATGTTTTTGATACTCCAAAATCAAATTTTTTTCACCTGGTTTCGTGGTTGATCGGACCATTGGGGTTGGCAGATTGTTTCGATTTGTGGAAAGTGCAAGTTGGAGTTATTTTTTTTTTGTTGTTGATGATGAAGTTTATGAAAGTTTGATTGATGAAGAAACGTTTGGAATCGGCGTTGTTGTCGATGATCGTTCTAATGTTGAGACTTGAGAAATTGGGTTTGGGTGCGCGGTTTGTGGTTCAGTGGCGCGGCAGGCGATCGCAGCTTCCCCGCGATGCTGTAATTAAAATTTGTGTCGTCTCACCTCGGCTTCGTTATGTCGACAGCCATTGCCTTTTGTTTCGGCCTCAACATCTGACGCGCTACGCTGTCAAATTTGACGCCTTGACTGAGTCTAATTATTATTAGAGAGACGACGAAGACGCGTGAAACCAATGTCGATAGATGGATGATGGAAAATATTGAGGTCCACAGACATCGGCGTGAAAAAAAAAAAAAAATCAGATGAAATTTCTTCGCCTCAATCGCTATAACAACAACGAGAAAAAATTACGTATACTGAATTTTTCTGGTCGTAAACACGTGCATTACACGGCTCGATGGTTTGTGTGATGATGACCAACATCCATCGATCTTCTATCGATCAACCGAACGATGGACTCATTAATAAGCATTAAAAATCCTCGTTTTTAAAACAATTTCAACAAATTTCTTCAACAAGAAAAAAAACCATCTAGTTTTAAATGCATATCAGAAATTTCTGTACAAAATTGACTCGGTGGTTGGAAGAAGGAAACAACTAAAACGCATTTTTTTTTCAAATTGGTACTAAACAAAGTAAAAAAAGCTTTTGAGCTTGATTTTTTTTTGTCTTTTAGTCTAATTCATTTATCAATGTAAAGAAATTATTTTTTTTTTTAAATTATACAGTTCAATATTGCATCAGTCAATTCAAAACGATCAAACTTATTTTCGCAGAGAAAACCAAAGAGAAAGTTTTTTTCTTTTGATTTATAAATCTCCAAAAATTCATCCCTTAATAAATATCATCTCAATAAATCAAATTTAAAAAACGACACCAAACACAAAAAATAAATATCACCCATCTTTTCCCGATCCCTCCCCCATATTTAACCATCTCGTCTCAACAACCAGTTATTTACCTAACACCCTATAATATAAATCAATTCACCACCTTCCATTATCACACTATCATTTCGAAAGCCACAACAAAAAGAAACCCGTCCCGTCCCACCCTCATCCACCACAATCATCCAAAAAAAAAAAACAACTCAAACACAAAAAATCTTATCAAAACTCCAAAAATAATTTATGACATTTTAAACACCGCAATTTAGGGAAAAAAATATATAATAAATCAACCCTTAAATTTGTCCAAAACGGTTTTGTGAACCGGCAATGCCTCACGGCCACAAATTACGAAAGAGCAGCTCCTTCTAATTACCCAAATTAAAGCCACTTGGGATATCTTTACGAAAATAAAAGTTCAGCTACTTAACCACTTGCCAAATAGACCACAACCAGCTGATCTATATATACAACTCCAAAAAAAAAAAATCCAAATAGATCGCGTGACTATTCCCAAATCTGCGGTATTCGACCAAAATTACAAGGGACCCACATATAAATAAATGCCCCCCTAATCTAATTCAATAACGTCAGCCGATCAAAATCATACCAAAAATCATTTCCAAATTCATCCAAATTTGTTAGTTGTTTTTTTCTCGTAATAATTTAATAACATTTTTATAGGGTGCAACAGGGATGCACTCGAGTTACAGACGAAGGAAGAAATAAATTATTTAGACTTTTTCGGCGAATAGCGTGATTCATTAGTGTCTAATTTGTACGATATTTTCGATGGTCTTAATACGCCACTAACACGCTCGTATGTCCGAAAACCTAGGCCAAAACGGATGCCTATATAGATCGATCGAAAAAATCGATTCGCGAAAAAATTCTTGTGGGAATCGTACGAAAATTAAATGTACAGGTTGCTTCGAATAAGCGCTAAAAACGGAAATTTTCGATCATTTCTTGCTGATTTTTTGCACGAAATTATTAGAGAAAAATTAAAATTTTTCTGAATAACTAGGAGGGGGAAAAATCTAAGCTTTCATAGAAGCTTTTAAGCTGAAAATTTGGTCTAGAAGTGTGGTTGAAATTAATTATATTTTTTAATCAAATTTCCACCTAAAAGGTTCCACCATAAACGCATGTTTTTCTCTCCATCCTTAAACTAATTGCATAGCAAATAATTGATGATTTTATCATTAAAATTTTATTCAACAATTCAACAAAGTAAGATCAAAAAAAAAATGGATTTCACCGATTAAAAGAGTTCAAAAAAAACAAAACATTAGTTTTAAAGTTTAAGAGTTCGGAACGATTCTTATCAAAATAAGATTTGTTCGTTGACTTTGAACAGTTATACTGTGTATACAATATATAAAATATATTGCAGTCCAATTTAAAAAGTACAATTCAATATAATAATGTATAAAAATCATACCATAAACATAAATTTGAACAGAAGTGCAAACAAAAATATCCGCGACGTATTGCCCAGATACGTACTTCGATTGCCAAGCAATCATCACAAAGCAGTTACCGAGTGATCAAAATTACTTGATGACCACTGAGGAAGATTGCTTGGCAATCGAAATACGTATCTGAGTAATACGTCGCGGATATTTTTGTTTGAACTGCTGTTTAAGTTTATGTTTATGGTATGAATTTTATATATTATTATACTAAATTGTACTACATAAATTGAACCGCAATATATTCTATATATTGTATTCACACGATTCTTATCGTTTAAAAATCTTTCGATTAAGCTTGGAATTCAGGCATAAGTTCCAAAGACCTATGATGAAGACTTCAAGGATGACAATTTTGTCGAATTCTGAAGGAATTTCTTGATTTATTCAATAAAGATTAAGATTAAAAAATACAAGGATTATGAAAAAAAAATTATTAAATTAAAATTATTAAATTAAATTATTAAATTAAATTATTAAATTAAATTAAAATTTAATTAAATTAAATATTCTTTATTTCTTCATTAAAGTATTACATGTTTATTGTTCTGCAGCAAAAGATCACTGCATATCGAAAAAGGAGATCAATTTGGCAGCAATGAGTACTACCACGTAGATGAAGTCGAAAGTTTTGGCATTGGTAATTTAGAAGAGAGTATTGGTGATTTAGAAGTATAAAAGCTTCACGAACTTCATCGATTTTGATCACAAAAGTTTGAGACTACAAAAAACCACTGAAGAAGTAAATCATCGTGATTTATATTGAAAATTTGTAGATCCAAAATCTACTTTTTGCGCTGAAATGATTTACTAGGACATGATTTGGAGGCCTCAACATTTCAATCTAAGGCTTTAAATGTTCCCTGAGTCGTGGATTTTTCATCAACTGTAGCCCAAAAAGCTGAGCTTTCAACAATCGGTAAACAGGGCTTCGTACCAATGATCCAACATCTACATCTAGAACGCTACAATCCAATAAAATAGGGAAAACATTTTCATCTTCTAGGTAGTAGAATTTATATTTCGAATGATCTAACTCTGTAGTACTTCACGAAGTACCTAAAAGCTTTTTTAAGCTCCAATATCTAGTGGTTAGTAAACGATAGCCAATCTAATTTGAGGCCTAGTTAAGCCTAACAAATCAATTTAAGGAACCAAAACTATGGGATTAATGGTTCCAGAAACAGCTACAGGAGTAGCAAAAAATGTTTAGACGTAAAATTCATCTCTTGAAGATTAGGAATTATCCGTAAAATATCGTAACAGGGCTAAATGGGACATAGTAAGACACCAAAAAGTAAATTTTTCTTAAATTTTGGTTTTTATGAAATAAATTGCTTTTTTTTCCCGAAAGTATCACAGTATCGGGAAAAACTATAAAAAAAAAAAAAAAAAAAACAAAGCTTTTTTCCAAATTATCCTTTATATTGCTGAAATCTTTGAAAAAACCTAACAAATTAATTTTAAATTGAAATAGAAAATTAAGATGATATCTTGGGAAATTTTGCATCACCATTGAATGTCGATTTAACTGGGAAAACAGGAAGTATGGAAAGGTGGAAGAAACTACCTTTCATTTAACTAATCTTAGAGTTCAGTTTTCTGGATCACTTGGACCAAAAACTGGGTAATATCCTTATGGATTCAATAGATATCATCTTTAATTTCGATTTTTTATTTGTGCTTTCATTTTGGCGTCAATGCTGTCAAACTATCAAGGTGAAAAAAATCATCTGCACATATAACTATAGGAAATTAAATTCTCTACAAAAAATGTTCCTTTAAAAAATTTTACCAGACACGCCGTTTCCGAATAATCAAGCTTTAAACATTGATATAATTTTTAAATTTATTTTCTTTATTTTGGAATTTTGTAACTAACGAACAAATAAATATATAGAAATAAACAATAAAACAATAAAAATTCTTGAAGGGAATTTATTGCTCTACAAAAAAGGTAACTTTAATTTTTTACATAAAATCACTTTTTCAAAAGTTATTCATAATTAAAGTTGAAAAAAAAATTGTTTTTTTCGTTGTTGAACCAATTTTGAAAGAGTGATTTTATGTATGGAGGATTGAATCCAAATTAACATTAGGACGTATGAAGACCTATAAAATAGGATAGAGGATTTTAAAAGATAGGTTCTTTTAATTGCATAAATCAATCGAAAATGATATCATAAATATTTGATGATATTTATATAGAAGTAGACCAAAGTGGGGACGGGATAATAGAGTATATCATTCTAAGATATTTTTGGTAGATCTTTACTTTTGTAGGTGTTCTGCACACCCTGTATAAGTACTTATGTTTAGGATTCAGTGGTAAGACCTCACACATTAAAACAAATACTTTGTAAAAAGGAATTTTCACACGAAAAAATTCAATTTATCCGAAAAAAAAAACGATGAAAAAGATATTTTAATTGAAGAAACTTGAGGAAGTGTTGATTATATAAAGCAAATTATAGTTTTTAACCCCGAACCAAATATCCGAATACAATACGCAAACCGAAAAAAACACGGTTTATTTGAATAACGAAACTTACCCTAAAAAAAAATTTTTTTTTTTGAAATTTGACCGTTTTGCCGATGCCTCGCCGTTCGAAAGGCGTCGTCCATCAAATATATATATGAATATATTCGTAACAGGTGGGTTACAAATTATAAACAATATGTGGTAAATAAAAGATATCCATAGCTAAAGGTACACTCTTGTTACACACGCAAACTTTGAACCCGTTCGGTTCCTCCATCTGTCATGCTTCGCTTTCCAATAGGTGGATCCGAGTAGGAAGAGACCCAAAACGACGACGATTATTAATTTCCGAAAATAAGAATGGAGAAAAAGACGAGGAAAAGGAGAAGAAAAAAAAGACACACATACGAAAAGAGAACTTCTTGTTCTTTTGTTTAGACGATATTCATGTCATGCTTGAGAAGAAAAACACGAACAAGTCACGCTAATCAATTTTTTTAACTAATAGGCTAACAAAGGGTTGAAAGAATGATGCGAATTAAGACACCCAATCGGACGGAAACCAAAATGCGGCACTGTCAAGTTGGTCCAAATGCCATCAACAGCATCAACAGGTCCCGTTAGTTGGACGATAGTTTCATAAAAGATTATCCAACAAAATTTCCTTTAAGTCACTGGTTTTAATAATGCAATAGACAAAACCCATATACATAGGTACTAAAATCATCCAAGGACCATTACAAAGTAAATTTCATAGATTTTCGCAATGGTAAGTCATTTAGCACTATACACTAATTTAATTTGATATAATGCCTCTGTTCTTACAAATTTTCCAAAGAAAAAAAAATCTTCTACTTTGAAAGGGAATTGTGGTTTAACCAATGGTAGTCTCACAATGTGTTTATTACAAACATCACAACCCAGGGAAAAAAGAAATACATAGATATTGTAAGCAAAATTTTTATATTTATTAAACTGGCCCAAAAAAATCGACTATTTTTTTTTTGAAAAGTATAAAGAAGATATTGTTTAAGGGAACAAAAAAAATATTGGAAAGATTTGATCCCTTATTATTAATATTAAGAGGTCCATCGTCTTTAATTTCGATTTTTTATTTGTGCTTTCATTTTTGCATCAATGCTGTCAAACTATCAAGGTAAAAAAATTCATCTCCACATATATTTATAGAAAATTAAATTCTCTACAAAAAACATTTCTATACAAATTTTTGCCAGACACGCCGTTTCCGAATAATCATTGAAAACGACTTGCTTTTTATGCAAGACAATTAATCCATTTATAAATAATTTTTTTCTTTCTATCAATAAAGAATTGAGGCGACTTAATAGATCGACATAAAGGCGATGCTGAGGGTGCCACAATTATCCCAACTAAACCGTACCGGGCCAAAAAAATCGACTTTTTTTTTTTTTTTGAAAAGTATATCGAAAAAATTGTTTAAGGTGACCAAAAAAAATATCGGGAAGGTTTGAGCCCTTAATATTAATATTAAGAGATCTATCATCTTTAATTTCGATTTTTTATTTGTGCTTTCATTTTTGCGTCAATGCTGTCAAACTATCAAGGAAAAAAAATATCTGCACATATATTTATAAAAAATACAATTCTCTACAAACAACGTCTTTTTGAAAATTTTTGCCAGACACGCCGTTTCCGAATAATCAAGCTTTAAACATTGATATAATTTTTAGATTTATCTTCTTCATTTTTGGAATTTTGTAACTAACGAATAAACAAATATATAGAAATGAACAATATAGTTACATGAAAAGTATTTAATGCTCTTCAAAAAAGGTCTCTTAACGTTTTTACATAAAATCACTTTCTCAAAAGTTATTCACAATCAAAGTTGAAGAAAAAATTAAATTATTGTTTTTTTCGTTGTTGAACCAATTTTGAAAGAGTGATTTTATATAAAAATGGTAAGAGGTCTTTTTTGTAGAGCATTAAATTCCGTTTAAGAATCGATATTGTTTATTTCTATATATTTGTTTTTTCGTTAGTCACAAAATTCCAAAATAAAGAAGATAAATCTAAAAATTATATCAATGTTTAAAGCTTGATTATTCAGAAACAGCGTTACTGGCAAAAATTTTCAAAGATACGTTTTTTGTAAGGAATTTAATTTTCTATAAAAATATGTGCAGAAAGCACAAATAAAAAATCGAAATTAAAGATGATAGACCTCTTAATATTAATATTAATAATAATATTAAATTCTATTTGCCATCTGTATACTAGACTGGGCCCAAAAATCGACTATTTTTTTTTCTTTTGAAAAGTATATCGAAGATATTGTTTAAGGTGACAAAAAAAATATTGGGAAATTTTAAGCCCTTAATATTAATATTAAGAGGTCTATCATCTTTAATTTCGATTTTTTATTTGTGCTGTCATATTTGCGTCAATGCTGTCAAACTATCAAAGTAAAAAAAATCATCTGCACATATAATTATAGAAAACTAAATTTCCTACAAAAAAAGTTTTTTTAAAAATTTTCGTCAGATACGCCGTTTCCGAATAATCAAGCTTTAAACAATGATAAAATTTTTAGATTTATCTTCTTTATTTTGAAATTTTGTGACCAACGAACACATAAATATATAGAAATAAACAATATAGGTTTTTAAAGGAAAGTTAATGCCTTACAAAAAAGGTCTTTTAACGTTTTTACATAAAATCACTTTTTCAAAAGTTATTCACAATTAAAGTTTAAAAAAAAATTTTTTTTTTTTCGTTGTTGAACCAATTTTGAAAGAGTGATTTTATGTAAAAACGTTAAAGACCTTTTTTGAAGAGCATTAAATTCCCTTCAAAAATCTATATTTTTCATTTCTATATATTTATTTGTTGGTTAGTCATAAAATTCCAAAATAATGAAGATAAATTAAAAATGATATCAATGTTTAAAGCTTGATTATTCGGGAACGGCGTGTCTGGCAAAAATTTTTAAAGAAACATTTTTTATAGGGAATTTAATTTTCTATAAACATATATGCAGATAATTTTTTTTACCTTGATAGTTTAACAGCATTGACGCAATAATGAAAGCACAAATAAAAAATCGAAATTAAAGATAATAGACCTCTCAATATTAATATTAAGGGCTCAAACTTTCCCGATATTTTTTTTATCACCTTGAACAATATTTTTGATATCCTTTTCAAAAAAAAAATAGTCAATTTTTTTGGTCCAGTCTAGTGTATACACTCTGATAAGGCGATATATAGTCGATAATGTAGGTAATTCCCCTGCCGTTGCATAATACAAAAAAAAAATTTATATTTGAAAAAGACTACAATTTTCCCTCTCTATAACGTCCAAACAATAAATGAAACCAATCAATCGAAAATATTATGAAAACTAATAACTTGGTGAGAAAAAAAAAGTATGCACATGTACTACAAACATCACAAACGAAAGAATACCAAACGATCGTTTTAAAAAGTTCAATTAGCAAATTAAGACTAAAATTAAATCCAATTCGCGAGAAAAATTCTCCAAATGCGTCAATCAATTGAATAATTCAATGATATTAGACACAATTAATCCAATAACAATGGCAGCAGTGAAGAAATTGATTTAACAAGCATATTAAGTATCCAATCTTATTGTTATCTCTTTAAAAAATGCAGGAATAACAATTTTTATATTTTAATGTAATTCATGGTCAAAAAAAAAAATTAATCACGCTACCGGTTTTCATATGTCAACGTTTAATATATATTTATTATTTAGTCCAGTTACAACACCGAATATTTTCTAACAAAAATTTTTTTTAAGTTACAAAGTTTTGCATCTACTAGAAATAAAAAACCAGGGCAAATTTTCCGTTTTAAAATCACGATCCAGTAGATGATTCATAAGACGGAATTTAAAGTCCATACAAATCCTCCAAGTGACGCATTTTTAAATTTAATCAAAGCTCAAAATATCTGCTTTATTGTCGCTTGAATAAAATTATTAGCATTACTGTTCTTTTAGATTGAAGTAAAGTACTGTTACGAGTTTAGACGCTAAATTCTGAACAAATCAAAGATAAAATTGCTATTTTTTCCATTTAATAAATTTGTAGATTATGTCTACTAATTGATCAAAGAAAGAGAGAGAAACTAATGCATATTTCGGAAAAGAAATAAGGTCAAAATTCTTAAGAAATTTTTGGTTTAGCGTTGTCCGCTATATTTTTGATCAATTAATCAAGAAGAAAAAAAATTTGTGTGAAAAAAAAACAAAATTTGTTAGTTTTTAATATGCAAATATTTTATTTTTTGTCTTATATCAATTAAACATGTTAGATAATCAAAATTTTCCACAACTACTGTTAGTTCATACATTTTCATCCTGATACTTTCCGGCTTACATGAATGTACAAATAGTTGCATATACAACACTTTTATTAAAATTCCATGGGGCTCTTTATAAACTGTACGTATTAAGGTACGAGTATATTAAAGATGTACGTAGGTAAAACGAAACTAATTTTAATCAATAATTTAATAATAATTTTAATTGAGATATGACCTGTGGGTACGGTTTAAAAAACGTGGCTACGTATTGTGTAAAACCAAAGAATTGCCCATAAGTTAACATTGAGTTTGTATTATAATTTTAATTTTAATTTGTTTATTGTTTATTTCCTTTATAATAGATTTTCGACTGAATTATATAAAATCCAAACCATGAAAACTTTATTAAAGCAGAAAAGATTCGTGAAGTTTGATATGTACTTAAAAAAATGTGGTAAAATAATGAAAATATAAGCAGTAATGTGGTGGGTTTTATATGCATTTTGTTTACATTTTTTTCATATAAAAGAACCCACGAAATACAAGAATCAGTTTCTAAGGTAGGAAAAAATTTTGCTTTTTTTTCGCATTAATTTTTGGCGTAAACGAAATAGCTATCAGACTTGAGAATAGCAAGAAAACTTACTTCTGGATTTTCATGTGATTTACTACCATAACCATTCATAGCACAGTAAACTATACTTTTTTTACTAAACAAGAACTTAATTTAATCTTTTATATTTCAATTGAAAAAATATTTTAGATTTTTATTTTAGCCATAGTTAATTACATGATCAAGTTGTGTATAAAGTAGCACATAAAGGCACATAAGGCATCAACAATTTGATCGAAAAACTTAATAAATTTCCATACTTCATAACCACTTTTGTCGATAAATGGTATTTTCAATTCAATACCAATTTTTATTGCATTTTACAATTAAAAAAAACTTTAATAGTCGTATTAAATATATTTAAAAGTAATTTCTGTAATAAACGTTTAGAGTTTTGAACTTTAAAAAAGAAAGTTACTTACTGTATTTTTTAGTTTATTTTTTATTAATTCTTAGCAAATATTTTCACCCAAAACTATGTTAAGATTAGATTGCCATCTACGTTTTATTTATGAACTATTAGCAAATATTTTTACCCAAAATTATATACCTTATATACATATCCATGTTGTTTAAGTCCTTGTCTTTTTTACATATAATAATTAAAATGTGGGCAATAAGGACGAAGCTTCTTGTTTATAAATTTATAAATTTGACAATAATGTATTGCTATTTTGTTAAATGTTATGTATTTTCATTATAGAATCCTGAAGAAGTCAGGAATGAATGACGAAACGTTGGCGATAAAATAAATAATATTCCATAAGAAACTTCGTCCTTATTGCCCACAATTTAATTATTATACTTATATACATAGTTGTATATGATATGGTGGTTCTGATATTTGAAGATTTGGAATTTAAAAAAATTATTACAAGAGAAATACAATTTTACAGAAGAAAGATACAAATAATTTTCAGACCTTTTTTATTCTACATATTATTTTGTCGACATATTTTTCATATTTTTTTATACCGAGATATATTTAATTTCACATACGAATGATGATGGTAGAGATTGTAGGCTTTTGTGATTATTATATTTCTTTTGGCATTCAAAGTTCTTATACCATCCATGAGCTCTCCTACATCTTCTGGAAGACGATGATATGACGAAGCATTAAAGATGTAAGTCTTCTTTTTGCTGGCCGATTCTTTTCGCGATAATGTATTAAAAAATTTGTCTTCTTCAAAATTTATTTTTGGTATGTACTCTTTTTCTCACCACCTTAGAGGTAGAGTACTAGGCGCGTTTTTTTTAACGTGGTATCCCCTTGAGGCCTAATCCACAAATTATTTTTATGCAAAACTGTTAAAGATATAGAAGATATTAAAGATCTAAACTATTGTAAATATGCAAAACATTCTTATTTTTAATTGATATTTAACATTAATAAATTAATTTTAATTGGACACATTGTTTAAATTCAATGTACCCCACCTGTCCTCTTGAATTTTATATTTCAGAGCTTTTTTTACAGTTGGAGTACAAAGAAGAGTTAAATTAATACAATGATAAGGTAGGTACGGAAAGTATTATGTTTTTCGATAGATTATCCAAAGATTATGATTTTCGAATACTTTCGGAAAATAATAAGAAAATCGAAATTCTAACGTTTCCATGTCTTTCATCGTTGCTTTCGATAAAACAATTCTTGGCTTTAAAACCTGGTAGTACCTTATATCAGAATTAATAATATCGAAAAAAACGATTAAAGGCATAAAAAAGGTATAATGTTTATTGATAGATCGTTCAATTTTACCGTTCTGCATTGATATTTAGATTTTTTTTGAAAATTGAGAGGGGGGCGTACTTTGAATTTTTGCCTTTTCGTGAAAAAGGATTTCTAAATTTTGAGAATTTATATCATTTAAAATTTAGAATTATACGATGCTAAGATTCGTTTAGAATTTTATTACAAGCTTTGAGGTCACAACATAATCCTAGAAGTACCAGTAAAATCTTAAAATAGTTTTTTTCCTTCTAAGTTATTCTAGAATTAACATTGAGTTACCCTTCCATGAGTTCTATGTTCTTATGCTAAGAATGGGTAGGTGATTTCAATGCACGTAGGTCATTTTAGTTGCCTATACAACATCATGTTTAAACTTGTGACATCTATAATTTTTGTAGAAAGTACATCATATTACTTGGAATTACATAAATCAATGGATTTAGTTTAGGATAAATGGGGTAAATATCGTAAATTTTTCTTGTGTCCGATTGAATTCCAGAATATATTGAAAATGTTGTTTTCCGAAATAAATTTCATGAAAATTCAGAATGGTTAAAAAACGACGGTGCTTAGTAGAATTTCACGGTTTTTAAAATTCCATTGACATTATCTTTATAGATAATTAGAGAAAGTAAAGAAGTCAAAGCAAAATATTGTGTAATATCATTTTATTGAGAAGATCCGATTAAAGAACTATAATAACTTTATTCCATGGCATTATTGTTATCGTATTGAAAAAACTTAATCATTAACTGATATGGTATGGGTACTTAGTAGTTCAAAAGAACTTATAGAATAAATGAAATGAAATAAAACTTGGAAGACAAGAAAAAAAATGTTTTGCTTGCTTTGTTGAAAATAATTTATTCCAGCAATCAAATAAGTTCCAGTCCTATTTTTACAGTCAAAAAAATTTCATTAATTTAATTTTTCCAAACTACTTACACCAACTAATATCCTTTTCTTATCACAGTAATTGTGGTGGAAAAGAATTTTTTTATAAGCTTATTAAAAATTATTTATAGAAATTATTTTAAATTTCAAAATTATTTTTCTTTTAACTAAAATTGAAATTAAATTCGCAAGAACACAAGGAGAGTACTTGTGGCGCCACACACATCCCCGATAGGCCAGAAAAGGAACTATTAACTACCCTTACCTTTCACTCAGTTTGCGTCGAAATTTCAAAGGGTTGATATCGATAATATTAACTTTTTTAAAAAATCAGGCCTGATTATTGCAAGTGTTGACTAATTGATTATCGTTTGAAGTGATATAAAAAAAATTGTGTAAAATAAAGTGATAAAAAGTGACAATTGGATTACTCTGGCATCGATTCATAATATTCCATATGCTGGGGTAAGCGAAAATTTTCCAAAATTTTTATTATGTTGTCATTTCCAACAAATTTTAGAAAAACTTCCCATTTTTTCTAATTGTTCAAAAAAAGTAATTTAGAACATTTCGGTTTTAAGATTTGCCTTTTTTTTAGCAATTTGAATTTTTTTTCACTTAAATCGCTAAATTGATAATTCCTTTGCTTATTATATTCATATTTTGATCAGTTTGGTTACAAAGTATGAAATTTTCGTTAGACTTTTGATATTTGAAAATTTTCAAAATTTTCTTTAAAATTGCATAATTTTCAAAAACTTTATGTTAGAAACTTTAGGGCTTTAGTTTTAGGATAAGATTTATTTTTTAAGATTTATTTATTTATTTTTTCTGGCAATTTGATACATTTGAATAGTCATAGATGACAAAGACCCCAAATTGTTTCATTTTCTTTTTATATTCATTTAACTTCCTCTTTGTCTTGCAACAATCATTTGATGCTAAAAGGAAATATATTTCTTGGTCCTTAGGCTGATAAGTTTGTTGTTTTTCTTCATTTTCATTTTCTCATTATTGAAACAATTGTTGGGTGAAATGCCTAATTGACTATTCATTTTTTCAAATTGCATTATTTTTTTTTTCACTTAAATCATCAAATAGATAATTCCATTGTTGATGATTATAAATTTTGGTCAGTTAGGTTCCAAAGTATGAAATTTTCGCTTTGCTTTTAAAATTGGAAAATTCTATTGCTCTTTCATTGGTTTAAGTTATTAATGGTTGTCAAAATTTTTTTAGAAATTGTATAACAATCCAACCCTTAATGAAAGAAACTTGAGGGCTTTAGTTTTAGGAAAAGATTTTCTTTATAGCAATTTGATATATTTGCATAGTCATTGATGACAAAGACCCCAAATTGTTTCATTTTCTTTTTTATTTTCATTTAATTTTCTCTTTGTCTTGCAACAATCTTTTGATGCCAAAAAGGATATATATTTCTTGGTCCTTAGGCTGATAAGTTTGTTGTTTCATTTTCATTTCAATTCTTCCTTTTATGAAACAATTTTTGGGCGAAATGTCTGATTGACTTTTCATTGTTCAAATTGCTATTTTTTTTTTCATTTAATTCACTAAATTGATAATTCCTTTGTTCATGATATTCAAAATTTGGTCAATTAGGTTCTAAAGCATAAATTTTAATAGTTACTTTGGCATTAGCCAATTCTAAATTTTTTAATTTGTGTTAGTTATTCCTTGAATAAGTTTTCCTTTTTAAATTGTATTATTTTCCAATTCATCATAGTAGAAACTTTACTGTTATAGTTTTAGGAAATGTTTTTTTTTTATAGCAATTTGATACATTTGAATAGTCATAGAAGACAAAGACCCCAAATTGTTTCATTTTCTTTTTTATTTTCATTTAATTTTCTCTTTGTCTTGCAACAATCTTTTGATGCCAAAAAGGGAAATATATTTCTTGGTCCTTAGGCTGATAAGTTTGTTGTTTCATTTTCATTTCAATTCTTCCTTTTATGAAACAATTTTTGGGCGAAATGTCTGATTGACTATTCATTGTTCAAATTGCTATTTTTTTTTCATTTAATTCACTAAATTGATAATTCCTTTGCTCATGATATTCAAAATTTGGTCAATTAGGTTCTAAAGCATAAATTTTACTATTTACTTTGGCATTAACCAATTCTAAATTGTTTAATTTGTGTTAGTTATTCCTTGATTAAGTTTTCCTTTTTTAATTGTATAATTTTCCAATTTATCATAATAGGAACTTTACTGTTATAGTTTTAAGAAATGTTTTTTTTTTATAGCAATTTGATACATTTGAATAGTCATAGATGACAAAGACCCCAAATTGTTTCATTTTCTTTTTTATTTTCATTTAATTTTCTCTTTGTCTTGCAACAATCTTTTGATGCTAAAAGGAAATATATTTCTTGGTCCTTAGGCTGATAAGTTTGTTGTTTCATATTCATTTTCAATTTTTAATTTTTGAAACAATTATTGGGCGAAATGTCTAATTGACTATTCACTGTTCCAATTGCTATATTTTTTTCATTTACTTCACTAAATTGATAATTCCTTTGTTCATGATATTCAAAATTTGGTCAATTAGGTTCTAAAGCATAAATTTTACTATTTACTTTGGCATTAGCCAATTCTAAATTTTTTAATTTGTGTTAGTTATTCCTTGAATAAGTTTTCCTTTTTAAATTGTATAATTTTCCAATTCATCATAGTAGAAACTTTACTGTTATAGTTTTAGGAAATGTTTTTTTTTATAGCAATTTGATACATTTGAATAGTCATAGAAGACAAAGACCCCAAATTGTTTCATTTTCTTTTTTATTTTCATTTAATTTTCTCTTTGTCTTGCAACAATCTTTTGATGCCAAAAAGGAAATATATTTCTTGGTCCTTAGGCTGATAAGTTTGTTGTTTCATTTTCATTTCAATTCTTCCTTTTATGAAACAATTTTTGGGCGAAATGTCTGATTGACTATTCATTGTTCAAATTGCTATTTTTTTTTCATTTAATTCACTAAATTGATAATTCCTTTGCTCATGATATTCAAAATTTGGTCAATTAGGTTCTAAAGCATAAATTTTACTATTTACTTTGGCATTAGCCAATTCTAAATTTTTTAATTTGTGTTAGTTATTCCTTGAATAAGTTATCCTTTTTAAATTGTATATTTTTCCAATTCATCATAGTAGGAACTTTACTGTTATAGTTTTAGGAAATGTTTTTTTTTATAGCAATTTGATACATTTGAATAGTCATAGATGACAAAGACCCCAAATTGTTTCATTTTCTTTTTTATTTTCATTTAATTTTCTCTTTGTCTTGCAACAATCTTTTGATGCCAAAAGGAAATATATTTCTTGGTCCTTAGGCTGATAAGTTTGTTGTTTCATATTCATTTTCAATTTTTAATTTTTGAAACAATTATTGGGCGAAATGTCTAATTGACTATTCACTGTTCCAATTGCTATATTTTTTTCATTTACTTCACTAAATTGATAATTCCTTTGTTCATGATATTCTAAATTTGGTCAATTAGGTTCTAAAGCATAAATTTTACTATTTACTTTGGCATTAGCCAATTCTAAATTTTTTAATTTGTGTTAGTTATTCCTTGAATAAGTTTTCCTTTTTAAATTGTATTATTTTCCAATTCATCATAGTAGAAACTTTACTGTTATAGTTTTAGGAAATGTTTTTTTTTATAGCAATTTGATACATTTGAATAGTCATAGAAGACAAAGACCCCAAATTGTTTCAATTTATTTTTTATTTTCATTTAATTTTCTCTTTGTCTTGCAACAATCTTTTGATGCCAAAAAGGGAAATATATTTCTTGGTCCTTAGGCTGATAAGTTTGTTGTTTCATTTTCATTTCAATTCTTCCTTTTATGAAACAATTTTTGGGCGAAATGTCTGATTGACTATTCATTGTTCAAATTGCTATTTTTTTTTCATTTAATTCACTAAATTGATAATTCCTTTGCTCATGATATTCAAAATTTGGTCAATTAGGTTCTAAAGCATAAATTTTACTATTTACTTTGGCATTAGCCAATTCTAAATTTTTTAATTTGTGTTAGTTATTCCTTGAATAAGTTTTCCTTTTTAAATTGTATAATTTTCCAATTCATCATAGTAGAAACTTTACTGTTATAGTTTTAGGAAATGTTTTTTTTTATAGCAATTTGATACATTTGAATAGTCATAGAAGACAAAGACCCCAAATTGTTTTATTTTCTTTTTTTATTTTCATTTAATTTTCTCTTTGTCTTGCAACAATCTTTTGATGCCAAAAAGGAAATATATTTCTTGGTCCTTAGGCTGATAAGTTTGTTGTTTCATTTTCATTTCAATTCTTCCTTTTATGAAACAATTTTTGGGCGAAATGTCTGATTGACTATTCATTGTTCAAATTGCTATTTTTTTTTTCATTTAATTCACTAAATTGATAATTCCTTTGCTCATGATATTCAAAATTTGGTCAATTAGGTTCTAAAGCATAAATTTTACTATTTACTTTGGCATTAACCAATTCTAAATTGTTTAATTTGTGTTAGTTATTCCTTCAATAAGTTTTCCTTTTTAAATTGTATAATTTTCCAATTCATCATGGTGGGAACTTTACGTTTATAGTTTTAAGAAATGTTTTTTTTTATAGCAATTTGATATATTTGCATAGTCATAGATGACAAAGAACCCAAATTGTTTCATTTTTTTATTTTCATTTAATTTTCTCTTTTTTTCTTTTTTTTGCAACGATCTTTTGATGCTAAAAGGAAATATATTTCTTGGTCCTTAGGCTGATAAGTTTGTTGTTTCATATTCATTTTCAATTTTTAATTTTTGAAACAATTATTGGGTGAAATGTCTAATTGACTATTCACTGTTCCAATTGCTATATTTTTTTCATTTACTTCACTAAATTGATAATTCCTTTGTTCATGATATTCAAAATTTGGTCAATTAGGTTCTAAAGCATAAATTTTACTATTTACTTTGGCATTAGCCAATTCTAAATTTTTTAATTTGTGTTAGTTATTCCTTGAATAAGTTTTCCTTTTTTAATTGTATAATTTTCCAATTTATCATAATAGGAACTTTACTGTTATAGTTTTAAGAAATGTTTTTTTTTATAGCAATTTGATACATTTGAATAGTCATAGATGACAAAGACCCCAAATTGTTTCATTTTCTTTTTTATTTTCATTTAATTTTCTCTTTGTCTTGCAACAATCTTTTGATGCTAAAAGGAAATATATTTCTTGGTCCTTAGGCTGATGAGTTTGTTGTTTTTTTTCATTTTCATTTTCCCATTGTTGAAACAATTATTGGGCGAAATGTCTGATTGACTATTCATTTTTTCAAACTGCTATATTTTTTTTTTCGCTTAAATCGCCACATTGATAATTCCTTTGTTGATGATTTTCTTTAAAATTGTATAGTTTTCCAATCCTTAATGATAGAAACTTTAGGGGTTTTGTTTTAGGATACGTTTTTTTTTTTTTATAGCAATTTGATATATTTGCATAGTCATAGAAGACAAAGATCCCAAATTGTTTTATTTTCTTTTTTTATTTTCATTTAATTTTCTCTTTGTCTTGCAACAATCTTTTGATGCCAAAAAGGAAATATATTTCTTGGTCCTTAGGCTGATAAGTTTGTTGTTTCATTTTCATTTCAATTCTTCCTTTTATGAAACAATTTTTGGGCGAAATGTCTGATTGACTATTCATTGTTCAAATTGCTATTTTTTTTTTCATTTAATTCACTAAATTGATAATTCCTTTGCTCATGATATTCAAAATTTGGTCAATTAGGTTCTAAAGCATAAATTTTACTATTTACTTTGGCATTAACCAATTCTAAATTGTTTAATTTGTGTTAGTTATTCCTTCAATAAGTTTTCCTTTTTAAATTGTATAATTTTCCAATTCATCATGGTGGGAACTTTACGTTTATAGTTTTAAGAAATGTTTTTTTTTATAGCAATTTGATATATTTGCATAGTCATAGATGACAAAGAACCCAAATTGTTTCATTTTTTTATTTTCATTTAATTTTCTCTTTTTTTCTTTTTTTTGCAACGATCTTTTGATGCTAAAAGGAAATATATTTCTTGGTCCTTAGGCTGATAAGTTTGTTGTTTCATTTTCATTTCAATTCTTCCTTTTATGAAACAATTTTTGGGCGAAATGTCTGATTGACTATTCATTGTTCAAATTGCTATTTTTTTTTCATTTAATTCACTAAATTGATAATTCCTTTGTTCATGATATTCAAAATTTGGTCAGTTAGGTTTTAAAGTATAAATTTTTCTCTTGACTTTGGCATTAGCCAATTCTAAATTGTTTAATTTGTATTAGTTATTAATTTTGTTAGGTTTCCCTTTTGAATTGTATAATTTTCCAATTCATCATGGTAGGAACTTTAGTGTTATAGTTTTAAGAAATTTTTTTTTATAGCAATTTAATACATTTGAATAGTCATAAATGACAAGGACCCCAAATTGTTTCATTTTCTTTTTAATTTCATTTAACTTCCTCTTTGTTTTGCAACAATCTTTTGATGCTAAAAGGAAATATATTTCTTGGTCCTTAGGCTGATAAGTTTGTTGTTTTTTTTCATTTTCATTTTCCCATTGTTGAAACAATTGTTGGGTAAAATGTCTGATTGACTATTCATTTTTTCAAATTGCTATATTTTTTTTTCGCTTAAATCGCCAAATTGATAATTCCTTTGTTGATGATTTACTTTAAAATTGTATAGTTTTCCAATCCTTAATGATAGAAACTTTAGGGCTTTAGTTTTAGGATAATTTTTTTTTTTATAGCTATTTGATAAATTTGCATAGTCATAGATGACAAAGATCCAAAATTGTTTCATTTTCTTTTTCTTTTCATTTAATTATCCTCTTTGTTTTGCAACAATATTTTGATGCCAAAAGGAAATATATTTCTTGGTCCTTAGGCTGATAAGTTTGTTGTTTCATTTTCATTTTCAATTTTTCATTTTTGAAACAAGTTTTGGGTGAAATGTCTGATTGACTATTCATTTTTTCAAATTACTATATTTTTTTTCACTTAAATCGTCAAATAGATAATTCCATTGTTGATGATTTTAAATTTTGGTCAGTTAGGTTCCAAAGTATGAAATTTTCGTTTTACTTTTAAAATTTGAAAATTCTATTGTTCTTTCATTGGTTTAAGTTACTAATTGTTGTCAAATTTTTTTTAGAAATTGTATAACAATCCAACCTTAATGAAAGAAACTTGAGGGCTTTAGTTTTAGGGTAAGTTTTTTTTTTTATAGAAATTTGATACATTTGAATAGTCATAGAAGACAAAGACCCCAACTTGTTTCATTTTCCTTTCCATTTTTCTTTAATTTTCTCTTTGTTTTGCAACAATCTTTTGATGCCAAAAGGAAATATATTTCTTGGTCCTTAGGCTGATAAGTTTGTTGTTTCATTTTCAATTTCATTTTCTCATTTTTGAAACAATTATTGGGCGAAATGTCTAATTGACTATTCATTGTTCAAATTGCTATATTTCTTTTCATTTAATTTACTAAATTGATAATTCCTTTGTTCATGATATTCAAAATTTGGTCAATTAGGTTCTTAAGTATAAGTTTTACTCTTGACTTTGGCATTAGCCATTTTTAATTGCTTAATTTGTATTAGTTATTAATTTTATTAGGTTTCCCTTTTGAATTGTATAATTTTCCTATTCATCATGGTAGGAACTTTAGTGTTATAGTTTTAAGAAATTTTTTTTTATAGCAATTTGATACATTTGAATAGTCATAAATGACAAGGACCCCAAATTGTTTCATTTTCTTTTTATTTTCATTTAACTTCCTCTTTGTTTTGCAACAATCTTTTGATGCTAAAAGGAAATATATTTCTTGGTCCTTAGGCTGATAAGTTTGTTGTTTCATTTTCAATTTTTCATTTTTGAAACAATTATTGGGCGAAATGTCTAATTCACTATTCATTGTTCAAATTGCTATATTTTTTTTCATTTAAATCACTAAATTGATAATTCCTTTTTTCATGATATTCAAAATTTGGTCAATTAGGTTCTAAAGTATGAAGTTTTTTTTGGCGTATGTTAGTTTTCCCTTTTTTTATAAATGTGGTTTTTGAATGTGAAGTTATACGGAAACTGTTACCAATTAAAAAGAATGAATTTATGTTTGTCAAAATATTATGGCTAAATTGATCTTAACAGTTTCCGTATTTGTGGATTAGGCCTACAGGGGAAACCACGTGAAAAAAAACGCACCTTGTACTTTACCTCTAGGGTGGTGAGGAAAAAAGTACATTCCTTAATTAAATATTGAGAAAGATTGATTTTTTGTTACACTATCGCGAAAAGAAGTCGCCAGCAAAAAGGAAACTTACATCTTTAATGTTTCTTCACGTCATCGTCTTTCAGAACAGGTAAGAGTGTTAATGGAATATATTATAATTAAATCTTCGATTGGATTTTTTTTAAGCTTAGGTTTACAATCTTCTTTGGATGGTGGCTCCCTTTATACATACGATTTTTTTCTAAATTTTTATCGTTTTAACTGTCGTGAAAAATTGGAAATTTTAGTGCATAAAAAAGATATAAACCGTGACTTTTTTCGCTGAAATTGAGTTGAATAATTTAAACTGATTCCTCTTTAACGATATTGCATTAATACAATTTGCATTTATGGCTTAATCGGCTAAATCCTTGGGAAATCAAGACGGGAAGTTAAGGAATTAGAAATGCATGCACCTTTGTCTTAAAACTAATCGTTTTCAAGGAGTGACTTTTCCTTATAAGGACATATTTATAAACGGATTATAAAAAAATATCATCACTTGAATTGTAATGTGATAAAATTTTTGTCCTGTGTGCAAAAGGACTCTCGCAACATCGTTTTAAAGTTTCAAAAAGGACAATCTGCAAGGGCTTAAAAAGGATATATGGTTTTTTTTTGGCTTCATCAAAAAAAATCAACCCTTACTTAGTAGGATTTCGGATTTAAATTTTATAGTTCCTATTTCCTTATAAGGGTTGTCTATTTATTTGTCTCAATGGAAGAATTTTGCGTAATTATTCCTTTTTTTATCGTAATATTGTCGTTATTGTCATAAGGCATTTATGTAGGGGTAATCAATGCATAATGAACACTATAGTTGCCTATACTCAAATAAAAAATCCAAGTATTATATTAATGTTGGAATATTCAGTTACTTTCGCAATAATTCACTGCTTTCATAGATTTTCTTAATATTATCACTTAAGCGCTTAAAAAATAACCATTTCTCGATCAATTTTTAGCTTAAAATCGTTAAAATCCCCATTTTTTTAGGGATAAACCTGGGACAGTTTAGGGAAAGGTCTTTATTATAAAGCTTTATCTTGGATGAAAAAATAAAAAGCACAAACTTTCCTTAATATTTAAAAAATCAAATCATATTTATGACAAAATATAAAAGCACTCTCTTGTTTAAAGATGAATATGAAATAAACATATTTAGTTAAATCATCAGCGCACGCGATGTAAGAAAGTTTTTTGGTAATTTTTTCACACATTATTGGAGTTTTAGTATGGATTCCTATTTTTTTTGAAAATTTAATATAGCCTATATTCACCGGAAACAGTGTAGTTTCCCAACAGTTAAAGAATTTTTCAAATCGGTCAAGTAGTTTCGGCGCCTATTCAAAGCAAACAAACAATCAAATCTTTCCTCTTTATAATAATAGATAGATAGAAGAAAAGCAGCAGGCTTGTGAGATATGAGCGTTGATGACAAAATAGAACAAGAAGGGATCTAAATTGGCAAAAACTTAATGACAAAACAATCCACTTATCTCTAAGCAGTAGTTATTTTACATTATATTTGGGAAAATGTACGATTTGCAATAATAATAGAAAACTTTTTATTTTAAATTCAATTTGATACAGTTACATTTCCAACTGAAATTAAAAAATAATAAAGAAAAACAATTAGAAACCTAAATTTTATAGAACAAAACAAATATTTGCGTTTCTTTTGGTACAATCTTATACATAAATGCAAATTAATATTACTTTTTTAGTCTCGAACCATTTCTTTTACACTGATGCACGATCATACTCTATAGTATATAAACTTTTAAAGTCAAAGGCTAGAATTAGAAGAACAATATTTGTAAATAAAACATTGAGTTTCACACTAATTCTTACGATTAGCTAAAAATCAATTGTATTTTTTTTTTCCAAATATTGAACTATTTCTTTCCCTTTCTTTAACTACCTTACGACTGAGTTGGTAAATTTAATAAAACATTTTGTCCTCCCGGCAAATATGCGACTTGTCGTGATCGTGAAAGTTGATAGGCAATGTCTTCGGCGGCTTCAATTCGACGAAGTTCGACCAATCCTTCACCAGCTTCACCGAAAGATTTCGCCAACAAAAGCGCGGCTTGCGCATCACCCTCGGCCGACAACACCGTCGCTTTCTTAGTTTGTTCCGCTTTTTCGACTAAAAATCTCGCCTTTTCCGCATCCTGTTGCGCCACCTGTTTTAATTCAACAGCTTGTGTAAACTCTTTGCCGAATGTTAAATGCGTAATGGAAATATCGTCGAGAATAACGCCGAATTTCGAGGCTCTTTCCATTAAGTCGTCGCTAACTTTTTGCGATACCAAGTCTCGTTGTGTAATTAATTCGCCGGCGTCGAATTGTGCAACGACGGCTTTTAGGACTTCTGTGGTGATAGATGGAAGCACTCGTTCATCGTAGTCGACACCGAGAACTGTGTAGATTTTGGGTAGTTGATCGGGAAGCGGTCGAAATAGAATACGTAGTGTAATATTGACATTTTGAAGATCTTTAAAAAATGAAAGAAAATCAAGAAACAGTTATCTTTTTTAAAGAGCTTTTTACCTTTGCTGCCCGTAACGACTGGAACATTTCTTGGTCTTGATCTTATATCAAATATGATGGGCTTTTGAACCCAAGGCACAAAAAAATGAGTTCCTTCTCCAACAACGTCTTTTTTAACACCCGCAAATCTATCGAAGATAACTGCACGATGTCCTCCATCAACTAAAACCGGTAAAATTAATTTAAATTATCATTCCCAATTGGACATATAGGGGATATAGGGAAACGTAGGGGATTCTGATTATGCCAGCACCACGATCAGGCCTTTATTTCATATACGAAATACGAGTTCTTGTCTCTCAAATTAGTCGAAAAAGTACAAATTTGAGTTACGCAATCAATATGAATTTTTCATCAGAAAAACCTTTGATTTTATTAGATAAAAACCTGTTGCTCTTGAAAACTAATCAAAATTCGACATTTTTGTATTAGTTATTTTCGAATTATACTTTTGCATTTTTGATAATAATTTGTTCAATAAATCGTGGTGCAAGATATACACCCGGCATGTTACCATTATAAAGGGCCGAGTTGACAACACCTCCAACCAATGCAACACCTAAACCAAGTTGTCCGATACGATTGAAAAAATGAGCAGCCATAGTTTAATCTACAAAAAACCAAAATATATTTTTATAAAAATCGTTTATTGCTTCAAATTTTATGAACCATGCGTTGAAAATATGACTTTTGAGGTTAGATATCAGTCATTTAACATTTGTGTTCAAACATAAAATAATTACTTCTAACGATTGTAATTGCAATTAAGACGGAGATACTTACTTTATTAATAATATGTAATGAATATTTTCAGAAAAAAGGGTAATTTTAAAATGAAAAACCACTAATTTCGGCCTTGACTTATGGTTTTCTGTGTTTCAAATCAATTTTTTAAGAAATCGTTTTTATCGGCTTTATCTACACTTGAATAAATGTATCAGCACTGGATTACACCCAAGTGCACGGTGCCTTTGTAACAATCAGTAACAATGAATTTTTTCTTTAAAACAAGTTTTTATAAGATAAATAGTAATAATTTCAGTCAAAATTGCTCATAAGCTTATAGAATGATGTTCGAACTAAGTCCTTATAAAATTTTCAAAGCAATGCTTTCCGATTAAATTAAAAAAAGCTTATAAACTTGTACCAAATTTTTTGAAAGTTTGATTCACCTCAGTTTATTTTTTGAGCCCACCCCCAATCTATCTACATAATCGGGATTGTCATCGTAAAAACTTCAGGATTTACTAGGACTCGGATAATACAATACAAATAAAACAAGACATTAACATTTACAAATTTATTTGAGAAATTACTTATTTTTTTTTTACAAAAACTAACTTAATTTTACGTAATTATCTTAGTAAACTATCATTAAAATAGTTTCAATTCTCATCAGCCTTCTGAAACTATTCACTTTCAGAACCGGCTTCTGGCGATGATCCACTCCCGGATTCAGAGGCCGATCGAGACCGAGATCGAGCCGGTGATCCAGACTGGGATCGTGAACGCGAGCGTGATCTAGTCGGCGATCGTGATTTCGAAGATGCTGGAGACTTGGAAGCTGATCGTGACCGTGATTTAGACGGCGAATGAGAAGCCGAACGAGATCGAGATTTCGATCGCGAAGCAGAACGGGATCGCGATCCCGACTTAGATCGTGACCGAGATCGAGATGGGGATTTTGATTGAGAACGAGATCGAGATCCCGATTTGGATCTGGATTTTGATCTCGATGCAGATCGAGATCCAGAACGTTCGCTGGCGTTGGATCCAGAACGTGATTTTGAAACTGATCGAGATTTGGATCGTGAACGGTGCGATGTTTGGGATCCAGCATGTGAGCCTTCGTCGTCAGACGCGTCATTTTCATGGTCACTTTGATTGGTGTCTTTGCCGTGGGTGACGGTTTCAACTTCGTGGGGTTCTTCTTCTTCGGGCATTGGCTCTTCTTCGTCGTCGTCATCTCCAGGTGGTTCAAGTTGTTTTTCACGGAATCTTTGCATACGGTGTTCGTTGGCATTTAATGGTCGATGTTTGACGACCAATCTGGTATTATTAATAGATTGCCCAGCTTTTTGACGCCGTTTATTTAATCTTACACGAGTCTCCAGCTCGTTGTAGTATACTCCATCCTCGCGTATAACAAGAAAATAATTTTCTTCATATCCTTTACTCGCTTTACTTTTAACGTTCCAATTGTATTCTCGTGCCATTTTATATTCGTACTCATCGTCATCCATATAAGGAACTCCATCTTCAATGTCTCTTTTCCGTTTAAGTAGGGTTTCTTCGCAGGGTAGGAAATACGCGACGAATTGCTCTCCACTTTCGTCCATCACACCACGAATCATAGCTTGAGACATTTCTTCAATTTGAGCTGGCACTTGTTTACCGACAGGTGCTGGATCTGAGTCGAAAATGACTTGAGCACAAGGATATTTCCAGAGTTTGAAGTCGGGGAAAACGGGCGAAATTTCAACTGGAACCACCCCCGCTTTGCTGTAATGTTTGGTGATTTCAATTTTGTTGTCGTCGAAGGTTTTTTCGATGGCTTTAATTTGACTATCGCGATCCATGTAGAGTAGCGTTTCATTGCTGGTAAGGTTCTTCTTAATACTGTAACCAACTTTGGCCTCGACTTTGTCCATCGTTTGGGGTTGGAACCGAGTTTGTTCGGTCGAAATGTACTCGGTACGTCGTAACCAGGACACGTTTCGAGCGTGATGACGTGAACGTTTGGAATCCTGCGGCGTGAGAACATCTTCTTCGAGTAGCTTTTCATCGGCCGGGTCAAGCAGGGCACCTGGTTCGCACGTGTATGCGTCTTTGTCGATTAAGTCGATTGTAACACCCATATCGTGTTCTGTTAATACTTCATAGCGATAATTACGTTCTAAAGTTGTTGAATTATATTGTATAAAACGTATGGGATCGAAAGGATACGTGATAAACTTTAAATCGAAAGGAATATCCGGCAAGGTGTTACAATATTTTACACGACACACCAAGTCGGATTTTTTTTCGCCTGGTTTTCCTGGCGGACGTTTTTCTGGAGTGGTAGCTCCAGCTTGAATCGTTGGAGCCATTTTCACTTAGATTGTATTTAAATTTTTTCTATTTGTCATAAACTCTTAATTATCGTTGACATTTGTAACATTGGCGGCCATTTGACCATACACTTCTATCCACAAACTATTTGTCCTTGTGTCAATAGAAGTCTATCGTCCTAGCTAGTAGTGCTGTCAAATGTATTTTTATTTCCTTAAAAAATATTTGATTTTTTTTGAAAAACATTGAAAAGAAATAAAAATAAAAACATTTATTTCATTGAATTGCGTAAAACTCATCAGTAATTCCTTGAATTCTTAGATCTGTCAAATTGGTGGCCCTCTTTGGTAAATGTCATGAACCACGCCAGTTACTTATCGATTACCACGACGAAATTTCTGCGGGGACAAGGGAGTGACAAAGTGACGAGTATTAAATATATTTATCATACCATTATTAATTGTGTATAAATTAAAACAGGTTGTTCATTGTATTTGTTAATAGTTTCCAATTGAATCCAATACATTTGCCATCAATTTGTTTTCTTGCATTTTGTAGTTTTGGCAAGTATCTGAACAATGGCTGATAACGAGCAAAAGGCGATGCAATTAATTGCTGAGGCCGAAAAGAAATTAACGTCATCGAAGGGATTTTTTGGTGCATTGTTTAGTGGCTCTGGCAAAGTGGAGGATGCCGTTGAGTGCTATCAACGCGCGGCCAATTTATTTAAAATGGCGAAGAAGTGGGCGCAAGCAGGTAGTGCATTTTGCGAGGCTGCAGGTCTCCATGCGAAGGCTGGAAGTCGACACGACGCCGCCACCAACTACGTAGACGCGGCCAACTGTTACAAAAAAAGCGACATCAACGAAGCGGTCAATTGCCTTCTGAAAGCCATCGAAATCTACACGGACATGGGCCGATTCACAATGGCAGCCAAACATCATCAGAGCATCGCGGAAATGTGCGAATCGGACGCAATGGATCTGGAAAGAGCCGTCCAACACTACGAACAGGCGGCCGACTATTTTCGCGGCGAAGAAAGCAACTCGTCGGCCAATAAGTGTTTGCTGAAAGTAGCCCAATACGCTGCGCAGCTGGAAAACTACGATAAAGCAATTCAAATCTACCAAGACGTCGCTGGATCATCACTAGAAAGTTCCCTACTTAAATACAGTGCAAAGGAATACTTTTTCAGGGCGGCCCTCTGTCATTTGTGTGTCGATGTTTTGAATGCCCAGCATGCGCTCGAACGTTACGCCGAACTCTATCCAGCTTTCCAGGACTCCCGAGAATTTAAACTAATTAAAACTTTAATCGAACATTTGGAAGAACAAAACGTGGACGCCTTCACCGACGCAGTTAAAGATTACGACTCAATCTCTCGACTGGATCAATGGTACACGATGATTTTGCTGCGTATTAAGAAACAACTTAACGAAAATCCCGATTTACGTTGAATTAGATATTTTATCGAAGAAACAAGTCTTCATCTAAAGTCCTTTAAGAAAATATTTTTAGTCTATTAATAATTAATTTCACTTGTTACTCGTTTTATTTGGTTCACGTGTTACTTATTAGTTGAAAATTTTATGATGCTTGTTTATAAAATTTGATTCAATATATCGTAAAACTTCGAATATAATACGCAGCTTTTCACGTTATGTTTTCAGTTCGTTCACATTTTTTTTTTTGTAAGCACTTTTTACAAGTGTTTCAATGTCACTTAGAGGTGTGCATTAAATTCGAGGTTTTACGATGCAATTTTTGATAGAAAGTCAAAGTGACCTTCCAATTGAATCGATTTTTGGGTTTGGTAATGATCAGAAAGTATCAAAGACGTTCATAATTGAAGTTAAAGCGTAAAACTTTTAATATAATGCGCAAAATGTTTCTAAAATATTTGCAATAATTCAGAGTGATTGGAGGAGGTGATATTGGCTCTTCCCTCAGGGCATTCAGCTAGATTTCACCTAAAAAAAAATCCATTTCTGCAATAAAATTTTGTGTAATTTTGATAGTTAAGGATGCGTATTGTTCATAGGTGCATGTTATATTCGAAGCCTTACAGTCTTTTTTATTTAAATTTTATGTGTTTCTGTTTTAGTATATAGTATTGTACCAATAATATATTTATCAATTGAATTGGAAAAAAAAATATATCCGTGATCAATTTCATACGTGACTTAAATTTTAGAAACTGTTAATGCTTAACACATGTTATTTAGCCGTACATATAACCAGGCATGATAATTAGAATTTATAACGTATAATATAAAAATAAAATACCTCTGCACCGTTTTAGATAAAAGAAAAAAAATATTGAATTTATTTGAGACATTAAACTAAATAATAAAAAGGTAGTGTCGATTGCTGTGCACATTGCATCACCTCGTCATGAATCATCGCAACTATAATTTGAATCAATTTAAATAATGTAAATACTAAGGATCCCATTTTTTAGTAAGCAAATAATAATAATTGGTAGGAAAACGTCGTAGAAAGTTCATTGAATTTCTACAAAACTGTTTTGTAATTATATAAAGTACACGTGTCCCTCTTAATCTATTACAACTTGAATTATCGACTACTAAATATAGAAAGCCTAAAAAATCTCATTTATTTTTTTTTCTTGGAAAACTTGTTGATCATATTAAAAAAAAAACAAAAAGTTAAGGACAATTCTTATTTATTTGTATATTATGTTGAAATTATTTTATAATTTGTGATTTATTAGAGTTTTAAGCATAAATTTTTGTACAGAAAAGAAATAGGAACTTTTACTTTGATTACTGATTTGGTTTTTAGAATTATAGCGTAATAAAATGGGGGAAAAAATCGGGGAAAAGTTGATTTTTTTATTTTAATTTTGAAAAAAACAAAACAAATTCTAAGTGAATAATTCTTGTATTTATCAAAAAAAAAAAAAAATTCTAAGGATTTGGCGTAGCTTTTCGCTCTGTTAATAAAACAATATAATTCATAACTATTAACGTATTGTTAACGATATGTGTAAAAATTTGAATAATAATAAAACAATTAAATAATATCATCTTTTATTGAAATAGAATTAAAATTTGCATTCGTCTTTTCTTTCACATTTTTTTTTTTACAAATATCTCATCAAAAAGAAAATATTTTCAGTCTCTTAATTAATTTAATTAAATACCTTTGTCGCAAAAACCGGTATTTCTCTTTTGAAAACGGCCTTGAAATTACGAATGATTCCGAGATTAACTCAATTTCTATAGAATTTTGGTATTTTTTTTTTTAAAATTAATTTTACAAAATTTTGTAAGAGTAATTAGGTAAGAATGGTAATTCTTCATCTTCCGAAATCTGGTCCGGATTTAAAATAGGAATAATTGCTTCCTTACTTTATTTTTTACCCAACGCAATATAATTGCATATGTTACTTTTGTACTAAATCTTTCGACGACCGTTTCTTAGAAAAAAAAAAGATATTTAAACCCTGAATCACTCTTCTAATATCTCTATGCATTATCTGATTTTAACTAAACCGTAACCTGATATAAAAATTAAACTATTATCCTCAATACAATATTTATTTTAATTAAATAAAGACTAGAAATATATTGATGCCTTAGTTGGTTTTTTTAGACGATTGTTTGGAAACGTCAACATTCCAGTAATAAATCATTTGAGCAGCAAGAACTAAATTTGCCATTGTTGCAAATCCATACGTAACAATCATCATAGGATCCCCAGTTTCCTGAACAGAGGTGAAAATCCTCGCCGTTGATCCGCCAGTCAACATAAACACCGTTGCCGCCGACAATTGTCCAGTGTTTCCATTCTTATAATTCTCCTTGGCTTGAATTAATTTTCCACTAAGTATTATTGGCAAATTACATCCTTGCAATGTCCACAACACTTTCAGCGGAACCATCGATGCCATCATGAAACAAAATGCCACATAGACAACAATGAAAAGAGCGCCTTGTTGCGCTTGTCCATTGTAGTGCAGCACCAGGTACGCAATAATGGCGGTTTGAACCGCCAGCATAAAACCATCACCCCACGCCGAAAATGGAAATCCATTGACAAAATTGTACGAAGCATTGATGGTGATTGCCAATAGTTCCATGGCAACTCCAAGCATATTGAGACCAGCTCCACTCTTATTTTTGTACAATTTCAGAATTTGCGGTAATTTGACCAATACGGAACCGGCAATAATGGCAAAACCGAGCGCTTTGCTTAACGATGCCTTGAAACATGGCCCTGAAAGTGTAACAATTTATTATTTGCTTGATTAATCAACCAATTTACACACAAAAAATGTTAAAGGATCATTGCTCGTGAAAATTAAAGATGTATAAAATTATTATAATACAAAAAAAGGGTAAAAATTGCGATAGTTTCTTAATCATATCTTATACTCTTGACCATATATTAATGCAATATATGAAATATTATCTTTAATACAAGATATTTCATTTAAATCCTACTGAATAAAGCGATTAAAACAAAAAAATAAATTTAAAGCCATTTTGAAATAATTACATTTAAAATGTTTTTAAATGCCTTTTTTAAACGGGGGTATTTATATGAATACCCGTTGTTCATAAAACTCTTGATCCTGGGTTCTAGCTAGCTAGAGAAGAGAAAAGAAAAATTAATAAGCGTGCAAAGAAACTTGTGACTTTTTTCGTTCATTCAAATTAAAGGGCAAAAAAAGAAAATCATGTTTTTTAAACATAAAATAAACATTTACCATCGAAAAAATCGAATTCAAAAAAATACTTTTCGAAACACTCCTCGGTTAACAAAATCAAAGCCAATGGCTTAATGAAACTCATTGTTGATGTAGTTTATTTAAACAAATTACTAATAAACAAATTATTGCAATTTCCTGTAATAATCAGGGCAATAAATTGTCCACGCGTCACAATGAAAATCGCTTGGAAAGCACCGAAAGAATAATCACTGCCGGAACTTGAAATTTATTCAAAAAAACGTTATCTTATCATTCTAAGATTACAAAAAAAATAATTTTTCTTTTCTTAAAAATGTACAAATTTCACTAAATCAAATCGGTTTGTGGCTGATACTTTCAAATTGACGTTTCACTGACTTCTGTCAGGTGGTTGTGGTTATAACAATATAAAAATCGAAGTAGGAGAATGAAAACGTTGAAAACGCTAAATTTTTCCATGAAAATTTTGAAATTTAGAATTAAATTTCCGTAAATTTATCGCTGAAATTTAATATAAATATAATTTAAAAAGAAATAAAGATAAACTTTAGAGGGATCGCTATTTATAGAGTTGTATCAAGTTTTATTGTATTAATGCTATTTGTTTAAAGGCTATATTTAAATAACTGAATCAATAGTAAATGATTTGAACAAATTTAGTTAATAATTCAAATTAATTTAAATTATTTTTAATTTAATAGTAGATTTGAAATGCAATAGATACGTTCCTTGAGCTTTGGAGATACGTATCAATATTTATCTTTCTTCTACTATTGTTGTTTACATATGCTCTATCTTTGTTTTTGATGTTTACGACCGGAATTGTCACTTAAATTATTCGTTTGACCTGGCCATTTTTTAAGCAGTTTTTTAAATATAGGGATTTTAGTGATTGTCATTGTTTTCCGAATCGCAGCTGTACTCATTGCATTGTTGATTTGCGTTAAGTTTGCCACATGTGATGAAGTAGTCTGACAGCTTTCCTTTAATAATAATTCCGTAGACTTATTACTAAAACATGCCATTTTTGGCATTTTCATGTCAAGGATATTGAGTCGAATAATCAAAACGTTTGAAAAAATTCAATAAATTAAGTCGGGAACGTGACGCATACGATAAATAAAGCGGGAAGTGATTGATTTTTTGTCTTATTTTGTGTGGCCACCACACACATGTGTGTTGTTTGTATTTATTTTTGGCATTAAAAATTGCATAGTTGATGTGGAAAATAATCAGAAATGTTCCTGTTGACAGTGAAATAGTGAATGCATCTCATCGTTTTCCCATTGCATTTTCCATGAAAAAATGGCCTCATCATCGAAACGCTCATGGAAATTACGTAAGGAAACAGGGATAATTCTTGAGATCTTCTTTTTTTTTTTTGGAAAATGTTCTCTATGCACTTCCCTAAACAGATGTTTTTTTGTTTGGTCCTTGTAATAAAATTTTACGTGAAATTTTAATTTTTTCAACCAAAAATCCCTAGAAGACTAGACATTACGAAATTTTTTTATCATCCGCTCCGAATCTCATTGTTTTTTTTTCTTTCTTCATTCTTCAATTGAGT
The DNA here is from genome assembly GCA_958496175.1 of Sisyra terminalis. Lineage (NCBI taxonomy): Eukaryota > Metazoa > Arthropoda > Insecta > Neuroptera > Sisyridae > Sisyra > Sisyra terminalis. The sequence goes on along the minus strand of OY292278.1, from coordinate 48,909,501 downwards.
GAATCTTGAAACAATGCGTTTATAATTAGCATAAATCGCCTATTGTGTACTTGAGAACGAATCTACTTGAATACTCGGATGATTAAGAGGAAACGAGCAAAATGTCTTAATTGAGAAAAAAACAATTTCAAATTTTTCATTTTTTTTTTCCACAGAAGAATTTACGGCACATGAAGCCAATGTTAACTGTTTAGCCCTTGGTCATAAGTCGGGTCGGGTGCTGGTGACCGGTGGCGATGACAAAAAGGTCAATCTATGGGCCGTGGGGAAGCAAAACTGTATTATGAGCCTGAGCGGCCACTCGACACCAATAGAGGCTGTGCGTTTTAACTATACCGAGGAATTAGTATGTGCGGGTTCGCAAACTGGAGCCATTAAAATTTGGGATCTCGAGGCGGCCAAACTTGTACGAACCTTAACAGGCCATAAAGGGGGAATCAAATGCACGGATTTTCACCCCTACGGGGATTTCTTGGCTTCAGGAAGTCATGATACAGTGATTAAACTGTGGGACACTCGACGAAAAGGCTGTATATTCACATATCGAAGTCACAGAATGAGTGTAATGAGCCTGAAATTCAGTCCCGATGGCCAATGGATAGCCTCCGGTGGCGAAGAGGGCTCAGTCAAAGTTTGGGACCTACGCATGGGAAGAATTTTAAAAGAATTCACCGACCATACGAGTGCGGTCACCTCCGTTGAATTTCATCCAAACGAATTCCTTTTGGCCAGCGGCAGTGCTGATCGAACCGTAAACTTTTGGGAACTAGAAAGTTTTCAAGTATGACCTTCTATTCTTGAGTTTTAAAACAATAATTTTAATAAAAAAACAATATTTAGTTGGTTTCTACTGAACGAGATGCCGGATCTGTGAGGTGTTTAACGTTTCATCCTGGAGGAGAATGTCTATATACAGGATCGGCCGAAGGACTACGAGTATTAGGCTGGGAACCAGCCCGAACTTTGGACACCGTTCCCGTAGCATGGGGACGAGTTCATGACATTGCAACGGCTCAAAATCAATTGGTAAAAAAAGACTCGTTTAGTATCACACTTAAATGAAAATCTTATTTTTTTCCTTGTTTTAGATTGGTGCTTCCTATCATATGGCAAATATTTTGTTATATGTAGTAGTAATTAACAAAATTCAACCTTTTGGTGACCCATTAGACCCGCAACAAATTTGTAACACAACATCAACGTTCACCAGAGAAACAGTACGACGTAGCTTTTCTCGAGAACGATCCGTAGCTTTGTCTCCCAAATCAATACCTCAAGTCAAAACCATAGAGGAATCTACGTCAGGAACTGATCCCGAAGAAGAAGCGGGTGGCGCAGAAATAACCAATGTTACTGGCTATAAGGAAGTGTTTCAACCAAATAGGAGCCGTAAGTTTTGGAAATCATTCCGAGAAAAACAGGAATAATTTGGTTATTTTTTTATAGTTACAAGAACTCCGCCTCCTGCTGAACCTTTTGCGGAACCTTCGGATGATTTAATAGGTATTTGAGGGTTGAAGAAAAAAATTGATTTAGTTTTTGATGTTTGATGTTTGTTTCTAGATCCAACAAAACCCCAAATTCTTCTTCCAGTTTCCCACTCGGAACCAGAATATTTATCATTAAGTAGTCTTGAAATGCCAAGTAGTGGAAGTGCATCGTTGCAACATCAAAGTCACAGTTTGGAACTGCCAGCCGCTGAAGATGTTCACTCATATCATTCAAAAGCGCCAATTCAACAGGAACAGCATGCTTCCTCGTTTCCAACCCTATCTACCTCCGGACCCAACTACAATCGGTCAATATCAAATCTAGAAAATATATTTAAAACTCGTCTCAAACCTTCCGAACCCGTTAGCATAAGTCTAGTTAATAAAAATAATCAATTAAACGACTCGTCACCAAAATCACAATCCAACTCACCCGAATCCATAACACTGGTGCGACCAAATCGGATAAAATCACCATCATCGATCCCATCATCGCCACCAACCACTCATAAACATAATCTAATACGACGCCAAAACTCATGCAAAGATAATAATAATAGTAACAATAATATAACTAGTAACGGTTTCGGGCTAACCGGACTAAAACATAGTGTGTCAGAAGTTAATATTAATCGTACGGGGAACATAACGCGAAGTAACTCGTTTAATCGGGGCCTAACCACAAACGCGCCGCTTACCTCGCGAAAAGAGATTAGTTCGCGTTTAACCAATAACCGAATATCGAAAATACAAAATCATCATTCTTCTAGTAGAAATCCGAATACGACGCAGGGTGGTAAACCGTTGCGTTCGACAGCCGCACCACCGCCTGTTCCTGTCGACATTTATGTGACACCCAGAAACAATGGTTTGGGCAATAATAAGTCCAGTGTGCGGGATTTCGGGAGTTCGGGGAAAATTAATCCGATTGACAATGACGAAAAGATTCGAGCGAAGGAATACGTACCTGTCTCGGTTGATAAGCCGGTCGGGTTGGATTTCAGTGATTTTTTACCGGTAAGTTTGAAATACTTTTCTAGCAACGTGGTTTCTTGAAAATTGTATAAAATTATAGAAATTAGTTAAAGAAGGACATTTTTTGGACCCTTGGGGAAAATAGGGACGTTACTACATACTATGGGGAAGCATGAAACTATCGAAGTTACGAATTAAAACCAATATTTGAACTATTGCAATTTAAGAAAAGTAGATTTTAACATAACGTAAAATTCATGAATAAGAAGACAATTCAGGTTGTTTAAGATCGTTTTTTTTTTATATAATATTCAAATTAGTTTCGTTACGTGATTCAAGAAGTCTGATGAAGTTACGATACGTAACGAAACGTAGCTAATTTGAATATTAAAAAATATTAAATAAAAAAACCGATCTTAAACAACCTGAATTGTATTCTTATTTAATAAAAGCTGAGATCTGAATTTTATCATCTATTGAAATTTATGTGAAAGATATTCTTAACTACTATTTGGGTAATAACCGTGGAAAAGGTATAATGCATATTTGATAAATTTTGTGATTATTTTCGAATTATTTGGAATATGCCCGCAATTTTGATATGTCAGTCGATATAAGTCTTAGGAAAAATCTTAAGCTGGTTTTCCGAGTTTTCTGATCAATATAATTGTGACTTATATTCTTAAGTCTGCTCTAAATGAAGCAAAATAACAATCTCTATGTTGGTGATAATTAAGTTTAAGTCATGCAGGCGAAGTAACGGGTGTTAAGGAATAATAAAGATGATAAGTTTTAATTCTGCCAACTCTTATATAGTCAACTTTCTTGGTAGATTCATGTGGAAAATAATTTTTTTTTTCATCTCTGTTTCAGAAAAACTCGTATTTTGGTGATACACAAAAAGCCACCAACATGTCCGAGGCTGAAGTGGTTGGCGGAATAATGCGTGGTCACGAGCCAATGATAACCGTGCTGAAAAACCGAACACGAAGTCTGCAAGTCTTTTACTCCGTGTGGCAAAACAAGGGGGTGAAATCAGCGTTGGAAAGTGCAATTGCCATCAACGATCTCGCCATTTTAGTGGATATTCTAGGAATTATGGCCTTAAAAACGTAAGTTAATTTCATTAACAGCAACACGAATTTAATTGGGCTCAAATTGTTTGCACGGGGTCAAGAAACGTTAACGATAGTCCCTCGCCTTGGAGGCGTTATGGTTTTTGAGAATGACCTTTCAAATGTAATTTGCTTACTTAAACTACATTTGCAGCGGGAGCGTTCACCTCTGGCTAAATTATGTTATTTTAAATAGATTAATAAATGAAATTGCTTTCAAGGAAATTGACCTGCGGTAATTTATTTTAATTTTCTTTTTCCAGTTCATTGTGGAGTTTGGATATTTGTGTCATCATTTTACCAAAAATATACGAGTTACTACAAAGTCGATACGAAACGTGAGTGTTGATTTTTTTTCTTTCTTTATTATTTACTCAGTATTTACATAATTAATGGATGAATAGTAATTTTGTCAATATGTTGAAGTTAATGGGTTTTGATAAGAGAGTGTTGTTAATTGTGTGTATACGTGTGTGCGTATGAATTGATATTTACGTGTGGTTGTAATTGTTTACCTTTGTTATGAGTCATTTACCTTGAATTTTATTTACCTTAAAAACGATTAATTATTATTTTTTTTTGGGTGATTAAATGAGTTTGTCTATTTATTTCAATTTGATAAACTAGTGTGTCTAGGCAACCATCATTACATGTTCGTATGCCCAGTTGCCTACACAAAATAGTTCTTTTTTTAATCCCTAACCAAGACCAATCTACTCTAATATTATAAAGAGGAACGATTTGATTGTTTGGTTGCATTGAATAGACTCCGAAACTACTTGACCGATTTGAAAAATTCTTTTACTGTTGGAAAGCTACACTATCTCCGTTGAACATAGGCTATATTAAATTTTCAGTATATTAAATATGTTTTTTTAAAGTCGACAAAATAGTGTTTTCAAGTATGATTATGTTTTTCATAAAAGAAATAAGAGAAATAAAAATTTTCATATACCAATACAAATAGCAAATCTGAAAAGAAAATATAATCTATTCCTACGTTACGCAGACGAAGTCGCGGGAATCAGCTATATTGTTTATATATACAAAAAATTCAAGTATATGCTCAATTGGTGATATGAAATAACATAGTTAAAACTTGAAGGCCAAAATGAGAAAATTGCAGCTTTAAATATGTCGTTTAAGGAATTTGAAACCAGTTTCAGGCATTTATTATTTGTTGTCAATTACAAATACATTAACACCTTTTTCCGATTTCATAAATTACAACTTTGAATCTGCATTTTTCTCATTACCATAATATTTATTATCACATGTTGAGAACAGGTAAAATTCTTTTCAATTTCACACTTGTTTGGAATTTATTCGATTTTGCTCATAATAACGGTGATTATGGAGCAAAGGTCAAAAAAATTGTACTTTAATATTTGTCTATCTGAATTCTACCGTATGATTGAAGAACAGGTTAATCGAATTCGATAATATTATGTTTTCAGGTACATCTTAGTGTTTGGCCAAAAAAAAAATATAAGGAAGGTCACAGACATGTCTAATCTTAATAGTTGTACCAGTATTTTATTCTGATTTCACTTATGGTTCCAATTTAAAGACAGCTTTAATGATTTGATAGAAACTTTGTAATCAAGTTCAACTAATTTTTCTTCGGAAGAAAAGGTTGCCTATTTACGTTTAATTATTAATAATAAAAGTTGCATTTAGAAGAAGCCCGATTAAAATTATCAAATGGACATCCATTAATTGGATATAAATTGGATTCTTTAATTAAAAATGTATGTTCTTTTTTAAGATATCGAAAAATTAGCATACATGAATTCAGGGGTGGCCTATACAAATGATATTGCGGGCCACTTCGGAAATGCATCATAACTCCGGGAGCCTCTTTTGAAGTTATATCTCAAATTCTCCATACTCAATTTAGATACACTGTAATCATTTTAATATTTCGGTTTTCACCAATTTGGTCTTTATAAAAGGTATACATTTTATAAAAGCCTGATGCAAATCGCGGGTCGAAAAAATTGTCAAAGGTGCTTTTTGTGGTCCGCGAGTTGGCTACCTTTGACAACCTCTGATTTAATTAAACAATGAATAATTTATCTTTTATCTATATATATAAAATTTTTATATTGGTTTGGGTTGATTTCAAAAACTCAAAAAGTTCGGCATCGATTTAGCTGAAATTTTGTCACGATATACAATCCGATTCAAAGATTGTTTGTATCTTTTTCTTGTGTCGAAAACATACTTGCGATCGCAAGAAAACGGCTATTTTCAACGGCCAATACAATAGTCATTACAGTGTCCGTTATTTTCCAAATTGATTTTTTTACAGCGATCGCCCCCTGAATTTTTAGTTTAAGATATAAAAAAAAAATATCCAATACAATTAAGCTCTTAATTTCTTTATTAAACCGTGCCGGAATCATGTTACTTTTACCATTTAAATAACATGGGATTATTTTACTTTTTACTTTTAATTTTTTTTCTCAGAAACAAATGTATGAAAAGATTTAAGATTAAACTATTCTGACGTAAAATATAACGCTCTACAAAAGGTTTCTTATGAATTTTCGATTAAATCACTCCATTAAAAGTTATTCAACATTTAACTTGTACCTATGTTGACTACAAGTTCTAAGAAATTTCTCTTAGATGGCGTCAGGTGAAATGGTAAAAATTCGAATAATAATTGAACTTTTGTCGATAGTCTCATTAATTAGTATGAAACTCATTTCGTAGGTACAAAATATTGATTAAAGTACGAAAATTTATCCTGGATAAATTGAATTTCACGACTATAGCGAATTCGTATCATATGTCACCGGTTTTAGTTGTCAAAAAATGATTTTTTGTTTGTTTAATTTTCTGCTCAAGCCATAAAATTAACACAAATAATCACTAGCGCTCTAATGATAATAATTTTTATCTTCTCTTCCAATGATTTTATAGTCAAAAAAAGTAAAAATGAGCAAAAAGTTGAAAATATTACAAGATTTATATTAGGCACAAGTGAAATGTTGAATAACTTTGAATGGAGTGATTAAATCGAAAATTCATAAGAGACCTTTTTTGTAGAGCGTTAAATTTAACGTCAATATAATTTGACCTTAAATCTTTTCATACGTTTGTTTCTGAGAAAAAAAAATAAAAGTAAAAAGTCAAATAATGCCATGTTATTTAAATGGTAAAAGTAACATGATTCCGGCACGGTTTAATCAAGAAATTAAGAGCTTAATTGTATTGGATAATTTTTTTTATATCTTAAACTAAAAATTCAGGGGGCGATCGCTGTAAAAAAATCAATTTGGGAAATAACGGACACCCTAATAGCCACTAACTGTCAATACTTCATCGCTATGATGGTGCAGTGATTTTTAAAGGTAGAGCAAATTTTCTCTAAACGTAATTGATAAACGTATATCTTGAAAGGAAGTTATAATTGGTACATTGAGGGATACTGGGGGTTGATACAGGAGGTGATTCTAATAATTCATCAGCTTTTTTTTTGCTAAATTCAATTTATTTATTTACAACCATAGGCTGGAAAGATAATGTCTGCCGGGTTCAGAAAAATGAATTCAAGAAATTGTTTTACTAAAGCGATTGTTTATTTGGTAAATTATTTTCAGATTCAATTGAATATTGTAATTGGCTTTACTACTTTTCGTCAATTGGCTTCATTTACGATTACTTGTTCTCATTTAAAACGAATAATCTCTTGAATGCTATAGTATTAGGAGTAGTAGATTTGCATAATATGCAGTCGTAAAAGATTTAAGAATTTCACACGTTTAAATCTATTTTTGTCGGAATTTTCTTTGACTATCTTTTTCGATTATTTTTTTTTTCAATCATTTTATTGAGATATTTTGATGATTTTTTTTTTGATTGAAATGATTTTTATCGTCAATATTTATTATTTTTAATCGATTTCGTATAGTAAACTTTGGTCTGTGGTAATTCTGTATTAAATGGGTCATTTTACTCGCCTAAATTTTGGCAATTATTTTTTTTCTCCTTAAAATATTTAAAATCATTTTCTTTTTATGGGAAAAATTATTTTCGATCCCTGCTAATATCTTTTATGGCTACAATCGGCTACAATGTTAAACACTGTAAGGGAGACGTTGTGCTTCTCTAAGTTGGTAATAGGTGGCGCTACATATAGCTCTGTAATATATGCAGCATCTGCAACCACTACATCTTATATTCATAAAGTTAAGTCTCATAACTTTGTCTCATAACTTTGAAAGAAAATTTCTGTTGATCAGTGCTTCTCAACCTTTTTTTTACTAGTCACTTAAGCTTTAAAAAAATATTTATGCCCCCTAATATATGACTCGTTTATTTTGAAAGTGGCGTAAGTCCATTTCAAGGATGGTGATTCTTCTTCTTGTAACTAGAACAAAGTATGTTAATTATTTAACTGCTAAGTTTTCACAAATTACTGATTTCATTTTAGTTGTTAACAAAAACGCCAATTATTCCCTCCTCCTTAGTATCTTCCGTAGTTCCTATGGTTAAAAATGATAACACTATAGGGATTGTTCTTGAAATGGACTTAACTCCCTTTCAAAATAAACAGTTCATATAATTAATAACTTTCAGTAACTATTGAAACTATTCGAGACTTTCGGAAAGAATTAATTTTGATTTTTGAAAATCTTCCATAAATATAATTTATTTAATTAGAAAAACTCATGTTTATTCTCCGATTAGGTATTTCAATTTTGCTCATTGATTGTTGCCAATTGTGATCTTGCCAATCTCTATTTAATAATATACAAAAATATATTGCAAGACAAATATTATGTGATGCAGTTTACTATAAGTAAATTATAGAACATTAAAGCCAACAATTTTTCAATTATTTATACAATTGTACTTTTAACCACCTGTTAAGGTGGAGCAATAAAGTTGGTATCATAGGATTTTATAATAATAAGTTTTTCCATGTTTATATTTCCAGAATAAACGTTAATGACATATATTTAAACCACAAAAATTATTAAGAATTAATTTTGAAAGTATGAGTTAAAAATTTAGTATGCAAATTCGTATTAAAATAATTTTTTAAATTGTCTTTTATGCTCGAAATAATATATATATTATAAGTTGGCCTAAGGAAAAAGCTACGTATGGACAAACGATGCACATTATATTATCGTTTCAATGTATTTAAGCCGTTCTAATTTTAAATTTATTTTTGTTGAAATTTTGTCGACGAATAATTGGCTTAAATATTTTCGAGGTATTTTACAAAAAAAAAGTGTTTTATTGTATAATTTACGCTTGTTAAATGTAATCTCTTTGATTAGTTTGATAAGAATGTCGACCTGTTGATTCACGTATTGTAATCCCATTAGTTATTTCTGTACAGAAATTTCAACAATAATTGGAACTTTGAAAATGTCGTTTAAATTAATTTGTGTATTTTTTTTCTTTTTAAATGGCAATTAAATTATTAATTATATATATTTTTATTGATTTAAATAATGGAAAATATAATTTTCTTGAACCAAACAATGTCAGCTGTAGAGAAAATTAGTTTTTTTTTTAATGTAATTCGTAAAAATACAATAGACGTTAAGGGAATGGAGCCCTTAATAATAGCACAATAAAGTTCGTGCTCGACAATAAAAACACGCAAATATCGAAAAATTGAGCTCATTATTTTTAAACAAATTGAAAAGAAACAAAAAACATTAAAAAAAAAGGGAATAATGAAAAAAAATCAAACACATGGGACTCGTTTGGGGCTTGGTGTATGTGGGGTGGTGCGCTTTCGGCCCGGAAATCGATCATTAAAATCGATAAAATGCAACACTCAATTGACATAATGCATATATACATAGAAACGATATCTGTTGTGCATTCAATTTACACGGATTGAAAAATTGATATCTGTCGGGTGTCAGGTGTCGAAACGCATGAATGCAATGAAATGCATCGAAAAAAATGATTGGAAAAACAGAAAACGGTTCGGCTTCAATGAAAATCAAACAGGAGACAAATCGAATGGACTTTGCCAGCCAAAAGTTTGAGAACATCCGGGAAAATTGTTTTCAACTTTGGAGTACTTTGGGGGAATTTGAGGGAATTTGATGAAAAATTTGGAGTAAATTAAAGGGGTTGTTCTCAAAAAAGGGTTTATATACTTCGTATTTTAGTTGAGGTTTTTGGAGTGAAGTTATTTGAGCCTCAATTGGTCAGTTATCAAGTTAAAAGATTATGATATACAGTAGGAGTGGGCAAATGGTCGATCGCTGGCATTATAAATAATTTTTTTATGTAAATTTCAATTCTTTTTATTGAAAGTATATACTACAAATTTAGCAAACAATGAAATTTGAATTTTAAATTAAACTCCCATTTATTCTACAACGAATATTACTGATTCCCAAATAGTACTTCTTTCTACTCATAATTTCCTTAAGGGATTACATATTGGATTTTGGGACTTTGGACTACTTTGGGAGAATTTGAGGAAAAATTTCAAGTAAATTAAAGGGGTTGTTCTCAAAAGTGGGTTTATACACTTATTATTTTAGTTGGGATTTCTCGGGTGAAGTTCTCAATTTAAAAGATTATGATATACATTAGGGGTGGGCAAATGGTCGATCGCTGGCATTATAAATATTTTTTTATGTAAATTTCAATTCTTTTTATTGAAAGTATATACTACAAATTTAGCAGACAATGAAATTTGAATTTTAAATTAAACTCCCATTTATTCTACAACGAATATTACTGATTTCCAAATAGTACTTCTTTCTACTCATAATTTCCTTAAGGGATTACATATTGGATTTTGGGACTTTGGACTACTTTGGGAGAATTTGAGGAAAAAATTCGAGTAAATTAAAGGGGTTGTTCTCAAAAGTGGGTTTATACATTTCTTATTTTAGTTGAGATTTCTCGGGTGAAGTTCTCAATTTAAAAGATTATGATATACATTAGGGATGGGCAAATGGTCGATCGCTGGCATTATAAATATTTTTTTATGTAAATTTCAATTCTTTTTATTGAAAGTATATACTACAAATTTAGCAGACAATGAAATTTGAATTTTAAATTAAACTCCCATTTATTCTACAACGAATATTACTGATTCCCAAATAGTACTTCTTTCTACTCATAATTTCCTTTAGGGATTACATATTGGATTTTGGGACTTTGGACTACTTTGGGGGAATTTGAGGAAAAATTTCGAGTAAATTAAAGGGGTTGTTCTCAAAAGTGGGTTTATACATTTCTTATTTTAGTTGAGATTTCTCGGGTGAAGTTCTCAATTTAAAAGATTATGATATACATTAGGGGTGGGAAAATGGTCGATCGCTGGCATTATAAATAATTTTTTTATGTAAATTTCAATTCTTTTAATTGGAAGTATGTAAAATTTTAGCAGACAATGAAAGTTGAATTTAAACTTAAACTCCCATCTATTCTACAACGAATATTACTGATTCCAAAATAGGGCTTTTAACACTTCTTTTTACTCATTACTTCTTTAAGGGGTTACATGGGTTTCACGGCTTCAAAAAATCTTTTTTTTTGTCTTATTAATTTCTACAACTTCTCTAAAATATTGTCCTAAATTTTCGAGTTGATCCTAGTAATAGTTTTGGAGATATAGACTTTAGAAGCTCAGCACGACTGCTCGTCTTTTGTCGCGTTTTTCTCGAAATTTTGTTTTCCAAGTCGATTGTCAAGATTTTTCGAGAACTACTCAACCGATTTTGATGGAATTTTTCACAAGTCTTCGAAATACAATTCATAAGGACTTGGACGAAGGATTTTGTTTTTCAATTACAAGCATTTAAAAAAAAATGTTGAGCAAATTGTACCGAAATTTGCATTTTTTTGTAAAAAAGGTGTTTAAATTAGGCCGTTCCCCCCCCAATTAAACCCATGTAACCCCTTAAATATGTATTTGTTTTAAATTTAATCCGTTTTTCGAATTTTGGGTATAAAGAAGATAAATTATTATTGATCATACCAGTAATAAGTTGGCCTACCCTCGATATACAGTAACTGGATGTAAAATTAAATATAGGGGAGTATGGGGAGTATTGGATCATTTGTACTAGTACTAGTGTTGTCAGCTTTCCTTTATAGTTTCTGGATCTTTGTAGTTCTTGAACAAAATGTTTAATAGTTTAGATTTTTAGATAAAGAAATGAAATGGAGTTTTTGTTATCTTTACTTATTTTTATCCTTCTCAATATAATTATAGTTTTAAATAGCAACTGAAATTTGCCGTACGATTAATTTAAACTCTGAATAACTGCATTTTCGAATTGCCTTCTTTCCTCTTGGATGGTATAGAAAAAACCCGAGAATATTTGAAAAATATTGGATATTATAAGGAAGAGGTTCTCAAACATTTTTGGTGTAATACCACTTAATATGTTGTAGCAAATTTATGGTACAACCTTCGGTTGTCTCAAAAATGTTTTTATATGGTTAAAGATTTAAAAGTGTAGACTTATTTATTTTCTTGTATAAACAAGGAAGTTAATGTATTTATGTATCACTAGCGATGGTTTTGTGAATCATAGTTTAGAGAAATTTAGTAATATCATAGAGAAAATCATTTTAGAAGAGATTTTTAGAGTTGTTTAGAGATTAACATTGGAGTCCAACGGCCAAGGAATTTTATTGAGTTAAGGGAAAATATATAAAATATATTTAAATTTGTAATTTCGTAATTAATTTGGTCTTCACAGTATTGATTTAAGTCTAGTCAAGTTTTGTAGGTCCTTTATAATAAATCCGACATTGTGTGAAATATTTCCTGAAAACTATCAAATCGGTAGCAAAAGTTGTCCATGAAGAGTTTATAATATATTTTCCTCTCAAAAATCTATAATTTGGATTGGTATTGTGTACAATATATTGAATATACTGCGGTCCAATTTATGTAGTATAATTTAATATAATAATATGTAAAAATCATACCATAAACATAAATTTGAACAATAAGAACACAATTCAAGTTGTCTAAGATCGGTTTTTTTATTTAATATTTTTATTATTCAATTATCTACGTTTCGTTACGTATCGTAACTTCATCAGGCTTCTTGATTCACAAATATAAAATATTTTCAATTTTTTTAAAAAAATTTTTTTATTGAATTTAAATTGAAAATATTTTTTATTTTTGTAAATCAAGAAGCCTGATGAAGTTACGATACGTAACGAAACGTAGCTAATTGAATAATAAAAATATTAAATAAAAAAACCGATCTTAAACAACTTGAATTGTCTTCTTATTGTTCAAATTTATGTTTATGGTATGATTTTTATATGTTATTATATTAAATTATACTACATAAATTGGACCGCAATATATTCTATATATTGTATACACAGTATAACTGTTCAAAGTCAGTGAAAAAATCTTGTTTTGATTGGATTGGTATCTCAATGAATGTAATTCCCCTGGCTATGTAAACCTCGGTTCTATGTTCAATTTAAGCATCAAATCTCTTTACATAAGAATGGGAAATCAATCAGAAATTACGAGTCATCATTTAGTTATCATTTCATCAAAGACTATTGCTCATTTGACCACTAATTTTGTTGTGATTTGTAGAAAATGGTTTTTTAACTTTTGGTCGGCAGTGTATGTCGTGTGCGCCAATTTCAAAGCCGAGCGTGCATTTAACAAATCATGTTGGTTCCGTTTAACAAACACGCCAATATGTTTCAATCAGAAAGAGTGAGAGAAAAAATCAACAGCGATTTATTATTACGAAACGATCGTAATTAGAAAATTGTTGGAGTTTTTCTTGTTTGAAAATTGTTTTGTGTTTGTTAAGTGAACGAGAAAAATTTGTTTGGTTTGTAATAGAAAAATTAGTTAATTTTTTCCCTGTTTTTGTTGCACTTTACTTTTGGACGTATTTTCCATTATTTTTAGTATCTATTGGAAGTTTTTTTTTTTGGTAGATTTAAATTTTCATATGCTGGTATTCGGTCCAGCTCGGCCTATTCTTTTCTAAATCATTTAATTTGTTTTTAGTTTAGTTTAGTAGTTGATGTATTTTTCTTAAATCCATCATTATGCTTTTCAATTGCTTCGATGCTGTTTCTAAAATTTTATTGGATTGCTTGGAAATCTAAACTAATATATAAAATTCCTACGTCTGTCTGTACATTTCGATTTTGAACCCAATTTTAGGGTTAATATTTGTTTTAAGAGGCCCTTATTCTAAATTTAACATTTTTCAAATTTTTGTCTGTCTGTCTGTCTGTGTGTCCCGATTTAACTAAAGAACGAAACAACCGAATTCAATGAAATTTGGTATTAAGATACAACACAATTTCTCACAAACTTTAGGTTACTTATTATTTCTTAAAAATAATAAGGGAAGGTATTCCCTAGGGATGAAAACAAAAAAAATACTTTAGACAGGTGAGTTATATATCATTGGAAAGGTAATAAAAAGTTAGAAAATAATCTGTAAAATATTTTTGGTTGAACTGCTAAAAATCACAGTAAATTCAAGTTAAACTTTAAAAAATTGCCTCTTTGCAATATAAACGTTTATATTTATAAAAATATTGTATCGACAAAAATATTTTGTCGATGAAATTTGGAAAGTGTTTTTCTTATATGATGCAGATATATAATAAGAAAAATTTTTTTTATAATTTCTCCTCTAAAAGAGTGAAAAAGGGTGGCAAAGTTTGTACGGCATAACGTCTAATAAACAATCGAAATTTCAAAGTTCATAATCAAAGTACCGTTCAAGACGAAACGTAATTATTCTTTATTATAAAAGAAAGTTGGTTTAATATTAGAAACAGAAACTTTGGGTCTGCTTAAAAGTTTAAACTCTTGATAGATATATCTGAAAATGGTTAAGTTAAGTTTATAAGTGAGCATTAAGTTTTTTGGCTTTCATATATTTAAACCTGAAAATCCGAAATATATATTCACAAATAAACATCATAGTGAAAGAATATCGAGTAGCGAGAAATTTGGCGAACTTAAAGAAAATGGTTTAATTATATAGTTGAAATTCAGATACTTTAATAATAAGTGTATAGATACACAATGGTTATACTTGATTATGGAGGAACTGGGTTTCGTGCAATTGAACAAATTTTAATTTCGCGGTAGTTTTTTACATTGCAGTAGTGAAATAGTTTTGAGAAAAAGGTTCATTCGGGAGTCGAGACAATGAAATGGGATTTCTACTAATATTCTAAATCTAGACCCTTTACTTCTGTTATTTTGACGCGAGTGTTTTGATAACTTTTTACTGTTTTAAGTCATAATTAAGACCGGCTTTATTGAATTTGACGATATTTTTTATTTATGTATAGATGGTGATTGATTTACGGATTAATTGGTTCACGGTAGGTATACCTACCGTAGGTATACGCAATAGACCATACTCTTTTTTGAGATTTATAAATATTTTTTGAAAATTAATTGATCATTACATACAAATATTTTATTTTAAGCAACAGTTTATTAAATGGATCTTTTTAAAGTCGACAAAATAGTGTTTTCAGGTATGATTATGTTTTTCGTAAAAGAAATTAGAAAAATAAAAATTTTCATTTTCCCCTACAAATAGCAAATTTAAAAATAAAATATAATCTACACCTACGTTACGCAGACGAAGTCGCGAGGATCAGCTAGTTTGTCATAAATTTATTGAGAATTTCCCGTTAAAAATTATAGCGACAAAATAAGTAACAGTTTTGTTAGTACCAAGAATTGATTATTCCGTTGTTAAAAAAAATACAAAGAAATAAGAGGGTACAGCTGTAACTTGTAGGTATACATCTCTCATATTGCCGGGTCACCCTTTTGCTCATTGCTAAAATATTCAAGGGTTCAAGACGTGCTAATTATCTGCAAATATTTCCACTGCTGATTTGAAACACAATCAGATGAGTCCGTTTCAGTTATTTAAGACCTCTTTTATAATTTACATGTTTTTTTTTTTTTTTTTGAATTACTCAATGGTCGGTAAGGATACGAACCCGAGTAGGTATAACAATTATTGATACTTCAATCAGAATAGACGTGACACTTGGTTGGACTGTGTTTAGTAAATAATATGTATTATATAATGCATTCATCATAATAGCGTGTGAAGTGAACCCCTGCCTTTTTCTAGGACCATTAAACAGATTATTTGAATATTTAGAATACAGTGCTGCACAAAAATGGGAAAGTTTCTGTTGGAAAATTTTAGGTTTTGAATTGCGTTTTTTTTTTGGTGTTTATTGTATTTGTTGAAAAATGCAATGATTGGAAGTTGGATGATTTGAAAATCATTTGCCAATTAGTGGGGTTTCTTCAAGAAAACTTGAATAGTTTGTGTATACAATGTATAGAATAGACTGATTCAAAAAAAAATGATGATTTTTTTTTTCTTAATTATATCGAAAATATTGTTGGAAATGACAAAAAAAAAATCTGTGAAAGTTTAAGCTCTTAATATTAACATTAAGAGGTGCCGCATCGCAAATTTCGATTTTCCATTTAAATAACATGGGAACAATATTCTCTTGCACTTTGGAATTTTATAGCTCACGTTGGTGACAATATTTCGGAGTAACCAAGGTATATTCTTGTAGAAAATTGAACAATCTACAAAAAACATCTCGTACAAATTTTTGATATATTTATTCCTTCAAAAGTTATTCGAGGTCAAAGGTGAACTAAAGAGAAATTTTAATGTTTTTTTCAATTTTTTCACGCAACCATCAATTTTATGAGAAAATTTTATAGGACATTTTTTGTAGAGCACTTTTTCTCCTATAACTTATCTTTGTAAAAGTTTTTGATATTTTTCACAGGTCCTAAGTTATTTAATTAAAATAGGAAAAAATAATTTTTATGTTAAATATATAATAATTCAGGGAATTTTCAGTTTAATGCAAATAACTTAGGACCTGTGAAAAATATCAAAAACTTCTATAGAGATAAGTTACAGAAAAAAAAGTGCCCTACAAAAAATGTCCTATAAAATTTTCTCATAAAATTGATGGTTGCGTCAAAAAATTGAAAAAATATTAAAATTTCGCTTTAGTTTAACTATGACCTTGAATAACTTTTGAAGGAATAAATATATCAAAAACTTGGTTAGAGATCTTTTTTGTAGATCGTTCAATTTTCTACAAGAATATACCTTGGTCATTCCGAAATACTGTCGCCAACGTGAGCTATAAAATTCCAAAGTGCAAGAGAAAATTTCTCAAGAATTATAATCTTAACAGTAAATATTGCGTATTCATTACACATTAGGGCAAGGAAAGAAAATTATGCGGCAACTTAATACACCGAGGAGTCTCATGTAGGCATATTAAATTCAAAAAAACATCCTTCTGTATTTTTCTAACTAATTTTGATCGAATTCTGGAAAAACTCCCGAAGATGATGTCCACATCTTCCTTCAAATACGTCGGATAACTTCATGAACCTTACATTCGTAATCTGACTTCAAATCAGACTTCAATTCTTTAATAAGAGATTATAGTGTTTATCCCTAAATACACTCTAAGGCAGCGGTTCCTAACCTTTTTCAGCCGCGGACCCCCAAGGACAGTAAACATAATGCCAAGGACCCCTGAGTGAAAAAAAGGTGCAATTTTCGGACAATATTATATTTTAGTATTCCTTCATTAAATCAAAAAACAAACTTTTTCAAATGGGACCACGGACCCCCAAACAGGCTCGCGGACCCCCAGGGGTTCGCGGACCATAGGTTAGGAAACAATGGTCTAAGGGATAAAATTCCTGGACCTTCATGTGCATCGAGGAACCTAATAGACTCAATATTCCTGATCAGCGACTCCAAAAACTTCAGATTAAAGTTAAAGTTTGTAAATTACAGGTTGCTACAGGTTGCTCCATTAGAAAAAAAAATGACGTCATACGAAGAATTTTGAAATTGAATCAGTCTGAAGATATGTACGAATTTCTTCTGGATACGTCACGTAGCCACCATGAGGCCACCTGTGTATTTTATAAACCTTGAGATGAAAGTATAGAAATTTTGCTCATTCTGTAGAAAATAAAGCTTTCAAATATGCATTTTCGGGTTGCATAAATGCAACAACCTGTTTGTATACAACTTACAACGTTAAATACAATAAAGAAAATTGGTTAAATTTGCAACAAAAGTGTAAAGTCTGTCGATTTTTTTTTCCAATAAAAAAATAAATTTCCAACTGTAACCATTTCACAATTAACAACCCAACAATTATACTATCAAACTAACGACCCGAATAATTGTTCAGTTCCGTTCATTTCCGAAAAAACCTAAGACCCATAAAACGTAAATTAGCCCCCACATCAATATAATTAACCCATTTCATTTGAAACCTCGTATTATATATTGGTGTATGGTATAAAATGTCCATCAAACACCATTTAACTATCATGTGGATACTGAGAAAAGAAACGCCTGTTAACTGCATCCAGTCGAATGCACCTTTGCCCTAAATGATCCGTGAACTGCAACGAAAACCCTTAAATCAAACACACCGTCATCAACGAGACCCAACTAGTATGCAAACATGCATTTTGCATCCAATATTAATGTGTCAAATGAATTTTATTAACACAAACCCTCGTTTTCAACCCTTAGCTGATTTGGTGACATTAAATAGACATTGTACAAACGCATGAGGATCAATAAATATATTTATTCTAATCGAACAACGTTCGGGATTGCAATGATCAATTTTCTGCTCAAATAAAAAAAATTTACCAAAACCAATTGCTGTTTTGAATAATAAAATTTCATTTTTTTCTATTTTCTCACGACATAAATCAATGAGATATATTTGAAAAGTTTAAATCAGTACTATGAAAACAAGTTATTATACCCCTGTATAAGGGTTAATTAATTTGAATATGGAAAATTTTATAATTTTTCTGGATTTATTTTACGAGAAGTTTGAATTAAAGTCCAGAAGATGATGCCACCAGGTACACCAGGAAACCCAAGTAAATCAGGGACTCCAAAAACCCATAAATAAGTGTCGATCAGTCGTTTCAAAGAAAATTCTTAATAAGCTCCAGGAGATGAGGTTTTTGGACTTCCAGGTTCATGAAAAACTTAATTGTTCAAATTTATATGACTAACCAATCCAGAAATTTCCCAGTAACAATATTTAGCTTATTTTTTCGTTTTCATTGGTCGCCTCAAAACTATGCAATTAAAATGTGCATTTTTTGTATTGCACAAATGCAACGACTTGTTTGCATGGAATATGAAGTGGTTTCATTATTTTTAAATGCTTTTAGAGCTTTTTGTTATTTTTTTTTAACCTCCGAATATCGAAAGTTGGCGATCCAATTGGCTAATATAATTTTGGAAATTAGTACTCTAAAGTAGTGCTTCTCAAACTTTTCCCAATTTTCTCACGATATAATCAATGAGATATGTTTGAAAAGTTAAAATCAATACTATGAAAACAAGTTATTATACCCCTGTATAAGGACCAATTAATTTGAATATGGAAAATTTTATGATTTTTCTGGACTTATTTTACGAAAAGTTTGAATAAAAGTCCAGAAGATGATGCCACCAGATACACTAGGAAATCCAAGTAAATCAGAGACTCCAAAAAGCTATAAATAAATGTTGATCACTTGTTTTAAAAAAAATTCTTAATAAGCTCCAGGAGATGAGGTTTTTGGACCTCCAGGTCCATGAAAAGCTTAATTGTTCAAATTTATATGAGTAACCAATCCAGAAATTTCCAAGTAACAAAATTTAGCTAATTTTTTCGTTTTCCTTGATCGCTTTAAAACTATGCGCTTAAAATGTGCATTTTTTAATATAAAGTGGTATAATTATTTTTAAATGCATTTAGAGCTTTTTGTTAATTTTTTTTTAACCTCCGAATATCGAAAGTTGGCGATCCAATTGGCCAATATAATTTTGGAAATTAGTACTCTAAAGCAGTGCTTCTCAAACTTTTCCATACCGTGACTTCTTAAATGAAAGAAAAAAATGCAAGGTTCCTTTCCACGATTTTTCTTTTTTTACTTTAGTGGTCAAAAGGAATTTATGTACCATTAGTTATTATAAGTATATTTTTATTGAAAAATCGAAATCATTTATAAATATTGTGATCCTGTGAAAATTCGAGTAATTTGTATCAGCTATGGTCTCTGATCTGTGAAGATGTTTATATCGGCAGAAGATTGCCACTTTTAGATCACGTTGGGGTCACTAATTTGATGGAGTTTGGTGTATCATCAGATGAGGCTGAGGATCTTAGTTACTATAAACTCTTTAATATATAATATGTCTTTTTATTTAACAAATAGGTTTATAACAATAGATACAATAGATATGTTTGTGATTCTTCGGGTGCAATGGGCGTCAACTGGTTTATGTAGATAAGTATTGTTGCAGAATTGTTGTTCTTTGATAAAGAGCGATCTGAACTGCTCGAGGATGCGACTTAAACTGGATAACTTTCGGTGTTTTTGGGGCATATTTAAATTGGTTTGCCTTATGTGGGTTGGTTTTGGAATTTAATTTTTTTCGATTCCTTTTAATCCCTTTGCTTCCTGACAGTAACTTCTCCAGTTTGGGAAGCACTGATCTGAAGATATCTTTTGACGAAAAACCATTTCAACGCTATAGATCTTAGATCTTTGAGTCGTAAATTCTGCCTCTTCTTCATGTGATTTTTTGCCATAAATTTTTCTCTCTAAAATAGGGAGTATTAGTATTTCATAATTTTCCACTCTCATTATATGGTTCGTTTATTTTGAAAGTGGTGTAAGTCCATTCCATGGACGGTCTATATGGTGTTCTTCTTCTTGTAACTAGAACAAAGTATGTTAATTATTTAACTGCTAAGTTTTTAGAAATTACTGATTTCATTTTAGTTGTTTACGAAAACCTCCTTAGTATCTTATGTTCCTATGGTTAAAAATGATAATACTATAGGGATTGTTCTTGAAATGGACTTAACTCACTTTCAAAATAAACAGTTCAATTATGATCTTTGTATCGAAGTTTTTGTTTTGTTTTGAGCATGTGTCTAAGTAAGTGTCATTTCTCAAACTGTGGGTTGCGAACGAATATTGAGTGGGGTCTCAATGGGTGATTCGTTACTGTATAAGGTATGAGTTAAAAAAAAGGAAGTTATAAATTTGATATTTCCAATAGCATTAACAATATTTATGCCCTCTGTTCTATGGGTACCAAAATTATAATTTTTTTTTTAGTTGGGTCAGAGCCCTGTAAACTTTGGGAATCACTGGTTTAACTATATCTGTATTACTTATTCTTTCTATAATATAGGGTATCGATTTTTTTCTGTGATTTTTTTAATGTGATCATGCTAGCTTTACTTGCGTATATGTGTTACTGGAATATAGACTTAATATATTTGATCCTAAGCCAGTGGTTCTCAAACTTTTTTATGCTAAGACCCCCTGAGCTGATCCAAGATGTTGTGCCCTTCTAACAAATGCAGAGTTTTAAGCAGCTACTGATTGCCGCCTCTTCTGGCATACTTTAGAGCTTCATCTCCTGCACCATGCTGGAAAACTTATGGACAATTACAATCGTTTTTCTTTTACATTGTTTCAGATATATGCAAACGGGCTGTAATACATTGCGACTGATTCTCCAGAACTTCGCCACGGTCATCAAGAGTAACGTGCAAACGCCGTGCGGTAGTTTCGGAGTGGACATTCCGCGCGAGGAGCGCTACAAAAAGTGTAAATCTTGCCATGACAACCTTCTTTCGATCAGAGCCTTCGTCCTGAAACGGCAAACGATGCAAGGTACCCTCGGCTCCACATTCCGGGACCTGCACAAACTAATGGAGACTCTAGATTGAAGTCCCCATTCCAATTTCCAAGTCTTTCATCCGTACCGCCACCGGTTTGTACTGTCTACGTTTTTTCATTTTTTTTTTTTTTGTTGTTGTTTGTTTTTATAACCACCACCAGGCGGAAAAGGGGGGGCTCCTCTCTTAATTTATTTAACTAAACGTTATTTATTTCAAATATTTTATGCATTTTTCTTTTTGTAATTGCCTATTGCTAATTATTATTACTATATATGTATATCTTAAAGTGATTAGATTTGTTTTAAAATCTTTTACGTGAACATCTAATATTCCATTTCAATCCGGTGAAGTGAAATGGCGGATTTTTATCGTTCCTTTTATCCGTGCCAGAGAACTTCTTTTTATATGCAACATATATTTTAATCCAAGTTGGCCACTTTTCATTGCCTGCTTGATTTTTTTTAATTGAAGATTTTTTGGCGCTTAATTTAAACAAAAAGAAAAAAACAATAAAGAAATCGCTCAAGTCCTTAGACTTACAGGTGGGCTTAATTTTTTAATGTACTTAAATTTAAGAAACAAAAAAATAAATAATATACTAATGGTCTGAATTAATACGAAAGTACAATTTAACAAAAAAAAAAAAAAATTTTTAGAATTGCTTTAAGCCATTTTTTGTGTTAGTTTTTTTTTTCATCCATTTTTGCTTGTTGTAAAAAATGCTATTAAATATTTATCTGTACGCCTTTTTTTTGTTAGTATCTAGTCTTGTCCTTGTTTTTGGGTTTTGATAGTTTTGAGTGAGATTTTTGTCCTTTATTTGCAATATTTTAAATATATTTTTTTCGAATCAAAGACTTTTAAAAATAATTCTTATTTCGTGTAATTATATATATATTTCTTTTTTTTTTAAAGTAATAGTTATTAAATTTTATTATTAAAGAGTTCTGTTTTTTATTGATTTTCCATTTTTGCATGGGTTTTACCGGAAAAATATGTGGAAATTGAGTCAGAAGTTTTCAAAATGTTTTATATGGAATGCTTAAATTTATGAAGGGGAAAGATGAAGTAAAGAAAGTCTAGAGAAAAATTAATGTGAAATTGTTTGGGAATTGCGATCGTTACGTTTCCTGAGACCCCTCTGATCCCCCTTCTCAAGTAGGAGTTTTTAATTAGTCCTGGCATGAGCCAAAATTGGCTTGGCAATGAATTTCAACTAAAATTTGGTAATTTTTACAATTAAAAAGAATATAAAAAATTTAATAACGATTTTAGTTATGGTAATTTTTTTTTTCACTTATCTGGATTATAAGCTCTGGGGTTGACGCTTGGCCAAGGCCAAGCCTTGGGTCAGGATTGAATTCCAAGGCTTGGCAATTTACGACGGGTCCAAGACTGGGCCTGTTATGAGTATTAGAAATTCCTACATGAGCTTATCATATCTTGTCACAATAAGTGACTTTTTATCCCCTAATATGCGAACGTCTTTCATGAACGACCCCTAGAAAAAATAAAATTGATAAATTAATAAATAATAATATATGTTCTATGACTCAATTTCTTCTATTTTACGACGCGTTTCAACAGTTCTTGGCTATCATTATCAGGTAATGAAAATTTTGATTAAAATCAGATTACCTAATGATAACAGCCAAAAACTTTTGAAATGCGTCGTAATATAGAAGGAATTGAGTCATAGGGTGGTCCTTAATAGGGATATTTTTGAATTTCTTTGCTCCCAGAGGTTCAAATGCTTCCAAATTGATAAAAAAAAATCCCTGAAAATTTGAGCTCTTAATATTAACTTTAAGATAGTCCACTTTCCAACTTAAGTTTCTTATGGAAATAACGTGAGAAAAATATAATTTTTTCTTTAGAATTCCACAACTCAGCGACAAATAAATCGAAAGTAAACAAATTGCGTTATGTTTATTGTAAATTTAACGCTCTACAAAAAAGTGCCCTTATAATTTTTCACTAAATCTATTGGCTTAAGAGTTCTTCGAGCTCAAAGTTTAATTATTATATAATTATTAATATTATCAACTATAATTATTAAGTAAATATTTATTTTTACGAAATATATCAAGTTTCTTATGCAAAATTTTTATTAATGATTTATTTGTCGCTGAGTTATGGAATTCAAAAGAACAAATTAAATTTTTCCCACGTTATTTCCATAAGAAACTTAAGTTGAAAAATGGACTATCTTAAAATTAATATTAAGAGCTCAAATTTTCAGGGATTTTTTTTTTATCAATTAGGAAGCATTTGAGCTCCTGGGAGCAAAGAAATTAAAAAAAACATTCTTATTATGGACCACCCTACTGGACCTGTTGTGACTAATCACATCTTGGTACAGTAAGTACCTAACTCCTTACCCTTTTGTATGTGAACGTCTTTTTTGAACGACCCCTCAGGAAAATATTGTTGATATTGGTCATTCTCAATTTATTCAATATCTTCATTGATTCACGTTATTTGGATTCATGATTATCTTGGTCAATATAGGAGTTTTATATATCCTCGATAATTTAATTATAGCCACCTGTAAAATTTTGAATTTCGTAGAATTTAATAAATCAATCGCTCATTTTTTTTTTCTTAAGATCCCTTAAGTTTTGCTTCTTCATTATATGTTAACAAGGATTAAAAAGGATCAAGGATTTGATTTTTATGTTTTTCGAGGTATGCAGGTCGCTGATTTGGGTATAGCCCAGAAAATACAACAAGTGATTATTTTTAAATTTGCAATTGTTTATTCTTAATTTTATCCCCTATATTTTGTTTATTCACCTCTTTTTATTATTACTTACCTCCCTTAAAATCAAGGAAATTTTACAGATGATGATGGGAAAAGGGCCTTATGAAAGATGATTTCATCTCAATTTTCTATTAAATTTTTAAGTTTTACAATGAGAAGCATTTCCTTGATTAATTCCTTTCAGTTTATCGTCATAATTTGGTATTTCTTTTTCTTTTATATTAAATTAACACTTTGAAGGGGGGTAGGGTGGATAAAGGATCAAAGAAGTCAATATTGGACTTTGATGACAAAATTGAGAAAAACTTTTTTCTCTAGACTACGTATTAAAAAGTTAAATTTTGTAACTTTTTCGACAATGCATAAAATAAAAATTAATTTTGTTGAAAATAAGAAAACTTCTGTTACAGTTTTCATCGGTAAATCGAGGAAAACCCCTTAAAAAAAAACCAAAAAAAAAAATATTTTGAGAAATTCGGGTGTTCGAATTTAGATCTCAACTTCCAAAAAATTTCGTAAGATTCGCTTAAGCCTTCCATTGTGTGTATTAAATAATACCCTGTTGTATTATATGCATACCCCCTTTACTACTATCCCCCCAAATAAATGCTTGGCGTTCTTTTTTTAATAATCATTAAATAATTATAGTTGAAAATTCCGTCCAAAAGTTTGCTCTAGATGTGTATGTAAGTAAGTGAGATATAGTGAAAGGCTTAGTCATTTGTGTGAAAGGATTTTTTTATTAAAATTGAAAAAAAAAAACTAAAAAAATAATAACTGTAAATAATATTGAAATTTGTGTCAAATTGTGATACAAATGTGAAAACAATTGGATGATCAAAATGTTTGTAAATATTTGCAACAATTTTTTTATAAATAATCTACTAATTAATTACTATAATCTATATTTATATATTAAAATATTAAAAATATTGAAAAAAATCCTATTAAATATTAAATATCTTGTAATGTGTAATTAATTTTCAACGGAATGAAATTTAAATTGGAATTTTTCTTGAAATGACTCCCAATTATTACATCAGTGCAATTGTACGGGATTTATATTTAATTTATTGTTATATATAATTCAATATTTAAGATTTTTGAATTGAAAATGCCAAATTTGAAATAGTAATTTCATCAAAATTTAAGTATGGTCTTTAAAGATGTTGATCGATTTTTGATCAGCTGATAAATCAATCAGCTGATATCAAAAAGTATCAAGACCTTAAATATAATCTTTTGTTATTCATAATTTTTTTATCTTTCAAGAATGAGATATAAACCTAAAATTTATGAATTTTACCTACACTGAATTCCTTACTTTGTTTCTGAAGGAAAATTTGATATTGTTTGATTTTTAAGTTCAAATTCCAATTTTCAATTTCTTCCGTCAATTCTTGAGTGCTACTTTCATTTATTAGGTGTACAAATAAGTTTTGAGGGTCCAAAAAAAATAATTAAAAACAATGTTATTCTTTTTTTAAAATTCTGTCGATTGCTGGATACTTCTTTTTCTCGTTTCTTAGTTTTGAAAAAATTCTTTGCCTTTGAGGCGATCCAGGAATCGATAAATTTTCCCCAGTTTTCCGAGTGTTCTCCAGGAAAAGTTTCATTTGATTGGAATAACTCATGGTTTATGATTCCGATTTGGGTCCATCAAATGGACAGCAGGGACTTCTTGCCAAGAATATTTGGTTTCTTTGATTACTCCACGATTTTCTCTTTTGTGGATGGTCGAATTGGATTCATTTTTCATCCCAAGTTATAACTCTATGGAAAAATCTCTTCTACTTTTGCCTTGAAAGCAGTTGTTAGCTCATGAAAGTTCATGAATTTAAGTTCATGGAGAACCCAGTTTCCCGATTTTTGCACCACATTCCTGGTCTTCAAATAATTTGAAACCACTTGTTGACTCTTTTCCAAAATTTCCGCTATCTCCTCTTGAATTTGATATGAATCTTGAACCCTATAATTTCTTCAAACTTTCCTGGTTTATCTTGTCATTTTTGGTTACTGGTACCAAAATTATCATTTTTAAGAAATCAGAACCATAATTTATGTGTTTTAATTGATGAAGTTAGTTTCCTATATGCTTTAGTTAACAATCGATGGCCATAAACTGCACTTTTCTTCAAATTAAAACAAAGAAGTTGCACTTCTTACAAATTGTGTTTTATGGGGTAAAAATTTGATCTGGTTAGAGCACAAAGAAAGTATGGTCTTAACCCGTAAGAAGGGAAAGAATAACGCTTTAACATGAATATAATTGAAGATAATTTATAAAAGTTTAGATCAATTTTTTCTAATCCCCCATAACTTATTTGTACACCAAATAAAAATCAATTAATAAAAAAAAACGTAAACGAATAATAATATTGCAATAAGACGGACGAAATTTAAAGAAGCAAATAATCAAAGAAATATTTTTTCTCAACCAAAAAAAGAGTATTTTTTCAAAGAAAACAATCGTAATTACTTAACAGAAAATTTGTGCCTTTTTTCGTCAAATTTTTCACACTTGAGTTTTTGATTCATCGAATTTTCGCGACATATAATTATAGTGCCATTTTTTCTGTCCTTTTTTGTCCACCGTCTGATTAGAACAATTTTTTTTCTTTGTCACTATAAATAACGGAGAGAATTTTAATTTGGGGTTGAAAGAAACTTGGAAAAAATTAATAAGACTAATTTTTTTAATTGTATTTTTCGTCTCTCTTCATTAAAAAGAAAATGGTATAGTAATATATTATATTTATTTAGTTAGTGAAATACTCTTGAGTATTTTATCGGGGCATACAATCTTAGATGGTGATTTTTTTTTTCAAAAGCTTAAGTTTTAATTGGGAAGAATATGAAGATTGAATTCGTTTTGAAATATCCAATTTTTCGATAGTGATTATTTACTTACGTGTTTTAATCAAGAAAAATGTTTGGAGCCACTGGTTTAAACTTAGGAAATTTCCCAAATGTAGGAGTTTTGTTCAAAAATATGCAATAAAGATCTACGTTTCAATCTTTATTATGTCCTAATTGTTAAGGCTTTTGAAATCGAAAAAAAATCTAGGAATTTTGCTTTGTACAATTTGTATGATAATTATTTTAATTAATATAGATAATAATTATAACAACAAATTATAATATTTAATAAAGAAAAAAATAATCATTTTAATACTTTGTTTTTTTTTTTTTTTCTTATCCTTCGCAATGTCGTCGATAAGCGTTGAGTGTTTGTTTGTTGTTTCTGAAAACACTGAACTTTGGTCGACAAATTTTCAGAATTGATTTGAAAAGCGATAAGAGATTCGTTTTCGAAGGATTGCGGAAGAGATTCGAAGAATTTGAAGGTAAGAAAAGAAAATAGTTTGAGATTTTCCTATTTAAACCTTTGATTTTTGAGAAAAATTTTATAGTGTTTGATTAGGCTGAAAGGAAAGAAAACTAAGGTAATTTTTTTATAAATTTTCTTCAAAAGTTTACAAATTTTAGCATCAATTCTATACATTAAACTAAGTGAACTCATTTTTTTTTTTAAATTTTCTATTTTTTTTTAAATAAGAAAACAATTCAGGTTGTTTAAGATCGGTTTTTTTATTTAATATTTTTACTATTCAATTAGCTACGTTTCGTTACGTATCGTAACTTCATCGGGTTTCTATAAAAAATTAAAATAATTACAAAATATGTCAATCATACATAAATTTCAAAACTATAATAATATACATATAATATAGATTAGGGTGATTTTTTTTTACTTTTTTTGACTTTTCTTGGTCCCATCGTGAAATTTTGTTGGAAATACCAAAAAAAAAAAAATCTCTGAAAGTTTGAGCCCTTAATATTAATTTTAAGTCCTCGACCAAGACGTGTAAAGATTTCCCATTGAAAATACACGGAAACTCTGATTTTTTTTTTAAATATCTATATCTCAGCGGCATTTCATGGGATCGCTTTTACCGAAAATGGTTTTTTCTCAGAATTAAACGCTCTACAAAAATGCCTATTGCGACAAAGTCGTAACTCACACCGGTGAGGTAGTACGGGCCACTGAACCTGATTTTTCCATAAAATTGGCGTTTTTTTTGCATTTATCTCGTAAATTACAAGAGCTACGGAAAAATTATAGATGAAAAACTTGTAGAGAATTTGATTTCCTACAAAAAAGGTCCTGTAAACCAAATCGCTAAGATCAATATTAAACGAGATATTAAGCCTTGAATTGATTTTTCTGTGAAATTTTTGCCGAGCATTGATTTAAAGTTTAATTTTTAATTTTATGCCGCTGAGATATAGAAATTTAAAAATAAAAAATCAAAGTTTCCGAGCATTTTCAATGGGAAATCTTTACACGGCTTGGTCGAGGACTTAAAATTAATATTAAGGGCTCAAACTTTCAGAGATTTTTTTTTTTTTGGTATTTCCAACTAAATTTCACGATAGGACCAAAAAAAGTCAAAAAAAAAATCACCCTTATATAGATAGTATAAAATATTTGTAATTAAATAATAATAACTAACTCAAAATATGACAAATATTTTAAGAGATATTGTTATAAATAATTAAATATTATAATAATTAAATTAATTAATAAAATACCTTAATACTCAAAAATAAAATATTTCCAATTTAATTATTTAATTCAGTTTTGAAATTTATGTATGATTGACATATTTTGTAATTATTTTAATTTTTTATAGAAGCCTGATGAAGTTACGATACGTAACGAAACGTAGCTAATTGAATAGTAAAAATATCAAATAAAAAAACCGATTTTAAACAACCTGAATATTCTTCTTATTTAAAAAAATAAAAGCTGAGATCTGAATTTTATCATCTATTATGGACAATTTTCTAATGTTAACAAGTTATATAGAAAAGGAAGGACTCCTGATTTATGTGAAAAACGCTTATCAGATGTCCCTTTCTTTCCAGTCTTGTAATATACTCATTTTTTTTTTACAGATCATGCAGGCGTTGGTTTTTTTAATTTTTTTCTTGCTCTATTCAATCGATTTTGTCCACCCATCGAAGAGTTCTTGTGAAAAACAAGGGCTGAAACTTTTGTGCACCGATGCCAATCTTAAAGACATTCAAAAAATTCAGTCCAAAAGAAGCCACCCTTACGACACGCTGGAAATTTTTGTCACCCCTTTGAAAACCATAAATTCTAGTCTTTTCGAGCCAATCAGCTACAATTTGTTGCATTCCCTTCTTTTCGTGAACAATTCGTTCACGTCCATTCAACCAGAGGCATTTAAACATTTAAAGAAATTGGATTTCGTGCAAATTTGGGCCAATCAAATTGCGGAAATATCGTCGAAAAATTTCGATAGTTTACCGGTGAAATCGATTGATTTGTCGAACAATCAAATTGGCAAGGTGGGAATCAATGCGTTTAATAATTTGCCACGATTGGTAAATTTGGTTTTGGCTGGAAATGAGATTGAGGAAATTGGGGTTGATACATTTATCAATTGTAATCATCTAAATTCGATTGATTTAAGCGGATGTAATGTTCAGGTGATCGATGAAAATGCGGCACAAAACACGGAAAATGTGAGGAGTTTAAGTTTGCAGGATAATAATTTAGAAACGATGTCAAAAATTAATTTTTTGTCGTTCAAAAATTTAAAATCGTTGAACTTAAACGGCAATCTCTTGAAAACGGTGGTGGATCACACATTTGCGTTGCTCACCGATTTGGAGGAGTTAATTTTGTCGGGGAATCAAATAACGACGATCGAAAGTGGAGGATTTGCGGGATTGAAAAGTTTGCGACTGCTGGATTTGAGTTATAATCCGTTGAGTCAGTTGGATTTGGTGAAATTTTTGGATGTCAGCACGGTGACTACGTTGCAGATTCAGGCCACTGGTTTGAACAGTTTGGACGCCACTGGTTTGGTGAAAATTTTGCCCAATTTGCGGGAAGTGAGTTTGAATTTCAATGCGTTTTCGTGTGAAGATTTGCCGGCAATTTTGAAAACGTTGGCCGATTATCGGGTGACGGTTCTGGATGAAGCTTTGGTCGTGGATCAGGACAATGTTGATGGAATTTTGTGTATTAGGTAAAATTAAAAAAAATTACCGACAAAAAACTTTCGAAGACTAATTCTTAGTTTTAAAGATTTTTTTAATGCTTTTAATAAGAGAGCTTTTTAAATTAGGTGTTGTAATGTATATACAATATATAGAATATATTGCAGTCCAATTTATGTAGTATAATTTAATATAATAATACATAAAAATCATACCATAAACATAAATTTGAACAGAAGTTCAAACAAAAATATTCGTGGTGTATTGCCCAGATACGTATTTCGATTGCCATGCAATCTTCCTCAGTGATCATCAAGTAGTTGATTCACAATGACAGTGAATCATAACAAAGCAGTTACGGAGTGATCCAAACTACTTGATGCCCACTGAGGAAGATTGCTTGGCAATCAAAATACGTATCTGGGCTATACGTCGCGGATATTTTTGTTTGAACTTCTGTTCAAATTTATGTTTATGGTATGCTTTTTATATATTATTATATTAAATTACACTACATAAATTGGACCGCAATATATTCTATATATTGTATACACAGTATAACTGTTCAAAGTCAGCGAAAAAATCTTATTTTCATTAGGTGTTGTAATTTACCACTAGATGCTACTAGTGAGTCGGGTATATTATCTTAGTGATATTGAGATCAAACTAAAATGATTTTAAATTAATTGGTAACCTTTAGTATCAAATTGATAAATTTGTTGTTTGTTAATTACTTATAATTAAATCACTATTGAGATATTCAAAACATGTTTTATGGCTTAACGAAAAACATTTCAATCGTTATCAATTGCGTAAATAATTAATTTGATATTTAAAGTTTTAAATTTTTGGAATGTAATGGTTTGATAAAATTTAATTCCCAAAGATTTATGAACAATGACGCGGAATAAAAATTGACTTGTGAGTCCAAATAAGTAAACTTTGAATTTTTCTTCAGTTTTGATCACTTTAAACTTGAGGGCCAAAGCTTTAAGCTATGATTAAGTTTATGAAAAAAAATTGTGTGCTTTAAAGCTCTACGATTCTTTATTCCGTTATATGACTGTAAATTTATTCTTTGACTTCTTTATCCGAAATAACAAATCAAAATAATTTTCTTTCTGCATTTTCTTTTCTTTTTCCAAACATGGTTCGTATCCTCCTAAAGCTCCTAATCAAGTTTCTTCTCAAATGGTTTTTAAGCTTATTTTCTCTTATTTTCTGGTCCACTATGTATTCATTTGACTTAAGGGTATCTTAAGCTCATATTCTTAATTTATGTCTTTTAAATTATTTGATTTGATTAAATGTATCGATTTTTTCAGTAGTTTATATGATTTTTGTAAATAAAACAATTTTTAAGGAAATTGATCATTTTCTCTTAAGTGGTAATGAACTTCAACACTTTAAAACTTTGTGGATTGCTGCTTAAAACTTATTTTATTATCTCTTAAATTTGTTTTCTTTGGATGCAAGATTGTTTTAGTGTTTAACGTAAATGATTTAATTTTTTTTGGAATAAAACCACCAAATCTTGTTGGTAATTTTTTTTCCAAGTGCATTTTCCAGCTAAGGATTCGATAAGATGTACCAATAAATTTCTTGCAACTCCTTAAATATACCATCTTTCTTTGCATATACATTGTACTAACAATTACAAACAATAAACGGTTCGTTAACCATTCCAGAATCGTTCTTGCATCACTG
This sequence comes from Sisyra terminalis, assembly GCA_958496175.1. NCBI lineage: Eukaryota > Metazoa > Arthropoda > Insecta > Neuroptera > Sisyridae > Sisyra > Sisyra terminalis. The sequence continues at coordinate 48,877,633 of OY292278.1, read as the reverse complement.
TATTTCTGCTATGCACATAACTTCCATAAAAATTGTAGTCGAATAAATTCTCATCAAACAAATGGGAAGAATTTTTCCAAGAAAATTAGATAAACTGCATATTTCATGGAAGAAATAGAAATAATTAAGAATGCAATACCTACAATCAAGGTGCCAAAATATTAACTAGAAAAAAATCTTTGTTTTTTGATCACTTAAGGGGGTATTCTGGTCTAGAAATTTGAAAAAAAAAAGATTTTTTTTTGCATATTTTGAAAGTTTAGACATTCAAAAATATGATCCTAAAAGGATTTTTCAAAATTCGAATTATTTTCGGAGATACAGCCGATTTAGATACTAACGAAACTAGAAACTAGAACAGCTCGACTAGCTGAAAGAACTTCTCAAGACCTGAATTATGAGAAAAAGGAAGGCCCAATGTATGGATCTGGGATCGCTGATTGATGCCAAGTGAGTATTATATATTATTTTAAGAGTTATTCCATTAGAATTGATTCCTAAACTTTAAGCGCGTTTTTCTCGAAACTACTTTTTTTGAGGTGGTTGACATGATATTTCAAGTTCTACTGAACCGATTTCTTCAAAATTTGGTATATATCTTGTTTATACAACTCTCCAAGGCGTCTGCCTTGGATTTAAAAAAAAATTGATTTTAAGTATTTTTAAAAAATTCGGAAAAGTTGAAAAAATCGGGTAAAATTTTTTTTTTCAAGTCGACACCATTTTGTTATTTATTTTTTAATTTTTTTTGAAAATGATCAATACGATAGCGACATCTTTATTAATGAAAAATTTGTTTGATTTTTTTGTTTTAGATTTCTACAAGGGTTGAAATCATATCGACCAGGACGCACCGTTTTTTTTTTTGAAGCCCCCACTCCACCGACTTGTATCTCGGCGAATTTTGGTTTTTTTTTTTCTAGTTATTTTTTTTTATAGTCTCAAAAAGTCAATAAAAAACATATAAAAAATTGGATGGTAAAAATGTTTTCCATTTTTTTCTTATCTTGCTTGCAAAAATGCCTAAAATTCAGGCTTCTAGACCAAAATATCCACCTTTTAAGTTAGCACAATGATTTCTACATGAGTTATGCATTTTTTTTTATTAAGATTGGTAGTGAAATTTTGATAAATTTTACAAATCGTTATTCTTCAAATAAGCACCTTTTAATCAAGCTATAAAACGTATATTTATTCTCAGTATTAATATCAAAATATACGGTTCAAATTTCAACCTTATTAAGGACAGAAAATTCGATTTTTAATATTTTCTTTGCAAAAAAGAAGTTATTAGAAAACTTATTATTTAAAATGGATGGTGAAAATGTTTTTCATTTTTTTCTTATCTTACTTGCAAAAATGCCTAAAATTCAGGCTTCTAGACCAGAATATCCCCTTAATATACAAATCCATCACTGTTCAAATCAATAACCTTTATTTATTCCCAATTGTAACAGTAAATGTTAAGTTTCTTACTAACTTTTCCTAGAAAAGGTTTTTTTTTTTAAGTCCCCACTCCACCGGCCTGTATCTCGGCGAATTTTTTATTTTTTTTCATATTCTCAAAAAGTCAATAAAAAACATATAAAAAATTGGATGGTAAAAATGTTTTTCATTTTTTTCTTATCTTACTTGAAAAAATGCCTAAAATTCAGGCTTCTAGACCAGAATACCCCCTTACTATACAAATCCATTACTGTTCAAATCAATAACCTTTATTTATTCCCAATTGTAACAGTAAATGTTAAATTCCTTACTCATTTTTCCTAGAATAGGTAAGTGATTACGTTTGATAAATTTATATATCACTTAATTAAAAAAAAAACAAAACAATGATTATACTTTTAATCGCAAACAAAAATCCATGATTTTTATATAAAAGAACATTTAATTTTTGAATGATCCCAGTGGAAGCAAAATGTAAGTATCTTATTACTTTCCCTATTAAAATCATCACCTTACCTTTATATATTGAACTATTTTTGCAGAAAAATGCAGATTTTCAAGCTTTTCTTCATTGTGGCCTTTGCGCATGGCATTACAGCCGACATTCCTCAAGGATGCAACCAAAATTACCATACACTTTATTGCAACAACGTCAAACAAGAAGACATCATCGCAAGCCAAAGAACTTCAACAATTCCGATTTATGAACTCCTCATAGAAAACAGCAAAATTTCTGCTATTGACGAAAGTTTATTCCTCAATCAAAGCTATACTACCATTACAGATCTCAAGTTCACGGGAAATACGTTCCAAACAATCCAAGTTGGTCTTCTCAACAAATTTTCATACCTCAGAACCATTGATTTTTCCAATAATAAACTTAGTAACATAGACAAAGGAGTATTCGATAGTGTATGGTATGTAAGTAGCCTGGATTTATCAAGCAATTCGTTGAAATCTCTGCCAAATTTCAATAATTTACCAGCGATTGCATCAATAAATGTGAGTTCCAATCCTTTGCAACAAATCAAAGGAAATAACTTTGCAAAATGTCCGGGACAATTGGAATTGGATTTATCTTGGTCGCAAATCACCCACATCGATCCCGATGCGTTCGATGGAGTTCAAATTACCAAGTTGAACCTGGAAGGCAATCTACTCAAATCATTAGAGGTGGACACATTTTCGAAAACGCTTAAATTGCACACCCTTAACTTACGTTCAAATCAATTAGAGAAAATCTCTGATAATACTTTTGCAAAAATTAAATTTTTGCTCAATTTGGATTTGTCTGAAAATCAAATAAGCGTTATTGAACCAGGCGCATTTAATGGCGTGGGGCATTTGCAACAATTGAATTTGAGGAAGAATCCTCTGCCCAATTTCAATGTTCGAGTGTTGCAGGACTTGGCTCTTCTTACTTCATTGAATTTGCAGTCGACTGGAATAAGTTCAGTGGATACTTCGTTTCTTTTTTTGGCAATTTTTAAATTGGAAAATGTTTATTTAAACTACAATCGTTTCAATTGTGACGATATGGTGAACCTTTTGGATGCATTCGCTAATAATCTAGTTACGGTGGCTGACGCTCAATTCGTTTGGTCATCGCCAAATGTAAACGGGGTTGTTTGCATTAAATAATTTTATTTTCCTAATAATTCCTGTAAAAATTTGGAAAAATAATAAAAAAATTCATTCAAAACTTTGTCATTTTTTTTTCTAGCATCCCCTTATATTGGTGTGTTTTGAAGGTAGAAAATTAGGGGATGTTTGCTTGCTTTGTTAATTTGGGGAAAAATTAAATTTTCAACCCATCAGCTATGTCGATTCGAGCCTGTATAAATTAAAGTGTGAATTTTCCAAAATTTCTTTTTGTCAATTGATTAGATGCCAAAGGATTGCCAATCGTTTCGTTTGTGACAAAATAGTTTAGTAGTAATTAATTAAATTAATTATTTAGTCATTGATTTAGACAGATGTCAAGAAAATAAAGTTTTTAGCGTCATATAAACTAAAAAATATAGGATGTATGGCCAGCCTATTGCACATATAATCAAAAATTTACTGTGGGAAAAATTGATTTTCACAAACGAGGCAACATATTTAGATAAAAAGCAAGTTCAATGTTGTCTCGATTTTTTTGATTTGGGAAAATTTTGTGACGGTACATATTAAGGAAAAAATAACAATTTTATGAATGCTTTTTTTCCTCAATTTTTTTTTTTAGTTTGGGGGAGGTTTTTTTAATTTTTCCTCATGTTTTATTATCAAACATAAGTTACTGTCAGACATAAGTTACTGTCTGATAATAAAACATAAGGAAAAATTAAAAAAACTCCCCCAAACTAAAAAAAAAATGAGGAAAAAAAGCATTCATAAAATTGTTATTTTTTCCTTAATATGTACCGTCACAAAATTTTCCCAAATCAAAAAAATCGAGACAACATTGAACTTGCTTTTTATCTAATTGTGAAAATCAACTTTTCTACAATAAATTTTTGCATATAAATACGTGAAACAACAAATTACTTGTTTTTGAAAATAAGGAAGTTATTATTGGAAAACTTGATTTTCACAAACGATACAAGACATATGGGTGAAACGCGTGTTTTTAGTTGTTTCAATTGTTTTTGATTGAGAAACGATGACTCGGTCGAAAAGTGCAGAAAATGTTTTCTAAATTTTCAAAAACACACGCAATATACTATTGTACATTAGACTGGGCCAAAAAAATCGCAATTTTTTTTTTTTTTGAAAAGTATATCGAAAATATTGTTCAAGGTGACAAAAAAAATATTGGGAAGGTTTGAGCACTTAATAATAATATTAAGAGGTCTATCATTTTTAATTTCGATTTGTTATTTGTGTTTTCATTTTTGCGTCACTGCTGTCAAACTATCAAAGTGAAAAAAAATTATCTGCACATATATTTATAGAAAATTAAATTTTCATTTTCTACAAAAAACGTCTTTTTAAAAATTTTTGCCAGACACGCCGTTTACGAATAATCAAGCTTCAAATATTGATATAATTTTTAGATTATTCTTCTTTATTTTGGAATTTTGTAACTAACGAACAAATAAATATATTGAAATGAACAATATAGATTCTTGAAGAGAATTTAATACTCTATAAAAAAGGCCTCTTGACGTTTTTACATAAAATCACTCTTTCAAAATTGGTTCAACAACGAAAAAATCAATAATTTAATTTTTCCTTCAACTTTAACTGTGATTAACTTTTGAAAAAGTGATTTTATGTAAAAACGTTAAGAAACCTTTTTTGTAGAGCATTAAATTCCCTTTAAGAGTCTATATTGTTTATTTCTATATATTTATTTGTTCGTTAGTCACAAAACTCCAAAATAAAGAAGATAAATCTAAAAATTATGTCACTGTTTAAAGCATGATTATTCAGAAACGACAAAAATGTCTGGCAAAAATGTGTCAAGCAAAAATTTTCACCGAAACGTTTTTTGTAGAAAATTTAATTTTCTATAAATATGAATATTTTTACCTTGATAGTTTGACAGAAGTGACGCAAAAATGAAAGCACAAATAAAAAATCGAAATTAATGATGATAGACCTCTTAATATTAATACTAAGGGCTCAAACCTTTCCGATATTTTTTTTGGTCACGTTGAAGAATATTTTCGATATACTTTTCAAAATAAAATAAAAGTCGATTTTTTTGGCCTAGTCTATTGTGCAATAGTACATTAAGTGTGTTTTTGAAGATTTAGAAAACATTTTCTGCACTTTTCGACCGAGCCATCGTTTCCCAATCAACAAAAATTGAAATAACATTTAACATGCTTTTAAGAGAAACATTTTTATTGTTTGTGAAAATCAAGTTTTCCCATAGTAATTTCCGAATCTTCAAAAACATGTTATGTGTTATTTCACGTATTTATATGCAAAAATTTATTGTGGAAAAAGTTGATTTTCACAAACGATACAAAATATTTGGATGAAAAGTGAGTTCCATGTTATCTCGATTTTTGTTATTTTAGAAAATTTTTGGAAATTTCATATTTGTTCAGTTCTGGAACAGAAACTTATCGATGAACTCTTTAACTGTTATCATTGTTATTTAAAAAGAAAAGTATTGCAAATTATTTAAAATTTAATCAAAAAATCACAACTTCTTTAAAAGAAGATAATTTTAATTTTTTATACATACATCCCACAATCGTCGATTCCATTGTACACGTAGCGAATAATCAAATGGCCAGAGATATTCATTCCCATCTGCAAAATATTAAGGATCGAATTTTCCTAATTTTCTTCTTGGTTCTATTTTATGTATAGTACAAGTTTAAGTAATTACCATTTTTCGTTGCAAACAATAAAAATTCAAAATTGGTATCTTTCATAACCGTTCCAGAATCGGATAGCAAACAACTTCCTTAAAAATTGAATGCATTCGAATAATTTCTTACCAAATTATTGGCCAGAAATTTCCCAAAAAAATGAGGTAAACTGCATATAGTTTGAAAACAACTATCCCATAATAGAAATAGAAATTATTAAAAATGCAATGCCTACAACTTGGATGTTAAAATATTAACAAGAAGAGAAATATTTGTATCTTTTTTCTATGTTTAAAACAATTAAAGTTCTTTCATTCCATTTAACAATTTTTAACACCAATGATATTAATATCTCGAAAAAAATTGGACACTCTATTGCAACATAATTTGCAAATCCATTCTGTTCAAATAAATAACCTTTATCGACAAAATCCGAATAATAACAGTAAAATTTTACAAATCATTGTCGAAAAAATGATAACGTTTGATAAAATTTGTAAATCAAATTAAAAAAAAACAAAAAATAAGAGCTATGATTATAGTAATAATCGCAAACCAAAAAAAAAAAAAACAATCTTTTTATATAAAAGAACAGGTAGTTTTTGAATGATCATAGTGGAAGCCAACTGTAAGTACCTAATTCATTTTTCTTTTAAAACCATCACGTCACCGATAGATATTGAACTATTTTTTGCAGAAAAATGCAGATTTTCAAGCTTTTCTTCATTGTGGCCTTTGCGCACGGCATTTCAGCCGACATTCCTCAAGGATGTAATCAAAATTACCACACAATTTATTGTTTTAAGGCCACAAAGAAAGACATCACCGAAAGCCAAAGATTCCCAGTACTTCCGTTTTATGAACTTCATATACATAACAGCAAACTTTCTGCTATTGACGAAAGTTTATTCCTCCATCAAGGCTATAGTACCATTAGAAATCTCAAGTTCACCGGAAATACGTTCCAAATAATTCAAGCTGGTCTTCTCAACAAATTTTCACGCATCGAATCTGTCGATTTTTCCAGTAATGCTTTTAGTAAAATAGACCAAGGCGTATTCGATAGTTTGTGGTATTTAACTAGCGTAAATCTATCAAACAATGCGCTGAAATCTCTACCGAATTTCGATAATTTACCAGCGATTGCATCAATCGATTTGAGTTTCAATCCTTTGCAACAAATCAAAGGAAATTTCTTCACCAAATGTCGGGGACAATTGGAATTGGATTTATCTTGGTCGCAAATCACCTACATTGATCCCGATACTTTTGATGGAGCCCAACTTACTAAATTGAACCTGGAAGGCAATCTACTCAAATCAATCGGGGTGGATACATTTTCGAAAGCGCCTAAATTGCACACCCTTAACTTACGCTCAAATCAATTGAGGAAAATCTCTAATAATACTTTTATCAACATGGAATATTTGATAAATTTGGATTTGTCTGAAAATCAAATAAGCACAATTGAACCGGCCGGACTTTTTGGATTGGGGCATTTGCAACAATTGAACTTGAGAAACAATTCTCTGGCCAATTTCAACAGTCGAGTGTTGGGTGATATGGCTTTTCTTAGTTCATTAAATTTGCAATCGACTGCAATAAATGCATTGGATACTTCTTTTATTTTCTCGGTTTTTAAACTGCAAGAGATTTTTTTGAACTACAATAATTTCAATTGTGATGATTTGGTGAAAATTCTGGATACTTTCGATAATAATCAAATTACGGTGGCTGACGATAAATTCGTTTGGTCTTCGCCGAATGTAAACGGGGTTGTTTGTGTAAAATAATTGCATATAATTTTTTGTACCAAAAATCCTGTAAAATTTGGTTATATAATAAAAAAAGCCATTTAAAATTTGGTCAATTTTTTTCTAGTATTCCCTCATATTGGTGTCTTTTGAAGGTAGAAAATTAGGGGATGATTGTTTGCTTTATTAATTTGGAAAAACAGTCGAAATATTTTAACCGTTCAACTTTAACGATTCGACCTTGCATTGAATAGAGTCAGGATTTCTCAAGCGGGCCACTAAAAATCGACTATTCGATTTTAATATATCTATGAGCATATTTTGGTAGGTTTATAGGTAGAAAGTAATACCCTAAAACGATTTTTGAAAATTTTAATTTTTCAAAAATTTATGAGCGAGTAAAAATTTCGAGTACTTTTTTTTTTTAAATTATAATATATCAGTACAGTAAATAATGACTGGATTTTAATGAAACTCGGTTTGTGTGCTAAGGAATAGCAGAGGAATAGAAATAAAATAGTTAACGTAAAAAAAATGTTTATAATTAATTTGTTTTATAATAATCAAATGGCAATTTAACTAACTTTTCGGTGTTGTAGAAAAAAAATTTTTTATAAAAATGTTCGTTGAACTATTAACTAAATGATGGCATAAGAAAATTTTAGTGCTCTCTTACCAGGAAAAAGATATGATAATAAATTAAATTATTGAATATTTATTAAAATTGTAGAACTCACTTCTTTACTGATTTATTATATTTAATCACAGATCATAATAAAATATTAAAGAGAAAAATAATTCCGTTGAGTGTAAAATTATTTCAAATTATTACCAAAGTTCTGTCATGAAAGTTACAAAATCACTAAAGAAATTAGTTCTAAATTTTAATAAATATTCAATAATTTATTTTATTATCATATCTTTTTCCTGGTAAGAGAGCACTAAAATTTTCTTGTGCCATCATTTAGTTAATAGTTCAACGAATATTTTTATAAAAAAAATTTTTTTCCACAACACCGAGAAGTTAGTTAAATTGCCATTTGTTTATTATAAAACTAATTAATTATAATCATTTTTTTTTACGTTAATTATTTTATTTCTATTCCTCTGCTATTCCTTAGCACACAAACCGAGTTTAATTAAAATCCAGTAATTATTTACTGATATATTATAATTTAAAAAAAAAAGTATTCAAAATTTTTACTCGCACATAAATTTTTGAAAAATTAAAATTTTAAAAAATCGTTTTAGGCTATTACTTTCTACCTATAAACCTACCAAAATATGCTCATAGATATATTAAAATCGAATAGTCGATTTTTAGTGGCCCGCTTGAGAAATCCTGACTCATAGATAATAAAATTTTAAAGTTTGTTTTTTCCACAATTTCCTTTTGCCAATCGATCAATTGAAGTTTGAGAAAGAATTCATTTCTTTTGTGACGGAATAGTTTCATAGTAATTAATTAATTACAAAAATTATTTATTTAGTCATTGCTAAAAAAAAATGGGGTAAGAAAATATGGGGTTTTTAGCGACATACAAAAAACAGAAATACTGAAAATTTTATAAAACTTCTGTCTGGTATTATAACAATAAGAAAAGTGAATAAAATCTCCTCTAATCCAAAAAAAAAAATAGAGGCAATAAAGCATTTATAAAATAATATTTTTTTCTTTAATATGAATTTTCATAAAATTGGAAGAGGAATTGATTAGTGAACTCCCCAAAAGTACATAAAAGCAAGCCAATTCTTCTAATAATTGATATATTTGATCCAAAATATGGTTTCAACTAAAAAATCCGTCTCCTGGGATTGTTGCATCGCCCCCTAAAGTTGAATTTTTCAACAAAAAAAATATTTTTTTACTTTTTTTTTATCATAACTTTCGAACCGTGCAAAATACAAATAAAATAGTTATTATTAAAATGAAAGCTGTGGAAATTTCCTTTAGAAAAGCTTCTGTAATAATTTCCTGTATATGCTATAGTTAACGTAAAATTAATGTTTGAAAAGATACAAAAATTTCCATTTTCAAAAATCGTATTACGTAGTTTTTGAAATTTCTGACAATTTTTGGCATTGTAGGAAAAATCCAGAGCCAAATGATTGATTTATGGGTGAGCTTTTTTTTTCTCATCTAGAAAAAGTTCCCAAATTTGCTAGATTTTTAAGTAACTTTTCGTTTCACATTTTGAAGAACTTTACTCTTAATTATGAAGATATCGAAAACTTTAAAAGTCAAATATTAACTTAATATCTTAAACTAATTACAGCATGAAATATTCTTCCTTAGACATTGAATTTTAAATCATAAAACATTTTGGACTTTATAGATATCTAGCAAATTTTAGTTGGGGTAAAAACCGTCTTCTAGGGTAGTCCCATCGCTCCCCAAAGTTGAATTTTCAAAAAAGTGATATTTTTTTACTTTTTTTATCATAACTTTTGAAATAAAAAAAAAATAAAATAGTGATTATAAAAATGAAAGCTGAAGAATTTTTCTTCAGAAAAGCTTCTATAATAATTTCCTGTAGGTGCCATTGTTAACGTGAAATTAACGTTTGAAAACATACAAAAATTTCCATTTTCAAAAATCGTATTACGTAACTGTTGATATTTCTGACAATTTTTGGCATTGTAGGAAAAATCCTGAGCCAAATGATTGATTTATTGGTGAACTCTATTTTCTCAGCAAGAAATAGTTCCAAAAGTTACTATATTTTTAAGTAATTTTTCGGTTCAAATTTTGAAGAACTTTACTCTTAATTATGAAGATATCGAAAACTTTAATCGTCAAATGTTAACTTAGTATCAAAAACTAATTACAGGATGAAATATACTTTCTTAGACATTGAATTTTAAATCATAAAACATTTTGGACTTTATAATCTATCTAGCAATTTTTAGTTGGGGTCATTAAAACTGAATTTTCTCGATAGAAATTCAGCAGCGATAAATATAACAGTTCTTTTTTTTTAACTTTTCAGTGGAAATACTCTAAAAATCTCAAGATTCATATTGATCTGGAATACAAGGAATTAAAATGAAAAATTTAAAAATATTTTTTTTGGGGACTATTATGTAGTTTGTCACTATAGCATGGTGGTAATAACAGGTAGTTGATCTTTAGCGGCGTTTTAGTAGGTGGAGAAGTCGAACTTCATTGTCCAAAAATATATTTTGAATTTGTACAAATATTTTAAAACATTTAAAAAGTTAACATAAGAATGAAAATATCTTTCATAATATTTAAAAAAAAAAAAAAATTTCCATTTTCAATTAGTGCATATCGATGGTATCGATTGAACACATGTGATAAGTGCATTAAGACTGCAATCAACAAAACAAAGAAGATTCCCGTGGTCGTATGTGATGATATTGACATATTGGTAGTATTGACGATTTTGGTACCTGTTGAAATTTTTTTTCTTCTAAAATTGGGAAAGGAAAAACAGGAAAATTTGTATATTCAAAAGTCTGGATCATATGTTATTTTGTAAAGAAAATGTATTAATTTTTAATCCTATGCTCGGTTGCAATACAACTTTCTGGTTTCTTTCCATAGAAAAGAATTTATTTGAAAAAAATAAATAAATTTGGGGATCAAAAATAGATCGGAAATAACTAAAGAAAAAAAATGAATATAAGGAACGAATTTCCAAGAATGGAATATCTTGCATCCTAAAAATATATAGCAGTGGCTTCCGGTGAAAATCGTGTTTAGGACCTAATCTATCGATTAATAAAAATATTACTTTTACGTATTTTTCTCGTCTTTGTTTTTTTTTGCTAGGGGGGGATGTTTTATAAATTTTACTTTTTTTTTTCTCTTACTTTTCTTATTGCTTCTTTTATATCCAATAATTTTCAAAAAAATTTTATATTTTTGTTTTTATATGTCCCGAAAAACCCTACTTTCCTAACATCTTTCCATATCATTGACTAAATAATTAATTTTTCATAATTAACCTTTTGCTAATAAACTATCTGGCACAAATGAAACGATTTCCTTCACAAATCTCTACACACGATTTCCAATTGATTGGCAAAAGAAAATTTGGGAAAATTCGAACTTGAAAACTTTATTGGCTAATCAGTATAAAATCTCAATTCGAAATATTTTTTTCCGTAAATTTTGGCCATTTTTAGCTTGTAGATTATGAATTTAATTTTTTATTTTCGGAAAATCAGGCTAGGCTTACAATACGGGTAGGGATATTTCATCACCATGAACGCTTACCAAAAATTAAGTTCTCAAAAAAAATGCATAGTAAAGGAGCTTTGTGTGGTGTTTCTTTTTATTTTCTGCGAAAAATATTGCAAAGTTTTCGGAAAATAGAAAAATAATTTCCTTTGCATTCCTGAAAACCGAGAAAAATAGCAAATATCTATACTAAAATATATCATAACGTAGCTTGAATGTCTATGGGGCCGTTCATAAAATACGTCACGCTAAAATAAGCTTTTTCTGACCCCCTCGCCCCATTGTCACGCTGAGTCACACTTTCTGTGACCCCCCTAGAAACATTCGTCACAAAACTAAGGCTCCTCCCCCCTGAATATGATAAATTTCAATTAAAAGTGCACAAATTTCTATATGTTTAAAAACTCTATATATTTAATATTTACTCAACACGAAATTAATGACTTTTTATCATGAAAAAAATTGAAAAAGAAAAATAGTCGAAAGAAATATTAATTTAAATTTTTTTGACGAACGTCACGTTATCGAAGAACCCCCCCCCCTGTCACATCTTGTCACACTCAGCAAGACCTCCCCCCTTGCATGCGAACGTATTTTATGAACGGCCCCTATCTTTCAAAAACTGGATAGATTTTTCCTCGTCTCTTTATTTTTCCATTTCTCTCCAACAAAGTCCAATAATCGAACCGAAAGGATTTGATCGTTGAAGAACAGAAATCAATTTAATACTTTTTAATATCGGATTTTCTTTTCATACACTCTAATTTCAAATAATGGAAATGTCTAACAAAAAATAAATTTTACAAAATATTTAATTGTTTACATCATTTACCAGTTCATTCTCTACAGCATTCATCACTGCATTCTCTACATCATTCACCTCTTCATTCTGACCATCTTCCATCTCTTCATTTTGGCCATCTTCCATCTCTTCATTCTGACCATCTTCCATCTCTTCGTTCTGATCATCATTCACTTTTTCATTCTTTTCAATGTCCCTCATTTCTTGTGCAATTTCCACAACGCCATCGGCCACCATTTTGAATGGACTTGTGTCCAAAATTTTCTCGGCCTGTTGCAACACTGCACCAATTTCCCCTAAAACCTCACCAGTGGCTGCGACTTGTTTATGACAGCTTGCAGGACTGCAAATAGTTTACAATTAGAGCTTTGAATAAAAAAATAGACTAATTGTTATTGAAATATTAAGAATGGTTCATTGTTAAATCTCAGCAAAAATCTAGACACTTTCCAGTTCTAATTGATTACTCGATTTTTTTTTCTATCAGAGTTGATAAAGCTTCCCAATGAGGGGATAAGTTGAGGAAGAATTAAGACAAAGAAGCTAGGAACTTATGATTTAATCATTGACAAGGTGTTAAAAAGAAAATGGGGAATCAAAATAAGATTTTTTCGCTGACTTTGAACAGTTATACTATGTATACAATATATAGAATGTATTGTGGTCCAATTTATGTAGTACAATTTGATATAATAATATATAAAAATCATACCATAAACATAAATTTGAACAGCAGTTCAAACAAAAATATCCGCGACGTATAGCCCAGATACGTATTTCGATTGCCAAGCAATCTTCCTCAGTGGTCATCAAGTAGTTTGGATCACAAAGCAATTGCTTGGCAATCGAAATACGTATCTGGGCAATACGTCACAAAAACTTTTGTTTGAACGTCTATTCAAATTTATGTTTATGGTATGATTTTTATATATTATTATATTAAATTATTCTACATAAATTGGACCGCAATACATTCTATATATTGTATACACAAGAAAATGGGGGCTTTAATCATCTAAGAAAAAGCATTGAGCTTTGGGAATAGACAATTTTGTTATGGACAAGTAACAAGGTAAAAAAATAATTAAATACTTACAGATTAAGCTTTTCAGCAATATTTGCAGAATGAACCATCACGGCCATTACCAAAACCAAAGCAAAAATCTACAAAATTTCAAAATATCAAATCGAATCATTACTTTAAATGTTACTTGGTGCAAAATTTACCTTAATCATTTTTGAATTATTAATAACACCCACTTAGTAAAAAAATATTTCTTCAAAAGATACTCTTCAAGACTTCCACAACTAAATGCCCTACTTTTATATATATAAGGCCCCGTAATCCCCACAAATTTTAACCGGATTACGAAAATGAAATTTTCGGTAACATTATTTATTTTTTTCAGATGTAAATGAACAGTATTTTATGCTTAATTAGTCAAATTGTAAATTGGATAAGTAAATTTTCACCTTGGACATTTTTTGTGTGGATATATCCCACTAATGAGAAAAATGACGTTTGTTATCGGATTTCAGCAAAAACAATTTTTGAACGATAATATTGTGTGGTGAAATTATTTTCATTTATTTTTTTCAATAAGGTAAAAGGGGTAATAATGGCCACTTTTATAGCCGAATTAGTGCAACCAAATGGTTTAGCTTATGGTATTACTTGGCTGTAAAACGAAAGTAATTAAGTAACTGATAAAATTAGTGTGAAAATTATGTTTTTGCAACAAGAAAATTGACAAATTTTTGGTTCTGGAATATTCTTTATTTATCTGCGGTTTTAAGACTTTCAAATGTTTTTTCATAAAATTATCGTAAGGATTATGTCTATTAGACTGATTAAAAAAAATGATGATTTTTTTTTTCTTAATTATATCGAAAATATTGTTGGGATTTTTTTAAAAAAAATCCTGTGAAAGTTAAAGCTTTTAATATTAATATTTAGAGGTGCCGCATCGAAAATTTCGATTTTCCATTTAAATAACATGGGAACAATATTCTCTCTTGCACTTTGGAATTTTATAGCTCACGTTGGTGACAATATTTCGGAATGACCAAGGTATATTCTTGTAGAAAATTGAACGATCTACCAAAAAGGTCTCGTGCAAGTTTTTGATATATTTATTCCTTCAAAAGTTATTCGAGGTCAAAATTGAACTAAAGAGAAATTTTAATATTTTTCAATTTTTTGACGCAACCATCAATTTTATGAGAAAATTTTATGGGATATTTTTGTCGAGCACTTTTTTCCTATAACTTATCTCTTTAAAGGTGTTTGATATTTTTCACAGGACTGAGTTATTTGCATTAAACTGAAAATTCCCTGATTTATTATATTTTTAACATAAAATTTTTTTTTTATTATTTAAAACCTGTTCAAAATATCAAAAACTTTTATAGAGATAAGTTATAGGAAAAAAAGTGCTCTACAAAAAATGTCCTATAAAATTTTCTCATAAAATTGAGCGTTGCGTCAAAAAAATTGAAAAAATATTAAAATTTCTCATTAGTTCAACACGTTTGCCTTTAGTTAACGTTTCTGAATTACCGGAAAATTAGTAAAAAATATGTTAGATATTTGAAAAAGTAAGAAACAGATAAAGTTTGAGGACCAATGTTGTCGTTTACCACTGTAACTTCCCGTGAAGGTATACGGATATAACTCATTGTGTGCAGTCTATGTAATTATTGTAAAATAGCTAGTTTCTAGTATTTTAGATAGCTGAATCCGGCAAACGTTGTCCTGCCAGCCTATGGATGTGGATAGTAGTAAATAAATAAATTGAATTTCGGAAAAAAAGCTTGCGAATTATTAGAATCTCCTCCTTTATCAACTCGCAACATCCCTCGCTGTACCAATTATAACTTACCTTCAAAATAAACATTTACCAATTATGTTTTGAGAAAATTTGTTCTACCTCTAAAAATGAAAAAATATAGCCATTTAATTAAAAGGTTTAATTAATGGGTGTGCATTTATTTATTTTAATTATTTTAATTTATTATTAATTAAAAGGCAACCTTTTCTTCCGAAGATAAATTAGTTGAACTTGATAACAAAGTTTCTATCAAATCAGTAAAGCTATCTTTAAAGTGGAACCGAAAGTAAAACCAAAATAAAATATTGGTACAACTATTAAGATTAGACTTGTTTGTGACCTTTATACTTAATTTTGGCGAAACACGCCTAAGATATACCTGAAAACAAAATATTATCAAAATCAATTAACCTGTTTTTGAATCGTACGAAAGAATGCAGATAGGCAGAAATTGATGTTCGAATTATTGACCTTTGATCCAAAATAATCAATATTATGACCATAAGCGGTTGAATTCCAAGCTGGTGTTAAAATTGCAAACGATTCTCTGCCTGATCTCAACGGGTGGTATGAAATAGCATAGTGAAAGCTTGAACGCCAAAATGTGTGAAAAAGGTAGAATTATAGGTATCACTAATGAATTCGGAAAAAGGTGTTAATGTATTTATAATTGACAACAAATAATAAATACCTGCAACCGGTTCAGATTCCTTAAACGACATTTTTAAAGCTGCCATTCTCTCATTTTGGCCTTCAAGCTTGTACTATGTTATTTCATATCAACAGTTGTGGATATACTTGAATTTTTCGTATATATACAATTTAATAATATTTTAAATGCTTTTACAAAGTAAATTTAAAATTTAATTTCATGGGTTCATTAAACTCTTTTGTGTATGGTAATAATATTAAATTCATTTAAAAATAAAGTATTTTACAAATTGCCTGCGTTACGATTGATAAGTACTTGATTATGTTATATGCAAATATTTTTTTTATCAAATATAAGAGGACCCGGTTAATTTCGTTCTACCTAAAATTAAATTGCGAAAATTAATTGATATCGGTAATATTACTTAATAAATTACTAATAATAATAATTATTATTAACCATTAAATTAATATACATTGCATTTTATTTATTTAAATCTACACCCTTAAAAACATTAAACATGTTAAAACTCATATGCATTCGAAAAATCCTTAAATTCTCACCTATGTATGAGTTTAAAGACATATGATAAATATTTCTAAACATATTTTTGTATCTGGCTATTTATGTCCTTCAAAATTGAATTATTTTTTTGGCCAATTCGATCCAAAGATCGCTATTAATCAGGGACTGCAAGCTTACTGGAAATATTTCTGTTTTCTTTAGTACTTCCTTAAAGATATTTGTTTTATGGGCGAAACGAAATCATTTGTAAACTACGATTTAGTTTTTGAATATTGGCCAAAAAGTTTTTACAATAATTTCCCATCCCATAAACTAAGAGCGTAATGGATCTGGTGGTAGAACTAATTGTTGCAATTTTACTTTTCCACCAGTACAGCATAACCCAATAGATTCATTACTGTATTTTATCGCCTTACAATATTGACAAATGATTGTCATTTCCCCAATTCTTGTAGATTACAATAAATACTAAGTAAAATATATAAATAAGTAAATGGCAGTACTCTGCAAAATCACAAGGCCAAGAAATGACATAATCCTTGTCAAATATTTATTGGTGTCAGCGCCTAATTTACTTATTTGGCCTATTTGACAGATATTAACAGGCTATATGAAGAAAATTATTTTTATCTTTTACTATTTTCCTTACAACTTCTTTCTATTTTCTCACCTTTTAAACCTTCATTTGCCTTCTGTAAATATTTCAACACCAAAATGGGCCAAAGCGGTCCAGCCGTCGTCAAGTTTTTGCGAGACCTACAGGTCTCAATTCATTTTTATATAAGAGATTTGAAAAATAATTAATTTTTATAACCATTAACCAAAAAATATTCAAGTTTACTATCATTTAAATCGATAAAAAGTCGACCAGAAAATCAATGAATTCTTCCCTTGAAATTAAACATGAACCTTCTTAAAATTTCTGTTATACATTTTTGTAAATACTTAAAATATTTTCAAGTATCAATGGAATATTCGAGCATCTATGAATAATATCTATGGAAAATTTCTTTTAGTTCATACTTCAATAAAAAGATGGCAGTGTAAAACTATTTCTTATCAAGGTAGTGAAAATAGAAAAAGAGAGTATTAAATTAAAAAAAATTTGCTACCGTCACTAAACGATGCATACTTCAGACTTAAAATTTTCCGAGACATAGAAACTCGATAAAAATAACTTTTAAGATAACACAAAAAATTTATTTAGTTCTTGTTTTTCATGTTTTTATGGGAAAAAAACAATAATCTTATCATGTCCAAAAATATAAATTAAATATTCAATTAATTCCTATTAAATTCGATTGCGATAGTGTGCAAAACTCCAAAGTATAAGTACTACTACTATTTACCGAAAATAAATACTCAACAAATAATTATTTTAGACAACAATTCAGAAAATATTTTTTTTCGTCTTAGTTTCACTAAGTTCAGTATTTGCACTAAATGGATGCCAAATTCGAGGAAATTATCTTCATTGTGAAAATGCCAAAATTGAGGACATTCAAAACATCCAATCACAAACCACTTATCCCTACGAAAGCTTAGAAGTGACCCAAAGCCAATTTTTCACCATCGATTGCTCTTTTTTCGTGGCTGAAGCTTTGAATAAATTACGAGGCGTAAAATTTTCCGATAATTTAATTCACACCGTTGATCCAACCCCTTTTTTCAGCCTATCAAAGCTGCAAGGTTTGGATTTAAGTCGAAATGGATTTAATGTGTTGGATTCCGAAACTTTTGCCAATTTGAAAACGGTTGAAGAAATCGACATTTCCGGGAATAACTTAAAGAATTTTTCTTCAAAACTTTTCTCAAATCTTCCTCAATTGACGCAATTGAAGTTGGGTGGAAATAGTTTCACTGAATTGGGCGCCGAGGCGATTAGTGAATGTCCTAAATTGGAAACTTTAGATTTTACTGGTGGAAATGTGATGAGCGTCGATTCCAATGCTGTTGTTAATTCCGAAAATATTAAATCCCTTGATTTCAGCTTCAATAACTTAACATCGTTATCTGAAATTTCATTTATTTCGTTTCCCAATGTCGAAACGGTAATATTCGACAATAACAATTTGGAAGTGATTGATTTAAAACGTTCCAAAGGTTTGTTGCCTCCCATTATAACAATATCGTTCGCCAACAATCAACTAAAATCGCCCCAGGATGGAGATTTCGATGGATTGTATAAGATGGAAGTTTTGAACTTGCACGGAAATCAAATTAACTTTCTGGGTTCATCTCCGTTATTGGATAATTCAGCAGTGGTTTCCCTGGACATATCCAACAATCACATTTAAGAATTACCGCTCAATTCTTGGCACCAGAACTTTGATAACTTCCAAAATATAAGCTTGAATTATAACGACTTTTTGTGCGTTAATTTAGCTATATATTTGAAACGTCTCGTTCAAAATGATATCACTATTGTAGATGCTGGAATTTGTAATGACCGTGATAATGTGTATACAATATATAGAATATATTGCGGTCCAATTTATATAGTGTAATTAAATATAATAATATATAAATATCATACCATAAACATAAATTTGAACAGAAGTTCAAAAGTCATTGTGAATCATCACAAAGCAGTTACGGAGTGATCCAAACTACTTAATTACCACTGAGGAAGATTGCTTGGCAATCGAAATACGTAACTGGTCAATACGTCACGAATATTTTTGTTTGAACTTCTGTTCAAATTTATGTTTATGGTATGATTTTTTTGTATTATTATATTGAATTAAACTACATAAATTGGACCGCAATATATCCTATATATTGTTTACACAGTATAACTGTTCAAAGTCAGCCAAAAAAAATTTTATTTTGATGATCGTGATATGATTAAAGGGATTTGCTGTCTTAAATAAATCTTTTTTGAATTTTATGTATGCAAGGGCAATAAATTCAATCATTGATTACAAAAATTATATCGGTCCTTTATGTTCGAACAACAAAAATTGATTTTTTTTTTATTAGCTTTTGTATAAATAAACTAAATATAACTCAGGCGGAAAAAAATATAATTTGTACAAGAATCACAGTTATTTATACAGAAAAATTAAGCTTTACCTTTCCTTCTCTTGATCTCGATTCTTAGATTTTGATAAAGCACCGTAATTTAAAACCAAATATCCAGTTAGTATAAATATTAGGGTGTTTTTTTTTGGGACTATTTTTTTTTTTGCTGCCATGCCGAAATTTTGATTATCATAAGACATTTTTCATTTTTGTTTATGAATTTTATAACTCGACAATAAATGACTCTTATACAATGCGCAATACAAATTTTTGTTGGAAATTAACTGCTCTATAAAAATGGTTTCTAATGTTTTGGCCATTAAATTAACCGTTCAAAAGATATTCATCATCAAACTTTCATGTGTACGGGGTTTAAAAGTTTTTAATGAGATATTCGAAAAATTTCAATTTAATTTATAATTTAATAATAAAACAAAAATTCTCTAGAGGAGAAATTTTCCCTAGGATTGTGATTTCTAATGATTAAAAATAAAATGTTTAGAATAGTTGAAGTAAAATTATCAAAATTTTGAAAATAAAACTCAAATAATACTTATATTAATGACAAAAAGTGAAATTTATATGAAAACTATAAATGAAATTGAAATTATTCGAATATCTCATGAAAAACTTTTAAAATCCGTACACATGAAAGTTTGATGATGAATATCTTTTGAAGGGTTAATTTAATCGCCAAAACATAAGAAACCATTTTTATAGAGCAGTTAATTTCCAACAAAAATTCGTATTGTACATTGTATAAGAGTCATTTATTGTCGAGTTATAAAATTCATAAACAAAAATGAAATTTGTCTTAAAATAATCAAAATTAAATCCTTAATATCTTTCAAATGGTGAAGCTTACGGAAAAAATATAAGATACCTTTTTTGTAGAGCATTAAATTTCCTAAAAAATTCTTTCAAAACATTTTTCTGTACAATCGATAAATGATGCGGTATGAATTTTTTTTCTATTGGACTGAGAAAAAAATACAAAACTGCGATGCGGAGGATCTTCCTATTAAAATTTAGAGCTCATACTTGGTGAGGATTTTTTTAAGGTGTCTAGCAACTCATTTTTCCGCGTTACTTGTAAAAAAAAATAATCGATTTTTTTGACCCACCCTAGTGCACCTATTATCAATTTAGATGGAACAAATCGCAAATTGAAATATTAAAAAAAATCCTTTGAATCATTCTTCTCTCCTTCTTCCCTGCATAACGTAATTCCTAAAGATCCCAAAAGATTCATAACGATTTTTATTGTATATCCAAAATAAGAAAACAACAATTTTCAATAAACAAAATTTTCACTTTATTTTTTACAATTTTTGACAATAAACCCCATCGATATTATCATGATCATAACAAGTACCAGCATCCGAAACGGTGATGTTATTTTGTGCCAATTGGATCATATATTTGCGCAAATCTGTACAAGAAAATTTGTTGTAGTTGAAGGCCACCGATTGGAAATCCAAAACCTCACTTTGCATTGCCCACAATGCAAGTGTTCGGATAGAATTATGCGAAATGTTTAAAGTTACCAACGCTGGAATATCAAATAGTAAGGCGTCATCAAGATACGTTATTTTATTGTTTCCAAGACTCAAATGCTGCAATTTTTTCAATCCAGAGAATAATCCCATTTGGGGTTGTTTCAACAAGTTGTTGGCCAACGATAAATTTCGCAAGAAAATTAGGGACTCAAATAAATAAGGATCAATATCTGCTAGTTGATTATCATACAAATTTAATGATTCCAGTTTTCTGAGCGAACTGAAGCTGATGCCATCAAGGCGAACCATTGCATTTCCGGATAGATCCAAATTTTTAATATTGGGTGCAGTTACCAAAGCTTGTGGCATAATTGTCTGTATACGGCATCCAGCCAAATTTACTGTTGTCAATTCTAAACAGTTTGTAATCGAATTTGGATTTAACACCGTGAATGCATTTCGCGCCAAATTCAACTCGACCAAACTTGTTAAATTTGCAAATAAATTCGGAGCAAATCTTTGCAAACCGTTTCCGGAAATATCAATTATTTCCACCGTATTTAAATTCGAAAACGTGAATGAATCTAACGATTCAAAATTGTTGTAACTTAAATCCAAACTTTGTACCTGTGTTAGATTGATAAATGCATCAAGATTGATTGTTGTGATTGAATTGTTGGAGAAGATGACTTCTTGCAGTTGATCAAAACTTTTGGATGTAAAAAATGTGCTGTCAAGATTGGCAAAGTCGCTGTTGTGGACTTCTAAAGTTTGGTACGCAGATGTCGCTTGGTTTTGAACGTTTTGGATGTCTTCAATCGAAGCATTTTCGCAGTAAAGTGTTAAATCATGATGTTCACAACCATTTAAAGCCCATATTGTAGTGGGAGCCAAAAGCTCTAAAGCAATGATACACAACAATGAAAAAATTCGCATTTTTCCAACAGCTTAAGGAAGTGAAATGAAATAAATTTGATTTGATAAACTCTTTTATCAATAACAAATTCTTAGTTTCTAACGTAAAAGATATTAAAATTACTTATTTTTAATTAAAATTTCAACGTTAATAATTATGATATTTTTTCTCAAGATAATCAATTCTTTTGATAAAAAATGTGTTTTTTTTTGGGAATCTAAATACTGATTGGAGTTTGATTTGGTCTAAAGTTGATAAGTTTTATAAAACAAACATTTCTTATTTTAATTGGGTGTTATCGTAATAAGATACTGAAGAAAGTATACCTTTAGAAAATTAATTATTGACCTTCGAGGAGGAAAATAAAATTACTTCGAAGATAATTTCATCTAAATTTTTGTTTTCTATAAATTACTAGCTGGCCCAGCAAAGTTCGTACTGCCTAACAGGCAATGAACGTAGTGTTTTATGAATGAATATTTTAGCTACACTTAGTTTAAATTTTTAATCATAAAATGAATAAAATTAAGTTCAATACTTCATTAGAATAGTCTTCTTCTATTATTATAAAGAGGAAAGATTTGATTGTTTGTTTGCTTTGAATAGGCTCCGAAACTATTTGACCGATTTAAAAAATTCTTTCACTGTTGGGAAACTACACTGTTTTCAGTGAACATAGGCTATATTAAATTTTCAAAAAAAATTAGGAATCCATACTAAAACTCCAATAATGTGTGGAAAAATTACCAAAAAACTTTCTTACATCGCGTGCGCTGGTGATTTAACTAAAGAACGGAACAACCGAATTCAATGAAACTTTATATTAAGATACAACACAATTACTCACACACGTTAGGCTACTTATCATTCCTTAAAAATAATAAGTAAATGTACCCCCTACGTAAAAACTGAGGGATGATAAAAAATTTACTTTAGATAGGCGAGTTAAATATCATTGGAAAGATATTTAAAAGTTAAAAAATAATCTGTATTAATATTTTTAGTTAAACTAATAAAAAGCACAGTAATTTAATTTAGAGTACAAAAATTGCCTTTTTAAAATATAAATGTTTTTAAAGATAATAATTTGACAGTAAACTTTTTTTTTTACAAAATTGTTGTAAATAAATCCTTATGGTTGTTCAGTAAGGAAATATTAACGAAAAAAATGTAATAGTAATAATAATAATAATAGTAATAAAGCTAAAAGTAAATACGTTTTTAAGACCGTGCATATATAAAATCGTATATTTATATACCCCCTCTGACTGATGAAATTTTAATATTCGGTGTATTCCTTATAGAAAGTAAGCATGTGATAAGATTTTTTTTTTTTTGAAAATTCCTACCCTAACAGACAAGGGCGGATTCAGGATTTTTTTCTTGGGAGGGGGGGCACAATATCTTTTATTTGCAAGTGCGTGAAAGGGATCACGAAAAAAATTCGCAATTCCAGCCAGAAATCATCATAATGATAAATAATAAATAATCATATTATCATAATGATAAAAGAAATTTAAAATCCTCTTCCCGAGCAAAAGACATACGCCAAGTCGTGTATGGTGAACTCTTGACTATCCAATATGGTTTAATTATATAGTTGAAATTCAGATATTTTAATAATAAGTTTATAGATACATAATGTTATACACGATTTTTGAAGAACTGGGTTTCGTGCAAGTGTACCAATTTCAATTTCGCGGTTGTGTTGTACAATGCAATAGTATAATAGTTTTTGGAAAAAGGTTCATTCGGGAATCGAAAAAGGGAAATGGGGTTATTTTGACGCGAGTATTTTGATAATTTTCGACTTTTTTTAGTCATAATTAAGATTGAATTTATTGAACTTGGCGATATTTTTTATTTGTGTATAGATGCTGATTGATTTACAGATTATTTGGTTCACGGTAGGTATACCTACCGTAGGTATACGCAATGGAACATATTCTTTTTAGATATTTATAAATATTTTTTGAAAATGAACTGATTATAACATAGAACTATTTTATGCTTTGCAACAATTTATTAAATGTGTCTTTTTCCAGAGTGTAAAGTGTTTTTAAGTATGATTATAGTTTTCGTAAAAGAAATAAGAAAAATAAAATACGTTACGCAGACGAAGCCGCGGGGATCAGCTAGTAAGTATATAAAGAGAAAAATCTCTGCTACAATATTACGGTTGTTCATATTACGCTTTTTCTGACACATTACATTAACTCCACTTTAAATATTGCTAATCTCGAAAATTCCAAATAAATAAATAAATATAATTTCCTCGAATTTGGCATCCATTTAGTGAAAAAGTTATTAAAATTTAAGCTTATATTTTTGAAATTATTGAAACTTTGTGAAGATCACAATCAAAAAAAAAAATAAAAATTTGTAATATTTTAACAAATATAATAATAGTACTATTTTAAAAAGTAAAATCCGACACTACCTGAATATTTGCCTTTAAATTAACATTATCAAAATTTAAGAATAGAGATCAAGAAAAGGAAAGGTAAAACTTAATTTTTCTGTATGAATTACTGTGATTCTTGTACAAATTATATTTTTTTTCCAGCTGAGTTATATATTTAGTTTATACAAAAGCTAATAAAAAATCAATTTTTGTTATTTGAAAAAAAAAAAACACCGATATATTTCTGTAATGAATGATTGAATTTATTTGCCCTTGCATACATAAAATTCATAGAGGTTTATTTAAGACAGCAAATGCCTTTAAGATTATCACGATCATTACAAGTTCCAGCATCTACAATAGTGATATCATTTTGAACGAGATGTTTCAAATATCTAGCTAAGTTGACGCACAAAAAGTCGTTATAATTCAAGCTTATATTTTGGAAGTTATCAAAGCTTTGTTGCCAACCATTGAGCGGTAATTCTTGAATGTGATTGTTGGATATGTCCAGCGAAAGCACTGCTGAATTATCCAACAACATAAATGAATCCAGAAAGTTAATTTGATTTCCGTGCAAGTTCAAAACTTCCATCTTATACAATCCATCGAAATCTCCATCCTGTGGTGATTTAAGTTGATTGTTGGCGAACGATATTGTTTTAATGGGAGGCAACAAACCTTTGGAACGTTTTAAATCAATCACTTCCAAATTGTTATTGTCGAATATTACCGTTTCGACATTGGGAAACGAATCGAAAGAAATTTCAGATAACGATGTTAAGTTATTGAAGCTGAAATCGAGGGATTTAATTTTTTTGGAATTAACAACAGAATTGGAATCGACGCTCATCACATTTCCACCGGTAAAGTCCAAAGTTTCTAATTTAGGACATCCACTAATCGCCTCGGCGCCCAATTCAGTGAAACTATTTCCACCCAACTTCAACTGCGTCAATTGAGGAAGATTTGAGAAAAGTTTTGTAGAAAAAATTTTTAAGTTATTCCCGGAAATGTCGATTTCTTCAACCGTTTTCAAATTGGCAAAAGTTTCGGAATCCAACACATCAAATCCATTTCGACTTAAATCCAAACCTTGCAGCTTTGATAGGCTGAGAAAAGCGGTTGGATCGACGGTGTGAATTAAATTATCGGAAAATTTCACGCCTCGCAATTTATCTAAAGCTTCAGCCACGAAAAACGATGTATCGATGGTGTAAAATCGGCTTTGGGTCACTTCTAAGCCTTCGTAGGGATACGTGGTTTGTGATTGGATGTTTTGAATGTCCTCAATTTTGGCATTTTCACAATAAATATAATTTCCTCGAATTTGGCATCCATTTAGTGCAAATACTGAACTTAGTGATATCAGTACGAAAAAATATTTAAGATGAATCATTAGTGAAACCATTGTTGCCTAAAATAATTATAGTTTAAGTACTTATGGCTTGGTTAATAGTTACAATACTTACACTTTGGAGTTTTGCTCCCTGTCACAATCGAATTCGATGTGAATTGATTTTTTTTTTTAATTTATACTTTTAAAAATGATAAGATAAATAATTTTTTGTCTCAAAAACATAAGAATTAAAAACAAAATTTAATTAAATAATCAATCAAAAATGTGCTGTATCAGGTTTTATGAGTAAACAAAAAAAAAATATTTTTGTCGAGTTTTAACGACTTGGCAAATTTTGATTCAGTAGTAAGCATCTTTTGATGATGATCAAAAAAAATTTTCTTATAATTTTGTACTGATTTTCTCTATTTTCACAACCTTGATATAATACCATATAACAATGCCATCTTTTAATTGGAGTATGAAGTAAAAATTTAAAAAAAAAATAAAGATATTCATATCAAATATTCGGTATAAGCTTGGATCAGGAACGTCGAGATATTCCGAACTGTAGATAACTATTCCGAATGGGGGTACGTATTGTTTACTCGAATGCAATTTGTACGTAAACTTTGACAAGCCAGAAATGAAGAAGCGACAAAGTTTAAAACAAAGTCGAAAATGCAACGTTGCCAGATTGTGGATGTGCTGAAATGGACTTGAGCCAAAGCAAATTTTATTTAGAAAATTTAATTTTAAATAATACAATATAAATAGATATTGGAAAACAACAATCACTACTTTATTTCTGACATGTCAAAATTTACGTACAAATTGCATTCGAGCGAATAATACGTACATGAATAATATCGAAACCAGTCAAAAACAATTCTCAAATTTCGACGTTCCTGATCCAAGCTTATACCAAATATTCAATGATATAAAACTAGTAATAGATGAATGATTTTTTAAAAAGTGTAAAAGTTTTTGTAGAAATGTGTTTAAAGTTATCATTGGACTGTAATTTGTATAATCGAAGATATTTTAATGAGTTCATAAAACGGTGAATTGACTCATCTCATACCAGTTACAGGCCGATTTACTGTGGAAGATTGCTTGGCAATCGAAATACATATCTGGGCAATACATCTATAATATATTTGTTTGAATTTTTGTTCATATTAATGTTAATAGTTTATCTTTGTAAATAATTTTACATAAATAAGACCACAATATATTTCATATATTGCCTGCTCTTCAAAAATTCGGTGTAATAAGACGAAGATTTTAGATGCCTAAAAATATGGGCTAATATTCAAATTTCCGATGCTTTTCCTATGTTCACGAACTTGATTGATATTTTAAGTAGTCGGTCGTCATTTTAACGACCATCGAGCTTTAAGAATTCTTTTGTACGACCACATCTCGAAAGCTTTTATTCTCTTCAACAAAATGTCCGTTACTATCCAAGCTTCTTCTTCATATAGAACCACTGAGAAAATGTAATATTGGCGCATTTTAATTTTTAAATTGATATTTGTATCACTTGTGAGAAAAGCTTACTTTATTTCAACCAACGTAATTCGAGCTTTGGCTATTTGATTTTTAATTTCTGCACTTGACTCCCATTAACTAACGTATTTACTTGTTGAAATTGGATCTTCGTCTACGAAGATTCCTAGCTCTTGTGTCAAATCGTATTTCTTGTGTATACAATATATAGAATATATTGCGGTCCAATTTATGTAGTATAATTTAATATAATAATTTATAAAAATCATACCATAAACATAAAATTGAACAGAAGTTCAAACAAAAATATTCGTGACGTATTACCCAGATACGTATTTCGATTGCTTAGCAATCTTTTTCAGTGGTCATCAAGTAGTTTGGATCACTCCGTAACTGCTTTGTGATGATGCTTTGGATTGCTTGGCAATCGAAATACGTATCTGGGCAATACGTCACGAATATTTTTGTTTGAACTTGATAAGTTATCATTTTTTCGTTTAAGCAATATTTCAATAGAATGACAAATTTTTTGATTTATTAACGCCATTTTCTGTGAAAATAACTATCTCAAATGATACATGAATATGTAAATTATGTCCCTTGGAAAAGTACTTAGTAATAATTATCTTATCGTAAAAAAAAATTTTTTCTCTCATTTAGCGATATATATAAATAATTTATCTACCAAAAACTTGAAATTATTTGTCAATTTCTGGTTCAATCAAGGTAAGTTTATTTTCGTCCAATTAAATTAATGTTTTAAACAAATATTTTTTTTCAGGAAAAATGTATTTAATATTTTGTGTACTTTTTTCGATACTTGTATCATTTTTGAGGGCTCAACAGTATCATGGATGTGAACAGCACACCTTGAGCCTGTATTGCGAACATGCGATAGTAAAAGACGTCGTTTCGATCCAGGAAGATAATTGGGGACCATATAATGAATTGGAAATATGGGTCAGTGATCTCACTTCAGTGGATGAATCACTTTTCGTTGATCCCAGTTACGATTGCATTAAAATCCTTTTATTTGTTTCGAATTGGTTTAACGAAATACAACCAGGATTGTTGAGTAGATTTGCCGTTCTGGAATCGATCAGCTTGATAAACAATGATTTTGAATTTATTGAATCTGAAGTTTTCAACAATTTAACTAAATTCAAGCTTTTGGATATCTCAAGAAATCGTATTGCAAATATTTCTTCGTATAGTTTCAATAACTTACCAGAACTGACGACAGCTAATTTATCAGGGAATGTAATTGAGAGGTTAGAGGAAAACACGTTTGTTAAATGTCCTAATTTAGAAAGTTTGGATTTGTCGGAAAATAAAATTCAATCAATCGACCCAAATGCATTTAATCAATCACCATTGTTGGTCTTAAATCTAGCGATGAACTCAATTGCATCTTTTGACCAAATCAGTTTTGAATCCTTAACAAACTTAAAATCATTAAATCTTCAAAGCAATATGTTGCCAGCGATAAATGATTCAGTGTTCAAAGACCTAAATGCTCTACAAACATTAGATTTATCTCACAATAATGTGACGATAATTGAGGTGAAAGGATTTACGGGATTGACAAAATTGACAAATCTTGATCTCGGCGGAAATCCTTTGCAGGTGTTGGATGTGACGGTTTTTATGCCTCTATATGATTTGAATACA